>OX465498.1:18295503-18966337 GCA_950022335.1 Eurois occulta | reverse complement strand
TACCCACTAAAACGACCCAGCGCATTCCCGCTTCGTCACAGTGGCGGGGGACTGGGAAACCGGCAAAGCCTTTACTTCCAGTCCTCCGCCGACGATTGAAAGGCAGACCCCTCACACCCTCACGGGTGCGGGGGGTCGGGAATGACCGACGAAGGTGACGGGTGCAATGCGGGCGAAGGCACCCCCGCGCCTGTCGCCCGCCCGTCACCATGAGGAGGGAGGGCACGACGCCTTCTCCCCCTTCTTCGTCTGCGGAGCGGCGCAGCGAGAGGATCGTCCTCCCGCGCCCGCTCCGCCTCCTCCTTTTGCGAGATTACGTCCTCGCAAAAGGAGGCTACCGCTGACCAGGCCTCCTCGCTCCCCAGCATGGCGTCGACCACGCCGGGAAGCGAGAGGTCCGGTCCGACCACCGCGGTCAGACCGCGGCGCAGCTCGGACCACGCCGGGCACACCTCGAGGGTGTGCTGCGCCGTGTCCTCCGCCGCGCCGCAGTCGTGGCACGCCGGGGTTTCCTCCCTCCCGATCCGGTGCAGGTACGATCCGAAACAACCATGCCCGGATAACACCTGCACCAGACGGAAAGAGAGGAAACCGTGGGACCGCTCGAGCCAGCCCCGCAGGACCGGACCGAGCGCGTCCAACGTCCGGCGGCCAAAGGCGGCGTTGGCGAGGTCCTCCGACCAATGGTGGACGATGGCGTCCCTCGCCTCTCGCCGCACCGCCTCCCGCTCCTCGCCCATGGGGCGCTCCCCGAGCGCCCGTCGGCGCGCCGTCCATTCGTACACTCTGGCGAGCACCCACGCCTCCAACTCCCATGGCGGGGTGCCCGCCAGAGCGCACGCCGCCGAGAAGCCCACCGAGCGGTAAGCCCTCGCCACCCGCTGTGCAATGGCCCGCTGGGGCCTGCGGATGGCGGTAGCATTCTCCCTCCTGTGGAGGGAGTCCGCCCAGATGGGGGCCCCGTAAAGGGCCATGCTCCGCAAAATGCCGGCATAGAGGCGCCGGCATTTTGCCTTGGGCCCCCCCAGGTTTGGGAGGAGCCATGAGAGGGCGTCCGCGGCCTTCAACAGGCGCGTCGACAGCCCGCTGAAATGCGGGCCGAAGCGCCACCTGTCGTCCAGCACCAGCCCCAGATATTTCATCTGAGGCTGGACCTCTATGCGGACGCCCTCCACGACGATGTGGGCGTCGGCAGGGCAGCGCTGCCGGGGACCGCGAAAGAACACGGCCTCCGTTTTGTGCAGCGCCACCCTCAATCCCAGGCGGCGGATCCTTTCTGCCACCAAGGATCCGCCAGCCGAGGCCAGAATGGCCGCGTCGGCAAAGTTCCTCCCCCGTGCAGTGAGCAGAGTGTCATCCGCGTAGCAGATGACACTCGTGCCCGGGAGAACCTAACCTAACCTTTTTTTTTTTTTTTTTTTTTTTGTTAACGCTGGGAAAAAATGCATTACGCATACCCTCCCGTCGGGGGACAGGAGGGGTATGTGGGACTCCCCGGGCGGACCCGGTATACCCACTAAAACGACCCAGCGCATTCCCGCTTCGTCACAGTGGCGGGGGACTGGGAAACCGGCACAGCCTTTACTTCCAGTCCTCCGCCGACGATTGAAAGGCACAGACCCCTCACACCCTCACGGGTGTGGGGGGTCGGGAATGACCAACGAAGGTGACGGGTGCAATGCGGGCGAAGGCACCCCCGTGCCTGCCGCCCGCCCGTCACCATGAGGAGGGAGGGCACGACGCCTTCTCCCCCTTCTTCGTCTGCGGAGCGGCGCAGCGAGAGGATCGTCCTCCCGCGCCCGCTCCGCCTCCTCCTTTTGCGAGATGACCTCCTCGCAAAAGGAGGCTACCGCTGACCAGGCCTCCTCGCTCCCCAGCATGGCGTCGACCACGCCGGGAAGCGAGAGGTCCGGTCCGACCACCGCGGCCAGACCGCGGCGCAGCTCGGACCACGCCGGGCACACCTCGAGGGTGTGCTGCGCCGTGTCCTCCGCCGCGCCGCAGTCGTGGCACGCCGGGGTTTCCTCCCTCCCGATCCGGTGCAGGTACGATCCGAAGCAGCCATGCCCGGATAACACCTGCACCAGACGGAAAGAGAGGAAACCGTGGGACCGCTCGAGCCAGCCCCGCAGGACCGGACCGAGCGCGTCCAACGTCCGGCGGCCAAAGGCGGCGCTGGCGAGGTCCTCCGACCAATGGAGGACGATGGCGTCCCTCGCCTCTCGCCGCACCGCCTCCCGCTCTTCGCCCATGGGGCGCTCCCCGAGCGCCTTTCGGCGCGCCGTCCACTCGTATCGGCGCGCCGTCCACTCGTAAACCTAACCTAACCTTTTTTTTTTTTTTTTTTTTTTTGTTGACGCTGGGAAAAAATGCATTACGCATACCCTCCCGTCGGGGGACAGGAGGGGTATGTGGGACTCCCCGGGCGGACCCGGTATACCCACTAAAACGACCCAGCGCATTCCCGCTTCGTCATAGTGGCGGGGGACTGGGAAACCGGCATAGCCTTAACGACCAGTCCTCCGCCGACGATTGCCCCGCAAGGCGACCCCTCACACCCTCGCGGGTGTGGGGGGCCGGAATGACCCGCAAAGGTGACGAGTGCAATGCGGGCGAAGGCACCCCCGTGCCTGCCGCCCGCCGTCACCATGAGGAGGGAGGGCACAACGCCTTCTCCCCCTTCCGCTGCGGAGCGGCGCAGCGAGAGGGTCGCCCCCACCGCGCGCGCTCCGCCTCCTCCCTTTGCGAGCGAACTCGCAAAAGGAGGCGACCGCTGACCAGGCCTCCCCGCCCCCCAGCATGGCATCGACCACGCCGGGAAGCGAGAGGTCCGGTCCGACCACCGGCGGGCTCGGTGCGCCGCCGGACGCCGGACGCGTCCAACGCCCGGCGGCACACCGAGCCCGCCCCGGCTCCTCCGCTGCGGAGCGGCGCAACGAGAGGATCGCCCCCCCGCGCGCGCTCCGCCTCCTCCCTTTGCGAGCGAACTCGCAAAAGGAGGCGACCGCTGACCAGGCCTCCCCGCCCCCCAGCATGGCATCGACCACGCCGGGAAGCGAGGGCCCGGTCCACCCACCGGCGGGCTCGGTGCGCCGCCGGAAGCCGGACGCGCCCGATCCAGCCCTCCACAAGACCGGACCGAGCGCGCCCAACGCCCGGCGGCACACCGAGCCCGCCCTGGCTCCTCCACTGCGCCCTCTGCGTCTCAGAGGGTCGCGCGGAGTCGCCCCACCGTGTCAGAATATCGGCCACGACAGTAACGTTCCCCGAGGAATAAGAATCACTTCCCATTCATCGGGGACGGATACTGCCGCGCCCAGGGTGCACCGTCCTCAGCAGCTGCTGTTCCCTCCAGACGTATCGAGAAGGACCGGCAGCCACTGGGCCCACGAGGAGGTTTTCTGACCTAGCACCCCAAACCTAACCTAACCTAACCTAACCTAACCTAACCTAACCTAACCTTTTTTTTTTTTTTTTTTTTGTTCTCGATGTGGAAATCCTCGATGGATGTCCTCCGCCCTGGGGAGAGCGGAGGGGTCTGTCAGACTCCTACTGACTAAAACCACACCGGTGTTCCCTCGCACACTTGCGTCGGGGGGCAACGGGATCTGATGCGACTTCCGCTGCCCCGGACTAGTGCCGGCCCGCTAGACCTGCGGGCCTCGTCTCGGGGGGGAGTGAGGTGTAAGACTCCCCCCGTTACGTCTAAGAGAGGCGCGCGTGGAACACTACGCGCCGCCGTCTCGGGTCCATTGCGATGGGGGGCGACGGATGTCCCCAAATCCGTCGCCCCTGGACCTATTTAGGGGGGCCGGAAGAGGGCGTTATCCGCCCTCTGCCGACGCCCGGTGCGTCTGCTGCGGGATGGGCGGGAGCTAGTCATCTCTCTCTCCCTCTCCGCAGCTTCCTTCTGCGACATGACGGCTTCGCAGAAGGAAATCACTGCGTCCCAGGACTCTGCGCTGCCAACCATAGAGCGAACGACGGTCGGCAGCGACAGGTCTCCTCCTACCTCTGCGACGAGGGCACGGCGCGGCTCATCCCACGCGGCGCACTCGGCCAGCGTATGCCGCGCCGTGTCCTCCGGACAGTGGACGCAGTGATGGCACCGGGCGTCCGGCTCCCTGCTCAGGCGACACAAGTACTTCCCGAAGCAGCCGTGCCCCGAGAGCACCTGCGTCGCCCGAAACGTCAGGGAGCCGTGCTTCCTCCCGAGCCAGTCGTCGAGTACTGGCCGGATCGCCTCGATTGTGTCGAGGCCGGCGGTAGGGAGCTCTAGCCTCCCCCGCCATTCCGCCACCATGACCTGTCGGAGCTGAGACCGGTACTGCGTTATCTGTCGCTCCACCAGTCTCTCGCCCCGACGCTTGGCCCCCTCGCGCCATTGGTACAACGTCGCGAGGGTCTTCGCCTCCAGGTCCCACGGCGGGGATCCGGCCAGTACGCAAGCCGCCTCGTAGGAGATCGTGCGATATCCCCGTACGACCCTGACGGCCATCGCTCTCTGCGGTCTGCGCAGAACGGCGATAGTGCGGGCCGTCAGGTCCGTCGCCCATATCGGGGCCCCATAAAGGGCCATCGATCGCACGATCCCTACGTACAACCGCCTACAGGCGGTGCTCGGGCCCCCCAGATTGGGAAGCAGCGTTGACAGCGCGCCCGCCGCGCCCATCAACTTGGGCACCAGCCGCTGAAAGTGGGGGCCGAAGTCCCAACGGCTGTCGAGCACCAATCCCAGGTATTTCATGGTTGACTCGACAGCGATCCGGACCCCCCCGACCACAATGTGTGATCCCAGCGGCGGTGCCCGTCGGGGGCCATGAAAGGCAATGGCCTCCGACTTGTTGAGGGCCACCTTCAGGCCCAGGCGTCGTATGCGGCTCACCACCTGCGAGACCGCAGCCGTAGCCAGCAACGCTGCTTCCCTGTACGAACTCCCCCGAGCCGTGACCAGCGTGTCGTCCGCATAACACGTCAGGTTCACTCCCGGCGGGAGCTCGCACCGCAAAACCCAGTCGTATCCGATGTTCCACAGGGGTGGGCCCAGAACCGACCCCTGCGGAACACCGCACGACATCTCGCGACGGCCCGCGCCGTCGCGTCCCATGTAGGTGACACACCTTCCGGACAGATAAGCCCCCACAATGTTGCGGAGGTAGGGAGGCACCCGATGGTATCGCAGGGCCTCCCGGATGCAACTCCAGGGCAGGGTGTTGAACGCGTTGGAGATGTCCAAGGACACCGCCAGCACCACCCCACCCCGGGACACCGCTTCCTCCGCCAGGACTCTAACTCTCATTATGGCGTCGATGGTAGAGCGCCCACGCCGGAAGCCAAACTGGCTGTCGTCCAGGTTCGGCCCCTCTGTACACAAGTGGCTGACGAGGCGATCTGCGATTACTCGCTCGAGCAACTTGCCCGCCTCGTCCAGCAGCACTATGGGCCGATAAGCGGACGACGAATCCGCCGGGCGCCCCGCCTTCTTGAGCAGGACCAGTCGACCAGCCTTCCACCTCGTAGGGAACTGACCCTGCTCAAGGCACGCCGAGAAGAGTCCCCTCAGTGGGGGCTCCAGCTCCTTCAGGGCGAGTACTAGAGCGCGGCCAGGCACTCCGTCGGGCCCCGGAGCAGTGTTTTTTGCCCGGAGCCGCATCACGACCGCGCTCATCTCCGCCTGTGTCACCTCTGGGACGGTTTCGCTTTCCTCTTCTTCCGGCTCTGCAGCTGTGGGCAGAGCCATCGGCGGTGGCTCGTGCTCGGCCCTGTCAGGGAAGAGAGCAGAGACCACTCGCTCCAGAAACTGCGGCTCGAGACCTTCCGTTAGCGGGGGCGCCCACGGCCGAAGTTTCCCTCGGACCGTGCGGTACGGGCGCCCCCACGGATCCCCGTCTAGGGTCGCCAGCAGCTCCTCTCTGGAGCGCTTCTTCGACTCGCCGATGGCCAGCCACAGAGCCTCCTTCGCCGCGCTGTACACCTCATACAGCGCGGCTTCTTCGTCGGGATCCCGCCGACGTCTTCTCCGACACCGCGTGTACGGGCGTCTGGCGGCTGCGCACTCGACGCGCAACCGCTCGACCTCGACGCACCACCAGTACACGCGGCGCCTTGCGGACAGAGAGGAGACGCGTGGCATGGACGCGTCGCAGATTTGCGTCATCGCGTCGTTAAACCACTGCGCCTCCTGTTCGACGTCGACGGGACCGACGGTAGCCGACTCCCGGATCCAGGCTTGGACGATGGTGGCTTCCTCGAGAGCTTCCTTGTCGAGGCGTTTCAACGCCCAACGCGGGCCGTCTCTTCGGGGGGCCGATTGGCTACGACCTCCAGCGGTCTGGGTGGAGACGTCGAAGCGTATGTATCGGTGATCCGATAGCGTCTCCACCTCCTCTTCCACGTGCCAATCGTGAACGCGGTGCGCGACAGCGGGACTGGCGAACGAGACGTCCACTATGGACCCACCCCGCTGCCGCACACACGTGTAGGCCGATCCCCGATTCAAGACGGCCAGGCCCGTCGTAACGGCCCACTCCTCTAGCACGTCGCCTCTCGGGTCTGTGACCGGGGATCCCCACGCCGCGGATTTGGCGTTCAGATCACCGAGAAGCAAAACGGGCCGAGGGTGAGACCGGCCGACGACGGCTCCCAACTCGACGAGGAAACTCTCGAAGTCGGCGAGACTCCTGTTGGGCGAAAAGTATGCCCCGATCGTGACGATCCCGTTCACAAGGGCGGCAACCCAACCGTGACCCCGGGATACGTCGACAAGAGTCGAGCCGATGATGGCCACCAGGCCGTCCAGATCCCCCGCCCAGTTATCCCGGGGGGGGACGAAATACGGCTCAGCGACCACCGCCACATTTATCAACCACTCCGCCATGCTCAGGACTAAGAGATCCTGAGCTCTGGTGCAGTGGTTGATATTCGCCTGGAGGAAACGGAGGGCCATCACTGGCACTCCATTTCCTCGGCGTTTCCAACCACAGGCCGGGAGTCGGCCAAAGAGGTGCTAGGGGGTGCGGCCCCCGCGGGTCTCGTCCACCGCTTGCTGCGCTTTCTGGGCGCGCCGCAAGCGTTGCCACCTATGCTGTGCCCCGCGGACTTTCCTGCAGCTGTACAGAGGCTGCAGTTTGGTTCCGCGGAGCACTGGGACGCCTTATGCCCAGGCTGACCGCAGCGATAGCACAAATCGCTGCGGTCTATTTCGGCAGTGCACAGTGCCCGGACGTGGCCTTTCTCCAGGCACCGATAGCACTGCAAGGCCCTGGGTGTCAGGAGTTTAACCCTCGCTGACACCCAGCCCACTAGGAGACGTCCCGCGTCGGTGACCTGCTTCGCCGCAGCCACCGGACACCGCACCCAGATGGTGCCAAGCCCGCCAGCATTGACGCGGATGTCGCCTGCCCGCACATTTTCTGGCGGGCATCCGCCGCTCCGGGCTATGGCCGCCACCACCTCCTCTGGGGTCACGGAGTCGTCCAGCCCATCGACCCGCACCTCAGCCGTTTTAATGGGCCTGGACACCCGGGCCTCCTCGGGGTTGAGGACGTCCCTCAGCTTTGCAGCTAGAGAGTCCGCCCTCTCGGCACTGCTGGCCCCCGCCAACTCGAACATTTTGGCCCCCGTGGCAGCCGTCCTGAAACGGAAGCCGTCTGGGGTGCCGAAATCGGCGAAGGCCAGCTTGCCCCTCGCCTCCGCTAGTACCTTCTGGTACGTCACCCCCCGCTCTTTGGCTTCGGGCTGCAGCGTGACCACTACAGCCTCGGAGCGAGGGATGCGGATCCTTGGGGCCTGCCCCCTTGAGCCCGGTGCATTCTTGGCCTTGCGGCCCCTCTTCCGCCTCTTCTTGCGGCCTTCGGCCGTCTTCCAAAGACCCTCGTTGGGAGCCGGGTCATGCTCCTGTATTTCAGGATTTGTGGCCCCTTCTCTGGGCCTTGTGGCAACCTGCGAGGGCTTTTTGGTCACCTCTGAGGTCCTCTTGGCTACCTGCGAAGGACCCTTGGCCACCTGCGAAGGTTTCTTGGCCACCTGCGAGGGCTTTTTGGCTGCCTGCGTGTGTTTTTTTGGCGCAGGTGGCGCTTTAGCCACCTGTGCCCACGTTGGCCCAGCCGTTGCTGGAGGGGGCTCCGCCTCCTTCCTCCGCTTATCTGCTGCCAGCGGTGGACGAAGGCTAATAGGGGGGTTAAGCCTTGGCTCTATGCTGTCCAGGCGGGCGGTCATAATCCTCAACAGCCGGTCAAATTGGTCTTCCCCCAAAGACCCGTCCTGTGGCAGAGCACGACTGTCTTTAGTCGTCGCACCCTGCTGCCGGCTGAAGTCCGCCCTCATGGCGCTGACCTCCCGCTCGAGCTCCGCCATCCTCGATTGGAGACGATAATTTTCCTCTCGGAGCTTAACCGTCTCCTCCGAGGTCGTCCGATCAAGGAGGACGTCCACCGCCTCCTTGATCCCGTCCGCCGCCTCTTTCAGGGCCCGCGTGAACGTCCCCTTTAGGTTGCCCGATTTCGTGGCTACCTTCAGGATGACGTCCACGCCATCCAAGACCTGGCGGCTAAGGGCTTCTGCCGTCAATCCCTCAGGAGCTGCGGCGGTCTGGGACCGCCTCTCCCTTGCACGACGCGCCAACTCAGCGACCTCGTCGGTCGCGATGGCCTTCCGGCCCTCTCTCCTCGCGGCATGGAGCTCCGCCTTGGAGCTCACCAATGCAATGGAGGCCTCGGCATCACCATGCTATATTTGTACTGCCCCGTCGGAGTCGCTAACTCCGCTGGCCGCCTGCGCATCGGAGAGCTTTAGAAAGCGGCTCCGGGAGTCACGTGAGGATGCCTGAACGTTGGTTCCGGACTTTGACCCGCGTCCTCGACCCCTCCTGGCTGTCGGCACCTTGGGGGCTGGCAGGTTCTCCTCGCTAGAGGACAAACCCGCCGAACCCGCTTCCGACTCACAGGCACGTGGTCGCTTCCCCCAAAACTTGGAGGGAGCGGCCGCAACTGCTTGCGGTGTGTCGTTGACCTCCGACAACACATTTACCCTCTCCAGAACCACGCGTGGTTCCACTGGGGAACAGAGGCTCCTCAGTGACGCAGCGCCAGAGTCCGACACTGCGTCCAACGCGCGGCTCTCACCCGGTACTCGGACGGGTGTGTTAAAACTAAAAGAGATCAGGTCTTCAAAAGACCGTGATCTTGTTGAGCCTCCTCGGCTCTCGTTGCCATTGGCAGGTGGATGACGATTGTTGCCCTCCCCAGAATACGATTGAGGGCATGACGACCCCGAAGGGGTCGTGGCGGATTCTCCAGCTGCTGAGCAGCTGGTACCGCCCTGGGATATTTCTTTACAATTCGTCTTTTTCATGTTTTTGTTTTCCTTTGAAGGGTGTGGTCCCTGTCTCCTACTTCTTCATTCCCCCCCCCCCCCTGTTTTACCCTATGGCTGTCCCATCACCCTCACAGTCACGTCTGATGGGCAGACGCGTACCAGAGGGCGATGAGTGCCATGATCACGTACCGTCCGATGAGCCCGCTTCGTGAGCCATCGCACGGTACACGACGATACATCCCAGCCCTTTTTTCTTCATTCACTCCCCGAGAACTTCGAGGAATGAACGAGGGTCGCACTAACGACTGATTGATCCATAAGATCTCCCGTCAGCCATACATCCCTTCGCGGTGCGCCGCCGCTTGGGATTCGGGGTAACTTTTTATAGAGGTTTTCTACCTCGCGGTCCGGGCGGTTAAGCCAAGACCCTCGGTCCCTATCGAAGCCGCGAGACGTCGACGATGGGATTACGAGATCGGCGGAGACAGTGAAGGATGGAATCCTTCTCTGTCTGCTCGGAGGCAGGGTGAGTGCACACCGAGCCCGCCCTTGCTCCTCCGCTGTGCCCTCGCTTTTCAGAGGGTCACGCGGAACAGCGCCGTCCAAATAGGACCCCCTCCCGTGTCAGAATATCGGCCACGACAGTAACGTTCCCCGAGGAATAAGAATCTCTTCTCATTCATCGGGGACGGATACTGCCGCGCCCAGGGTGCACCGTCCACAGCAGCTGCTGTTCCCTCCAGACGTATCGAGAAGGACCGGCAGCCACTGGGCCCCCTAGGAGGTTTTCTGACCTAGCACCCCAACCTAACCTTTTTTTTTTTTTTTTTTTTTTTTTTTTTTTGTTGACGCTGGGAAAAAATGCATTACGCATACCCTCCCGTCGGGGGACAGGAGGGGTATGTGGGACTCCCCGGGCGGACCCGGTATACCCACTAAAACGACCCAGCGCATTCCCGCTTCGTCACAGTGGCGGGGGACTGGGAAACCGGCACAGCCTTTACTTCCAGTCCTCCGCCGACGATTGAAAGGCACAGACCCCTCACACCCTCACGGGTGTGGGGGGTCGGGAATGACCGACGAAGGTGACGGGTGCAATGCGGGCGAAGGCACCCCCGTGCCTGCCGCCCGCCCGTCACCATTAGGAGGGAGGGCACGACGCCTTCTCCCCCGTCTTCGTCTGCGGAGCGCCGCAGCGAGAGGATCGTCCTCCCGCGCGCGCTCCGCTGCCTCCTTTTGCGAGATTACGTCCTCGCAAAAGGAGGCCACCGCTGACCAGGCCTCCTCGCTCCCCAGCATGGCGTCCACCACGCCAGGAAGCGAGAGGTCTGGTCCGACCACCGCGGTCAGACCGCGGCGCAGCTCGGACCACGCCGGGCACACCTCGAGGGTGTGCTGCGCCGTGTCCTCTGCCGCGCCGCAGTCGTGGCACGCCGGGGTTTCCTCCCTCCCGATCCGGTGCAGGTACGATCCGAAGCAGCCATGCCCGGATAACACCTGCACCAGACGGAAAGAGAGGAAACCGTGGGACCGCTCGAGCCAGCCCCGCAGGACCGGCCCGAGCGCGTCCAACGTCTGGCGGCCAAAGGCAGCGCTGGCGAGGTCCTCCGACCAATGGAGGACGATGGCGTCCCTCGCCTCTCGCCGCACCGCCTCCCGCTCTTCGCCCATGGGGCGCTCCCCGAGCGCCCTTCGGCGCGCCGTCCACTCGTACACTCTGGCGAGCACCCATGCCTCCAACTCCCAAGGCGGGGTGCCCGCCAGAGCGCACGCCGCCGAGAAGCCCACCGAGCGGTAAGCCCTCGCCACCCGCTGTGCAATGGCCCGCTGGGGCCTGCGGATGGCGGTAGCATTCTCCCTCCTGTGGAGGGAGTCCGCCCAGATGGGGGCCCCGTAAAGGGCCATGCTCCGCAAAATGCCGGCATAGAGGCGCCGGCATTTTGCCTTGGGCCCCCCCAGGTTTGGGAGGAGCCATGAGAGGGCGTCCGCGGCCTTCAACAGGCGCGTCGACAGCCCGCTGAAATGCGGGCCGAAGCGCCACCTGTCGTCCAGCACCAGCCCCAGATATTTCATCTGAGGCTGGACCTCTATGCGGACGCCCTCCACGACGATGTGGGCGTCGGCAGGGCAGCGCTGCCGGGGACCGCGAAAGAACACGGCCTCCGTTTTGTGCAGCGCCACCCTCAATCCCAGGCGGCGGATCCTTTCTGCCACCAAGGATCCGCCAGCCGAGGCCAGAATGGCCGCGTCGGCAAAGTTCCTCCCCCGTGCAGTGAGCAGAGTGTCATCCGCGTAGCAGATGACACTCGTGCCCGGGAGGAGGACTCCCCGCAGGAGCCAGTCGAATCCGATGTTCCACAAGGGGGGCCCCAAAACCGACCCCTGTGGAACACCGGACTCTGCGCCGTACCGCCTCACGGTGGCCGACTTGTCCACGAGGAGGACCTCGCGGTCCTCCAAGTAGTCGGCCAGGAGGCTCCGCAGATATTGGGGCACTCCGTGATACCGGAGCGCCTCCAATATCGTCGAGTGGGGGACGGAGTTGAAGGCGTTGGCAATGTCGAACGACACCGCCAGCACCCCGTCCCCCGCCTCCACCGCCTCCTTCACCTGGCCCTTCAGAAGGGCCAGACCCCAACCTAACCTAACCTAACCTTTTTTTTTTTTTTTTTTTTTTTTTTTTTGTTGACGCTGGGAAAAAATGCAATTACGCATACCCTCCCATCGGGGGACAGGAGGGGTATGTGGGACTCCCCGGGCGAACCAAACCCGGTATACCCACTAAAACGACCCAGCGCATTCCCGCTTCGTCATAGTGGCGGGGGACTGGGAAACCGGCATAGCCTTAACGACCAGTCCTCCGCCGACGATTGCCCCGCAAGGCGACCCCTCACACCCTCGCGGGTGTGGGGAGCCGGAATGACCCGCTAAGGTGACGGGTGCAATGCGGGCGAAGGCACCCCCGTGCCTGCCGCCCGCCGTCACCATGAGGAGGGAGGGCACGAAGCCTTCTCCCCCTTCCGCTGCGGAGCGGCGCAGCGAGAGGGTCGCCCCCCCCGCGCGAGCTCCGCCTCCTCCCTTTGCGAGCGAACTCGCAAAAGGAGGCTACCGCTGACCAGGCCTCCCCGCCCCCCAGCACGGCGTCGACCACGCCGGGAAGCGAGGGCCCGGTCCGACCACCGGCGGGCTCGGTGCGCCACCGGAAGCCGGACGCGCCCGGACCGGCCCCGTAAGACCGGACCGAGCGCGCCCAACGCCCGGCGGCACACCGAGCCCGCCCCGGCTCCTCCGCTGCGGAGCGGCGCAACGAGAGGGTCGCCCCCCCCGCGCGCGCTCCGCCTCCTCCCTTTGCGAGCGAACTCGCAAAAGGAGGCTACCGCTGACCAGGCCTCCCCGCCCCCCAGCACGGCGTCAACCACGCCGGGAAGCGAGGGCCCGGTCCACCCACCGGCGGGCTCGGTGCGCCGCCGGAAGCCGGACGCGCCCGGCCCAGCCCTCCACAAGACCGGACCGAGCGCGCCCAACGCCCGGCGGCACACCGAGCCCGCCCTGGCTCCTCCACTGCGCCCTCTGCGTCCCAGAGGGCCGCGTGGAGTCGCCCCACCGTGTCAGAATATCGGCCACGACAGTAACGTTCCCCGAGGAATAAGAATCTCTTCCCATTCATCGGGGACGGATACTGCCGCGCCCAGGGTGCACCGTCCTCAGCAGCTGCTGTTCCCTCCAGACGTATCGAGAAGGACCGGCAGCCACTGGGCCCACGAGGAGGTTTTCTGACCTAGCACCCCAACCTAACCTAACCTAACCTAACCTAACCTAACCGGAATATATTCGGTTCTAGACGTGCGATTTTGAAGCTGTTTTCAGCATTTTTAGACTAAACTAGGCGTCCGCCGACGTCCTGACGATATTGCACTCACCGAACTACCCTTATAAAAAACTTCCCTAACCACCCTTAGAAATTTTTCGAATTTTTTACAAAAACTCATCAAAATTTAGTGTTTTTCCAAATTTTCTTTCAAATTATAGTTGCAATAGTACTCACCCTTCATCCCTGTGTTCTGGTCCGCGTTCCGTGCGCCGGCGCCCAGGTTGGAGGCTGAAACCCTAAATTTTTTGGTTCAAAAACTGGTTTTTTGACCAAAAGTCCAAAATGTTGTTCGGCACCTACCTCGTTTTATTTCGTAATTAGCTAGCCCGCGACGAGCCGCTTCTTTTGAGACCTCGCTCGCCCGTCTAGCTCAAATAAAATTTTGCCCACCCACCCGCCCTCTGGTCTATAGGAAGGTGGACGGGAATTGATCGGTGGGAAAATATTTTTAATTTTATATTTGTAGATAGTGTGGATAGGGAAATTAGGATTTTTTAACATATTTGACTGAGTCTGTGAAGGCCCACATTTTAATAAGCATTAATTGAGTGTAATTTATTTTATAATTATTATCGTTCATTTTAATTTTAATATTTTCATTCCTTCTGTGTACCCCCCTTTACAGGGACACAGGAGAATCCTCTCGTTTTAAATATCCTGACTTAGTAAGTAAGAAATTTTAACCAAATTTTAATTTTTAATTAATTTTATTTTGTTATTTATTGTGACAGTCGCCTGTGTCGACTAGAATTTTGTTATTCTGATTTTATTACTGATTGTGTTCCCCCCTTTACAGGGCAACACAATCATCAGTGTCCAAAACCCTCTCCTCGAGCAGATACTGTAGTTCTGACCTCCTCTTTACAGGGGTCCGTTCTTGCACTATCTGCTCTGACTGAAAATTATGTTGTGCACCCCGGCCATGAACTCGAACACCCAGAGCTCCGGGAGCTCGCCGCGATCGGCGGGGAAGGCGGGCCCCTCGTCTCCTGACGCGAGGAGGAAAATTGTATTTGGAAATGATACACCCCTCGCGTCCCAGGAGTGTCCTGCTACCCCGCTGACGCGCCGAGCCCCTGTTAGCGCTCCAAGACCGCTCATGAAGCCTGAGGCTGGGCACCCCAGTCGCATTGCGGAGGCGAGAGCTTGCCTAAATAAAGCAAAGCTTAATTTAGGCAACTCTCGCAACCTCAAGGCTGAAATCAAGACTGCGGTGCTCGAAGCCATAAACAGGCTTTATGAGCTGGTCAAGGAGTCGGAGCGAGACAAGGCCTCTGCCGCACCCGTTGCCGTACCGGAACCCGCGCCCACTGCTAACTGCTGCGGTCCCCAACCCATCACCAGCGAGGTCCTTGCTGGCCAGACTGAGCTCCTCAACACCCTGAAGGAGCACATCTCGGAGTTGAAGGACAACTCCGAGAAACTCGAGAAACTCCGAGACAGTCTGGCTAGCAAGGAAAGTGCGGGGGAGACAACCTACGCCAGTGTAGCGGCCGTCAGTAAGCGCTACACCGGGGCACAGGCCCCGGAGCGAACGACGCTACACTCCGTGGTTGTCTCCTCGACACAGGAGATGGATACGGGGGCCGAAATACTCGAAAGAGTGCGGAGAGCAGTGGACGCGAAGGAGGGCTGGGTGCGCGTAGAGAGGGTCAGGAAGGCAAAAGACCAAAAGGTCATAATGGGGTGCGCAACAAAGGAGGAGAGGGAAAAACTGAAGAAGCGACTAGAATCGGCCGGAGAGAACCTCGTCGTCGAGGCGGTGAAGAATCGGGACCCACTTCTGGTTCTTAGGGACGTGCTACTAGTACACAGCGACGAGGAAGTATTAAGAGCCCTTAAGAACCAGAACCGGGAGATCTTTCACGGCCTCGGGGACGAGGAACTTAAAATGGCGGTCAAGTTCCGCAAAAAGTCGCGAAACCCGCATGTGAATAGCGTTGTGCTGAGTGTCACCCCGGCAATCTGGAGGCGCGCACTCGAAGGAGGCAAGCTCCGCATTGACCTCCAGAGAGTGCGCGTCGAAGACCAGACGCCTCTGGTGCAGTGTACCCGCTGCTTGGCATACGGGCACGGCAAACGCCTGTGCACGGAGCCAGCCGATCTGTGTAGTCACTGCGGCGGTCCACACCTTCGGGTGGACTGCCCGGACAAACAGATCGGCGAAGCAGCGGTGTGCGTAAACTGCACCAGAGCCAAGCTGGGGGAGCACCGGCACAACGCATTCAGCAACGATTGCCCCGTGCGTAAGAAGTGGGACGCATTAGCGAGAGCAACTATAGCTTATTGCTAAAGGCGTTGATGCGCCCACTTCTGCGCACACAGAGATGACCGCTTCGACACAACGAGATAGCAGACGCATTGAGCGAACCACTAGGGTTGGCTTAATGGAGAATGATAATTGGAGTCACTTTCGTGAGAAAGTGGCTAAAATTACGCTGGACCGTAAGCCAACTCTAGTGGAATCGTCAAGTTGTGTCGAACCTGGTGAAAAACTCTGCTGTCATTTGACTGAAACGGAAAATATCCTGTACATTCGGCTTCAACATGATTTTGACCAATATACTGAGTATATATAGCAAACATCGTGGGAAACAAAATTAAGAGTCAAATGACAGAAGCGCAAAAGTCAATAGGGGTTATACATAAGGGTAACGACAAAACATGTGCTTTATTTTAGTTATTATAATGTAGTAGTCAAAAAGTATTTTATTTTTAGTATTAGTAGTAATAATTAATGTATTAGAAAAATTAAAATTATTAAGTTATTAAGTTATTTTAGTAAAAACAGTATATATTTAGTCAAATAGTTATTAATATTCTTTAGGTATAATAATAAAAGTTAAAAACATAATTGTAAATTATAGATATTAAATATTTCAAAGCTATAAATAAAACATAGAGTGTGGTCTCTTCGGCCTCTTAAATATCAGTCGCTGAATAAATTGAAAAATCCGCATACAAGGTCTCTGATAATGTCAGAGGGACACTGGCGGGGCAGGAGTGGGTTTTAGTCGGTTCGAGTCCGACACTACCTCCACTGTCTCACACCCTGTGAGATAGTGGAGGTGTCCGTGGGGATTTCCCACTCCTGCCAAAACAAAAAAAAAAAAAAAAAAAAACCTAACCTAACCTAACCTAACCTAACCTAACCTAACCTAACCGTGAATATATTCGGTTCTAGACGTGCGATTTTGAAGCTGTTTTCAGCATTTTTAGACAAAACTAGGCGTCCGCCGACGTCCTGACGATATTGCACTCACCGAACAACCCCTATAAAAAACTTCCCTAACCACCCTTAGAAATTTTTCGAATTTTTTACAAAAACTCATCAAAATTTAGTGTTTTTCCAAATTTTATTTCAAATTGTAGTTGCAATAGTACTCACCCTTCATCCCTGTGTTCTGGTCCGCGTTCCGTGCACCAGCGCCCAGGTTGGAGGTTGAAACCCTAAATTTTTTGGTTCAAAAACTGGTTTTTTGACCAAAACTCAAAAATTTTATTCGGCACCCACCCTGTTTTATTTCGTAATTAGCTAGCCCGCGACAAGCCGCTTCTTTTGAGACCTCGCTCGCCCGTCTAGCTCAAATAAAACTTGTACTTTTTCAAAAAACAGTTTTTTCTCATAGTTTCTGTATAGTACCTAAATCCACCTAAGGGAGATAGTTTTTAGCAAAAACGTGAATATATTCGGTTCTAGACGTGCGATTTTGAAGCTGTTTTCAGCATTTTTAGACAAAACTAGGCGTCCGCCGACGTCCTGACGATATTGCACTCACCGAACAACCCCTATAAAAAACTTCCCTAACCACCCTTAGAAATTTTTCGAATTTTTTACAAAAACTCATCAAAATTTAGTGTTTTTCCAAATTTTATTTCAAATTGTAGTTGCAATAGTACTCACCCTTCATCCCTGTGTTCTGGTCCGCGTTCCGTGCACCAGCGCCCAGGTTGGAGGTTGAAACCCTAAATTTTTTGGTTCAAAAACTGGTTTTTTGACCAAAACTCAAAAATTTTATTCGGCACCCACCCTGTTTTATTTCGTAATTAGCTAGCCCGCGACGAGCCGCTTCTTTTGAGACCTCGCTCGCCCGTCTAGCTCAAATAAAACTTGTACTTTTTCAAAAAACAGTTTTTTCTCATAGTTTCTGTATAGTACCTAAATCCACCTAAGGGAGATAGTTTTTAGCAAAAACGTGAATATATTCGGTTCTAGACGTGCGATTTTGAAGCTGTTTTCAGCATTTTTAGACAAAACTAGGCGTCCGCCGACGTCCTGACGATATTGCACTCACCGAACAACCCCTATAAAAAACTTCCCTAACCACCCTTAGAAATTTTTCGAATTTTTTACAAAAACTCATCAAAATTTAGTGTTTTTCCAAATTTTATTTCAAATTGTAGTTGCAATAGTACTCACCCTTCATCCCTGTGTTCTGGTCCGCGTTCCGTGCACCAGCGCCCAGGTTGGAGGTTGAAACCCTAAATTTTTTGGTTCAAAAACTGGTTTTTTGACCAAAACTCAAAAATTTTATTCGGCACCCACCCTGTTTTATTTCGTAATTAGCTAGCCCGCGACGAGCCGCTTCTTTTGAGACCTCGCTCGCCCGTCTAGCTCAAATAAAAATTTTGCCCACCCACCCGCTCTCTGGTCTATAGGAAGGTAGACGTGGGGTTTTCGGCAAAAATTATTTATTTGTATTTTAACTATTTTAGCTCTTATTAGGCCTGTGGAAGGGTTAAGCAGGGAAAACTCGACTTTTTAATTTAATTTGACAAGTCTGCAAAGGCTTTTGACTTTATTTTATATTTTAATTGACAATTATTATAATTAATTAATATTATTGTATCTATATTTGTTTTAAACGATTTGTATTATTCACTGTGTTCCCCCCTTTACAGGGACACAGAAGTACCAGTGTCCTCTGACACACCTCTCTTCCCCCGAGCAGAAAGTTTGAGCTGACCCCCTCTTTACAGGGGTCCGTTCGATCGCTCCCAAACCAAGTATGTTCCGCACCCCATCCAGCACCGTGAGGGCCCAAGGCTCTAGTGGCTCGCCGCGATCGGCGGAGAAAGCGGGGCCTTCATCTGCGAATGCGAAGCGGAGAATCTCCTTCGAAGATCACACTCCTTCTGCCTCCCAGATGAGCCCTGCCACTCCGGGGACGCGCCGAGCCGCTACCGATGCCCCAAGACCGCTCAAAAAGCCTGAGGCCGGGTACCCCAGTCGCACCGCGGAGGCGAGAGCTTGCCTAAACAAAGCCAAGCTTAATTTAGGCAACTCTCGCAACCTTAAGACGGACATAAAGACTGCGGTGCTCGAGGCCATAAACAGGCTTTTTGAGCTGGTGAAGGAGGCCGAGCGGGACAGGGCTCCTCCCGCACCCGCAGCCGTACCAGTAGCCGCGCCCGCTGCTAACTGCTGTCCCCAGTCCGATCCTGAGAGTCTTGTTAGCCAGACTGAGCTCGTAGCGACAATGAAGGAGCACATGTCCCTGATAAGGGAAAACTCCGACGAGTTGGTCAAACTACGAGACAGTCTGGCTAACAGGGAAATTGTGGGGGAGACAACCTACGCGAATGTAGCAGCCGTGACCAAGAGCCATACTAGGGCACAGGCCCTGGAGCGAAGCACGCTGCATTCCGTGGTTGTCTCCTCAACACAGGAAATGGATACTGGGGACGAAATCCTCGAAAGGGTTAGGAAAGCAGTGGACGCGAAGGAGGGCTGGGTGCGGGTGGAAAAGGTGCGGAAAGCAAAGGACAGGAAAATTATAATGGGTTGCGAGACGAAAGAAGAGAGGTCCAAATTGAAGGAACGACTGAAGGCGGCCGGGGAGAACCTCGTTGTCGAGGAAGTGACGAACAGGAACCCGCTTCTGGTTCTTAGGGACGTACTGTCAGTACATAGTGACGACGAAATACTAAAAGCCCTTAAGAACCAGAATCGGGAGATTTTTCACGACCTCGGCGACGAGGAGCAAAGGATGACGGTCAAGTATCGGAAGAAGACACGCAATCCGCACGTTAACAGCATTGTGTTGAGTGTGTCCTCCACGATCTGGAGGCGTGCACTCGAAGGAGGCAAACTCCGGATTGACCTCCAGAGAGTGCGCGTCGAAGACCAGACGCCTCTGGTGCAGTGCACCCGCTGTTTAGCATACGGCCACAGCAAACGTCTCTGCACGGAGCTGGCCGACTTATGCAGCCACTGTGGCGGTCCGCACATTAGGGTGGACTGCCCAGATAAGCTTATCGGCGAAGCAGCGGCGTGCGTAAACTGCACCAGAGCCAAGCTGGGGGACCACTCACACAATGCTTTTAGCAGTGAATGCCCAATAAGAAAAAAGTGGGACGCCTTCGCGAGAGAGGCCATAGCATACTGCTAAAGTGGTCGAGGCGTCCCCTTTGAAACTTATATGGAGTGCAAGTTTGACGCAGCCAGAAAGCAGACGCGTTGAGCGGTCCGTTATGGTTGACTCTATGGGAGATGTAAATTGGAGTCACTTTCATGAGAAAGTGGCTCCAGTTATGCTGGACCGGGAGCCGGCCCTAGCGGATTCGCCTAGCTGTGTCGAGCATGTTGCACTTTTTCTTACTGTTAATCCAGAATTGAAATCATTTTGTAAAATAAGTACACAAGGAAATTAAATAAATGATATTTAAGTATATAATGAATATATATTTTTAGATATCATAGAAATAAAAAGATCTTAAAATATAAAACAGAAACGTAAAATAGATAATCAAATAAAAGTAAGCAAATGGAAAGTATCAGGGCATAAATAAAAGGTTAAACAAAAGATAGATATAAAATAGTAGTAAAATAATTGTATAAACATTAGTAACTCATATTAAGACAATAGACGCGGGTTGCGTAATACGTAATAAAGAAAGCAGAAGAAATAGAAATAATGGTCTCTACGGCCGCCAATTAGGAAAGCCAAGACAAAAAATCAGAGAACAAGGACTCTGATCATGTTAGAGGAACACTGGCAAGGCAGGAGTGGGTTTTAGTCGGTTCGAGTCCGACACTACCTCCACTGTCTCACACCCTGTGAGATAGTGGAGGTGTCCGTGGGGATTTCCCACTCCTGCCAAAACAAAAAAAAAAAAAAAAAAAAAAAAAAAACCTAACCTAACCTAACCTAACCTTTTTTTTTTTTTTTTTTTTTTTTTTTGACGCTGGGAAAAAATGCATTACGCATACCCTCCCGTCGGGGGACGGAAGGGGTATGTGGGACTCCCCGGGCGGACCCGGTATACCCACTAAAACGACCCAGCGCATTCCCGCTTCGTCATAGTGGCGGGGGACTGGGAAACCGGCATAGCCTTAACGACCAGTCCTCCGCCGACGATTGCCCCGCAAGGCGACCCCTCACACCCTCGCGGGTGTGGGGGGCCGGAATGACCGCAAAGGTGACGAGTGCAATGCGGGCGAAGGCACCCCCGTGCCTGCCGCCCGCCGTCACCATGAGGAGGGAGGGCACGACGCCCTCTCCCCCTTCCGCTGCGGAGCGGCGCAACGAGAGGATCGCCCCCCCGCGCGCGCTCCGCCTCCTCCCTTTGCGAGACGAACTCGCAAAAGGAGGCGACCGCTGACCAGGCCTCCCCGCTCCCCAGCATGGCGCCGACCACGCCGGGAAGCGAGAGTTCCGGTCCTACCACCGGCGGGCCCAGCGCGCCGCCGGACGCCAGGCGCGCCCGATCCAGCCCTCCCAAGACCGGACCGAGCGCGCCCAACGCCCGGCGGCACACCGAGCCCGCCCTGGCTCCTCCACTGCGCCCTCTGCGTCCCAGAGGGCCGCGTGGAGTCGCCCCACCGTGTCAGAATATTGGCCACGACAGTAACATTCCCCGAGGAATAAGAATCTCTTCCCATTCATCGGGGACGGATACTGCCGCGCCCAGGGTGCACCGTCCACAGCAGCTGCTGTTCCCTCCAGACGTATCGAGAAGGACCGGCAGCCACTGGGCCCCCTAGGAGGTTTTCTGACCTAGCACCCCAACCTAACCTAACCTAACCTAACCTTTTTTTTTTTTTTTTTTTTGTTCTCGATGTGGAAATCCTCGATGGATGTCCTCCGCCCTGGGGGGAGCGAGGGGTCTGTCAGACTCCTACTGACTAAAACCACACCGGTGTTCCCTCGCACACTTGCGTCGGGGGGCAACGGGATCTGATGCGACTTCCGCTGCCCCGGACTAGTGCCGGCCCGCTCGACCTGCGGGCCTCGTCTCGGGGGGGAGTGAGGTGTGAGACTCCCCCCGTTACGTCTAAGAGAGGCGCGCGTGGAACACTACGCGCCGCCGTCTCGGGTCCATTGCGATGGGGGGCGACGGATGTCCCCGAATCCGTCGCCCCTGGACCTATTTAGGGGGGCCGGAAGAGGGCGTTATCCGCCCTCTGCCGACGCCCGGTGCGTCTGCTGCGGGATGGGCGGGAGCTAGTCATCTCCCTCTCCCTCTCCGCAGCTTCCTTCTGCGACATGACGGCTTCGCAGAAGGAAATCACTGCGTCCCAGGACTCTGCGCTGCCAACCATAGAGCGAACGACGGTCGGCAGCGACAGGTCTCCTCCTACCTCTGCGACGAGGGCACGGCGCGGCTCATCCCACGCGGCGCACTCGGCCAGCGTATGCCGCGCCGTGTCCTCCGGACAGTGGACGCAGTGATGGCACCGGGCGTCCGGCTCCCTGCTCAGGCGACACAAGTACTTCCCGAAGCAGCCGTGCCCCGAGAGCACCTGGGTCGCCCGAAACGTCAGGGAGCCGTGCTTCCTCCCGAGCCAGTCGTCGAGTACTGGCCGGATCGCCTCGATTGTGTCGAGGCCGGCGGTAGGGAGCTCTAGCCTCCCCCGCCATTCCGCCACCATGACCTGTCGGAGCTGAGACCGGTACTGCGTTATCTGTCGCTCCACCAGTCTCTCGCCCCGACGATTGGCCCCCTCGCGCCACTGGTACAGCGTCGCGAGGGTCTTCGCCTCCAGGTCCCACGGTGGGGATCCGGCCAGTACGCAAGCCGCCTCGTAGGAGATCGTGCGATAACCCCGTACGACCCTGACGGCCATCGCTCTCTGCGGTCTGCGCAGAACGGCGATAGTGCGGGCCGTCAGGTCCGTCGCCCATATCGGGGCCCCATAAAGGGCCATTGATCGCACGATCCCTACGTACAACCGCCTACAGGCGGTGCTCGGGCCCCCCAGATTGGGAAGCAGCGTTGACAGCGCGCCCGCCGCGCCCATCAACTTGGGCACCAGCCGCTGAAAGTGGGGGCCGAAGTCCCAACGGCTGTCGAGCACCAATCCCAGGTATTTCATGGTTGACTCGACAGCGATCCGGACCCCCCCGACCACAATGTGCGATCCCAGCGGCGGTGCCCGTCGGGGGCCATGAAAGGCAATGGCCTCCGACTTGTTGAGGGCCACCTCCAGGCCCAGGCGTCGTATGCGGCTCACCACCTGCGAGACCGCAGCCGTAGCCAGCAACGCTGCTTCCCTGTACGAGCTCCCCCGAGCCGTGACCAGCGTGTCGTCCGCATAACACGTCAAGTTCACTCCCGGCGGGAGCTCGCACCGCAAAACCCAGTCGTATCCGATGTTCCACAGGGGTGGGCCCAGAACCGACCCCTGCGGAACACCGCACGACATCTCGCGACGGCCCGCGCCGTCGCGTCCCATGTAGGTGACACACCTTCCGGACAGATAAGCCCCCACAATGTTGCGGAGGTAGGGAGGCACCCGATGGTATCGCAGGGCCTCCCTGATGCAACTCCAGGGCAGGGTGTTGAACGCGTTGGAGATGTCCAAGGACACCGCCAGCACCACCCCACCCCGGGACACCGCTTCCTCCGCCAGGACTCTAACTCTAATTATGGCGTCGATGGTAGAGCGCCCACGCCGGAAGCCAAACTGGCTGTCGTCCAGGTTCGGCCCCTCTGTACACAAGTGGCTGACGAGGCGATCTGCGATTACTCGCTCGAGCAACTTGCCCGCCTCGTCCAGCAGCACTATGGGCCGATAAGCGGACGACGAATCCGCCGGGCGCCCCGCCTTCTTGAGCAGGACCAGTCGGCCAGCCTTCCACCTCGTAGGGAACTGACCCTGCTCAAGGCACGCCGAGAAGAGTCCTCTCAGTGGGGGCTCCAGCTCCTTCAGGGCGAGTACTAGAGCGCGGCCAGGCACTCCGTCGGGCCCCGGAGCAGTGTTTTTTGCCCGGAGCCGCATCACGACCGCGCTCATCTCCGCCTGTGTCACCTCTGGGACGGTTTCGCTCTCCTCTTCTTCCGGCTCTGCAGCTGTGGGCAGAGCCATCGGCGGTGGCTCGTGCTCGGCCCTATCAGGGAAGAGAGCCGAGACCACTCGCTCCAGAAACTGCGGCTCGAGACCTTCCGTTAGCGGGGGCGCCCACGGCCGAAGTTTCCCTCGGACCGTGCGGTACGGGCGCCCCCACGGATCCCCGTCTAGGGTCGCCAGCAGCTCCTCTCTGGAGCGCTTCTTCGACTCGCCGATGGCCAGCCACAGAGCCTCCTTCGCCGCGCTGTACACCTCATACAGCGCGGCTTCTTCGTCGGGATCCCGCAGACGTCTCCTCCGATACCGCGTGTATGGGCGTCTGGCGGCTGCGCACTCGACGCGCAACCGCTCGACCTCGACGCACCACCAGTACACGCGGCGCCTTGTGGACAGAGAGGAGACGCGTGGCATGGACGCGTCGCAGATTTGCGTCATCGCGTCGTTAAACCACTGCGCCTCCTGTTCGACGTCGACGGGACCGACGGTAGCCGACTCCCGGATCCAGGCTTGGACGATAGTGGCTTCCTCGAGAGCTTCCCTGTCGAGGCGTTTCAACGCCCAACGCGGGCCGTCTCTTCGGGGGGCCGATTGGCTACGACCTCCAGCGGTCTGGGTGGAGACGTCGAAGCGTATGTATCGGTGATCCGATAGCGTCTCCACCTCCTCTTCCACGTGCCAATCGTGAACGCGGTGCGCGACAGCGGGACTGGCGAACGAGACGTCCACTATGGACCCACCCCGCTGCCGCACACACGTGTAGGCCGATCCCCGATTCAAGACGGCCAGGCCCGTCGTAACGGCCCACTCCTCTAGCACGTCGCCTCTCGGGTCTGTGACCGGGGATCCCCACGCCGCGGATTTGGCGTTCAGATCACCGAGAAGCAAAACGGGCCGAGGGTGAGACCGGCCGACGACGGCTCCCAACTCGACGAGGAAACTCTCGAAGTCGGCGAGACTCCTGTTGGGCGAAAAGTATGCCCCGATCGTGACGATCCCGTTCACAAGGGCGGCAACCCAACCGTGACCCCGGGATACGTCGACAAGAGTCGCGCCGATGATGGCCACCAGGCCGTCCAGATCCCCCGCCCAGTTATCCCGGGGGGGGACGAAATACGGCTCAGCGACCACCGCCACATTTATCAACCACTCCGCCATGCTCAGGACCAAGAGATCCTGAGCTCTGGTGCAGTGGTTGATATTCGCCTGGAGGAAACGGAGGGCCATCACTGGCACTCCATTTCCTCGGCGTTTCCAACCACAGGCCGGGAGTCGGCCAAAGAGGTGCTAGGGGGTGCGGCCCCCGCGGGTCTCGTCCACCGCTTGCTGCGCTTTCTGGGCGCGCCGCAAGCGTTGCCACCTATGCTGTGCCCCGCGGACTTTCCTGCAGCTGTACAGAGGCTGCAGTTTGGTTCCGCGGAGCACTGGGACGCCTTATGCCCAGGCTGACCGCAGCGATAGCACAAATCGCTGCGGTCTATTTCGGCAGTGCACAGTGCCCGGACGTGGCCTTTCTCCAGGCACCGATAGCACTGCAAGGCCCTGGGTGTCAGGAGTTTAACCCTCGCTGACACCCAGCCCACTAGGAGACGTCCCGCGTCGGTGACCTGCTTCGCCGCAGCCACCGGACACCGCACCCAGATGGTGCCAAGCCCGCCAGCATTGACGCGGATGTCGCCTGCCCGCACATTTTCTGGCGGGCATCCGCCGCTCCGGGCTATGGCCGCCACCACCTCCTCTGGGGTCACGGAGTCGTCCAGCCCATCGACCCGCACCTCAGCCGTTTTAATGGGCCTGGACACCCGGGCCTCCTCGGGGTTGAGGACGTCCCTCAGCTTTGCAGCTAGAGAGTCCGCCCTCTCGGCACTGCTGGCCCCCGCCAACTCGAACATTTTGGCCCCCGTGGCTGCCGTCCTGAAACGGAAGCCGTCTGGGGTGCCGAAATCGGCGAAGGCCAGCTTGCCCCTCGCCTCCGCTAGTACCTTCTGGTACGTCACCCCCCGCTCTTTGGCTTCGGGCTGCAGCGTGACCACTACAGCCTCGGAGTGTATTATAATGATGTTGTCGAAATAAAAGAGAACTGTTTAGTTCCACGATTCGTATAATAATGTCAATAATTAGTGTGTGCAGTTACATATATAAGGTTAGGTGAGCTGCACACTACACCTCCCCTTTTTTTAAAAAAAAAAAGTGGCTTTGTTATCTTAGTACATAAAACATTTTTTTTTTACAATATTTTCAAGACTACTTATTTTTAAATAATTATACTTTTTACCATTTCATTATATAAAAAAATAACATCTTATCAAAACCAAGTATATTAAGTAACAAACAGTTTTGTATTGTTTTTATGAATTAATAATTCTTTGTCACCTTTTAAAATTTTAACATTTGGTGATACATCTTCAATCACTCTATATGGTCCTAAATAAATTTTATCTAACTTATTTCCTACTTGATTTTTAATTAGAACTAAATCTCCACTCTTATATTTTAATCCGTTTTCATTTTTATCAAAATTATATTTTCTTAATTCCTTACTAAATAATAAATTATTTCTAGCTTCAGTTTGTGCTCTTTGTAGTCTGTATTTTAGTTCCAAAGGGTAAGAATCAGGATTATATAATGGATCAACATAAGAACTTTGTGCAATATTGGATGGTAAATTACAATTCTTTCCAAATACTAGCTCAAATGGAGTGTATTTTGTCTCAGAGTGTACTGCAGTGTTAAATGAAAAGCACCAGAATGGAAGCCAACTGCTCCAATCTGATTTATTCTTGTCACACTGAATCCTAAGATAAGCTCCTAGAACCTTATGAGTGTTTTCCAATCCTCCCAGAGTTTCATGATGATAGGCTGTTGAATGCAGTTTATTTATATGCAACAAATTGCAAATCTCAGTAAAAACTGATGACATAAACTCTGTTCCCTGGTCTGTTATTATTTCTTTAGGGATACCATATCTCAGAATAAAATTGTTTACAAATAACCTAGCTACAGAAATAGTATCTTTCCTCTCTAAAGGATAGGCTTCAACGTATTTTGTTAAATCGCACTGTAATGTCAGTACGTACTTATAATTTAAATTATCTACATCTAAAGGACCCATTAAATCTAAACTTACTCTTTCAAAAGCAGTGGATGCCGTTGATGTTATAACCATCGGTTCCTTTGTATGTCTATTGGAATGCTTTTGAATCTGACAACTTCTACATTTCTTTACGAATTCTGTTACATCATTAGTCATTCCTGGCCAGTAATAGTACTTCCTAATATTATTTAACATTCTGTTTATTCCTGCGTGGCCGCTGGTGGGTAATAAGTGGAAGTCATTCAAGATCACTGTTTTCGTGTCTTTGTCAGAAACTCTTGTCACATCTTTAATAACAAGTAGCTTCGGAATGTCATTCAAATGACTCATTTCCTCTAAAAAATGGTTAACATAATTTTCATAGCGCTTCGTTTTAATTATTATGAGCTCATTTATTTTGATTTGCTTGCAAAAACGTTGTAATTCTCTCGCTAACACACTTACGGTCGATAACGATCGAGATATCACATAAATTGCTGATTTTTCAGGAACGAATTTGTAGTTGCCATTGTCACTAGTGTAATATTTTGATTTTTCTATCTGCTGTATAGTATTTTTATTACTAAATAATATCAATTCAATGCTGTCAGTCGGTCGTTTGAGGATTTCCACTACCTTAGGTTGATCAGGCCTTGGAGTAGAGGATACCTCAGTAGTCATGTCGTTGTTGTCACAGTCAGTGCGCAACCTTCGAGTCTGTGCCCTTGTCATGACTGATACTGCATGTTTGTTCAAATCCTTTAAACTGTTGGATGTAATAGGTATCCGGCTCAATGCATCTGCAGCTGCGTTGTGCCGTCCTGGGACATAGATGATTTCAAAGTCGTATTCTTCAAGATATAATCTAAACTTTGTCAACCGGCTTGAAGGATCGGTCATATTAAATAAGTAAATTAATGGCTTATGGTCTGTTTTTATGTAAAACTTTTTCCCATATAAATAAGGTCTAAAATGTCGAACTGCCCAAACAATAGCAAGTAATTCTAACTCAATCACAGGGTACCGCGTCTCAGCTGGTTTCAAGTTACGGCTTGCGTACGCGACTACCTTGCCATTGCTATTAGACAGTACGGCGCCTAATCCTAGTTTTGATGCGTCAGTTTGTAACGTGAAAGTGTTATTGTCGCTAAAGTCTGGATAGTCAAGTATTGTCGGACTAATAAGAATCTGTTTTAACTTGTAAAATGCTCGCTCGCATTCATCACTCCATACGAATGCTACATCTTTTTTACATAACGCATTCAAATGATAGGCTATTTCAGCAAACTTTGGAATAAAACGTCTATAATAATTTGCGAATGCTACAAATCTCTTGACGTCGTCTACATTTTGCGGGACTGGATATTTTTGTAGGCATTCTACCTTCGATGGATCGGGAAATATTCCTTCTGAGGTTATTTTATGTCCTAAATAAACGATTTCTTTACGTAAAAATTCACACTTTAGCGGATTTAGTTTTAGATTCACTCTTCTTAGGCATTCTAAAATTTTTATAAGATTCTTGTTATGCGTTTCGAGACAATTTCCTACGACAATGCAATCATCTTGATATAAAAAGCATGATTTATAATTTAATCCTGACATTGCTATTGTCATGAGACGTGCAAAAGCACTAGGCGATGTTTTAAGTCCCATTGGACATCGTTTCATTTGATACTGCTTGTCTGTTGTAAATGCAGTGTACTTCCTAGACTGTTCTTCTAAGGATAGCTGATAGTAACCTTGACTAAGATCTAATTTTGAAAAATAGATGTTATTAGATAATGAATCTAGTATCTCAGTGATATTAGGTAATGGAAATTTATCATCCTGTATTCTATTATTGAGTTGGCGATAGTCCACTACAAGTCTCCATTTCCTTTCTCCTGACCTATCTGTCTTTTTAGGTACTAATAGAACTGGACTTGACCATTCTGAAATAGTCTCTTCAATAATATCATTTTTAACCATTTCATCTATTTGTCTCTGTACTTCGCCTTTCAATGCTTTAGGCAATCGATATGGCTTAACGTATGCTGGTGAAGTATTTTCTTTTAGTTTAATTGAGTGCTCTATTAAATTAGTTGTTGTGAGCGTATCTCCTGGCAAATGGAAAACATCTGCATATTTGGCACATACGTTTTCAATACCTCTTTGTTCCTCTTTATTTAAATAGGTATTTAGTTGTAACGTAGTAAGTAAAGTTTTAACTCTATCCACAGAAATGTTATCGTGGTCAAACTTGCAAACGTAAAAATTATTTAAGCAACTAATACTTAAATCTGAAGTATTTATGTCAACCGAACTATCAGTTGTATTTAATATCCTAACAGGAATAAGTCCATTATGTGGCTTCGATACTACACCTGCTGTAAACACACCTTCATAAATTTCCTTTGACAAAACGACGCAATCACTGTTGTGTGACGTCGGGATGTGTTTAATTACTTCACAACGAGGCGGAATTGTAAATAAATTCCTATTAACATGAACACTAACAGACTGGTCTCGGGTTTCCAAACTCAGAGTACCATCTTTATAGTTTAATACAGCGTTATACCGCTCGAAAAAATCTTGTCCGAGTATACCTTCTGCAGCACAAGATAAGTGTTCAAATATGTAAAACTTTTGTTGAAAAGTTACATTATTAATCATAATATCTAAATAAATGTATCCCATGGACTCTAAATTACCACTAATTCCTTTAATGACTATCTTATCCTGTTTTACTAAATTCAATAAATTCCTATGTCGCGACAACCATTCATACTTTAGCACACATAAGCTAGCTCCACTATCTATCAGTAAATTAAGATCAACATCACTATTTGTTAACTGACAATTAATAATACAAAAATTACAAAAACTATAAATAGAATGCGTGTACGATTTAGGTACGAAAAAATTCTAGGCTTTCATTTGCTTGGCTTGTGCGATCATTGCGCAAGTTGTCATGAACATTGGACTGTTGCGCGTTATGTTGAATACGCTGACAACGCACCGGACGTCCGCGGAACTGCTGACGTTGTTCACCTGAGTTTTTACCTCGATTAACGCTGCTTAAAGTTCTTTGACCTGTGCTATTTTCATTATTTTTATCATAATTATGGTTATACGTTTTATTTCTGTTGTAAAATTGTCTATTTCCCCGGCCTCGAGAGCCTCTAAAGCTACCTCGTCTATAATTTTGGTTAGCCCTAAATTGCATAACCTGATCTTGTGGCTGGACTGACAGGGATTGTTCATCTACCGCAGCCGTTATAGCTTCAGGCAATGATGCAAACTGACGTGAGGCAATGATAGTGCTGAGCCGCTTATCAGCCAACCCATCACTAAACCGTTTAATTGCAGTCTTCTCATTGAGTGGACGCAAAACCTCATATGCATCACGCTTATCGTTAGCCTGCGCAATCGTGAGATTGACAAATAACTCTTCGATCTCCGTACCGAATTTTTCTATACTTCTACGGCCTTGAGTCGCCGTAAGCAATTGACTTTGTAAAGCTACATACGATTTCTTCGGTAACAAGTAAACACGAATATCTTCTACCAAACTTTCTATATCTGTGTAGTTAGTTTTAAGTCGCAATTTTGCACTAGGCGAGAGACGCGTTTTTAACACAAACTGTATTAATTGACTTTTACTGGCTTCATTAATAAGCGAACTATAAAGTAAGATACCATCTATAAGCTGATTTGTCACCTGCTCCTGACCATTCAACACTGGCAACAGGGAAATTGCAGTTTTAATATCAAATGCGTCAGCCATTTTTGTAAGACAATCAGTATATTCGTATTCTATTAAATCTTTAGAACTAGTTTGACAACTACTATCTACTAAAGAAAGTAAACTTTTTATTTTCTGATAATTTGATTGAGTTTCATTAATTAATGTTTGGAAAACCTCACGAGCATCTTTGCTTAACTTGCGATCTATAACTTCTTGGTTCAACTGAGTCAAAATACAATCCAATTTACTATATTCTTTTTCTGCTTCTTCTAGCTTCTTTAAAGCTAAATCTTTTCTACGCCTATCTGGACCTAGTTTTACTAAATATTCTCTTAGATATTTTAATCTAGCGTGCAAATCTTGTAATTGTTGGGACATTCCTAATCTCCAGAACAAAATATAAAAAAATGTATGATCCAGTTACAATAACATGAAATATAGTAGAATATATAAAAAATGTTAGCGTTGCAAAACTTACATTGCAGTAGTTACTTATTTTACTGACAACGATTATGTAGGTCACGACGTCTCACGTGGCTTGGACGAATGAACTCCTCAGCACTGGTCTGGAACTGACTCCCAGCTGCTCCACATCGGACCCGTACAATTCAACTCCCAGCGCCCTGCATATCCTCTCATCACAAGGCTTGAGCATTCTCCCAGCACCCGGCAGCAACGTTCCTTTTCTGTCTTCTTAATTAATGATTTCACCTCTTCAAACTAATTCTTCTGTTGGGATTCTGATTCTTCTATAAATTTTTAAAATCTTCTTCGCTTCCTTTCTTCTAATTTCCGTCTTCACAAACTTCAACTTTTATCGGTATATCTTCATAATTTATTTGACTCGTCCGCAGTCTTTCTTATTGCGTAGATTGCAAAATTTTAATTGCTGGCTAAGGGTCGCCATGTATTATAATGATGTTGTCGAAATAAAAGAGAACTGTTTAGTTCCACGATTCGTATAATAATGTCAATAATTAGTGTGTGCAGTTACATATATAAGGTTAGGTGAGCTGCACACTACAGGAGCGAGGGATGCGGATTCTTGGGGCCTGCCCCGTTGAGCCCGGTGCGTTCTTGGCCTTGCGGCCCCTCTTCCGCCTCTTCTTGCGGCCTTCGGCCGTCTTCCAACCCTCGTTGGGAGCCGGGTCATGCCCTTGCGTGTTTGAACTTGTGTCCCCTTCTTTGGCCCTTGTGGCCACCTGCGAGGGCTTCCCGGCTTCCTGCGAGGACCTCTTGGCTGCCTGTGAGGGCCTTTTGGCTGCCTGCGAGGGCCTCTTGGCTGCCTGCGAGGACCCCTTGGCCACCTGCGCGGGTTTTTTGGCTGCCTGCGAAGGCGTTTTGGCCGCCTGCGTGAGCTTTTTTGGCGCAGGTGGCGCTTTAGCCACCTGTGCCCACGTTGGCCCAGCCGTTGCTGGAGCGGCCTCCGCCTCCTTCCTCCGCCTGTCTGCCGCCAGCAGCGGGCGAAGGCTAATAGGGGGGTTGAGCCTGGGCTCTAAGCTGTCCAGGCGGGCGGTCATTATGCTCAACAGCCGGTTGAACTGGTCTACCCCCAAAGACCCGTCCTGTGGCAGAGCACGACTGTCTGAGGCAACAACCGGCTGCCGGCTGAAGTCCGCCCTCAGGGCGCTCACCTCTCGTTGAAGCTCCTCCAGCCTCGTGTGGAGACGGTTATTTTCCTCTTGGAGTTTTACCGTCTCCTCCGAGGTTGTTCGGTCAAGGAGGACTTCAACCGCCTCCCTGATGCCGTCTGCCGCCTCCTTCAGAGCCCGCGTGAACGTGCCCTTCAGGTTGCCCGATTTCGTAGCCACCTTCAGGACAACGTCCACGCCGTCCAACACTTGTCGGCTGAGCGCCTCTGCCGTCAGGCCTTCAGGGGCAACGGCGGCGGTCTGCAACCTCCTCTCCCTTGCTTGGCGGGCCATTTCAGCGACCTCATCGGTCGCTATAGCCTTCCGGCCCTCCCGCCTCGCGGCATTGAGCTCCGCTTTGGTGCTCACCAATGCCGTGGAGGTTTCAGCCTGCTCCACCTGCATTGCCCCGTCGGATTCGCTTGCTCCGCTAGCTAACGGCGTATCGGGCCGCTTCAGAAAGCGGCTCACGGAGTCGCGGGATGATGCCGGAGAGCTCGGTCTGGAAGGTATCCCGCGTCGTCCGCCCCTCCTGGCCGTCGGCACCTTGGGGGCCGGCAGGTCCTCCTCGCTAGACGACAAACCCGCCGAACCCGCTTCCGACTCACAGGCACGCGGCCGCTTCCCCCAAAACTTGGAGGGAGCGGCCGCAACTGCTTGCGGTGCGTCGCCAACCTGCGACAACACATTCACCCTCTCTAGAACCACACGTGGTTCCACTGGGGAACATAAGCTTCTCAGTGACGCAGCGCCAGAGTCCGACACTGCGTCCCTTCTAAAATTAAAGGAGATTAGGTCTTCAAAAGACCTCGATCTCGAGGAGCCTCCTCGGCTCTTGTTGCCATCGGCAAGTGGTAAACGATTGCTGCCCTCCCCAGAATACGGTGGGCATGACGACCCCGAAGGGATCGTGGCGGATTCTCCAGCTGCTGAGCAGCTGGTACCGCCCTGGGGTACTTTATTGCTAATCGTCTTTTTCATTTTTTATTTTTCCTTTGAAGGGTGTGGTCCCTATCCTCCTACTTCATCATTCCCCCCCCCCCCTTTTTATACCCTATGGCTGTCCCATCACCCTCACAGTCACGTCTGATGGGCAGACGCGTACCAGAGGGCGATGAATGCCATGATCACGTACCGTCCGATGAGCCCACTCCGTGAGCCATCGCACGGTACACGACGATACATCCCAGCCCTTTTTTCTTCATTCACTCCCCGAGAACTTCGAGGAATGAACGAGGGTCGCACTAACGACTGATTGATCCATGAGATCTCCCGTCAGCCATACATCCCTTCGCGGTGCGCCGCCGCTTGGGATTCGGGGTAACTTTTTATAGAGGTTTTCTACCTCGCGGTCCGGGCGGTTAAGCCAAGACCCTCGGTCCCTATCGAAGCCGCGAGACGTCGACGATGGGATTACGAGATCGGCGGAGACAGTGAAGGATGGAATCCTTCTCTGTCTGCTCGGAGGCAGGGTGAGTGCACACCGAGCCCGCCCTTGCTCCTCCGCTGTGCCCTCTGCTTTTCAGAGGGTCACGCGGAACAGCGCAGTCCAAATAGGACCCCCTCCCGTGTCAGAATATTGGCCACGACAGTAACGTTCCCCGAGGAATAAGAATCTCTTCCCATTCATCGGGGACGGATACTGCCGCGCCCAGGGTGCACCGTCCACAGCAGCTGCTGTTCCCTCCAGACGTATCGAGAAGGACCGGCAGCCACTGGGCCCCCTAGGAGGTTTTCTGACCTAGCACCCCAACCTAACCTTTTTTTTTTTTTTTTTTTTTTGACGCTGGGAAAAAATGCATTACGCATACCCTCCCGTCGGGGGACAGGAGGGGTATGTGGGACTCCCCGGGCGGCCCCGGTATACCCACTAAAACGACCCAGCGCATTCCCGCTTCGTCATAGTGGCGGGGGACTGGGAAACCGGCAAAGCCTTTACTTCCAGTCCTCCGCCGACGATTGAAAGGCAGACCCCTCACACCCTCACGGGTGCGGGGGGTCGGGAATGACCGACGAAGGTGACGGGTGCAATGCGGGCGAAGGCACCCCCGCGCCTGTCACCCGCCCGTCACCATGAGGAGGGAGGGCACGACGCCTTCTCCCCCTTCTTCGTCTGCGGAGCGGTGCAGCGAGAGGATCGTCCTCCCGCGCCCGCTCCGCCTCCTCCTTTTGCGAGATGACCTCCTCGCAAAAGGAGGCTACCGCTGACCAGGCCTCCTCGCTCCCCAGCATGGCGTCGACCACGCCGGGAAGCGAGAGGTCCGGTCCGACCACCGCGGTCAGACCGCGGCGCAGCTCGGACCACGCCGGGCACACCTCGAGGGTGTGCTGCGCCGTGTCCTCCACCGCGCCGCAGTCGTGGCACGCCGGGGTTTCCTCCCTCCCGATCCGGTGCAGGTACGATCCGAAACAACCATGCCCGGATAACACCTGCACCAGACGGAAAGAGAGGAAACCGTGGGACCGCTCGAGCCAGCCCCGCAGGGCCGGACCGAGCGCGTCCAACGTCCGGCGGCCAAAGGCGGCGTTGGCGAGGTCCTCCGTCCAGTGCAGGACGATGGCGTCCCTCGCCTCCTGCCGCACGGCCTCCCGCTCCTCGGCGACGGGGCGCTCCCCGAGCGCCTTCCGGTGCGCCGTCCACTCGTATACTCTGGCGAGCACCCAAGCCTCCAACTCCCATGGCGGGGTGCCCGCCAGAGCGCACGCCGCCGAGAAGCCCACCGAGCGGTAGGCCCTCGCCACCCGCTGTGCAATGGCCCGCTGGGGCCTGCGGATGGCGGTGGCATTCTCCCTCCTGTGGAGGGAGTCCGCCCAAATGGGGGCCCCATATAGGGCCATGCTCCGCAAAATGCCGGCATAGAGGCGCCGGCATTTCGCCTTGGGCCCCCCCAGATTCGGGAGGAGCCACGAGAGGGCGTCCGCGGCCTTCAACAGGCGCGTCGACAACCCGCTGAAATGCGGGCCGAAGCGCCACCTGTCGTCCAGCACCAGCCCCAGATATTTCATCTGAGGCTGGACCTCTATGCGGACGCCCTCCACGACGATGTGGGCGTCGGCAGGGCAGCGCTGCCGGGGACCGCGAAAGAACACGGCCTCCGTTTTGTGCAGCGCCACCCTCAATCCCAGGCGGCGGATCCTTTCTGCCACCAAGGATCCGCCAGCCGAGGCCAGAATGGCCGCGTCCGCAAAGTTCCTCCCCCGGGCAGTGAGCAGAGTGTCATCCGCGTAGCAGATGACGCTCGTGCCCGGGAGGAGGGCTCCCCGCAAGAGCCAGTCGAAGCCGATGTTCCACAAGGGAGGGCCTAACACCGACCCCTGTGGAACACCGGACTCTGCACCGTACCGCCTCACCGTGGCCGACTTGTCCACGAGGAGGACCTCGCGGTCCTCCAAGTAGTCGGCCAGGAGACTCCGCAGATATTGGGGTACTCCGTGATACCGGAGCGCCTCCAATATCGTCGAGTGGGGGACGGAGTTGAACGCGTTGGCAATGTCGAACGACACCGCCAGCACTCCGTCCCCCGCCTCCACCGCCTGCTTCACCTGGCCCTTGAGAAGGGCCAGCGCGTCGATCGTCGAACGCCCACGACGAAAACCGAACTGGGCGTCCGACAGATCCGGGCCTATCCCCCGCAAGTGGCTATCCAGCCGGGAGGCGACAATCCCCTCGAACAATTTTCCGACCTCATCGAGCAGAACGATGGGCCGGTATGCCGAGGGGGAGTCCACCGGGCGTCCCTCCTTCCGGAGGAGGCACAACTGCCCCTCCTTCCAGAGTTTCGGGAACCTCCCAGCCGTAAAACACGCGCTGAAGAGGTCCCGAAACCTGTCCTCCATTTGGGTGGCGGCGATCGCCACCACCCGTGCAGGGACGCCGTCCGGACCGGGGGCGGTTTTCTTCGCGCGGAGGCTCAAAACCCCCGCGTAGAATTCCGCCGCCGTGACCGGGGGTACCTCCGCCTCCGGTGGAGTCGCCCCTTGCGGGGGATCCATTGTTGGAGGGGCGAAGTCGGTCCTGCGTGGAAACAGGGACCGGACCACCCCATCCAACAATGCCGGCTCGAGGGTCTCCGACAGTGGGGGACCATAGGGGCGGAGCTGATTCCGCGCCGCCTTATATGGTCTCCCATAGGGGTCCCTGTCGAGACCCTCCAGCATCTCGGCCCTTGCCGAGTCCTGCGCAGCGCCCATTGCAGACTTGAGGGCCGCCGTAGCCTCTCGGTAAGAGGCGTACAGGCGGTCCTCCTCTGCCCGGACTCGGTTTTGGGCGCTGCGCCGTCGGCTACGCGCGTAGGCCCTTCTGGCCGCCACGCAGGCGGCCCGGAGCCCCGCCAGCTCCTCCGTCCACCAGTACACGGCACGACGGGGAGGCGGACGGCGAGACCGAGGCATGCTGGAGTTGCACACCTCGGTCAAGGACCCCCGTAGCCGGACCGCTGCGGCGTCAACGTCCGGGACCTCCTCGACAGGGGGAGGCGACAGCCAGTCCTGGAGGAAGGCGGCCTCCTTGGCTGCCTCCCGGTCCAGGCGGGTGAGCGCCCACCGCGGGAAGGGAGATTGCCCAGCGCGGGCCGTCCCCCCTCCCCGCTGTGTGGAGATGTCGAACCGCACATAACGGTGGTCCGACAAGGTCTCCACCAGCTCCACCCGCCAGTTCACGACGCGGGCGGCTAGCGCGGGGGTGGCAAACGACACGTCCACCACCGACCCGCCCTGTTGCCGCACACACGTGTGGACCGCCCCCCTGTTGAGGAGGGACACACCGCTCGAGGCCGCCCAAAACTCGACGGCACGACCCCGGACGTTGCAGCCTGCGGCCGGGTTGCCCCAGGCCACCGACTTGGCGTTTAGGTCGCCGAGCACCACGACCTGGCGTGGCGCCGCCCTCCCTACGACAGCAGTGAGGATCTCGAGGAAATCCTCAAAGTCCGAGAGAGGGCGGTTTGGGGAGAAATACACCCCCACCATCGCTATCTCTCCCCACGCGGCGGCCACGTATCCCGGTCCCCTCTCTAAGAGCGAGAGGGGAGGGGAGTCCGTGGAAGACCGCGCCACCAACGCCACTAAGCCGTCCCGGTCGCCCAGCCAACGGCCAGGGACCGAGTAGGGTTCGGCGACCACCGCCAAGTCCACCAACCACTCAGCCATGGTCTGCATCAGCAGATCCTGGGCTGTCCTGCAGTGGTTGGCGTTCGCCTGAAGGATGCGATGTTCGACCCTGGCCATCAGTCGGACATCGCACCCTCCTCCGCAGCCGCCGCAGGAACGGCGGCGTTAGCGGCAGCAGCAGGTGCAGGCCCGGTCGGCGCCTGCGCTTTGCCACGCTTAGGGGGGGGATTGCACTTCCCCCCCTTCATGACGTGGCCTGCCCGGCGGCCACTGGCGGCACACACCGCGCAGTGCGGCGTGGCGGCCTGGCAGGAGGCGGCTTTGTGGCCCTCCTTGCCGCAGCGGTAGCACGCGTCCGACCGGTCGACTTTGGACGGACACAGGGGCCGGGTGTGTCCGATGCCGAAGCACCGGAAACACCGCAGAGGACCAGCCTCGAGTGCCCTGACTGTACCCGCGCTGAAGCCGACTTGAAGCCGTCCTTTCGCAAGGACGGCTTTGGCAGCTGCGATTGGACATTCGAGGCGGATCATGCCCATTCCGCCGCGGCCGGGCCTTATATCCCGGCCTTGGACCGCCGCGGCGCCACAGCCCCCTACCGCTGCGACCGCCGCCACCACCTCCTCCTTGGTGACGGAGTCATCCAGCTCCGTCACCTCGATGGCCGCCGTCTTGACCGGCCGGGCCACCTTGGCAGAGTCCGCGATGACCTCCTGCAGCTTGGCTGCAAAGAGGTCAGCGCGGGCGCTGCCCTCGGCCCCCGGGAACTCGAAGATTCGAGCCCCGGCCTGCGTCCGCCGGCACGACACACTGCCGATCCCCAGCTGGGTGGGATCGGCATTGCCGCGCGCCCGCACCAAAATGGAGGCGTAGGTCTCCCCTCGCCCCGCAGCCTCCGCGGTGAGCGTCACCACGACGGCCGCGGTTTTCGGGGGGACCAACTGCCCCCTTCCCCCGCCCTTCCCTTTGCCGTTCCCCTTACCTCTTCCCTTGCCGGTCGGCTGCGACTGGCTGGGAGCGGGGGTAGCGGGGACGGCAGGGACAGCTGGGACGGCCGCTGCCGACCTCTTGCCCTTCCCTTTGCCCTTCCCCTTACGCACCTCCGTCCACTCGTTGGACGGGGTGGTTGAGGGAAGAAGGGCATCTTCCGCTTGGGAGGAGGACGGCCCCGGCTCAGACCGCCTCTCATGCGCCTGGGTTGAGGACGGCCCCGGCTCAGACCGCCTCTTATCCGCCGCAAGCGGCGGTCGGAGGCGCTTCTCTGGCAGGAGCCGGTCCTCAATCCCTGCGAAGCAGGCTCTTGTGAAGGCCCTCTCCTCCATTACTACCTTGCGGATGATATCCTCAAGGTTGGAGGAGGGGCCCTCTGCTGCAGGCCTCGCCTTGGCCTGTTGTGGCCGGGCCGAGGCAGCGCCCTCTGCCACAGGGCTCGCCCTGGCCTGTTGTGGCTGGGCCGAGGCAGCGCCCTCTGCCACAGGGCTCGCCTCGACCTGTTGTGGCCGGGCCGTGGCTTCAGCCAGCTTCAGATGAAGCTGGCTGACCTCCGACTGCAGGCGATCCACCCTCGCCTGCAGCTGCCGCGTCTCGTCGGAGGCCGTCCGCTGGACCAGCTCAGCGACGACCCCGCGCATGCTCGCGGCCCGGCACTTGAGGGCCTTCTGCAAGGTCCCCTTAATGTTGGAGGACTTAGAGGCGACCGCCACTATCTCCTCCTTGTCCTCCTCCGCCATTTTCTCCAGCTCGGCTAGGGAGTAGTCCGCGTATAGGATGCGGGACGCACCGTACCCGGACTTGGCCCGGGCAATGTGCGCCCGTTGCTCCTTCGCGGCAACCCGCTCCTCCAGCTCTTGCTGGAGGTGCGCCCGCCGAGCCAGGTCCAACTGGCGTTGGGCGTCCGCGAGCCCAACGACATGGGTGTCCGCAGCCGTCGTCGTCGGCTTATTAGCCTTCGACAACGGTTTGGACCCCGAAGCCGAGGAACTCCCGGACCCCCTAACGCGCTTCCGCGACCTAGCGCCACTCGCGTCCGACACTCCAACAACCGAGTCGCTGTCAGACGACTCGGCCCCTCCAAAATAGCTAGCCGCAGACGGCGCGCGGCTAACTTCAGACGCCGAAGCGTCGGGGTGGCCCTGAGAAGGGCCTTTTGGGTGGCCCTGAGAAGGGCCTTTGGGTTGGCCCTGAGAAGGGCCCTTGGGTTGGCCCTGAGAAGGGCCTTTGGGTTGGCCCTGAGAAGGGCCTTTGGGTTGGCCCTGAGAAGGGCCTTTTGTTTTTAAAAAGCGCCCGCAGGCGTCCCGCGAGGGTGTATTCGGCATATCGCATTCGACACAAGGCATCCAAGATTAAAATTCGCTGCGATGCACAGAGCACTTTAGCCAGACCCAGTCTGCCACTCCGTTACGGTGGTCAGAACTGGGCTGTTTCCAGGGGACACGACGTGGACGTATGCTCTGTGGGGGGTCCCCCACCCCAACCTAACCTTTTTTTTTTTTTTTTTTTTTTTTTTGTTCTCGATGTGGAAATCCTCGATGGATGTCCTCCGCCCTGGGGAGAGCGGAGGGGTCTGTCAGACTCCTACTGACTAAAACCACACCGGTGTTCCCTCGCACACTTGCGTCGGGGGGCAACGGGATCTGATGCGACTTCCGCTGCCCCGGACTAGTGCCGGCCCGCTCGACCTGCGGGCCTCGTCTCGGGGGGGAGTGAGGTGTGAGACTCCCCCCGTTACGTCTAAGAGAGGCGCGCGTGGAACACTACGCGCCGCCGTCTCGGGTCCATTGCGATGGGGGGCGACGGATGTCCCCGAATCCGTCGCCCCTGGACCTATTTAGGGGGGCCGGAAGAGGGCGTTATCCGCCCTCTGCCGACGCCCGGTGCGTCTGTTGCGGGATGGGCGGGAGCTAGTCATCTCCCTCTCCCTCTCCGCAGCTTCCTTCTGCGACATGACGGCTTCGCAGAAGGAAATCACTGCGTCCCAGGACTCTGCGCTGCCAACCATAGAGCGAACGACGGTCGGCAGCGACAGGTCTCCTCCTACCTCTGCGACGAGGGCACGGCGCGGCTCATCCCACGCGGCGCACTCGGCCAGCGTATGCCGCGCCGTGTCCTCCGGACAGTGGACGCAGTGATGGCACCGGGCGTCCGGCTCCCTGCTCAGGCGACACAGGTACTTCCCGAAGCAGCCGTGCCCCGAGAGCACCTGCGTCGCCCGAAACGTCAGGGAGCCGTGCTTCCTCCCGAGCCAGTCGTCGAGTACTGGCCGGATCGCCTCGATTGTGTCGAGGCCGGCGGTAGGGAGCTCTAGCCTCCCCCGCCATTCCGCCACCATGACCTGTCGGAGCTGAGACCGGTACTGCGTTATCTGTCGCTCCACCAGTCTCTCGCCCCGACGATTGGCCCCCTCGCGCCACTGGTACAGCGTCGCAAGGGTCTTCGCCTCCAGGTCCCACGGTGGGGATCCGGCCAGTACGCAAGCCGCCTCGTAGGAGATCGTGCGATATCCCCGTACGACCCTGACGGCCATCGCTCTCTGCGGTCTGCGCAGAACGGCGATAGTGCGGGCCGTCAGGTCCGTCGCCCATATCGGGGCCCCATAAAGGGCCATCGATCGCACGATCCCTACGTACAACCGCCTACAGGCGGTGCTCGGGCCCCCCAGATTGGGAAGCAGCGTTGACAGCGCGCCCGCCGCGCCCATCAACTTGGGCACCAGCCGCTGAAAGTGGGGGCCGAAGTCCCAACGGCTGTCGAGCACCAATCCCAGGTATTTCATGGTTGACTCGACAGCGATCCGGACCCCCCCGACCACAATGTGTGATCCCAACGGCGGTGCCCGTCGGGGGCCATGAAAGGCAATGGCCTCCGACTTGTTGAGGGCCACCTCCAGGCCCAGGCGTCGTATGCGGCTCACCACCTGCGAGACCGCAGCCGTAGCCAGCAACGCTGCTTCCCTGTACGAGCTCCCCCGAGCCGTGACCAGCGTGTCGTCCGCATAACACGTCAGGTTCACTCCCGGCGGGAGCTCGCACCGCAAAACCCAGTCGTATCCGATGTTCCACAGGGGTGGGCCCAGAACCGACCCCTGCGGAACACCGCACGACATCTCGCGACGGCCCGCGCCGTCGCGTCCCATGTAGGTGACACACCTTCCGGACAGATAAGCCCCCACAATGTTGCGGAGGTAGGGAGGCACCCGATGATATCGCAGGGCCTCCCTGATGCAACTCCAGGGCAGGGTGTTGAACGCGTTGGAGATGTCCAAGGACACCGCCAGCACCACCCCACCCCGGGACACCGCTTCCTCCGCCAGGACTCTTACTCTCATGATTGCGTCGATGGTAGAGCGCCCACGCCGGAAGCCAAACTGGCTGTCGTCCAGGTTCGGCCCCTCTGTACACAAGTGGCTGACGAGGCGATCTGCGATTACTCGCTCGAGCAACTTGCCCGCCTCGTCCAGCAGCACTATGGGCCGATAAGCGGACGACGAATCCGCCGGGCGCCCCGCCTTCTTGAGCAGGACCAGTCGACCAGCCTTCCACCTCGTAGGGAACTGACCCTGCTCAAGGCACGCCGAGAAGAGTCCCCTCAGTGGGGGCTCCAGCTCCTTCAGGGCGAGTACTAGAGCGCGGCCAGGCACTCCGTCGGGCCCCGGAGCAGTGTTTTTTGCCCGGAGCCGCATCACGACCGCGCTCATCTCCGCCTGTGTCACCTCTGGGACGGTTTCGCTTTCCTCTTCTTCCGGCTCTGCAGCTGTGGGCAGAGCCATCGGCGGTGGCTCGTGCTCGGCCCTGTCAGGGAAGAGAGCAGAGACCACTCGCTCCAGAAACTGCGGCTCGAGACCTTCCGTTAGCGGGGGCGCCCACGGCCGAAGTTTCCCTCGGACCGTGCGGTAAGGGCGCCCCCACGGATCCCCGTCTAGGGTCGCCAGCAGCTCCTCTCTGGAGCGCTTCTTCGACTCGCCGATGGCCAGCCACAGAGCCTCCTTCGCCGCGCTGTACACCTCATACAGCGCGGCTTCTTCGTCGGGATCCCGCCGACGTCTTCTCCGACACCGCGTGTACGGGCGTCTGGCGGCTGCGCACTCGACGCGCAACCGCTCGACCTCGACGCACCACCAGTACACGCGGCGCCTTGCGGACAGAGAGGAGACGCGTGGCATGGACGCGTCGCAGATTTACGTCATCGCGTCGTTAAACCACTGCGCCTCCTGTTCGACGTCGACGGGACCGACGGTAGCCGACTCCCGGATCCAGGCTTGGACGATGGTGGCTTCCTCGAGAGCTTCCTTGTCGAGGCGTTTCAACGCCCAACGCGGGCCGTCTCTTCGGGGGGCCGATTGGCTACGACCTCCAGCGGTCTGGGTGGAGACGTCGAAGCGTATGTATCGGTGATCCGATAGCGTCTCCACCTCCTCTTCCACGTGCCAATCGCGAACGCGGTGCGCGACAGCGGGACTGGCGAACGAGACGTCCACTATGGACCCACCCCGCTGCCGCACACACGTGTAGGCCGATCCCCGATTCAAGACGGCCAGGCCCGTCGTAACGGCCCACTCCTCTAGCACGTCGCCTCTCGGGTCTGTGACCGGGGATCCCCACGCCGCGGATTTGGCGTTCAGATCACCGAGAAGCAAAACGGGCCGAGGGTGAGACCGGCCGACGACGGCTCCCAACTCGACAAGGAAACTCTCAAAGTCGGCGAGACTCCTGTTGGGCGAAAAATATGCCCCGATCGTGACGATCCCGTTCACAAGGGCGGCAACCCAACCGTGACCCCGGGATACGTCGACAAGAGTCGCGCCGATGATGGCCACCAGGCCGTCCAGATCCCCCGCCCAGTTTTCCCGGGGGGGGATGTAATACGGCTCAGCGACCACCGCCACATTTATCAACCACTCCGCCATGCTCAGGACCAAGAGATCCTGAGCTCTGGTGCAGTGGTTGATATTCGCCTGGAGGAAATGGAGAGCCATCACTGGCACTCCATTTCCTCGGCGTTTCCAACCACAGGCCGGGAGTCGGTCAAAGAGGTGCTAGGGGGTGCGGCCCCCGCAGGTCTCGTCCACCGCTTGCTGCGCTTTCTGGGCGCGCCGCAAGCGTTGCCACCTATGCTGTGCCCCGGGGACTTTCCTGCAGCTGTACAGAGGCTGCAGTTTGGTTCCGCGGAGCACTGGGACGCCTTATGCCCGGGCTGACCGCAGCGATAGCACAAATCGCTGCGGTCTGTTTCGGCAGTGCACAGTGCCCGGACGTGGCCTTTCTCCAGGCACCGATAGCACTGCAAGGCCCTGGGTGTCAGGAGTTTAACCCTCGCTGACACCCAGCCCACCAGCAGACGTCCCGCGTCGGCAACCTTCTTCGCCGCAGCCACCGGACACCGCACCCAGATGGTGCCAAGCCCGCCAGCATTGACGCGGATGTCGCCCGCCCGCACATTTTCTGGCGGGCATCCGCCGCTCCGGGCTATCGCCGCCACCACCTCCTCTGGGGTCACGGAGTCGTCCAGCCCATCGACCCGCACCTCAGCCGTTTTAATGGGCCTGGACACCCGGGCCTCCTCGGGGTTGAGGACGTCCCTCAGCTTTGCAGCTAGAGAGTCCGCCCTCTCGGCACTGCTGGCCCCCGCCAACTCAAACATTTTGGCCCCCGTGGCTGCCGTCCTGAAACGGAAACCGTCTGGGGTGCCAAAATCGGCGAAGACCAGCTTGCCCCTCGCTTCCGCAAGCACCTTCTGGTACGTCACCCCCCGCTCTTTGGCTTCGGGCTGTAGCGTGACCACTACAGCCTCGGAGCGAGGGATGCGGATTCTTGGGGCCTGCCCCCTTGAGCCCGGTGCGTTCTTGGCCTTGCGGCCCCTCTTCCGCCTCTTCTTGCGGCCTTCGGCCGTCTTCCAAAGACCCTCGTTGGGAGCCGGGTCATGCTCCTGTATTTCAGGATTTATGGCCCCTTCTCTGGGCCTTGTGGCAACCTGCGAGGGCCTTTTGGCCACCTCTGAGGTCCTCTTGGCTACCTGCGAAGGTCCCTTGGCCGCCTGCGAAGGTTTTTTGGCCACCTGCGAGGGCTTTTTGGCCGCCTGCGTGCTCTTTTTTGGCGCAGGTGACGCTTTAGCCACCTGTGCCCACGTTGGCCCAGCCGTTGCTGGAGCGGGCTCCGCCTCCTTCCTCCGCTTATCTGCTGCCAGCGGCGGACGAAGGCTAATAGGGGGGTTAAGCCTTGGCTCTATGCTGTCCAGGCGGGCGGTCATAATTCTCAACAGCCGGTCAAATTGGTCTTCCCCCAAAGACCCGTTCTGTGGCAGGGCACGACTATCTGTAGTCGTCGCACCCTGCTGCCGGCTGAAGTCCGCCCTCAGGGCGCTCACCTCCCGTTGAAGCTCCTCCAGCCTCGTGTGGAGACGGTTATTTTCCTCTTGGAGTTTTACCGTCTCCTCCGAGGTTGTTCGGTCAAGGAGGACTTCAACCGCCTCCCTGATGCCGTCTGCCGCCTCCTTCAGAGCCCGCGTGAACGTGCCCTTCAGGTTGCCCGATTTCGTAGCAACCTTCAGGACAACGTCCACGCCGTCCAACACTTGTCGGCCGAGCGCCTCTGCCGTCAGGCCTTCAAGGGCAACGGCGGTCTGCAACCTCCTCTCCCTTGCTTGCCGGGCCATTTCAGCGACCTCGTCGGTCGCTATAGCCTTCCGGCCCTCCCGCCTCGCGGCATTGAGCTCTGCCTTGGTGCTCACCAATGCGGTGGAGGTTTCAGCCTGCTCCACCTGCATTGCCCCGTCGGAGTCGCTTGCTCCACTGGCTACCGGCATATCGGGCCGCTTCAGAAAGCGGCTCAGGGAGTCGCGGGACGCTGCCGGAGAGCTCGGTCCGGAAGGTATCCCGCGTCGTCCGCCCCTCCTGGCTGTCGGCACCTTGGGGGCCGGCAGGTCCTCCTCGCTAGACGACAAACCCGCCGAACCCGCTTCCGACTCACAGGCACGCGGCCGTTTCCCCCAAAACTTGGAGGGAGAGGCCGCAACTGCTTGCGGTGTGTTGTCGACCTCCGACAACACACTCACCCTCTCCAGAACCACACGTGGCTCCGCTGGGGAACATAAACTTCTCAGTGACGCAGCGCCAGAGTCCGACACTGCGTCCGTTCTAAAATTAAAGGAGATGAGGTCTTCAAAAGACCTCGATCTCGAGGAGCCTCCTCGGCTCTTGTTGCCATCGGCAAGTGGAAGACGGTTGCTGCCCTCCCCAGAATACGGTGGGCATGACGACCCGGAAGGGGTCGTGGCGGATTCTCCAGCTGCTGAGCAGCTGGTACCGCCCTGGGGTACTTTATTGCAATTCGTCTTGTTCATTTTGGTTTGTTTTCCTTTGAAGGGTGTGGTCCCTGTCTCCTACTCCATCATTCCCCCCCCCCCTTTTTTACCCTATGGCTGTCCCATCACCCTCACAGTCACGTCTGATGGGCAGACGCGTACCAGAAGGCGATGAATGCCATGATCACGTACCGTCCGATGAGCCCACTCCGTGAGCCATCGCACGGTACACGACGATACATCCCAGCCCTTTTTTCTTCATTCACTCCCCGAGAACTTCGAGGAATGAACGAGGGTCGCACTAACGACTGATTGATCCATGAGATCTCCCGTCAGCCATACATCCCTTCGCGGTGCGCCGCCGCTTGGGATTCGGGGTAACTTTTTATAGAGGTTTTCTACCTCGCGGTCCGGGCGGTTAAGCCAAGACCCTCGGTCCCTATCGAAGCCGCGAGACGTCGACGATGGGATTACGAGATCGGCGGAGACAGTGAAGGATGGAATCCTTCTCTGTCTGCTCGGAGGCAGGGTGAGTGCACACCGAGCCCGCCCTTGCTCCTCCGCTGTGCCCTCTGCTTTTCAGAGGGTCACGCGGAACAGCGCAGTCCAAATAGGACCCCCTCCCGTGTCAGAATATCGGCCACGACAGTAACGTTCCCCGAGGAATAAGAATCTCTTCTCATTCATCGGGGACGGATACTGCCGCGCCCAGGGTGCACCGTCCACAGCAGCTGCTGTTCCCTCCAGACGTATCGAGAAGGACCGGCAGCCACTGGGCCCCCTAGGAGGTTTTCTGACCTAGCACCCCAACCTAACCTAACCTTTTTTTTTTTTTTTTTTTTTTTTTTTTTTTTTTTTTTTTTTTTGTTGACGCTGGGAAAAAATGCATTACGCATACCCTCCCGTCGGGGGACGGAAGGGGTATGTGGGACTCCCCGGGCGAACCAAACCCGGTATACCCACTAAAACGACCCAGCGCATTCCCGCTTCGTCATAGTGGCGGGGGACTGGGAAACCGGCAAAGCCTTTACGTCCAGTCCTCCGCCGACGATTGCCCCGCAAGACAACCCCTCACACCCTCACGGGTGTGGGGGGCCGGAATGACCGCAAAGGTGACGAGTGCAATGCGGGCGAAGGCACCCCCGTGCCTGCCACCCGCCGTCACCATGAGGAGGGAGGGCACGACGCCTTCTCCCCCTTCCGCTGCGGAGCGGCGCAGCGAGAGGATCTACCCCCGCGCGCGCTCCGCCTCCTCCCTTTGCGAGACGAACTCGCAAAAGGAGGCAACCGCTGACCAGGCCTTCCCGCCCCCCAGCATGGCGTCGACCACGCCGGGGAGCGAGAGGTCCGGTCCGACCACCGGCGGGCTCGGTGCGCCGACGGAAGCCAGACGCGCCCGGCCCGGCCCCGCAGGGCCAGCCCAAGCGGCCCCACGGCCCACGGCGCAGGCGCCATCCAGACACGGCCGTCCCGGACCGCACGCGCGCCAGACCGGGAGAGAGGAAGCCCCGGCGCGCCACGACCGCGGCACGCCGTCCCCCCCCCCCCCCCGATCAAGCGCGGGTGCGGCCCCGGACGGCCGCGTGGGAGTTTCCAGACAACACCAGCACCAGACGGAAAGAGAGGAGACCGCGGGACCACCCGAGCCAGCCCCGCAAGACCGGACCGAGCGCGCCCAACGCCCGGCGGCACACCGAGCCCGCCCTGGCTCCTCCACTGCGCCCTCTGCGTCCCAGAGGGCCGCGTGGAGTCGCCCCACCGTGTCAGAATATCGGCCACGACAGTAACGTTCCCCGAGGAATAAGAATCTCTTCCCATTCATCGGGGACGGATACTGCCGCGCCCAGGGTGCACCGTCCCAAGCAGCTGCTGTTCCCTCCAGACGTATCGAGAAGGACCGGCAGCCACTGGGCCCCCTAGGAGGTTTTCTGACCTAGCACCCCAACCTAACCTAACCTAACCTTTTTTTTTTTTTTTTTTTTTTTTTGTTAACGCTGGGAAAAACTGCATTACGCATACCCACCCGCCGGGGGACGGGAGGGGTATGTGGGACTCCCCGGGCGAACCAAACCCGGTATACCCACTAAAACGACCCAGCGCATTCCCGCTTCGTCAGAGTGGCGGGGGACTGGGAAACCGGCATAGCCTTAACGACCAGTCCTCCGCCGACGATTGCCCCGCAAGGCGACCCCTCACACCCTCGCGGGTGTGGGGGGCCGGAATGACCGCAAAGGTGACGTGTGCAATGCGGGCGAAGGCACCCCCGTGCCTGCCGCCCGCCGTCACCATGAGGAGGGAGGGCACAACGCCCTCTCCCCCCTCCGCTGCGGAGCGGCGCAGCGAGAGGGTCGCCCCCCCCGCGCGCGCTCCGCCTCCTCCCTTTGCGAGCGAACTCGCAAAAGGAGGCGACCGCCGACCAGGCCTCCCCGCCCCCCAGCACGGTGCCGACCACGCCGGGAAGCGAGGGCCCGGTCCAACCACCGGCGGGCTCGGTGCGCCACCGGAAGCCGGACGCGCCCGGCCCGGCCCCGCAAGACCGGACCGAGCGCGCCCAACGCCCGGCGGCACACCGAGCCCACCCTGGCTCCTCCGCTGCGGAGCGGCGCAACGAGAGGGTCGCCCCCCCCGCGCGCGCTCCGCCTCCTCCCTTTGCGAGACGAACTCGCAAAAGGAGGCGACCGCTGACCAGGCCTGCCCGCCCCCCAGCACGGCGTTGACCACGCCGGGAAGCGAGGGCCCGGTCCACCCACCGGCGGGTTCGGTGCGCCGCCGGAAGCCGGATGCGCCCGGCCCAGCCCTCCGCAAGACCGGACCGAGCGCGCCCAACGCCCGGCGGCACACCGAGCCCGCCCTGGCTCCTCCACTGCGCCCTCTGCGTCCCAGAGGGCCGCGTGGAGTCGCCCCACCGTGTCAGAATATCGGCCACGACAGTAACGTTCCCCGAGGAATAAGAATCTCTTCCCATGCATCGGGGACGGATACTGCCGCGCCCAGGGTGCACCGTCCTCAGCAGCTGCTGTTCCCTCCAGACGTATCGAGAAGGACCGGCAGCCACTGGGCCCACGAGGAGGTTTTCTGACCTAGCACCCCAACCTAACCTTTTTTTTTTTTTTTTTTTTTTGTTGACGCTGGGAAAAAATGCATTACGCATACCCTCCCATCGGGGGACAGGAGGGGTATGTGGGACTCCCCGGGCGGACCCGGTATACCCACTAAAACGACCCAGCGCATTCCCGCTTCGTCATAGTGGCGGGGGACTGGGAAACCGGCATAGCCTTAACGACCAGTCCTCCGCCGACGATTGCCCCGCAAGGCGACCCCTCACACCCTTACGAGTGTGGGGGGCCGGAATGACCGCAAAGGTGACGAGTGCAATGCGGGCGAAGGCACCCCCGTGCCTGCCGCCCGCCGTCACCGTGAGGAGGGAGGGCACAACGCCCTCTCCCCCTTCCGCTGCGGAGCGGCGCAGCGAGGGGATCGCCCCCCCGCGCGCGCCCCGCCTCCTCCCTTTGCGAGACGAACTCGCAAAAGGAGACGACCGCTGACCAGGCCTCCCCGCCCCCCAGCATGGCATCGACCACGCCGGGAAGCGAGGGCCCGGTCCGACCACCGGCGGGCTTGGTGCGCCGCCGGACGCCGGACGCGTCCAACGCCCGGCGGCACACCGAGCCCGCCCTGGCTCCTCCACTGCGCCCTCTGCGACCCAGAGGGCCGCGTGGAGTCGCCCCACCGTGTCAGAATATCGGCCACGACAGTAACGTTCCCCGAGGAATAAGAATCTCTTCCCATTCATCGGGGACGATAAATCTCTTCCCATTCACGGGGTATCGAGAAGGACCGGCAGCCACTGGGCCCACGAGGAGGTTTTCTGACCTAGCACCCCAACCTAACCTTTTTTTTTTTTTTTTTTTTTTGTTGACGCTGGGAAAAAATGCATTACGCATACCCTCCCATCGGGGGACAGGAGGGGTATGTGGGACTCCCCGGGCGAACCAAACCCGGTATACCCACTAAAACGACCCAGCGCATTCCCGCTTCGTCATAGTGGCGGGGGACTGGGAAACCGGCATAGCCTTAACGACCAGTCCTCCGCCGACGATTGCCCCGCAAGGCGACCCCTCACACCCTCGCGGGTGTGGGGGGCCGGAATGACCCGCTAAGGTGACGGGTGCAATGCGGGCGAAGGCACCCCCGTGCCTGCCGCCCGCCGTCACCATGAGGAGGGAGGGCACGAAGCCTTCTTCCCCTTCCGCTGCGGAGCGGCGCAGCGAGAGGGTCGCCCCCCCCGCGCGCGCTCCGCCTCCTCCCTTTGCGAGCGAACTCGCAAAAGGAGGCTACCGCTGACCAGGCCTCCCCGCCCCCCAGCACGGCGTCGACCACGCCGGGAAGCGAGGGCCCGGTCTGACCACCGGCGGGCTCGGTGCGCCACCGGAAGCCGGACGCGCCCGGACCGGCCCCGTAAGACCGGACCGAGCGCGCCCGACGCCCGGCGGCACACCGAGCCCGCCCCGGCTCCTCCGCTGCGGAGCGGCGCAACGAGAGGGTCGCCCCCCCCGCGCGCGCTCCGCCTCCTCCCTTTGCGAGCGAACTCGCAAAAGGAGGCTACCGCTGACCAGGCCTCCCCGCCCCCCAGCACGGCGTCGGCCACGCCGGGAAGCGAGGGCCCGGTCCACCCACCGGCGGGCTCGGTGCGCCGCCGGAAGCCGGACGCGCCCGGCCCAGCCCTCCACAAGACCGGACCGAGCGCGCCCAACGCCCGGCGGCACACCGAGCCCGCCCTGGCTCCTCCACTGCGCCCTCTGCGTCCCAGAGGGCCGCGTGGAGTCGCCCCACCGTGTCAGAATATTGGCCACGACAGTAACGTTCCCCGAGGAATAAGAATCTCTTCCCATTCATCGGGGACGGATACTGCCGCGCCCAGGGTGCACCGTCCACAGCAGCTGCTGTTCCCTCCAGACGTATCGAGAAGGACCGGCAGCCACTGGGCCCCCTAGGAGGTTTTCTGACCTAGCACCCCAACCTAACCTAACCTTTTTTTTTTTTTTTTTTTTTTTTTTTTGTTAACGCTGGGAAAAAAAATGCATTACGCATACCCTCCCGTCGGGGGACAGGAGGGGTATGTGGGACTCCCCGGGCGGACCCGGTATACCCACTAAAACGACCCAGCGCATTCCCGCTTCGTCACAGTGGCGGGGGACTGGGAAACCGGCACAGCCTTTACTTCCAGTCCTCCGCCGACGATTGAAAGGCACAGACCCCTCACACCCTCACGGGTGTGGGGGGTCGGGAATGACCGACGAAGGTGACGGGTGCAATGCGGGCGAAGGCACCCCCGTGCCTGCCGCCCGCCCGTCACCATTAGGAGGGAGGGCACGACGCCTTCTCCCCCGTCTTCGTCTGCGGAGCGCCGCAGCGAGAGGATCGTCCTCCCGCGCGCGCTCCGCTGCCTCCTTTTGCGAGATTACGTCCTCGCAAAAGGAGGCCACCGCTGACCAGGCCTCCTCGCTCCCCAGCATGGCGTCCACCACGCCAGGAAGCGAGAGGTCCGGTCCGACCACCGCGGTCAGACCGCGGCGCAGCTCGGACCACGCCGGGCACACCTCGAGGGTGTGCTGCGCCGTGTCCTCCGCCGCGCCGCAGTCGTGGCACGCCGGGGTTTCCTCCCTCCCGATCCGGTGCAGGTACGATCCGAAACAACCATGGCCGGATAACACCTGCACCAGACGGAAAGAGAGGAAACCGTGGGACCGCTCGAGCCAGCCCCGCAGGGCCGGACCGAGCGCGTCCAACGTCCGGCGGCCAAAGGCAGCGTTGGCGAGGTCGTCCGTCCAATGGAGGACGATGGCGTCCCTCGCCTCCTGCCGCACGGCCTCCCGCTCCTCGGCGACGGGGCGCTCCCCGAGCGCCTTCCGGTGCGCCGTCCACTCGTACACTCTGGCGAGCACCCAAGCCTCCAACTCCCATGGCGGGGTGCCCGCCAGAGCGCACGCCGCCGAGAAGCCCACCGAGCGGTAAGCCCTCGCCACCCGCTGTGCAATGGCCCGTTGGGGCCTGCGGATGGCGGTGGCATTCTCCCTCCTGTGGAGGGAGTCCGCCCAAATGGGGGCCCCATATAGGGCCATGCTCCGCAAAATGCCGGCATAGAGGCGCCGGCATTTCGCCTTGGGCCCCCCCAGATTCGGGAGGAGCCACGAGAGGGCGTCCGCGGCCTTCAACAGGCGCGTCGACAGCCCGCTGAAATGCGGGCCGAAGCGCCACCTGTCGTCCAGCACCAGCCCCAGATATTTCATCTGAGGCTGGACCTCTATGCGGACGCCCTCCACGACGATGTGGGCGTCGGCAGGGCAGCGCTGCCGGGGACCGCGAAAGAACACGGCCTCCGTTTTGTGCAGCGCCACCCTCAATCCCAGGCGGCGGATCCTCTCTGCCACCAAGGATCCGCCAGCCGAGGCCAGAATGGCCGCGTCCGCAAAGTTCCTCCCCCGGGCAGTGAGCAGAGTGTCATCCGCGTAGCAGATTACACTCGTGCCCGGGAGGAGGACTCCCCGCAGGAGCCAGTCGAATCCGATGTTCCACAAGGGGGGCCCCAAAACCGACCCCTGTGGAACACCGGACTCTGCGCCGTACCGCCTCACGGTGGCCGACTTGTCCACGAGGAGGACCTCGCGGTCCTCCAAGTAGTCGGCCAGGAGGCTCCGCAGATATTGGGGCACTCCGTGATACCGGAGCGCCTCCAATATCGTCGAGTGGGGGACGGAGTTGAAGGCGTTGGCAATGTCGAATGACACCGCCAGCACCCCGTCCCCCGCCTCCACCGCCTCCTTCACCTGGCCCTTCAGAAGGGCCAGCGCGTCGATCGTCGAACGCCCACGACGGAAACCGAACTGGGCGTCCGACAGATCCGGGCCGATCCCCCGCAAATGGCTATCCAGCCTCCCGGCGACAATCCCCTCGAACAATTTACCGACCTCATCGAGCAAAACGATGGGCCGGTATGCCGAGGGGGAGTCCACCAGGCGTCCCTCCTTCCGGAGGAGGCACAATTGCCCCTCCTTCCAGAGTTTCGGGAACCTCCCAGCCGTAAAACACGCGCTGAAGAGGTCCCGAAACCTGTCCTCCATTTGGGAGGCAGCAATCGCCACCACCCGTGCAGGGACGCCGTCCGGACCGGGGGCGGTCTTCTTCGCGCGGAGGCTCAATACCCCCGCGTAGAATTCCGCCGCCGTGACCGGGGGCACCTCCACCTCCGGTGGAGTCGCCCCTTGCGGGGGATCCATTGTTGGAGGGGCGAAGTCGGTCCTGCGTGGAAACAGGGACCGGACCACCCCATCCAACAATGCCGGCTCGAGGGTCTCCGACAGTGGGGGACCATAGGGGCGGAGCTGATTCCGCGCCGCCTTATATGGTCTCCCATAGGGGTCCCTGTCGAGACCCTCCAGCATCTCGGCCCTCGCCGAGTCCTGCGCAGCGCCCATTGCAGACTTGAGGGCCGCCGTAGCCTCTCGGTAAGAGGCGTACAGGCGGTCCTCCTCTGCCCGGACTCGGTTCTGGGCGCTGCGCCGTCGGCTACGCGCGTAGGCCCAACCTAACCTAACCTTTTTTTTTTTTTTTTTTTTTTTTTTTTTTTTTTGTTGACGCTGGGAAAAAATGCATTACGCATACCCTCCCGTCGGGGGACAGGAGGGGTATGTGGGACTCCCCGGGCGGACCCGGTATACCCACTAAAACGACCCAGCGCATTCCCGCTTCGTCACAGTGGCGGGGGACTGGGAAACCGGCACAGCCTTTACTTCCAGTCCTCCGCCGACGATTGAAAGGCACAGACCCCTCACACCCTCACGGGTGTGGGGGGTCGGGAATGACCGACGAAGGTGACGGGTGCAATGCGGGCGAAGGCACCCCCGTGCCTGCCGCCCGCCCGTCACCATTAGGAGGGAGGGCACGACGCCTTCTCCCCCGTCTTCGTCTGCGGAGCGCCGCAGCGAGAGGATCGTCCTCCCGCGCGCGCTCCGCTGCCTCCTTTTGCGAGATTACGTCCTCGCAAAAGGAGGCCACCGCTGACCAGGCCTCCTCGCTCCCCAGCATGGCGTCCACCACGCCAGGAAGCGAGAGGTCCGGTCCGACCACCGCGGTCAGACCGCGGCGCAGCTCGGACCACGCCGGGCACACCTCGAGGGTGTGCTGCGCCGTGTCCTCCGCCGCGCCGCAGTCGTGGCACGCCGGGGTTTCCTCCCTCCCGATCCGGTGCAGGTACGATCCGAAGCAACCATGCCCGGATAACACCTGCACCAGACGGAAAGAGAGGAAACCGTGGGACCGCTCGAGCCAGCCCCTCAGGACCGGACCGAGCGCGTCCAACGTCCGCCGGCCAAAGGCGGCGCTGGCGAGGTCCTCCGACCAATGGAGGACGATGGCGTCCCTCGCCTCTCGCCGCACCGCCTCCCGCTCTTCGCCCATGGGGCGCTCCCCGAGCGCCCTTCGGCGCGCCGTCCACTCGTACACTCTGGCGAGCACCCATGCCTCCAACTCCCAAGGCGGGGTGCCCGCCAGAGCGCACGCCGCCGAGAAGCCCACCGAGCGGTAAGCCCTCGCCACCCGCTGTGCAATGGCCCGCTGGGGCCTGCGGATGGCGGTAGCATTCTCCCTCCTGTGGAGGGAGTCCGCCCAGATGGGGGCCCCGTAAAGGGCCATGCTCCGCAAAATGCCGGCATAGAGGCGCCGGCATTCCGCCTTGGGCCCCCCCAGGTTTGGGAGGAGCCACGAGAGGGCGTCCGCGGCCTTCAACAGGCGCGTCGACAGCCCGCTGAAATGCGGGCCGAAGCGCCACCTGTCGTCCAGCACCAGCCCCAGATATTTCATCTGAGGCTGGACCTCCATGCGGACGCCCTCCACGACGATGTGGGCGTCGGCAGGGCAGCGCTGCCGGGGACCGCGAAAGAACACGGCCTCCGTTTTGTGCAGCGCCACCCTCAATCCCAGGCGGCGGATCCTTTCTGCCACCAAGGATCCGCCAGCCGAGGCCAGAATGGCCGCGTCGGCAAAGTTCCTCCCCCGTGCAGTGAGCAGAGTGTCATCCGCGTAGCAGATGACACTCGTGCCCGGGAGGAGGACTCCCCGCAGGAGCCAGTCGAATCCGATGTTCCACAAGGGGGGCCCCAAAACCGACCCCTGTGGAACACCGGACTCTGCGCCGTACCGCCTCACGGTGGCCGACTTGTCCACGAGGAGGACCTCGCGGTCTTCCAAGTAGTCGGCCAGGAGGCTCCGCAGATATTGGGGCACTCCGTGATACCGGAGCGCCTCCAATATCGTCGAGTGGGGGACGGAGTTGAAGGCGTTGGCAATGTCGAATGACACCGCCAGCACCCCGTCCCCCGCCTCCACCGCCTCCTTCACCTGGCCCTTCAGAAGGGCCAGCGCGTCGATCGTCGAACGCCCACGACGGAAACCGTACTGGGCGTCCGACAGATCCGGGCCGATCCCCCGCAAATGGCTATCCAGCCTCCCGGCGACAATCCCCTCGAACAATTTACCGACCTCATCGAGCAAAACGATGGGCCGGTATGCCGAGGGGGAGTCCACCGGGCGTCCCTCCTTCCGGAGGAGGCACAATTAATTGCCCCTCCTTCCAGAGTTTCGGGAACCTCCCAGCCGTAAAACACGCGCTGAAGAGGTCCCGAAACCTGTCCTCCATTTGGGAGGCAGCAATCGCCACCACCCGTGCAGGGACGCCGTCCGGACCGGGGGCGGTCTTCTTCGCGCGGAGGCTCAATACCCCCGCGTAGAATTCCGCCGCCGTGACCGGGGGCACCTCCACCTCCGGTGGAGCCGCCCCTTGCGGGGGATCCATTACTGGTGGGGCGAAGTCGGTCCTGCGCGGAAACAGGGACCGGACCACCCCATCCAGCAATGCCGGCTCGAGGGTCTCCGACAGTGGGGGACCATAGGGGCGGAGCTGATTTCGCGCCGCCTTATATGGCCTCCCATAGGGGTCCCTGTCGAGACCCTCCAGCATCTCGGCCCTCGCCGAGTCCTGCGCAGCGCCCATTGCAGACTTGAGAGCCGCCGTAGCCTCTCGGTAAGAGGCGTACAGGCGGTCCTCCTCTGCCCGGACTCGGTTCTGGGCGCTGCGCCGTCGGCTACGCGCGTAGGCCCTTCTGGCCGCCACGCAGGTGGCCCGGAGCCCCGCCAGCTCCTCCGTCCACCAGTACACGGCACGACGAGGAGGAGGACGGCGAGACCGAGGCATGCTGGAGTTGCACACCTCGGTCAAAGACCGCCGTAGCCGGACCGCTGCGGCGTCAACGTCCGGGACCTCCTCGACAGGGGGAGGCGACAGCCAGTCCTGGAGGAAGGCGGCCTCCTTGGCTGCCTCCCGGTCCAGGCGGGTGAGTGCCCACCGCGGGAAGGGAGATTGCCCAGCGCGGGCCGTCCCCCCTCCCCGCTGTGTGGAGATGTCGAACCGCACATAACGGTGGTCCGACAAGGTCTCCACCAGCTCCACCCGCCAGTTCACGACGCGGGCGGCTAGCGCGGGGGTGGCAAACGACACGTCCACCACCGACCCGCCCTGTTGCCGCACACACGTGTGGACCGCCCCCCTGTTGAGGAGGGACACACCGCACGAGGCCGCCCAAAACTCGACGGCGCGTCCCCGGACGTTGCACCCGACGGCCGGGTTGCCCCAGGCCACCGACTTGGCGTTTAGGTCGCCGAGCACCACAACCTGGCGTGGTGACGCCCTCCCTACGACAGCAGTGAGGATCTCTAAAAAATCCTCAAAGTCCGAGAGAGGGCGGTTTGGGGAGAAATACACCCCCACCATCGCTATCTCTCCCCACGCGGCGGCCACGTATCCCGGTCCCCTCTCTAAGAGCGAGAGGGGAGGGGAGTCCGTGGAAGACCGCGCCACCAACGCCACCAAGCCGTCCCGGTCGCCCAGCCAACGGCCAGGGACCGAGTAGGGTTCGGCGACCACCGCCAAGTCCACCAACCACTCAGCCATGGTCTGCATCAGCAGATCCTGGGCTGTCCTGCAGTGGTTGGCGTTCGCCTGAAGGATGCGATGTTCGACTCTGGCCATTAGTCGGACATCGCACCTTCCTCCGCAGCCGCCGCAGGAACGGCGGTATTAGCGGCAGCAGCAGGCGTAGGCCCGATCGGCACCTGCGCTTTGCCACGCTTAGGGGGGGGATTGCACTTCCCCCCCTTCATCACGTGGCCTGCCCGGCGGCCACTGGCGGCACACACCGCGCAGTGCGGTGTGGCGGCCTGGCAGGAGGCGGCTTTGTGGCCCTCCTTGCCGCACCGGTAGCACGAGTCCGACCGGTCGACTTTGGACGGACACAGGGGCCGGGTGTGGCCGATGCCGAAGCACCGGAAACATCGCAGAGGCCGGTCCTCGAGTGCCCTAACTGCACCCGAGCTAAAGCCCACTTGAAGCCGTCCTTTCGCAAGGACGGCTTTGGCAGCTGCAATTGGGCACTCAAGGCGTATTGTGCCCATTCCGCCGCGGCCGGGCCTTATGTCCCGGCCTTGGACCGCCGCTGCGCCACAGCCCCCTACCGCTGCGACCGCTGCCACCACCTCCTCCTTGGTGACGGAGTCATCCAACTCCGTCACCTCGATGGCCGCCGTCTTGACCGGCCGGGCCACCTTGGCAGAGTCCGCGATGACCTCCTGCAGCTTGGCTGCAAAGAGGTCAGCGCGGGCGCTGCCCTCGGCCCCCGGGAACTCAAAGATTCGAGCCCCGGCCTGCGTCCGCCGGCACGACACACTGCCGATCCCCAGCGTGGTGGGATCGGCATTGCCGCGCGCCCGCACCAATATGGAGGCGTAGGTCTCCCCTCGCCCCGCAGCCTCCGCGGTGAGCGTCACCACGACGGCTGCGGTTTTCGGGGGGACCAACTGCCCCCTTCCCCCGCCCTTCCCTTTGCCGTTCCCCTTACCCCTTCCCTTGCCGGTCGGCTGCGACCGGCTGGAAGCGGGGGCAGCGGGGACGGCAGGGACGGCAGGGACGGCCGCTGCTGACCTCTTGCCCTTCCCTTTGCCCTTCCCCTTACGCACCTCCGTCCACTCGTTGGACGGGGTGGTTGAGGGAAGAAGGGCGTCTTCCACCTGGGAGGAGGACGGCCCCGGCTCAGACCGCCTCTCATTCGCCTGGATTGAGGACGGCCCCGGCTCAGACCGCCTCTTATCCGCCGCAAGCGGTGGTCGGAGGCGCGTCTCCGGCAGGAGCCGGTCCTCAATCCCTGCAAAGCAGGCTCTCGTGAAGGCCCTCTCCTCCAGTACCACCTTGCGGATGATATCCTCAAGGTTGGAGGAGGAGCCCTCTGCTGCAGGCCTCGCATTGGCCTGTTGTGGCCGGGTTGAGGCAGCGCCCTCTGCCACTGGGCTCGCCTTGGCCTGTTGTGGCCGGGCCGAGGCAGCGCCCTCTGCCACAGGGCTCGCCTCGGCGCGTTGTGGCCGGGCCGTGGCTTCAGCCAGCTTCAGATGAAGCTGGCTGACCTCCGACTGCAGGCGATCCACCCTCGCCTGCAGTTGCCGCGTCTCGTCGGTGGCCGTCCGCTGAATCAATTCAGCGACGACGCCGCGCATGCTCGCGGCCCGACACTTCAGGGCCTTCTGGAAAGTGCCCTTCAGGTTGGAGGACTTAGAGGCGACCTCAACGATCTCCTCCTCGTCCTCCTCCGCCATCCTCTCTAGCTCCGCCAAGGAGTGGTTCGCGTAGAGAACCCGGGACGCACCGTACCCGGACTTGGCCCGGGCGACGCACGCACGCTTCTCCTTGGCGGCAACCCGCTCCTCCAGCTCTTGCTGGAGCTGCACTTTCCGGGCCAGGTCTACCTGGCGTTGGGCGTCCGCCAGCCCAACGACATGGGTCGACGCGGCCGTCGTTGGCTCTTTAGCCTTCGACGGCCCCGAGGCCGAGGAGCCCTCGGACCCACCGTTCTGCGATCGTGGCCGCTTCCGCAGCTGCGACCGCTTCCGCGACCGAGGGTCGACGGCGTCCGACACACATGAGTCGTTATCGGACGACTCGTCCGCCCCTCCAGAGAAGCTAGCCGCAGACGGCGCGCGGCTGGCCTCTGACGCCGAAGCGTCGGAGTGGCCCTGAGAAGGGCCTTTTGGATGGCCCTGAAAAGGGCCTTTGGGTTGGCCCTGAGAAGGGCCTTTGGGTTGGCCCCGAGAAGGGCCTTTGGGTTGGCCCTGAGAAGGGCCTTTGGGTTGGCCCTGAGAAGGGCCTTTTGTTTTTAAAAACCGCCCGCAGGCGTCCCGCGAGGGTGTATTCGGCATAGAAGACGAGACAAGGCAGTTAAAATGAGTTAAAATTCGCTTCGAGATCACAGAGCACTTTAGCCAGACCCAGTCTGCCACTCCGTTACGGTGGTCAGAACTGGGCTGTTTCCAGGGGACACGACGTGGACGTATGCTCTGTGGGGGGTCCCCCACCCCAACCTAAACCTTTTTTTTTTTTTTTTTTTTGTTGACGCTGGGAAAAAATGCAGTTACGCATACCCTCCCATCGGGGGACAGGAGGGGTATGTGGGACTCCCCGGGCGGACCCGGTATACCCACTAAAACGACCCAGCGCATTCCCGCTTCGTCATAGTGGCGGGGGACTGGGAAACCGGCATAGCCTTAACGACCAGTCCTCCGCCGACGATTGCCCCGCAAGGCGACCCCTCACACCCTCGCGGGTGTGGGGGGCCGGAATGACCCGCAAAGGTGACGAGTGCAATGCGGGCGAAGGCACCCCCGTGCCTGCCGCCCGCCGTCACCATGAGGAGGGAGGGCACAACGCCTTCTCCCCCTTCCGCTGACCCCAACCTAAACCTAACCTAACCTAACCTAACCTACACGTTATTAACACAAAACAAATCAGATATAAATTAAATGACATGGCCGGAATTTGTATAGAGCTGTGCCCTTACAAAAAATATTCATGTACATTGACATACAGTACGTCAAATTAAAGCTTACAGGTGTGTAATCATAATAGTTTAAGTTTTATGATCAGAGAAGAAGCGAGAGATACTATAAATAGGATACAAAAAAATGTGCCTAAACATTTTGAATAGCAATGATCATAAATTCCGAAACGAAACAATACGAGAAATGCTATTAACAATGGATTTAAAGGCCGTTTCTTCACTATCCGACACGACATTTCAAATCGAAGAAGAGCGAGTACTAGTCGTCTACAGATATTTCTGGATATTATGACTTCCAAGCGACCCAAGCGACTAGCAAAAAATATACAATTGGATAGGCAATAAAACACTAAAATGGTATTTGAATTTTTATTTAAGAATATCTAATTAGGTAGGTAGTTTAAATACCTACATTTGCAAAAGTATAAAATATTGTAAGCTTCAGAAGTGGAAATTTGTTAAAAAAAAAATTCACAACAAAAAAAAACATTTTTACTTCATAAATATAATTGACACGATTTACAATCAACAAAACTTACTTACAGTTCACTAAGACTTAATATCCACCAAACGAATCACAAACTCACTTTATCAATTCTGCAACAAACTAAACTCAAATGGCTAACGTAACCTTACGACTGGCTAATGATTCACACGTCCGTCCAGTCCGAGTGTCGAGCAACAAATGATCGTTCTATACTGAATACAATCGCTGCGCCCCCGCTAGGGGGCGCGGCTGGCGGTCACAGAGCTTAGCTCCTCGGCCGCGGAGGCAATACCTGGGCCCGTCACTACGGGCCCGTCATTGGGTTGCCCCTTGGGCACGGCCTGTTGGCGTGTGAATGTCACACGCCTGTGTGTGGTTGCTATGTTTGTTCCTGTAGGCGCGCCTCAGTGTTGTAACTACAACACTGATTTCTTCACGACGCCTCGGCGGTCTGTCACCGCCAGGTGAGACCTCCGGTTACCCGGAGGAGGCCCGGCGGGGGACGACCAGCGACAGAGGCGCCGACTCCGACGCACCTACGGAGAGATGTATGACTCCTGCCCACCCCGCTCCCAGAGCTAGCCGGTTACGACACGGGCTAGGAGCCGATATGTGTGTGTGGGCGGTATTGTGTTGTGTAACACCGCCCAATGTATGCGTGAGAGTCGCGAGCCCGCAGCCGCGTCCCTACGCGTGAGTCTACTCGAATGTAGAGACGTGCATGTGTGGTACTAGTTACGCGACATGCCTATATTAACTTAGCACACGTCGCGCAACTGGGTGTATGTAGTGAGATGTAGAGTCAATGTGTATGGGTAAGCTGCGTGTAGTCTGGAAACAGCTTACCCAAGAGTCAAGTCCGGTGGGGTGGGGTCACTTTCCGCTACCAGGTCGCGGGGGAGGGGGCGCCTCGCGTCAGGGGGGCGCGCGTGCCAGGGCGCAATGTGCTTGACGTGGGGCCAAGCAGATGCGTCGGCACGCGCGAACATTCCCGTCGCAAGGCGCCGGATGAACGCGTCCAGGCTCTCGATCCCGAGATCCCGCTGGATGACGTCATTCCTCACGTAGCGAGGGGCGCCGACGATGGTCCGCAACGCGCGACTTTGCTGCGTGCGGAGATGCTTCCTGTGTCCCTCGCACGTGAGGGCGTACCATGCGGGGGCGGCGTACGTCAGTACTGGGCGTATATAAGCTTTATACACGCCCAACTTGACGCGCGCCGGCAGCTGGGATGAGAGCACTGGGCGGAGCTGGTGACGGGCTACACCAGCCCGCGCCGCGACCTGGCGAACGTGGTGACCCATGGTGAGCCGACGGTCGATGGAAACACCCAGGTACTTCACCCGGGGCGACCACTCGACGTCGGCACCATGTAGAGTCAAGGGTGGTGGGAGGGGCACTAGTCCAGTGACCAACGCCTGCGTCTTACCCACGTTAACCGACAGCCGCCACTTGGACAGCCAGTCAGGCAGCAGGTCTAGCGCGCGCTGCATCTTGACCGCCGCGTACTTCGCGTTGAGCGAGGTGGTGATGTACGCGGCGTCGTCGGCGTACAGCGCGAGCATCGCCTCTGGCGTCGTGGGGATGTCGTCGGTGTAACGTGAGTAACACGCCGGCGAGACGCAGCTGCCCTGCGGCACGCCGGCCGCCACCGGACGGGCGCTGGAGAGCGCCCCCTCGACCACCACGCGGAAGCTCCTGTGGGAAAGAAAGGACTGGACCACTTTTACAACGCGGCGGGGCGCGCTGGACGTGGCCAGCTTGTGCACAAGGCCCTCGTGCCAGACGCGGTCGAAGGCCTTCTCCATGTCGAGGAATACTGCAACCGCGTACTCCTTCTTGTTCACGGCTTGCGCCATGTGGTGCAGTACCCTCGACAGCTGGAGCGTCGTGCTGTGCTCCGACCTGAACCCGAATTGCTCGGGCCGCGGGCTGATATGAGGCTGGAGATGTCGCAGCAGGAGTTGCTCGAACACCTTGGAGATGGTGGCCAGCAGGGTGATGGGCCGATAGCTCTCCGGCTTAAGGATATTTTTCCCCGCCTTGGGCAGCATGATGACGCGCCCTTCCTTCCACGAGGAAGGAAACGTCCCGGTGCGCAGTATCGCCGTAAACAGGCGCGCCAGCGCCGCTACCATACGGTACGGCAGGTGGCGCAGCACTGTGTTGGTGATACCGTCAGCACCGGGGGCCTTCCTCAGCTTCGTCCTCAGGATGGCGCGTCTGACTGCCCCAGGCGAGAAAAAGATGGGTTCCTCCTCGGGAGCTATCGGCGCGGCGAAGTAGTCCCCAAGGTGTTTCTCGACTGCTGCGACATGGTCGGCGTCGCTGGTCGGGTTCGGTCGGAACTGACGCTCCAGGTGTTCGGCGAAGACCTCCGCGCGGTCCTCGGCCTTGATCGTTCTATCCCCAACACCTTGCTTTTATAGTTTTATAGGCGAGGTGGGGGTAGTTACCGACGTAAGAGAGGATTCTCCTTACACGGCCTCTCCTGACGAGATGTCGTCCTCGACACAAACTCTTGGGGTGGCCCCGCTGGGACCTGCGATGGGAGAGGTCGGCACCTCGACCTCCACTTCGCCCGCTGGCAGAAGCGACGGGTCGACCGTAGTAGAGGACCCCGTTTGTTTTGAGTCGTCATCAGTATCTTCATCTGCAAACAAGATCTTGTTAGAAGCTACCAGAGTAATCTGTGTAAAAGCGTTCAGCCTCTCACAAAGCTCCATTCATCTTCAGCCAACTAATTCATTCATCGTTCTCTCAAATAGTTCATAAGTTTGAATAGACACACACATCCATCTTTCTCAAACCAATTATAAAAATAAAGCCAAGGCATTGTCCTGTACGTGTCCAGCGCGCAAGTGGCGGTTTCTTTGCTGCTGTCTTGCTGGCGGTGACCGCGACTGCGACCAGGACCAGCGTTCAGCTCTCAGCACCAGCAACATGGTCTGACAACCCGCAGACCCGCTTGACACGCAGACCGTATTCATACGTGCAAGCCGCTTGACACGCAGACCGTATTCATACGTGCAAGCCCACTCATACACTGACCGCAATCATGTATACGAGCCCACTCGATACGCAGACCGTATTCATACGCACGAGTTCTCTCAACACGCAGACCGTATTCATACGTGTGAGACCACAAATTGACAGCACATGCCACTCGATACGCAGACCGTATTCATACGCACGAGTTCTCTCAACACGCAGACCGTATTCATACGTGTGAGACAAATTGATAGCACATGGCCAAATTTATACGGCCACCAGTGACACAGCAACAGGTGCCAACACAACCGGCGACACACGCGCCTGCTACCGGTGGCACCGCAGCACAGCACAGCAGTCAAAGCATCACTCTTGTCCATAAATTCAAACAACAGTGATTTGCTTACTCTCAAAGAACGCGGCGCACGTTTCTGGGCACCACTCGCCGCGCCACAGCACCATGTGCTGGGCAGCAGCCTGCGTAGTCTTTCCGTAGCTACCGGTGAGCAAACGCAGCCTATAGCGTCCACTAGGCAGTGCTTCTACCACCTTATACGGACCACGCATTCCGGAGTCAAGTTTTCCTGTTGACTGAGAAAATTTTATTACGAACACACAGTCACCAACGTTAAATTGGCGAGGAGGACGTCGCCGTTGGTTAACCTGTTCGTCTTGTCTAGCTTGATTGCTCCTTAGGAGTTCGCGGACCCTGCTTCTGGTTACTTCACGTAGGGCCTCTCTATTTGGTGTCGATCCTTCGACAGCTATGTCACGCACCAGAGCTCGGACCACAGGAGTTGTGGATTCAGTACCAATCAGAAGATTCAATGGTGATACTTGCGTAGTCTTCTGTCTCGTGATGTTTAACACCAACTGAAGTTTCCACAACGTTTCTGACCAGGGTACGTTCTTGTAGTTCGACTGGATACGTAGCATGTTGAGGACGGTACGCATGTAACGCTCAGCTTGGCCGTTTGCCTGGTGCATTTCCGGCGTTATGTAATGCAAGTTACAACCGAGCTCATTTATCCAAGTTACGAACTCACTAGACTCGAACATTCGTCCCTTGTCAGTGACCATAAGCTTAGGCACTCCGAACATAGAAATAGCCTGAGTAACAACGCGTTTTAACTCACTAGTGTCTACAAATCGGGTAGAGGAGGATATATTTGGTAAAAACGTCAACAATAAGTAAAACGAATTTGTACCCTTGAGACACAGGCAGAGGGCCTAAGGCGTCAACATGAACAGTGTGGAACGGTGTGTCGGGTTTTTCCCAGGAAGTAATAGTTTGCAAAGGAGCCCGAGGAACTCTCTTTTGAGACACACACACGAGACAGTGAGCAATGTATTTGCCAACGAATTCTCTGAGTCCAGGGAACCAAAAATGTCTTAGGATAAGGTCAAGGGTCTTCTCTACGTTGATGTGTTCGTGCTCATCATGAAACACTCTTAAGAGACTAAGTCTGTGCCCCTTGGGTATATAGCAGAGTAGGCGTGGATCTTGGCCTACTGGAGTGTACTTGTAGTACAAGACTCCATTTCGGACGGAATAACGATTAGCATCGAGGCTGCCATCGTGAAGTCTTTGAATGAGATTTTGCGTCTCGTTGTCGGCTGACTGAGCAATCTGAGCCCAATTTCTCGGTCTAGAAATTTGATTGATGCTGACGGGATTGCGACTTAAGTAGTCTGCATGGGGTAACATCACTCCTTTTCGATACTCGATTGAGAAATCGAAGTCTTGAAGATAAATCCACCACCTGGCTACTCGAGGCAAAAGATTGAAAAACCGGCCGATGTAAGGGTCCTGAGTACTTTGCGCAACAGTTCAATCCCTTCTGACACAGAATTACTTAGCAAAAGGACGTCATCGACGTAGACTAGCACGTTTCCCTCATTAAGATGATTGCGTAAGGTGTCATTTATATTGCGCTGGTAAACTATCGGGGAATTAGCTAATCCGTAAAGCATTTTGACGTACTCAAAGTGTTCCTCTGGCGTCACGAAGCCAGTAAAATGAACACATTCCTCTTTAAGAGGAATTTGGTGGAACCCTGTAGCCATATCAAGGCTACAGAAGAATTTACACGCGCCTAACCTATCAATGTGGTCGTCTATCAGTGGAAGAGGATATCGATCTTTCACTGTGATTCGATTTAGCGCCCTAAAATCGACACAAAGCCTATCTGAGCCGTCACGTTTTCTTACGAGTATAATCGGGCTGGCATATTCAGATTTCGAACGCCTAATCACTCTCTTATCTAAAAGGTCTTGTGTAATCTTTCTAACTTTGAGTTTTTCGGAGTAAGAGAGTCTATACGGACGATAAACGACAGGGGTTGAACTGGTAAGTTTTATCTCCATCTCACCTGTTTGGACTGTGGTCATAGCAGTCCCTGATATTAGATAGTCGGAAAACTCGTTTATGACGGACATAAGGCTAACCAACTCCGTACCCTGAAGGGGTGTATTTACTTTGGCCTGATCACCCACACAAATGGCGTTGACATTCGCGCTAATGTTATCGGAACGCGTGAGGTACTGCTCATCTTTAGTACGAATGTAAGTGATGCCTTCGCGGTTCAAAACATCAGTGCCAATTATGATAGGGGCGTTCATGAAGGAAGATGGAACTACTACTAAGTCAACTTCGATAGCAATGTCGTTGAATTCCACAGTGAACGTGACGTAAGATGTGGCGACCACTTCTTTCTCACTCAAACCCCACACACAACGTCTCGGTTTTGGCTGACACGTAAAATGTTTCAAAATATCTGAGGAAATGAGGGACACATCAAGGGCTCCGCTGTCAATGAGCACGTCTACGGGTATTCCATCTATTATCGCAGTAGTCATGTCGTTATTTTGTGCAATATTTGATCGATAAGAGCAAAGGTTGACATTACGCGGATTTCGTTGCTCGGTTTTAGCTTTGGTAAAGCATTTGTCCTCAGTATGTCCCCTATCTCTTACAGAACGTACCAGAATTGCTCGAAGAGGGTTGTGTATTGGAGGATGTATTCGGAGCCACGTTAGCAGGCTTGCTATTGGTCACGTTTGCCTTAGGCCTCCTACAATTGCGACTGAGATGACCGGTTTGATTGCAATTAAAGCATTTTGGGCCAGAACGGTCGTTTGATTTCATTTGACCTTGCCTTTTATGATCAACGGCCTTATCGTTCCTTGAAGGTTTCGCGTAAATTGATAGGAATGAGACAATAGTCTCAGAAGTCAAGTTTGCGTTAGCAGCAGCTGCACGCACCTGTGGATTGTCTATACCGCGTATAACGATTAGCGTTCTTAATTCGTCACTCAACCCCTGAACTATTCTCAAACGCAATAAGGTACGACGGGCGTATTCTGAGTAAGTTGAATACTTGTCTGACGTAGTATTCATAGCTTCGAGCAAAATATTCGCATAGTCCAATTTACTCGGGCAAAGGGGTTTGAACTCGCGTACGAAATTGGACCACGTCCTATCGTTCGTCACCCATTCCCCTAACCAGACCTTGTCGTCGCCCTTAAGGCAAGTAGCTACACGCGACAGACATTCATGGTCACTCCAACCGTTAGCCTCTCTGGCACGATCCACTTCGTTGCACCATGCCTCGATGCTGTTAATTGATGGGTCAAAGTTCGACACGTAATAGTTTTGTGACCTTACTGGTTGCATCATTTTTATTGCTTGCATCAAGGCATGAGCGAGAGTGGATGCCTCAGAGCCGGGGACACTGGACTCCATAGACCGATGTCGTTCTGACGTATTAGGGATCATTGGCTCCTTAGCTATTGGCAAAACCTCACTATTCTTGTGGGTAGAACTCGTTTGAGCCGGAGGTGAAGGAGTACGTGTGCGTTTTCTATTGCATAAATCGCTACGCGAACGATCCCTGCTACGAGAATCGCGCCTATTCCTAGTACGCGATTGGTGCCTTTCAGGACTATGAGAATCATGCCGATCTCGATTACGCAAGCCATCTCGCGAAGTACGACGACTCCTACTCCAGTCGCGGTACGATCTACCACTACTGCGATCATATGACCCACGGGATCGACGTCGTTTGCGTCCGCGTGACTTATCCCGAGTACGTGTCCGTTTTTCACGAGTATGCGAATTTTCACGCCCCATTATCACAAGAAAATCGGGATCAAATCAAACAAACAAATCAAGCAAGTAAGACAATCGAAATAAAAGGAAAGTGACAAAGTGGGTAGTTGCAAAACAAAAAAAAAGGTTATAAAGGAAAAAGAAATGGTTTTTATGTTCACAACAATTTTCAGCCACGAGACTTGTCAAAGTGGGCCTTAAAAGTCCTTTATCCCAATTCTGATGTAAGCTTCAGAAGTGGAAATTTGTTAAAAAAAACAATTCACAACAAAAAAAAACATTTTTACTTCATAAATATAATTGACACGATTTACAATCAACAAAACTTACTTACAGTTCACTAAGACTTAATATCCACCAAACGAATCACAAACTCACTTTATCACTTCTGCAACAAACTAAACTCAAATGGCTTACGTAACCTTACGACTGGCTAATGATTCACACGTCCGTCCAGTCCGAGTGTCGAGCAACAAATGATCGTTCTATCCCCAACACCTTGCTTTTATAGTTTTATAGGCGAGGTGGGGGTAGTTACCGACGTAAGAGAGGATTCTCCTTACAATATAATTATCTACTTCTACTTCTTTTACAGACGTTTTAAGAAAAACATCATTGCAATTACTCAGACAAGACACATTCATTGTTTTCATCCACTTTTAAGCCTATTCATCTTCAAAAATCAACAAAATATTATCAAGGAATAAAGCTGGTGCCGTTATATTTGCTTGATGCCTTTGCCTGGCCCAGCCTAAATACCATAACAACGTCATGACATGGCAACAACATCCAACTGTCCGTTTACCAACTAGGCAACTACAACAATAGCCTAAAATGGCATCCAAGGGGTAGGGGCTAAATGGCTCCCTGTCATACAATAACGAAAAGACAACACAGTATTACGTGATAAGATCAACGCAAGACTGCACCACACTGCACAGATAGTTTTGAGCTCTTTGGTTTTGAGCGTAGAAACGTCAAGATAACAAGATATTTGGATACACACTCTTGAAAATATATATTTGAATATATTCATCAAGACGCGCGGCAGGTCGAAAAGTGGTGTCTGCGAAAATCGTGAAGCCGTTAACTTTTTAAGGTACCCTAGCAATACAATTTGACAGTCACAGCTGTTTTACATACATTTTAGTCTGACCTTCAGGCGTAATTCAGATAGATACAGTGTTTGTCTCATGCGTGTATCCAAACGTAGATGCATTTTGTATTGCATTCAATGAAACAAAACCACAAAAAAACTATTAACACACTTATTATTGAAGTGAAAACTTAATGGGTATAAAATCTTAAACTCGCGTCAGGACACGTGACCTGATCGAAAAAGCGTAAGACGGAGGGAGTTCTGAAGTGTTAAATTTTTAATGTAATATAAATTGTCATGTTTGTGTCCGATAGCGCAATAAATGAATATTGTATTTTACCACATTGTATATTTTGCTTATACACTGGGGCTAATTAAAGTCCAAATTACATATAAAAATGGTTTAATGAAGATAGATGTGTACAATAGCAAGGTCGGTAGCGGAGTGTCGTAGCCACGGCGGGTGGAGAGGTGGCAGCGGAATTCGGTTCCGCCTGGTAAAATATTATTAGCAGCACGTTGCTTATCGATGTGATGTGGAGCTTGAAAACTGTGAGGCAATAAGCCGCAACATATTCCCGGCCATTGAAAGGTTCCTTTCAAGCATTTAGTTCCTCAGCGGTAGGCAGCGGACATAGTCGGGTGAATGGCCGACGAACGCAACCTCGAGGAGTTTTGATTTCGGCGACTCGTGCCACTCCATCTGGTCCAGGGAACAGCCGCAGAACTCGGCCAAGGCGCCAGCTTAGTGGAGGCGTATTATCTTCCGCCAACAGCACCATGTCGCCCACGTTGAGCCGAGCCTCTCCTTTGCGCCACTTCGTTCGCTGCTGCAGCTCCGCCAGGTACTCTTTCTGCCACCTCTGCCAGAAATGCTGCCTTATTGTTTCAAGGCGTTTATATCTGTTGTGTTGATTGCCATCTTTCTCTGCCAGGGCTGGTAAGGGCAGCGCAGTTAACGGCCGGCCTATGATGAAGTGCCCTGGGGATAAGGAGAGGAGGTCATTAGGACTGGATGACAAAGGACACAAGGGACGGCTATTTAAAATCGCCTCCACTTGTGCAAACAACGTTATAATTTCTTCAAATGTTAAATTACTATTGCCAATAACCCGTTTGATGTGATATTTAGCCGATTTAACGCCGGCTTCCCAAATGCCGCCGAAGTGAGGAGCGTAAGTAGGTATAAAATTGAACTTAATACCCTGTTGACCTGCAAAATCAGATATTGGTTCTGTATTTTGTTTAAGAAAATCGCCTATCTCCTTCGCGGCAGCGACAAAATTACGACCGTTGTCACTAAATATTTCCGATGGTTTTCCTCTACGTGCAATGAACCTTCTCAAAGTCATCACAAATGCATTTTTAGTTAAATCGCTAACTGCCTCCAAATGAATGCATTTGTAACGTAAACACACAAAAGTACACATATAACACTTTATTAAGCGACTTCCACGACCTTTACGATTAAGAATAAAAAAAGGTCCAGCAAAGTCCAAACCAACGGACAAAAAAGGAAAATCTGGATTCACGCGTTGTGAAGGCAAGTCACCCATTTTCGGGCAAAGCGTTCTTCCACTTACGCGCCTGCATCGCACGCAGTTGTTAGCTGTCCGCCTAGCAAGATGTTTACCATTGATAGGCCAGACTGTTTCCCTTACTGTTGCTAACAGCAATTGCGGGCCTGCATGCAAATTCACGAGATGCTCTTTGTCAAAATACAATTTTGTTAATTTATGCGCGGCGTGCAAAAGTATTGGATGCCTTTTTTCAAAATTACATGCGGACGCATTTATGCGTCCACCGACACGAATTAAATTATCTTTATCTAAAAACGGAGACAACGATAATATTTTACTGCGGGCCGGCAGTTGTTTACCCTTTATAAGTAAATCGTATTCAGTAGGAAAAGACTCACGTTGAGCGATAACGCATAATAAATGAAATGACTCACGCAGCTCATCAGCTGTTAGTATGCCTACACATTTGTCCTTCGGATGCTTCATGTTAAATATGAATCGCCGACAACGTGCAATCAAGTTACGAAGTTTATTGAATGATGTAAAATTATTAAAATCTATTAAATTATTATTATTATTTACTATTGACGTGAATGCCTTTAGTTCAGGTAAGTCATTCACCATGCATTCTTTTAATAGTGGCCATTTAGATTCATTTTGATGTAAGAAGCTAGGGCCTGACCACCATATTTCCATGGATAGCAATTTTTTTGCATCCACTCCCCTAGATATTAAATCTGCAGGGTTCATTGCAGTGGGTACATAACGCCACGATGATGCCTTGGTTAGTTCAACTATTTCACATACGCGATTAGCTACGAACATTTTTAATTTAGTTGGGTCACTGTTTATCCAACTCAGAACGACACTGGAATCACACCAGTGTACCAACCTTCCCGGCCTGCACCGGAGTGCATCTACAACAGATTTACAAAGTTTAGCAGCCAATAATGCAGCACATAATTCAAGGCGCGGTATTGTCGTTGGCTTTATAGGCGATACCTTTGACTTGGCGCATAATAGCTTGATAGTGCTGTCACCATTACAATTTATTGATTTTAAATAAATGCACGCCCCATAAGCACATTGAGACGCATCACTAAATGAGTGCAACTCTATAAGTTCAGGCTTGTCACATAACACTAATCTAGGAATCTGAAATTTATGCAGGTATTCTAGACTGTCTGTAAATTTTAGCCAATCGTCCCTCAAGTCTTTGGTAACCGGTTCGTCCCAATCTAATTTTTGTTGCCACATTTTTTGTAGCATGATTTTAGGTTGTATTATAACCGGACTTAGAATGCCTAAAGGGTCGAAAATTTTAAAAGAATTTGACATAACAAACCGTTTTGTGATCTTTGCTTGTTTATCAAGCGTAAAGCTTTTAATTGGAAAAAATAATGTGTCACTGGATGGCGTCCATCCGAGACCGAGAGTACTTGATGATTCACTTATAGTTAGGTTGTCTTGATTTAAGTTTAGATTTTCAAAAATTAATGGGTTATTACTTTTATATTTTCTTAAATTAAAACAGCCTTTTTTTAAAGCTTCGGAAACGCTCTTTTGAATGTAACGTAAATCCTGAGCGTTATCAGCGCCTGTTATTAGGTCATCCACGTAAAAATCCTTTTGTATGATGCATTTAATTGTTTCATCATCTTGTTCCTCACCCAGTTGCCATATACAACGTGTGCTTAGATAACTGGCGCTTGCAGTGCCATAGGTGAGTGTATTTAAGTCGTAAGATCTAATAGGTTGCGACTCGTTCTCCCGCCATAGAATGCGCTGTAGACAGCGGTCTTTTTCAGCTACGAGAACCTGCCGATACATTTTCTCAATGTCCCCAGTTAAGAGGAACTTGTACTGTCTAGCACGGATTAATATGGCAAAGAGAGAGTCTTGGAGGGTCGGGCCTACCATTAATATGTCGTTTAGAGCATAACCTGACGTGGACGCTGCTGACCCATCAAAAACAACACGCAACTTAGTCGACTCACTCTCTTGTTTTAATACCGCGTGATGACATAAATAATACGATGGGCCTTGTGTCTCTTTAGCTAAGGAAAGATGCCCCAATTCGGCGTATTCGTTAATAAATTCTGCGTAATCAGATTTTAATATTGGATGTTTTCTAAAACGTTTTTCTAAATATTGCAACCGCTTTTTTGCTAGGTTTAAAGTATCTCCCAGGCAGTCTGGAGTTTCCTTTAATGGTAGGTTTACACAAAATCTGCCGGTGATTTCTCTACGGGTGTGAGCTATAAAATGTTTTTCACAAATCTTTTCGTCTTCGCTCATTACGCGTTTTGTGGAAACTTCTTCTAATTCCCAGAATTTTATTAGTGATTTTTCTAAATTATTTTGATTTGACACTATGGCCTTATTGCAATAAATATTTTTATTAGCAACATATGAATTTATAGGTCCGGATATTATCCAGCCTAGCTGCGTACTTATCAGCTTTGGATTTTGTGGGCCAAGGGAACGCTGCTCGTCACCTAGGATGTCCCAAAATAGATCAACGCCGATCAAAACGTCGACAGGTGCAGGCTGCCCGAATGTAGGGTCAGCAAGTACAATGTTTTTAGGCAAATTCAATGAATTAATATTGACCGGGTACTTTGGTATTAAACCGGTTAATTCTTTTAAAATAAGACAATAACATTTTGCACTGTATTTGTACGGTGCAACCGCACATTCTGCAATTCAGCAGTTTACGCCACATTCATTTCAACTCATAACAATTAGTTCAGTTCGCGTTGAGCTATCAAGTCAGCCAGGCGTTCTCGTTACAGCCAACAAGGGCCGCGTCACTCACTTCATTTCCACACCATCAGTTCATTAAGCTCATTTTACTTTAAGTACCTTTCGAACAATACAGTAGTGTTTCAGTACTTTACTTTCTTTTATTCCATTCATCCATCATCTAAAAGTAATGCATGGTCTAGCAAGGGATCATACATTCTTTTTGGTCCTTCGAGCACAAAAACATTCTTACGCTACATAGTCCATTTCGCGCGCGTGGACAGTGTAGCGGGCAGCTATCCAGTGACTCGAGTGTGTGCTGTGTTGATTGACTAACAAAACTTTGGGACTAAAAGTGTCTCAGGGTCAACAAGGATCCGTAAACTATCAAGAGTTCAGTGCAGGAATTTCAGACTTAAAGACTAACAAGTGTCTCAGGGTCAACAAGGATCCGTAAACTATCAAGAGTTCAGTGCAGGAATTTCAGACTTAAAGACTAACAAGTGTCTCAGGGTCAACAAGGATCCGTAAACTATCAAGAGTTCAGTGCAGGAATTTCAGACTTAAAGACTAACAAGTGTCTCAGGGTCAACAAGGATCCGTAAACTATCAAGAGTTCAGTGCAGGAATTTCAGACTTAAAGACTAACAAGTGTCTCAGGGTCAACAAGGATCCGTAAACTATCAAGAGTTCAGTGCAGGAATTTCAGACTTAAAGACTAACAAGTGTCTCAGGGTCAACAAGGATCCGTAAGCTATCAAGAGTTCAGTGCAGGAATTTCAGACTTAAAGACTAACAAGTGTCTCAGGGTCAACAAGGATCCGTAAACTATCAAGAGTTCAGTGCAGGAATATTAGACTTTGAGACAATCAGGTGTCTCAGGGAGCATTTTATCATCAAGATCTGAGGCTAACAGGTGTCTCAGGGGATCACCAAGGATCCGTAAGCAGCTATCAAGAACATTCAAGTAAGATCTTTCCATTTGTTTCTTACTTTAATTAAGTCCTCGTCATGGAGGTCATGCATGCAAATCAGGATGAACTTTACACAGCCATCCTAAAGTTGGCTACAAATATCAAAAAGGACTCGGCGGATCGTAAGACTGCCGACTATTTCAAGCGACGTTTAGAAAACTTAAATCAGTATTGGTCCGATTACCAGTACAATCACGACCGTCTTCTTACGGAAGAAAGCAAGTCTCATCCGTATTTTAGTGGCCGTGCATACGAACAAACAAAAGAGCTATACATCTCGACCAAGGCATTTATTAATCAACAACATCAAGTTCTGTTGATTAAGATGAAAGAAGCTCAACAGGGAGATTCTACACAGGAAGAACAAGGTCCTGCACGGTCTGAGCAAGAAGATCCGGTGGGACGTCAATCGCCGCCGGTCGAGGTATGCTCCAGAGGTTCATCTAGCAAGCTTGATGAACTGTTGAAGAAACAAGCAAGCAACTTCAGGGCGCTGCAGCGCACTGTGGCAGGGATAAATTTGGATTTTATGTCTGAAAAGTGGGAGTTGAAAGATGCCTTACGTACTCTACAGTCTCGATGGTCTATCATAGATTCCTTACATTGGGAATTAGACAGCGAATTGGAGGGTACGAATCAAGAATATGAGGTATCTTATACGAAGCAAGAAACGGTTTACAATAAATTAAAAAATGCAATTAATAGAAAACTAGGGTCAGTAGTTCACAAAGAGAATTGGACACCAAAAATTGACGAATAATATCGAATTAACATGTCCGTTGTGTAAAGAGTCACACGGAATATACTATTGCAGTAAGTTTTTAAATATGACACCAAGTTCAAAGCGACAAGCTATAACACGATTGCATTTGTGCAAAAACTGTCTTTATTCGCATGGGGATAAAGAATGTACGTCGGAAAGACGCTGCCGCGAATGCCGCGGTAAACATAATACACTTTTACATGAAGCTTTTAACAATAAGTCTTCATGTAACACAATTACGGAGAATGACACTCCAGCAGTACTTGCAACTAGAACGCAAAATCAAAAATCACAAAAAAATCACGTTTCGCAACAGGGCAACAACGTGATCGAAACATTATTAGCAACCGCAATGATCAAAGTTCAAGCAAGTGACGGATCATACCACAAAATGCGTGCGCTAATAGATCAAGGCTCACAGGCCTCCCTTATCTCAGCCAGAGCGACACAACAGCTAGCTTTATCAAGAAAGTATTGCAGGGCCGTCATCTGCGGGATAGGAGAGAAGGAGAGCAGTAGCAAGGGCGTTACGAACATAACATGTTGTTCGCATTTTAATGATTTTACATTTCAAACAGACGTGGTAATCATGGACACGCTGATTAATCAATTACCAAGATGTACATTTACCAAGCCAACATGGGCACACCTGGCCGGTATACAATTAGCCGATCCAGAATACAATGTCAGCCGTCCTATCGACATTTTATTGGGAGCCGATGTGTTTTCCCATATCATTTTAGAAGGCATTATCAGGGCGGATCTATCGTTACCGGTCGCGCAACAGACACGACTGGGATGGATCTTATGCGGCAATTTCAAGACTTTTCACTGTAACGTAGTCCTAAATCAAGTGGACGAAGTACAAAGATTTTGGGAGATCGAAGACATCACAGAATCTTCCAATTTATCCGCAGAAGATCTACAATGCATGGAGTATTACAAGAAAACCACAACAAGACTTGAAAATGGCATGTATGAAGTAAGATTGCCTTTTCAAGAAAACTTTGAGACACATTTGGGATTGTCTAAAAATAAAGCAATGGCGCAATTTCAACAGTTGGAAAGGAAATTTCACAATAATGAAGAAGTAGCAAAACAATATAAATTATTTATTCAAGAATATAAAACAATGGGACATATGATACCAGCGTCCGGTGACAAGCAACCGGATTATTATTTACCGCACCACTGTGTATTGCGAAATGATTCCACTACGACAGCACTTCGCGTAGTTTTCAACGCTTCTTCAAAAACAACAACAGGAACCAGCCTGAATGACGTCATGTTAAAAGGCCCAAATCTACAGCAAGATCTCCAATCTCTACTATTAAGGTGGAGACAATATCGCGTAGCTTTTACAGCAGATATTGAAAAAATGTTTCGTTTCATTTGGTTAAATGAACAAGATCAAAAATTTCAAAAAATCATTTGGAGAGATACCATTGAGATGCGTCATCAGATATACCAGCTATGCACTGTTACATACGGCACCAAGGCCGCACCATTTTTAGCTATGATGACTTTAAAACAACTGGCTGAAGATGAGAGACAAAATTTCGACAGAGTTGCAATCAAGGCATTGGAGCAGTCATTCTACATGGATGATGTTCTACACGGATCTCATTCTGTCGAGTTAGCAGTAAAACTAAAGCAAGATTTAATCACGTTGTTAAAATCAGGGGGGTTCAATTTAAGAAAGTGGTCTTCCAACGCATCAGCCTTACAAGACGATACAATCGGGGCGAGTAGCAAGCAAGAAAATTTCGATTTCAAGGAAATGGAGACATCAAAAACCTTGGGATTACGTTGGAATTCAAAAGCAGACTTATTTATATTTCAATCAAAAATTGAACCATCAAGCAAAACACCAACTAAGAGATCCATGTTGTCAGACATTTCAAAATTGTTTGACCCTCTTGGTTGGCTGTCACCGATATCAACCAAGCTAAAACTGCTATTTCAGCAAGTTTGGATGTCAAGTACTCAATGGGATGACAAGTTACCCGATCAAATTAGCAAAGAATGGTTAAACATTAAAGCAGACATGCACAAAATTAATCAATTCAAGTTGGAGCGTTGGTTGGGTACAGGAGAAAACAACACGTTAGAATTACATGGATTCTGCGATTCTTCTAATAAAGCCTACGCATGCGTTGTTTATTGCAAGACTGAAAACAACGGCGAAACCAAGATCTCGTTAGTAGCAGGGAAAGCAAGGTTAGCTCCAGTAAACAAATCAATTTCATTACCAAGATTAGAGCTTAGCGGTGCTCTACTACTGGCAAAATTGTTGTCCAAAATTCAACAATGCCTCATCAGTCATAATATCAAGATATATACTTGGACAGATTCAATGGTAGTCCTAGCCTGGTTACAAAGAGAGCCAGGACGATGGAAGCCTTTTGTCGCCAACAGGGTGCGACAAATATCAAGCATGATACCTACAAACAGCTGGCGTTACGTCAAGTCAGCAGAAAATCCAGCGGATTGCGCAAGCCGCGGATTGGGTATCGATCAATTGAAAAACCATTCGCTGTGGTGGGAAGGACCGTCGTGGTTGCGGAACTACGACCCTGACCATGAAACTGGGCAAGCAGTGTTTACCACAGACGAAGAAGCAAGAAAAGCCAAGCAGCTTATTAATCACTTAACGCAGCAAGAAAGCGATAACATTATGGGTGAATTATTAACAAGATATAGTTCACTCGCCAAACTAACAAGAGTTTTTGCATGGATATTAAGATTTATCAAGCAAGCGAGATACAAGAAAAACCGCATGCAAACTTATTTTACATTACAAGAATTAGTAAATGCTAAGCACAAAATAATTTTATATGTACAGCAGAGAGAATTTGCACAGGAAGTACATAGTTTACAAGAAAATAAGCCTCTATCAGCAAACAACAAGTTATTGCAATTAAATCCATTCCTTGACAACGAGGGACTTCTCAGAGTCAGAGGAAGACTAAGCAAGGCCAATATTAATCAAGATATGATGCATCCGATTATCATAGCTCACGAAGGACACTTAACAAACTTAATTATAGATCAAGCACATAGACTTACCTTCCATGGAGGAGCACGGGTGACATCAGCATTCATTCGCAAGAATTACTGGATCATAGGCGGTAATCGAGCGGTCAAAAAACGTATACGTACCTGCGTTACCTGTCGTAAACACAATCCAAGCAAGATGACACAGTTAATGGGTGATTTACCTACGCAGAGATGTAACGTGGCAAAGCCTTTTGAACATACAGGCGTGGATTTTACCGGGCACGTGCTCATAAAGGCCAACAAGGGCCGTGGGATTAAAACCACAAAGGGCTACGTGGTGGTATTTATCTGTATGGTCACCAAGCTTGTTCATATAGATTTGGTCTCAGACCTCACATCATCAGCATTCATAGCTGCGTTGCGAAGAATGGCTGGAAGAAAAGGCTCGCCGAAACACTTGTACAGCGACAACGGTACAAACTTTGTCGGCGCCAACAAAATTTTACAAGAAGAATTGGAACAGATACAACAAACATTCGATAAAGATTTCATCAAGGAAATTACTAGCATGGAGATCGAATGGCATTTTAATGCGCCCTCATGGCCTACAGCAGGAGGGCTGTGGGAGGCTGCGGTCAAAAGTTTAAAATACCATTTAAAAAGAGTAGTTGGAGAGCAAAAGCTCACCTTTGAAGAGTTCAGCACAGTTCTGGCCCAGTTAGAAGCAGTACTTAACTCAAGGCCACTGTGTCCTCTGACTGAAGATCCCAACGACTTGGATTTCCTCTCTCCGTCAAGCTTTATCAATCTAAATCAAGACATGACTATATTAGAAACAGAAACAGATATGCGGACGAGATGGCATTTAACTCAAAAAATAGTACAAGATATTTGGAAACGTTGGCATACAGAATATCTCACACAGCTGTCAGCAAGAAGCAAGTGGAGACATTCTCGACCAGATATTCAATTAAATGACATTGTTACAATTAACGATGCAAACTTACCTCCTGGAAAATGGGCAGTTGGCCGCGTGGTCCAGCTGCATCCTGGTGCCGATGGCCACATCAGGGTGGTCACATTAAAAACAAAGAATGGGCTTATCAAGAGGCCTATTCTCAAGCTGTCTATTCTCCCTGTAAATGATAGAATCGACAAACAAGAGTTGCGTTCCAGGGAAGTGAAAGATGGCAAGCCATATCAAAACAAAAAAGTAAACTACAGCTTCTCATCGCTGGTAATGTTACTTTTGTCTTTCATGAGCATTTTGACCACAGCTCACTGTTCATACAATGTAACACAATTAAAAGACAATCAAGGTCTTTATTTTGACAAAATTGCAAACATGCAATTAATCAGAGACGAATGGAAGATAGTCACATACTATGACATGAATTCATTTTGGCAAGGTACAGAAGCATGCAGTAAATACCTAAGCTACTTGGATCAGTTATGCAACAAGTTTAAAGAAACGTCACATTGTGACGTCATTCAAGTTCAACTGCAGCAAGAATTCTCAGAACTAGAGTATTATAACCACCTGTTGCTGAGTCAGCATGCCAGCACGCGCCGCGCACGAGACCTGCGCCGCCGCAAGCGAGGCCTTATCAACGGTATAGGGTATCTTGCAAACAGCTTATTCGGTGTACTTGATGAGAGATTCGCAGAACAATATAAACAAGATATTCAATCAACACGTGACTCCAGCACGGGCAGAGGCTGGGGCCTCTATATCATCGTCCACAGTTCAATATACTGTTAGTGCGCGTAATCAGTGTGAGATTCTGTGTGTATCAGATTACAGTGAAATTCCAAAAGTGCATAAGTTAGACAAGTGTTCAGTGCCTATGTCTCGTAAAACGGAGTTCAAGTAGAGACTCTAAACGTAGAATAAGGACCAATTGGAATCACCTTGTCAATCATCTAGTATAAGGACCAATTGGCATCACCTTGTTACTCATCTTTTCATGTTCATCTCATATTCATCTTCCCGCTCGGGAGCATGTACGGTGCAACCGCACATTCTGCAATTCAGCAGTTTACGCCACATTCATTTCAACTCATAACAATTAGTTCAGTTCGCGTTGAGCTATCAAGTCAGCCAGGCGTTCTCGTTACAGCCAACAAGGGCCGCGTCACTCACTTCATTTCCACACCATCAGTTCATTAAGCTCATTTTACTTTAAGTACCTTTCGAACAATACAGTAGTGTTTCAGTACTTTACTTTCTTTTATTCCATTCATCCATCATCTAAAAGTAATGCATGGTCTAGCAAGGGATCATACAGTATTTATGATCTAAAGATTTAATTTGCACATTGCAACTTTCGGCAATGTGAGAAGAAACTGTGTTTCCAATTCCTACGACCTTTAGCGAGTCAATAGGTATAGATTTTACTGAAAGCCTATCCTTTAATGCTTTAGAAATAAAGGATGATTGGCTGCCGCAGTCTAGCAGCGCTCTAACCTTCTCCTTTTGCTGGGTCAATGGATTAGAGACTTCAATCATAGCTGTTGACAAAAGTGCTTGACTTGAATTTCGTCTAGAAAAACTAGCAATCGTTTCACCGTTGTTATAGTTACGCTCGTCTACCGCTACAAGAGTATTAACATCAGGGCATGCCGTAGGGCGGTGCAGCAAGCTGTGGTGCCTTTTATTGCACTCACGGCACGGTCCCATGCGACATCCTCCTACATGATGTCCCTGCCTAAGACAGTTAACACACAGTTTATATTTATTGACATCCAACATTTTTTCATCTACCCCCTTTGCCTTAAAAGTGGGACAATCAAAAATTCTGTGATTATCGTTACAAATAACACATAAATAGGCGTTAGAACTGTTAGTATTAGTATTTTTAGCTTTATTCAATTTGGTATTAGAAGCAGCAAATGACTTCGTATAGGTAGTTTGACCGGGTCGTTTTTGACTGTTTACGGTAATTGAACTACTGCGCGCACCTGCTATGTGGCACTTGGGTAGACTGTTATCTTGTTTATTGCGATTTAATGACTCCAAAACCTCCGCGCGGTCAGTCATGAACTTAAAGAACTGTTCTAACGTTGGGTTATCAACGTCTATGTGCTTAGTATATTCCTCCCATTTTACTACAGTATTACTATCTAACTTTTCCGACAAAATAAAAAGAAGTAGACCATCCCATTGGTCCGTGGGTTGTCCCAAGCTGGCCAAAGCACGCAAGTTTTTCTTGACGTGGTCAACTAAAAATCTCAGGGACCTCTCTGATTCACGTGTAAGCTGCTTAATGTTAACAAGTGAATTAAAGTGGTGATTCATTAGAACCCTTTTGTTGTTATAACGATTACAAAGTAATGTCCATGCTTCTGAATAATTTGCGGTTGATACCTCAAGGTTTGTAATAATTCTCGCAGCGTCACCTTCCAGATACGACATGAGATAATGAAACTTCTGAATTGATGTTATATGTTCATTTCTGTGTATCAAACTCTCAAAAGTGTCACGGAACTCCAACCATCGAAAATAAGAACCGTCAAACTTAGCTATTTGGATTTGAGGTAATTTTACGCCAGCTGCTTGATTGTCCGAACAACAAGAATTATCATGAACGGAACCACGTCTATGTTCACATTCGTTTTTTGTAAATTTATCCACTAATGTTTTTGCAGTGGCAATGTTGACCATAATGTCGCACTCGATACTTTCGCGTTCATTAAGTTCAGCTTCTAAATTGTCTGAGTTTAAGACCTCGATCTCATTTTGCAAGTCATCAGTTTTTACTGACAGTGCCTCGAATTTTGCAAGCTTTAACCTTAACTCAGTTATTTGTATAGTATTTAGCTCAGCAAGCTTTGAAATGCTACCCAAATAATGCTTAAACTTTGTTATCTGACCTTTTGCCGACGATCTTCTAACAATTAGATCTTTCAAACGACATTTATCTACAGATTCGTTAGGCATTGTGAGCGCGCACGTACAAAGTACTAAGTTCAATAAATTATCAAAACAACTTTTAACGGAAAACAAAAATTAAAGAAAAGAATGGCTCACGCTCCTCAACTCGACGACACCTGGCGACCGCAAACCGCAAACGATTACGCTCGCACAGCTGATTGCAGATGGCGAGTCGGCGTAGATAGCAATCTGAAATTATCGACGTTAAAATGTAAGCATTTATTACCGAACTATGAAAAAGGCTAGCGACCTTTGGACCTGCAGATTACGTTTCTTTGAATGTGTAGGTAGGTAGGAATAATATATTGCTTGGAATCCTACTTTTTACACGATTTAGTTTAAGAATATAATTATAGAAATAAATAAACGTTCGTATTAACTAAGGTCTTGTAACGAATCAAGCTAATTATTCAACAAAGACAATATTTTTAACTTGCGGGTGGGTTGACAAAACTATAAAATGATGATGCAATTTTCTTTCAATCTAATTAAATCGCTGATTTGCACAAATGGATTCGATTTCCAATGAATAGTAGGAACAATATGTAAAGGGATATCGGATGTGTGAAGATTAGGAAAATAGGAAGGAAAGGGCACTTATCTGATTTCGCAGAAGTCCGATGCGCGATGTGATTCTTTCGCTGAATCACTGCTCGCCTACAGCCTGAACTCGTAGATGATTCTTGCTGCACCCGGCACCTTCAATCTTGAACCCTTCTTCAATCTTCAATCACGCCAAAGAAGTCAAAAGCCAGCGCATCAGTTGACCGGCAACGTGGTTTCGGGATTTTTCATCCGGTTTTCTTGCTACTTTTTCTTCGTATTTTGGTTTCTTGATTTGTATTTTCTTCGTAATTTAGTTTGTATTTCCCCTCATGGGCCACCAATATGTATATTTTGCTTATACACTGGGGCTAATTAAAGTCCAAATTACATATAAAAATGGTTTAATGAAGATAGATGTGTACAATAGCAAGGTCGGTAGCGGAGTGTCGTAGCCACGGCGGGTGGAGAGGTGGCAGCGGAATTCGGTTCCGCCTGGTAAAATATTATTAGCAGCACGTTGCTTATCGATGTGATGTGGAGCTTGAAAACTGTGAGGCAATAAGCCGCAACAATGAATATTGTATTTTACCACATAAATGATAGTACTTTTATATTGATAATTAAAGCAATTCGTGCAAAATTATTCCCTAACCATTTCAAAATATCAAAAATGCACAACGTTAATATTCAAGTTTTCACTTCTGCCGGCACTCCCGGAGTGCAACCCGTTGTTTTTTTTGAGATTTTTTGTCGCCTGTTCTAGAGATATGTAATTGTTGCGATTAATTTTTATTTATTTTAGAAGTAACTTTAATATAATAATAATTAGTGTACATTACGAATTATAAATTGATTCTGAGGGCAGGATTCGGCCATGTCCTTTAAGTTCATTGCACATATATTTCAAAAACATGAGGGTTATAGTAAAACATCTTGCGCTCGCATCGTTAGTAGGAATTGCGAAAGCAACACAGAGTATTACATGAGTCAGAGAACACAGACTATATGGTAAACAAAATAAAAAGTTTAAGTGAATGCCAAATTTAAACATGAATGTTAGATTAAAAATTACCTACTACAAGAATTCGGTTAAGATTACAGGTTATAAACCCAAAACAAATCAGATATAAATTAAAATTTAAGTTCATTGCACATATACACTTCTCATCAAAAAAATCGAAACACTTTCGTTTTTATTGTTTTTGTCCTAATTGTTTACAAAAGAGAATTAATTCCATGAAAAAAAAAACATTATTGTGTAGCTGGCAGTTTGGTCATTACAGTAAGAAGAAAAAAATGAAAATTCGAAATTAGAATTTCATTTGTTTATCCTATAAATGAAATTAATCACTGTTTTGAGACAAATGTGTATTTAGGGTTGGAGTACGTTTCTCGTTTAAAAACTAAAAATTAGCGCTTGTCTTTAAACTTTTTGTTTCTTATTTCATTTACTGTGACTTTGGGACGTCTGAAAAAACTTTTTTTTCTAAAACATATGGATACTTCGCCCGCAGAAGCCGCCCAAGTGGTGGCATTGCTGGATTCTGGACTTAGTCAGCGTGTTGTGGCTGCAAGATTGCATCTAAGCTTATCATCTGTTCATAGAGTCTACAAACGCTATCGGGAGACTGGTTCGTTCACGCGCCGTTCAGGATCTGGCAGGAATCGGGTCACTTCTGAGCGAGATGATCGATTTATTGTAACAACTTCTTTACGAAATCGACGCCTTAACGCTTTTCAACTGCAGCAGCAGCTTCGCGTTGTACGAAGAGTAGCTGTAAGTGACTCTACAATAAGAAGAAGGTTGAAGGAACGCGGATTGGCACCGCATAAGCCAGCGAATGGGCCGAAATTAACTGCAGACCATCGAAGAGCGCGCCTTAACTTTGCACGCGAGCACCTAACTTGGTCATACCTTCAGTGGAGCAAAGTACTGTTTTCTGATGAGTGTAAAATTATGCTGTATGGTAACGACGGAAGGAACAAGGTCTACAGAAGAGATGGAGAACGCTTTGCACAATGCTGCATTGAAGAAAAGGTCAGCTATGGTGGCGGTTCGTGGACGGTTTGGGGAGGAATCAGCGCCGACGGTAAGACAGAACTTGCCTTTGTGTCTGGGCCACGGCTGCCTGCACTAAACTCTCATCGGTACATCGAACAGTGTCTTGAACCTCATGTGATGCCCTATGCACATTTTATTGGCAACGACTTCATATTCATGCACGACAATGCTAGAGCTCACACCGCGGGCGTCGTACGAGATTATCTTACCGAAGTCGGTATCTCCATTATGGTATGGCCAGCAAGAAGCCCGGACATGAATCCCATTGAACATCTATGGGATGAATTAAAGAGACGAATTCGAGCAAGAGATCCAGCCCCAGAAACACTTAGCCAGCTGCAAAATGCAATCCAAGAGGAATGGGATAATATACCACAACATGTGATCGTGACTCTCATCCGATCGATGAAGAACCGTATGGAAGCAGTAATAAGAGCTCGCGGAGGGAATACAAGTTATTAAATAAACGTTTCTTACATTTTTTTTTCATTTACGCGTGTTGTTTTACCCATTTCCTTCATATTCCATACAGGGTAAAAATTACTCATTATACAAAATACGAAACCTATGAAGACTTAATTTGAATTTAGAACAATAACATTAGGATTTAAAAACCTCATACTACTCACTATTAAATGACATTTTACATTTATTCCTAAATATACACATTTTTCTGATAATCCTTATCAAATCATAAACTGCGAGGTGTTTCGATTTTTTTGATGAGAAGTGTATTAAGAAACATGAGGGTTATCGTAAAACATTTTGCGCTCGCATCGTTAGTAGGAATTGCGAAAGTAACACAGAGTAATACATGAGTCAGAGAACACAGACTATATGGTAAACAAAATAAAAATAAAAATGTGAATGCCAAATTTAAACATGAATGTTAGATTAAAAATTACTACAAGAATTCGGATAAGATTACAGGTTATAAACACAAAACAAATCGAATATAAATTAAAATTTAAGTTCATTGCACATATATTTAGAAACATGAGGGTTATCGTAAAATATTTTGCGCTCGCATCGTTAGTAGGAACTGTGAAAACAACACAGAGTAATACATGAGTCAGAGAACACAGACTATATGGTAAATAAACTAACAAGTTACAAAGTAAGAAAAAAAATTATATAATGTATACCTAGTTAAAAGTTTATCCAGATACTTTATTAAAGGGTTTGATTTTAGATAAATCTTTTTCGGAACGAATAGTAAAAGCCGCTTCGGGGACGTCAGCACGAACGAGTATAACTCCGTGTTTAATCCAGACAAATCGATACCCGTTTTGTTTTGCTTCTTATTCTGTAGCGTAAGATGCTCGTTTACATAAATTTTGTGTTGCGGATTACCGCTCAACTTCAGTTCTTCGGATGTGATTCCCTTTTTGAGACGCGCTGCTGCAATGAAGTTATCACGTAGTATTTGTCCGGAAAGTTTTACAACTATGTTTTTTGGCTTTGAGGACTTTGGATTCATTAGAGGAACACGATGAATAGCAATGATGTCACGAGGCGATAACGGTTGCTTGATTAAGACAGCTATGTTTTCAAGGAGCGACATTAGATTTTCGCCACGCTTCTCATGTAGATTGCTTATCTCGACATTACAGTTCCGAGATTTCTGTTCTGCGGTTTCCAACTTTTCTTCCAATGTTGCAATTCGTTGTTGCATTGCCTCAGGCGAAGAAACCTTTTCTTCAAGCTGCGTCACACGAGAATTAGATCACTGAGAAGAACACTAGATCGCGGTGGATTGTCGACGTCACTAATTTGATCGTAGGTGCTGTTTACAGTATTCATAACTGGTAATATGTTTATAAGTCTCTGTCCGCAACACTACTCTGTGCCAATGCAGGTAAACGGGTTCAAGCACAAAACACTGCCGATAACACCGATGAGTTAGTTTGTCACACACGCACACGGTTACGCACGCAAAAAAAAATTGGCCCTCCCTTACAAAACTGACTACCAGCAGATAGATTTACTATGGGAGGGCCAAATTTTTTTTCATATTTCGACCTATGTTCCTTGGGGAAAGTTGTTGAGTTTCATGAGCACATTCACCTCCTTCAGGGTTGATACCCCCCTTCCGTTACACGCTGTATAATAGTCCACAAAATATGTAGTAAAAAACAAAACACCGTCGCTGTGTCGCACTAGCGAGCCCGGGAGAAGAACGTCGTAAGTGATGCGTATAATTATCACGGCGCTTACGCGTACCGGGCAAACATTGCATTTACACTGCTCGTAGCGGTGCACGGTGCAAGAAAAAAAAATCTTGTCTGCGCAAGACACGACGTGGCGAACGTTGTTGCGGAGCGGTGGGGGGCGGAGTAGTAGGGTTCAGCCAGCCAGGTAGTTTTTGTTGTGCGTTTGGTGTATTAATCATCATGTAATTATCATCCTTTTTGCAAAGTAATTAACATTTTTATAAATAAACGAAAATGATTATCAGACTTGTTATTACTTGCGCGCCCTAACCTCGACTGACGACTGCAGGAAAAAAATCATGTCGTGTACACGTTCCGATTGATCTTGTCTGCGGAAGACACGAAAAGTTTTCGTGTGTAGAACAGACAAAAATCTTGTCTGCCGAAATGAACGAATGTCTGCTGAAGAATTTGTCTTGTCTGCCGCAGACACGGTAAATTTTCTTACCGTGTACGTACAAGCGCCCTTAAAAGGCGGCCTCTCGTTACGAATGTGCCGCGCTTTTTTCACACATATGTTTGTTCAAGTCGTGTGACTTGACATTCAAATGACGTTTAATTAGGTACCTTGGATTTGACAAAAATGGACATAACACACTTTTAATGGACTTACTAAAGACAGTTTATGAAAACTAAAAATTAAATATGATTATTTATTATGAAAGAAAGACATTATTGTATAGAATCTATCACGAAAGAAATTATTGATGGACGTAAGACTAGGCAATATGGTCAAAAGACAATTGCCCAAGTTACTGCCTTTCTTAGGCGACAAATTTAATAAAAAGTGTGTATTCGTCTGTCTGTGTAGAGCCCTATATATGTTCTGTGGTGTAGAGTATATATGTTCTGTGCGTCTGTGTGACTGACTGACTGTCGCTCAAGCTCATCATCTGTTTCTGTTGCCGTAGGGTTGGTTGTAGGTTATGTTATTGTTTTTTTTTTTAATTTTATAGAAGTTTATGTGTTTATACTGTGTACTCATAGTGTTTTAGAGTGAATCTCGTTTTTGATTTGAAATCGACATGTAAGTAGTAATCTATTTGTTAGTAAAGGCATGCAGTTAGCGTGTTATTTAGTAAAAATGTAGTTAACCAACAATGTGTTATACCGTTTGTTTAGGTCTCCGAGTCCCAACTCTAGTTTGGTGCAGCATACGATTGATCTCAATTACGCGAACAAGAAGCGATCGAGCTCACTCAAATGGATCGTCGTCAACATAGTATTGTTTTTGCTGTTTGCATACGACTTGTAAGAAAATAACAATTTTATCGTGCCTGGTAATCTTATATTAAAATAATGAGCCCTTCACACAGACCAACTGCAGGGGAAACGGTTCAACGGTTTTGGTAAACTTGGTGAAAATTTCAACACATCAACACTCAAGATATTGCCTGACTGGTAATGGTGTTGTGTCATTATAATGTAGTACAATGTTGTGTTCTATTTATGTTCATATTTTTTTCTATACATAATAGTTTTCTATGTCCGCTAATTAGCTTATGCCCGTGTGGAGATTGAAATTTCCCCACAGGATCATACGCGCTAAAGGGTAGCCTATGTGATAATCCAGGTTATAAACTATCTGTGTGTCAAAAGTCATTGGGTAAAATCCGACCGGGTTGGTGAAAGGTCAAAAACGAAAATAGAAATTAAATTAAAATTTGAAATTTAATTAGTATTAAATTGTTAAGTTAGGCCCCTACTTTTCATACCACATTTTCTCTTTTTTTTTAAAACATTATACAAATTACTAAAAATTGTATGACGAATGTATGTGTATGACTTTAATTTCAAAATAATAGATTTTACTAAATGCATATGAAACGAAATATTTTTGTCGATGTCTGTCTGTTTGTTCCGGGTAATCTCCAAAACGGCTGGACCAATTTTTTTTAACGAGTAGAGTAGAGGCAAACTTTTATTTTAGAAAAAGGATTAGGGTTCCATGCAAGAATCCTTAAAACCCTTTAATTTTTTTAACAAAATCAGATTCAAATAGAGAAGTAATATATTTATATAATAATTTCACGCAGATGAAGGTCACGGGCAACTGCTAGTTGGTAATAAAATATAACAAGTTAATTAAAATATTTATTCAATCAGATATATTCAAGATTTGCTTTGTTTTTATCCAGAATGTCTGAGAGATATCTAGACAAATAGCTAGCTGTTATGGATAGAGCGATAGTATAAGTCCACTTTGGTTCTGCTTAGCCTTATTTATTTTTATTTATTTATTTACTGTCGCATTTGGGTAAACCCTGTAATGAGAGTTTAAGCTGTTAAACTCTTATTACAGGGTTTACCCAAATGCGACAGTTAAGAACTTAGACTAATAACCTAATCTATAGACTTAAAATAAAATACTAAATTAGAGAAATTAAACCTAATAACGTAATTAATTTATTACATCATTATAATGTAACACAAACCATAGCATAAAATAATTACTTACATAAACATGGAACTAACATAATTTAATTTTTAACTTACATAAAAAAAAGGAAATAACATAAGAACAACATAACATAACATGAATAATTAAGTTTTATTTTGCGTGTAGCATATTATAAATAGTCCTTGAATCCTCTAATCTGGTTCAGAAAACAATACTGCTGGATTCAACTCGTACCTATTAGATTAACCTCTCTTTGTAGCCCTGACCACCGGTAGCAAATCCAAATCTGTTCAGTAGTTTTTTAAGAGTAACAAAAAATCCCCCACACAAAGCGCTCGGAAGATTTTTGTATGAAGGGATACCCAACTTCTGCCATTTTATTTAATTTACAAAATAGTGGCCATGCATAAAACCTGTTTTAATCAAGAGCAGGTACCAACACAAACAAGTTTTGAATGAGACAAAATCTTTTAAAGCATCACGTTTCCAAGATATGAGCTACCAAAGTAAGAATCAATTCACTGATAGCAGAATGAGTACAACTTTGATTTTGTTAGTCACACATTTAACTTGTATCAATCCATTGCTGGCATCAATACAAACAAGACATTTATTGTACGAGACAAAATCTTCTAAATCGTCACATTTCCGAAATATTAGCTACCAAAGTTGTGCTGATGGAGAGAGAAGATTGTAACTTTGTTGCCAATTTATTTGGATGCCAGGTGCTGTAAGTGTCCGGGGTACACGTCGGCACTACACTACGTGGAGATGTGCGCGGCCGGCGTGCTCGCCGCTAACGTGCTGCAGCACGCCGCGCGCCTCGCCGCGCCACGCCGCGCCCCTCCCGCGCTCACGCCGCGCCAGCAGCGCCTGCTGGGCCTGCGCGAGCCGCGCGCCGCGCCCCCCGCGGCCCCGCGCGCCCCGCCCGCCTCGCCCGACGAGCACGACGCGTCGCTGTCGCCGCGCCGCGTGTGGCGCGCCGACGCGTCGCCGCCACCCTCGCCGCCGTCGCCCGCGTCTCCGCGCACCGACCGCGCCGCGCCCGACCAGTTCATCGCCGACGCGCAAAGCCTGGCCGCCTACCTGCGCTCGCAGGCGGACCGCGCGCGCGCCGAGCCGGCGCCGGCGGGCTGGGCGCTGGGCGGCGCGGGCGCGGGCGCGGCGCACTACCAGCTGTCGGCGCCGGCGGCGGCGGCGGGCGCGGACGACGCGCCGGCCGCGCGCTCGCCGCAGGTATGGCGGCGCCTGCACCTGGACCCGACGCGTCTGGAGCAGTGGAACCTGAACCTGCGCCTGTGGCTGCACGTGACGATCCTACAGCGCCTGGTGCGCGAGCTGGAGGCCGCGGACGAGGCGCTGGCGGCCAGCGGGCTGGAGGCGCGCGTGGGCGCAGTTAGCGCGGAGCGGCTGCGCGCGGCGGCGGCGGCGGGTGCGCACGGCCTGCTGCACTCGCTGCCCGCGCTGCTCGCTTACCTAGAGCCCTTCGCAGATCAGCGCTACGTGGTGCAGCGCATCAGAGGTACGTCAAGTCACTCATAGCTTTTATTAATATGGCTCTGTAGTCGAGACTTGACAGTTAATTCTATTTCACATAACCTTTCTTCTGAACAATGAAAAATGCCATAGATATGGAATATCATTTAATGAGGCATAGCGGAAAGGAAGACCAAGGCCTTTGATAGGGTGTTATATAATAAGCTGTGGGCAAAATTGGAAGGAGCGGGTGTCCCGGCTGAAGTCATCTCCGTGTTGCGCCAATGGTACACGTGTCTGAGGGACCAGGTGAGCTAGGCCGGTGCGCTATCTGATGCATATGGCATGGAGTGTGGCGTGCGGCAGGGGAGGATCTGTACGTTAATGATCTCATCGGCGAGCTCAGCAGTACTCATGTGGGTTGTTTTGTAAACGGAGTTAGCGTAAATAATATCAGTTATGCAGACAACATGGTACTGCTGGGGTAGTCGGTGGAGGCGGTGCGTAAGCTTGTGTCAATCTGTGAGGCGTACGCGGCGGAACATGGACTTGGTATAACTCGAAGAAGAGCGAAGTGCTCGTTTTCAAGAGTGGAAAGCTTGGTCGAGTGCATGTTCCGCCTATTATGCTTAATGGTGCGGCTCTGCGGATGGTGAGCAGTTTCAAGTACTTATTTGGCCCACATTGTGACAGAAGAGTTACAAGATAACGCAGACATAGAGAGGGAGTGCAGAGCATTGGCAGTCAGGGGGAGTATGGTTGCATGCAGGTTTGATCGCTGCTCGAGGGCACTCCCTCCAACCTTCCCATGGCCCTTCCAACTCTTGTCATACGGGCCGAAACGTGGGGCGTCTGCGGACATAGCGCCCTTGGCTATCTTATTTTTGTGTCCGCAGGCGCTTCTTGATCCCTTACAAATTAGCCATGTGTCCCTTTGCACCTCTCCCTTAATAGGGCATGCACAAACGAACCACATATATACGATACTTCGCTGCCCGTCGGCTCCAGTCTGCTATCTTCAGTTTTCATTGTCGATGGACGTCGCCTGGCCTTGCGCTTCCTCTTCCAGCTGTTGTTGTTGTAGATAGACTTCTTGCGCTCTCTTGTCGAGCTCGAGCTGTCTCCGGGCGGCGTGCCACACGTGCGCGAACTCTCGTAGCCGTGCAAAGTTCGCCGGTGAGCTCACGAGATCGCCGTAGTAGATCGGGCCGGACTCCACGCGACTGATCCCATCCATCATCTTGCACCTAGCCTCCGCATACAAGGGGCAGACCCACAGCGCGTGGTGCAGGTCTTCCTCTTCCATACCACACTCACACATTCCGTCCTCGCATAGCGCCATGTCATGCAGCCTTTTCCGGAAGCACCCGTGTCCCGTGAGAATCTGGGACACCTGATGGTCCGGCACAACCCAGTGCGACCTGAGGCGCTCCCTCACGTCCGGAAAGAAACGGCACAGCTCCCTACCTTTCTCCTCATTTGCCCATCTCTTCTGCCAGGCATCCATCACCTCATCCCGAATCTCTTGTTTGCGTCGGGCCAGCTCGCGCCGCCGCAAGCCCAGCTCTACCTGTGCCCCGGCCGCGGCCTGGCGCTCCTCATCGAACCGCCCTGCACGGATCACCTCCAGGTCAGCCGGGAGAACACCACCCAACACTGCCAGCGCAGCCGTACTGGTAGACCTGTACGCCTTCGTCAGCAGTATCAGGCTTGGTCTCTGGCACCTGAGCAACGCGCTGCGAACAACGTGGAGTGCCGCTCTTTTGTGCCAACAAGCAGCAGCATACGTCACCGTGGCTACGAAGGTGCCCCTATAGAGGATGCGCAGTCCGGGATATCGAATGCCCCAGGAAGATGCCGACACTCTTGACATCTTGCCAAAACATTTGGCCGCGCGTTCCCCTATCGATGTCGCATGCCGCGCGAAGGACAGACCCGAGTCGAGCACCACTCCCAGGACCATCGTCGAGGTGACACTCCTGACCGAGTCCCCGGCCAGCCTGACAGTGGGGGGCCGCTGGAATTTTCCCCTGATCGTCATCGTAGACGACTTCGCAGGGGAGAATCCCAGCCTGTTCCTAGCACCCCATGCCACGACCAAGTCCAGCGTTACCTTGGCCGCCGCCTCAATCCCTGCTCGGGATTGGGACTCGATCAGGATGGTCACGTCGTCCGCATATGCGACCATACGGACGCCGGGAGGTAGCGGCAGTCGAAGCAGGTCGTCCATCAGCAGGTTCCATAGAGGAGGACCCAGGACAGACCCCTGAGGGCAGCCCATCGTGGACACCTTCCACTCCACCCGGTTTCCGACGAAAAGCCCGACTCGTCGGCGGGCGAAGTAGTCCGCCAGCATCTCGAAGATGTTCGACGGACACCCCGCCCGCTTGGCTTTCGTCAGGATCATCGGCCACCAGGCGTTGTCAAAGGCGCCCGAAATGTCCAAAAATATGGCCTGCACGTACTTGCCCGAGCCCTCCCCCGCGGCGCGCAAGATGTCGTTGAGCGCCGTGACGGTTGACTTGCCTCGAGCAAACCCGTGCTGGGCGGCAGAGATCTGATTGCCGATCGTAGGAGCGCAACACAGAATTACGCGCTCTAAAATTTTCCCGAGCACAGGCAGCAGCGTTATAGGTCTGTAGGCCTTGGGGTCGGTCAGTGGCTTGCCATTGCCTTTAGGCAGGACAAGCAGCCGGCCCTCCTTCCACACATCCGGGAACACTCCATCCGACACACACTTGCCGTACACCGCGGTAACTTCCGCGGGGACGACTTCCCACACATTCCTAACTATTCGCGCACTGATACCGTCCAATCCCGGTGCCGTGTTCGGGAGGCTCCTAATGATGCCTCCCAGACTGTCACGTGACGGAGGAGGCGCAGCCCGGCCTGACGGGATGAGCGAGGCGGCGACGCGGACCTGCCTGTGGTATGGCGTGTCCCGAGATGGGTCATCATCAGGACAGAGCGCCCGCAGGAGGCCCGTCGCCGCGTCGCCCACAGTGCATGTGAAGCCCTCCGCCAGTTCGAGGCCACTGATGACCCGGGAAGGCGGCCGCAGCCTGCCACTGGCAGCGCGGTAGGCCAGCCCCCACGGGTCCCCATTGCCAGACTCGGCGATCTGCCGGAAGTACCCAAGCTCCGCCTCCTCCATTGCCTTTCGGTATCTCGCTCGCACCTCGTGAAAAGCCGCTTTCAGTCGCTCTTCTCTCGGCCCCCCATCCTTTCGTGAACCTTGCCATTTATTCCTCGCCTTGCAGTTGGATTTCCGGAGCTTCTCGAGCTCCGGGCTCCACCACTCGTACCCTGCGTCCTTTGGTGGACCTTTCACCCCCAGACACTGGCGCGCCGTGTTTACTATCATATTCGTGAATTCCTTGCAAACAAAGGACGCCGGCTTGGTCAGGTCAAGCCTTCCCATTCGTGCGTGGATAGTCTGCCGGAAGTGCGGCCAGTCCACCCCTTGATCCCGGAAGCGCACCGGCTCCCTGCCTGGCTCCGCGCCGTGGTGGCCCCAAGCGGCACCCACCTGGAAGGTGATGAGGCGGTGGTCGCTCGTGCTGGCATCATCGTGCACGCTCCAGCATCCCGCAGTGACACTCCTCGTCGATAATGTTATGTCGATGTTGGACTCACCGTTTGGGCCACTAAAGGTGGACGGTTGGCCCTCCTCATTGTTAACGGTGAGCCCGTGCGCAGCGATGAACGCCTCCAGAGCCACCCGCCTGTACTCCGCTGCATGGCCTCGGCCTGTGTAGTGGCGAGGCGCGCTGTGCCACATAGGCGAGTGGGTGTTGGCGTCCGCGCAAACGATGACTGGCTGCTCGAGGGCAGTGAAAATTACTCTTTTCAATGCGTACTGCCAATAATTATACTCAAGCAGTCTGTGGGTAATCTTTACTCGCCGGGCTGCTAGTGCTCTGCGTGTCCAAACAACGTCTTCAGGATGCTGATGCGGCTGCCTCGCTATTGTAGTGCGTCCGGAACGTTTGCGGAGGCGCGAACGGACGGCTTCCATGCGGTTATACGGAAGAAAATAGCCTCCTTATTGCAGCGCGTGCGAGGAACAGTATTCTGCAGATGGTTGTATCGGGTCTCCCTTGTTTGACCGAAAAGAAATTGCCAAATTATCACTTCCCAAACAAATTTTCGCATAATTTCATTTGCCAAATTATTACTTACCAAAAATTCTCGTTTACAAATAATTGTTACGAAAACCTATGTTTGGCAAGTGAACGTTTGAACAATAACTTGTTCACCAACCAGTACTTTTACCATTTTTTATCTAGTCAAATATTTCAGTTGGTATAACATATTTTACGCAAAATTAAATAAGCCAAATATTTGGTGTCGTCAATTTTAAACTTACCATTTCAGTCAAAAGCACTATTAACTAGTTGGAATCTCCTATTTGGATTCGGTTGGGGCTCCTATTTCTGTCTGCAGGGTTTACAGGCACCTAACTAACCGAACCTCGGGGTGCCCCTGACGTCGACCGTCTAGGGTTAGCGTTTCCGTCAGCAGGTCGACGGATCCCCGCTGCGCGGGGCTCCTATTTCTGTCTGCAAGGTTTACAGGAACCTAAGTAACCGAACCTCGGGGTGCCCCTGACGTCGACCGTCTAGGGTTAGCGTTTCCGTCAGCAGATCGACGGATCCCCGCTGCGCGGGGCTCCTATTTCTGTCTGCAAGGTTTACAGGAACCTAACTAACCGAACCTCGGGGTGCCCCTGACGTCGACCGTCTAGGGTTAGGGTTTCTGCCAGCATCTATTAAATTTCAATTACGTTTTATTAAATCAATTTGTGTTATGTCTTCATTCCAAAATTTTTGCCTTTATATTTTTTGTCATAACAAATCATTTGACTAAACGATTACTGTCTTAATTTTGTTTGCTGTAATAAATCATTTGATTAAAGACCAAAAGCCTTAATGACATTATCCTTAGTAATAATCTGCCAAGTAAACATTTGACCAAATGAAAATGTGCGTACTAAAATTATTCCAAATATTACATTGGCATAAAAAAAGGTTGCTAAAATTTGTTTGGGTAATGAAAATTTGGCAAAATCTTTTCGGCAAAACGGCAGGATCCCGGTTGTATCTCCCATCCAGAACAAATGGATGCATATTGTGATGGGTGTTGACTAACATAGTGCATAAGATTTTACTAACATAAGCTAACATAAGGTACTAATTACTGTAATCAATTTAATTTAATATGTGAATTAATTTGGTCTCATGGCTCGCGTCGCCCACAGAGCTGGCGCACGGCGGCTGCCTGAGCGGCTACCGCTGGAACGGCGGCGGCTCGGACTGGGACGAGAGCAAGCCCACGGACGCCGAGGTGGTGCTGCACCTGCTGGCCACGTACCTGGACGCTCAGCTGCCGCCGGCGGGCGGCGCGCGGCCCTTCAGCGCGGCGCACCTGTCGGCCGCGCCCGCCGCGCCGCCGCGCGGGCCCGCGGCGCTGGGCCTGCACCGCGTGGCCGCGCGCCCGCCGCACTACGCGCTGGTGCTGGGCGACGAGACCGTGGAGCTGTCGCGCGGCCGCAACAACCTGCTGCACACGCTGCTGCTGTTCCTGGCGGCCGCGGCGCGCCACGACCCGCCCGCGCTGCGGCGCCTGCACCTCGGCCGCGCCGGCCTCAACATGCTGTGGATCATCGGCCGGTGACGCGACTGACTGAACGGTGAACGGTCTCTCGGTTAAGCTAAAATCGTTTTTATTGCGAGTGTAAATTAAACAGCCAATTCAAATTCGTGTTTTAATATTTTTTCCCGAAGGGCCCGGACGGTCGGGCCATTTTTGCTAAGATTCGATTTGTCAGAACACCCTAAGGGTTGAACCACATCTATGAGCAGCGTGCTTCTGCGTGCGATTGCGTGCTCTCGAATGTGACAAGTAAGTATATCGGATGGTCTCGCGCGATCGAGTGCTGCCGCGTGCTTTCAACATGTGATTTGAATATCGCGTTCCAACTACTTACGAGATGGATAATAGCGTGCATGTTGCGTGAAATCGGACTCGAGACTCCTTTAAGTATTTTTCGCTATTCCTCATAGTTTCGGATTTGGCCATCCAAGCCCACTTGAAAAATTCAGCCTGTATACAGCGTGGCGCTACAATGGTGACATTATTGTATTGTATTGTATAACGGGCTGGTGTCCGCAACTCCACGTCCAATGCGCGTATTTTGCGTGCGGGTGGGAAATCTATTCGATCCACCTCAGCTCCCCGAGAAAAGCCAGCAGCGCCTTGATGTCGCTGACAGTCTCGCGGAGAGTACCTGGGTTACCGAAGTACTTTGCCCTGTATGATGCAACCTCTGGGCAGTGCAGAAGCACGTGGGCTGCTGTCTCATCTTCCTCCATGCAGGCTCGGCACAGGGGGCTGTCTGTGACTCCTATGGCAAAGAGGTGTTTGTTAAAAGAGCCGTGTCCAGTGATGGCGGCTGTAACAGTGCGCAGCTGTAGCTTGGTCAGCCGAAGCGCTTTTTTCGTGAAGGCCGTCGATGGTAGGAAGTGCATCCTTGGCCTGCCTACACTCACCATGGTTTAGCCACAGTTTGTGGTGTTGTTCACTGGTTCGTTTCCTTACCAGTGTGCGTAGGTACCCGAAGGGGAGTGGCGCTATGGGTTCAGGTCCCACTGCTGCCATGCTCGATCCCCTTCTAGCGAGTTCGTCCGCTGCATCGTTGCCTCGGGACTCGCTGTGTCCTTTTATCCATTGAATGGTTACATTAATGTTATGGTGACATTAATTTAACACACGTGTAGGGCTAGTGCCCTTTAATCATATTAATTTTAATAAGTAGGTTAAACTAACTCGTAAATTAAAAAAAAAAAAAAAAAACGAACTAAATGATAAAAAAGTAACTAAAATTGGGATCACCCTTGCAAAAAATCATTCATGAGATTACTTACCTAGCTGGCTTACGTTAACTCGGAGCAGCAACGCGTCGCTTCACGCGCTGGCAACCGCGCAACGCTTTTGTACCTACTCGTGATTGGTCCGATTCTTTGACGGCGTATAATCAAAGAAACCGAGCAGCGGCGGGCGGCGCAAGTGATAAGTACCTACAGCGGAGGTGCTTAGTCAAACACTTATTATCATAATCACCCTCTCTTGTTAGGTACTATTAGTTATAACTGTCATCACTAATCACTGCTTTTATTTGTCTTTATTTATTTTCTTATTTTCAATGAGACCACCGCGTTGGCGGATGCAAAGAGCTAAACGGCGTAGGTATCATGTTTTCCCGCACATTTGAAAATAAATTGTGACTTAAAGCCATTTCCCTCAATCAGAAGAGCTCCTACAATAGTGCGAGGATTAGTAGGGCTAGGCCCTAGGGCATTGTCTTGAACCGCCATATCTCTCGCGATATGTCCTTATCGCAAGAGCGGCATTTTGACGACATTCGCCGTAAATTAGGATCATGTCCGCATATTGAGCTGCTGTGAAGTTCGGATGTGTATTTACGATGTACGATCACAAGTTTACACAAGCACTAATAACACAAATAAAAGCGTCCGTATCGCAAGAGACGTAGGTACCTACTAGATTAGAAAACGAAAACAAAACAAAGAATCTTTCTCGCAGTACCAGCATCTAATTACCTACTATCTTAATTACACAAAAACAAATAGGTAAGCGTCTTTTTCGCGGAAACATTCACAAAATTAGTCGACGTAATTATGCGCACTACTGTGAAGAAGTGTGTCAAGGACACGAGTTAGGCTAGACTAGAAATGCAAAAAAACACAAAAAAAAGCGAAAAATAATTTTAGCTTCAGAAGTCGGTGACTTTTGTTTATTTGATTCAGTTTTTTGTCACCGACTTCTGAAGCTAAAATTATTTTTCACTTTTTTGTGTTTTTGGAGTCGGTTTTATTTTTTGCAAAAAAGTTTTTTTATTTTTTAAATCGACTTCAAAAAAGGAGGAGGTTTCTCAATTCGACCGTATTTAAAATATATTTTTTTTATGTGTGTTCGCGGATAACTTCGTCGTTTATCAACCGATTTTGATATTTTTTGTTGGAAAGGAGATACTTCAAGGGTGATACCATGATAAGGAAACCGGGATCTGATGATGGCATCCTTGAGAAATTGAGGGGAGCTTTCAAAAATTGTAGTGGCGACTAGTGCGTTTGTAAATTTTTCGATTAAGTATTTTAAAGCACTATAATTTAAAGAAGGTCTGGAGTCGCTCTGATGATGGAACCGAAAGACAGTCGAGGGAACTCCTCAACGGTTTACAGCAGACACCTTGTGTTTGGGTTTGATTAATTTGTATTGATGAGAAATTTACAAAAAACTGAATCAAATAAACAAAAGTCACCGACTTCTGAAGCTAAAATTATTTTTCACTTTTTTTGTGTTTTTGGAGTCGGTTTTTTTTTTGCAAAAAAGTTTTTTTATTTTATTTATTTTTAGTTGCAATATTCCATAGAAATATTTTTCATCATCAGACCTGTAATGGCACTTGTAACCCAGATGGGTGTAAAGTTTTGATCAATATACATGAATTAAGTACAAACGCAAGGTAGCTACTGTAAACAGTTGAGGAGTTCCCTTAATTGTCCTTCGTCTTCATCATCAGACCCTTATGACAGTCACAACCCATCTAGGTGTTTTCTCATCAATACAAATTAATCAAACCCAAACACAAGGTGACTGCTGTAAACCGTTGAGGAGTTCCCTCGACTGTCTTTCGGTTCCATCATCAGAGCGACCCTTTGGGTACGGAACCCTAATAAGCAATACTTTAAAGGAAAGACATATCCCTTTGTCGGCGCGCGGCGCTGGCGACGCGTGCCCTCCCCACCCCGTTGCGTCGCGTCGCGCGTCGCAGACTCGCAGCGAAATCGAATTCTTTTTTTAAACCGACTTCAATAAAGGAGGAGGTTTTTAAACCGACTTCAAAAAAAGGAGGTTTCTCAATTCGACCGTATATATATACAGGGTTATTTGTAAAACACCAGTAACCTCTTAAGAGGTCATTATACTCATCATTATGAACAACTTTTACTATGGGACCAAACCTGAAATCACGAAAAAAAAAATCAGCTGTTCCCTACATTTATGATCGATTAACTCGTCAAAATGTAGGGAACAGCTGATTTTTTTTTTTCGCGATTTCAGGTTTGGTCCCATAGTAAAAGTTGTTCATAGTGATGAGTACAACGACCTCTTAAGAGGTTTCTGGTGTTTTACAAATAACCCTGTATATTTTTTATGTGTGTTCGCGGATAACTTCGTCGTTTATGAACCGATTTTGATATTGTTTTTTTTGTTGGAAAGGAGATACTTCAAGGGTGGTCCCATGATAAGGAAACCGGGATCTGATGATGGCATCCTAGAGAAATTGAGAGGAGCTTTCAAAAATTGTAGTGGCGACTAGTGCGTTTGTAAATTTTTTGATTAAGTATTTTAAAGCACTACAATTTAAAGAAGGTCTCGAGTTGCTCTGATGGAACCGAAAGACAGTCGAGGGAACTCCTCAACGGTTTACAGCAGTCACCTTGTGTTTGGGTTTGATTAATTTTTATTGATGAGAAATTTACACCTAGATGGGTTAGAATAGAATAGAATAGAATATTTATTTATTGTAAAACATGAGTATACATCAAATGATATGTGCAAGGTCTTAAAATAATAGGTAGATCTACATGTTTTGCCATTTCTGGCGTACAAAACAACATATTTTTGGCTTAGTATTAACCATAAAAAATAATTATAAACAATTGAGTCTACACAGCAAACTATGAAATTTAAATAATTAATGCTAATGCTAATTAAAAAATAAAGTATTCTTTTACAGATGTGGGGGTCAAATTGTGAAAATGTCGTAATTTTAGGTATCTATTTAATTAATTGCGGTCATTTAAAAATTCCGATATGGAATAATAGCATTTGGCTATGAGATATTTTTTTAAATGTATTTTAAACAGAGCAGTAGGCATTAGTCTAATAGGTTTTGGGATTTTATTGTAAATGATTGGTGCTAAACAAAAAACACTTTTACGCATCAATGCCGTGGTTGATCCTAGTACGCATAATATATTATTATCCCGTCGATTACGAATAGAAACGTCTGATAGTTTCTTAAATAGGTTAGGATTGGTTCGTATAAAATTTGCTACTTCGTAAATAAATAAAGAAGGCAGACTTAAAATGTTATATTTAATAAAGTACTGTTTGCAACTATCAGTCATTTTCAAACCAAACATAGCCCTAATACACCTTTTTTGTGACTTAAAAATGATTTCTTTATTAGTAGAGTTTCCCCAAAATATAATTCCAAATCTCAATATGGAGCCGAAAATACCATGGTAGGCTGTTAGAAGCGCATTGGTATTTATAATAGGTTTGAGTTTATAGAGGGCATAAGCAGAAGAACATACTTTTTTATTTAATTCTTCTGTGTGTGCTTTCCAGTTCAGACGTTTGTCAATGGTTACACCTAAAAATTTTGCTGTGTCTACATTTTTTATAACAGTTAATCTGTGTTGAACATTAATATTTGGTGCTTCTAAACGTTGACTGAAGAACATAATTTTTGTTTTTTCAAGATTGATTTTTAAATTATTGTTATCTAACCAGTTAATTATTAAATTGATTGTATTATTAATTTCATGTTCATAACTATCTTTATTTGTAGAATTAATAGTGACCGTGCTGTCATCTGCAAAAAGTGATACTGGATAATTAGTTACTAATGGCAAGTCATTTATATAGATTATGAATAACAAAGGACCCAATACGCTCCCTTGCGGGACTCCATATTTAACTATACGTTTTTTTGATGCATATGTTTCTTCTTTTTTGGTATTAATGTTTATTTTAGAAATTTCTGTAAATTGTTTACGATTTTTCAGATAAGATTCTACAAGATTTAGTACATTGCCTCTAATGCCATAAGCTTCCAGTTTACGGAGGAGAATGTCATGATTAACATAATCGAAAGCCTGTGTCATATCGCAGTAAATAGAACATATCGGCTTCCTTTTATCCACATTTCCCATGACGTTATTTAAAAAATCAAAAATAGCCATGTTTATTGTTTTATTCTTGCGGAAACCTTTCTGGTTTTCCGTAAGATAGTTAAATTTTTCTAAATAGTTATAGATTTGATTATAAATGTATTTTTCAAAAACTTTCGAAATTATAGGAATAAGGGCAATAGGTCTGTAGCAGCTCATACTCTGCTTGTTGCCTTTTTTGAAGATGGGTTTAACAATAGCAGTTTTTAGACTATCCGGGTAAGATCCAGTGGTTATACACAAATTAATGATATGGCTTAGGTGGTCACAGATATGATAAGCAATATACTTTAAGATTCTAGTAGAGATCCCATCGTATCCAACACTTGTAGTATTTTTAAGCTTTTGTTTGGTTTTGGTTTTTTTTTGGTTTTTGGTTTGGTTGTGACTGTCATAAGGGGTCTGATGATGAAGACGAAGGACAGTTAAGGGAACTCCTCAACTCTTTACAGTAGGTATAGCTACCTTGCGTTTGGACTTAATTCATGTATATTGATCAAAACTTTGCACCCATCTGGGTTACAAGTGCCATTACAGGTCTGATGATGAAAAATATTTGTATGGAATATTGCAACTAAAAATAAAAAAACTTTTTTGCAAAAAATAAAACCGACTCCAAAAACACAAAAAAGTGAAAAATAATTTAACTTCAGAAGTCGGTGACTTTTGTTTGTTTGATTCAGTTTTTTGTCAAAGTGCCGAGCGCATCGTGGATGCTGCCGGAGTGCCGGGAGCGATTGCATTCCCGCTCTGTTTCTCGCTTCGACATAAGCGGATAGGAACATGAGAAATGCGATTCCGTACTTCTAAATGAGGTTCAACCCTAAGGCTCAATTTTCATTGCCATGGAATGGAAGCGAATTTTTGTAAAAAAAATGTAACAAAGCATAGTAAACTTAGAGGCCGGTTTATATTGAGAGAGAATTTCGACAGCGTTGTTGTCGCGACAGCGCTGGTTGTGGCCTCATGTACCCAAACATAATTATTTTTGCGCCAGTCCAGCTCTGGCAGACAACAGTGAATCTGTTTACATCAAGGAACGCTAGCGTAGTCGCGGCCGTGGCTACGTGCTATCGACAAGCACTGCCTCAATATAAACCTGCCTTTCTATCAATTGTCCAACTAGATAAGACCTGCTAACTGCAGGACTGCACGAGAATTCTGCGATATACTTACTTATTATCTCCATTCTTCAAGTATCTAGACATTTCTAACATTTTTAAATATTTCCCATAAACATATAAAAATTGTGAAAGATGGTCGTCGAAGGTCGAAGGTATTGATGCCAGCTATTGATTAATACAGGTTTTATGTTCTAACGGAACCCGAAACCGAAGGTTCAGTCACCCTAAAAAATTCAATTTAATCTATAATAATGTGTCACCATTAAACATGTTATTGAAGTGTTAATAGTGGCCAGGAGACCACATGCACTACACAGTCACAACCACGACTTTTAGCTGAAGAAACTAAGGAACTACTAGTTAATCTGTGCTGAGCTCCGATTCTATTTCATCATCTGCCTGCCCTTGCCCATACTACTTGGGTTCACCACAACAGACATTCAGGTAAATACAATCAAAATGCTTAAAATTGTTTTTATTAAAATAAGGGAGAAGGTAGGTTTTTAATACCAAATTTTAATCTTTACAGGCACTACACAACTGTCTTCAAACAACGGGGTCACACAGGTGCAGCGGCATCGTCCATTGCTGCGGCGTCCGCCAAGTGGTCACGCAGCGCCGCGCCCAGCGCGTCCACGAAGCACAGCAGCCCCGGCGCCGCCTCGCGCACGTGCAGCGCCCGCGCTAGGAACGGTAGGCGGCGCAGTGCGCGACCCGACACGGCCGCGCCTGCCGCCTCACGTGCCACCGCCCACAGGCGCAGCGACGCGCGCGACGGCTCACTCTCCGCGAAACGCGAGCCCTCAAGCACGCGCAGCTCGAACACGGGCTCACGCGGCGCCACCAGGCCGCGCGCCATCAGCTCAGCGCAACAGCCGCGCAGGATCTCGTAAGCGGCGCGCGCCGAGGGTGGGCCCACACGCCTCTTTATGTCGGCGCGGTCCACGAAGGCCACGTCGATGGCGCCCGTGACGTTGGACGTGGTGAGCACGAGTGCGTTGGGGCGGCGCCGCAGCCGGTCCAGCTGCGTGAGCAGCGCGTTCACGGCGCGGATGGAATCGGACGGCTCTAGGCCGGAAAGCGCAGCGCGGCGCGCGTGTGCTAGCGACTCCACCTCGTCCACCAGCACGCACGCCAGCAGGCGCCGGTCCGACACGATCTCCTCGAGCCGCTCGAACAGCCGCGCGACCAGCTTGCCGCTCTCAGCGAACCACTTAGAGAACAGGCCGTGCGCGTTAATCTCGACGAGGCGCGCCCGCGGGAATCGGTCTGCGAGACGTACCGACAGTTTTTGCGCAAGCGCGCGACACAAGCTGGTTTTGCCGGTCCCGGGAGGGCCGTGCAGCAGCACCACTCGGTTCCATCCGATAACGTTCGGATCTACCCCTCTGTCAGCAAACTCGAAGGCGGTTTCCACGAATCGTACAGTATCCTCTTTTAATTTGGTATCGTAAATAAGGCTTTCCCACAGCCCATGGAACTCCTGACTGGGCAATGCCCAGACGTCAGCTGCAGCGAACTCTTCCCCGGTGCTCGTATCTGTCATCGTGTCCGTTTCGGCACCGAAAGCATCCAATTTATAAATGTGGTAAACAAGTTCTGTATCTGTCACTAAAACTTCAGTATCATGTTCAATGTCACAAAAAGTTATCATTTGCACATGTTCTTTTAACTCGAGGTTTTCTTCCAGATCTGTATCAGATAAGACAACACCAGGACTTAAGGATACAAAATTCATCAGAAATGTTCGCACAAGGTCCTTTACACAGTCCTTACTGGCACGGCTTTGACATCTTTGAACAACTTCAACGTGAAGTGCAGGATTCATTGTAACTGTTAATACTCAAACAACCTTTTATTTAACATACCACATTGATCTCACAACAAAATATGTACACTGTAATACACAAATAATACAATAGGTTGGTAAAATACGTAGGTGTTTTTAGTCTTGTTATTTTAATCAAAATTAACTGACGAAAATGACAGCAGTACTGCACTGACAGCGCGATGATCTAACTTCAACTCGCTTGATCCATGGATCTAATAGGTACTACTCCACGACTGACCACAGACAAAAATAATGCAAATTGCTTTAGGGCATAGAGTAACAAGTTATGGACATAGCAAGAGGCAAATCGTCGATCAAAACTTTCTGCCTCTTTTTGCGGGAGGCGAGATATACATATAACTAACTAACCTAACTTCAATACTTAATGTGGCCCTGGACGACCGAGCTTGGCAGCAAGCCGCACTGCCCATTCGTTTGGGTGGTCTCGGCGTCCGCAAAATTTCGAGTATAAGTTTACCAGCCTTCGGTCCTTCGGTCTACGGTACCGAAAAATTAACCAGGGATATTCTGACTTCCTCACTGGTTGATTTTGAGGTGCCATATTTGACTGATGCGTTGAACACCTGGAAAATGGCTTGTCCCAAACGGATTTGCCCGACAACCTGTCCTCCCAGAGACAGTGGGACGTGCCGCTCTGCAGTATTGTACGGAATAACCTTTTAAATACGTCAATCAATACTGTGGAGCGTGCCTACCTACTGGCCGTGGGGGAATGGGAGTCGGGCTTGTGGCTTCAGGCACTTCCGTCATTCACCATTGACACTATGTTGGATGATGCATCGTTCCGGATCGCTACGAGTCTGCGCTTAGGCGCACCTTGTGTTGCTCCGCATCGGTGTCACTGCGGTGAAGCTGTCGACAGCCTCAGACACCATGGCCTGTCCTGCTACAGGAGCGCAGGTCGCATTGCACGGCACGCCAGCATTAACGACATGATTCGTCGAGCTCTTGCCAGCGCCGGCGTACCAGCGGTTTTAGAACCAAACGGCTTGGCAAGGCCCTTGGTGTGGGACGCAACTTGTGTCGACACCCTTGCGCCATCTCATGTTGCAAGCACGGCGGGCTCTACGGGCGCTGCTGCTACGGCTGCTGAGATCCTCAAGCGGCGCAAATACTGTAACCTTATTGGTAACTACAGTTTTGAGCCGTTTGGGGTCGATACGCTCGGGTCATGGGGCCCGAGAGCGCGTCTCCTTTTTAAGGACATCTCTCGCTGACTGGTCGACACTTCGCGTGACCAGAGGGCTGGCTCTTTCTTTGGGCAAAGAATTAGCATTGCCATTCAACGTGGCAATACTGCCAGTCTTCTCTGGGCACGTTTCCAGATGACAGCGATGCGGAGGAGTACTTTGACGCCTAAGACGTGTCCTATTGTCGTCGTTGTATATATGTATACACCATTATTTTTAGGTCGTTCTGGAACCGAATACCATTAACTCGATCATCGAACTCGAAACGATTGGGACTATTTTTTTCAAAAAATAACAATAAAAAAACACGAAAGAATAAATTTAATGTATTTTTTGGGAAATAATGAGAACTCAAATGCATATGTGTGTGTAAAACGTATCCACGATCGGCAACACATGCGAACGATACCCATTGAAAAATTCATTCATCGATCGATTCTCATAATTTAAAAAAAAACATTAAATTTATTCTTTCGTGTTTTTTTTATAGTGCCTTTTTGAAAAAAATTGTCCCAATCGTTTCGAGTTCGATGATCGAGTTAATGGTATTCGGTTCCAGAACGACCTAAAAATAATGGTGTATAGGTACTTTATTTTAGTCTTCTTTTTATCTTTTTTTAGTTCTATTTGTAGTCTGTATATAATGTACATAGTATTAATTCTTAGTTCTTGTTAAATAAAAATAAATGTTAACACATAGCACACTACGGAAAATTGACAATCACACAGAGACATTTTATGGTGAAATGCGTAATTCATTGAGATATAGTAATTGCACTAGATATTATTTTTCCCATCTTTTGTACCATATTTACTGCAAATAAATAATTTTGACTTTGACTTTGAGACATGCAACTTATTGTTTTAAACGCACACGAAGCAAAACCAGAATAAAGAAACTCACACACATTGACGACGTAGCATGTATGTTTGCAAGTGTCCTTCGACAACAAACAAAAAGTTGGTTTACTAACGATAGTTTAACGTGACAACGTCATAACAAGATATAGATGCGGCGCAAACGTACAATGAGCGTAACGGGACAATGAGCGTAACGGGACAGTGAGCGTAACGGGACAATGAGCGTAACGAGACAATGAGTCATCCTTTTTCGTGCATGCAGCCGGCGTTCATCGATTTATTAGGGGCCGTCTCCACGAGCGAGAGAATCGCGGCGATATTACGTATTTGTATGGGATAATATCGCCGCGATTCTCTCGCTCTCCCTTAGACGTTGCCACATCAAAAAGTGCTAGTGATGGGGCATAACCAACGAACGGTATGGTATTTCTTCCGTCATTCATGAATGAATGAACAAAACTATAATTTAATTTAATTTTCTTGAAATATGTTTGACTAGTTTTACAAAAAAATATATACAAAATGACAAGTGACCATCAAAACTACGTAGGTTAGTAATAACGACAATAAGATATTATAACGATTGTATTAATGTTACAAAACATTATATCAACATTATTTTAATATCCACCGTTGCGTACATTTCGTCTTATTATAAAGTAAGACCACATTCATCTTATAAGCCTCAAGTGACGCCACTTTCACGTACCATTGCCATCTGCGTTATCTATTCCAAAAACTTAAAAATTACATGCATTCGCTGTCTCAAATTATTTCACTCTTTTTATAATATTTTAATAAATTATAATTTTTGAAAATAAAGTGAAAAAATTGTAAATGTCTATTTTAAATATAAAAACAAAATTAGAGATACGTCTGTCTTTTACTCGCACATGAAATCACTTTTATGTAGAGGTACTATACTGATAAATTATATCAGTATAATAATAACCTCTACACAAATGGTACTCACGTTTGCAGCACAATACTCAAGCTATATCATCAGCTCAAGAGACAGGGTTGCATCTTGTCCCCTGCACTTTTTAACATATATGGCGAGTAGTTGAAATATAGGGTATTCAGATCTATCTATTCAGATCATAGATCCGAATACCCTATATTTCACAGTTCGACCATTCGAGTATCCCTATATTTCACTATTCAAAATGAAGGTTGCATTCAGAATTCTCTATTCAAAATGAATGTTGCATTCAGAATTCTCAATTCAAATTGAATGTTGCATTCAGATCGAAATGAGACTCTATTCAAGATCGTCTATTTAGAATACTCCAATGATAGATTTCTTACATTTCTAATTATTTACATTTTTCACTGAACTAAGTAATAGAATACAGGTAAATTTATAGCTTAGACATTCACACTTCGATTCATAAGTAGGTTTAACATTCTATTATCATTAATATCTACTAGGATCGTTCGTATCTTATCTTACTGACAAAACACTTTATTTTCTTCACACCATTTATTTAGGCAAAACACATTTTTTAAGGCACATACATATGATGCATACAACTTATGAACTAATACACTAAAGGAACATCCCTTCCAGTTTTCTTTTACAAGGATTGATAAAAAGTATTATTCAAATATGGTAGCAAGTCTTTGACACGTGAGTATATGTTATCATTGTGAATATCCTTCACAATATGCTGAACACATATTTCCGCACTGCACTGGCACATAGAATTACTTTGAAATTGGTTCGCATCGTAGATTTCGATCCGTATAACTTTAGCACCACCGATGGAAAATGTTTTGTAAAAACTCATTAACTCTTTCTTGTTTTCATTAGTTGTATTTAGTGTAGGTGGGGTTCTGCGTCGTTCATCCATATCCAAATAATTGATGGCTCTATCAACCATATCAGGATCTATCATTAATGGAGGTGAAATTGGTGAATAAACCCAGCTTGGTGTCTGAAACAGAACACATTATCGTTGCAGTACTGGTATTATTAAGGCCATAACATAATTCAGAGTATTTATTTTTTAAACTTGGACACTTACCGACATTGTAGAATTAGTAGCACACTAAAAGAAATAAAGAACTAAAGTGAAACTGTATCTTTTTATTTTTTATTTTATACTTATATGAAAATTTGTTGTAGCTGATCCAACCCAGTCAGGACTCAGGTGCAGAAATTGAATGATCGATTTTATTTTATTTTTTCCATTTATATATCTTTTAATTTTTATCAATAGAGTTCAAAGTCGTACGTTTTCTTTTTTGCTAGATTTTGATATCCTCGGACAAAATGGTATGGTGAAATTGAAACCTCAAGACATCTCGGCGCCAAACATTTTATTGTTTACCGTAAAGTTATATTGATAAAATAAATACTACTGTACGTTTGTTATTAGTATTATTTCATACATTTTATTTAGAAAATTCAGCAGGCAAAATCATCGTATGTTAGTAGTATGTCATTGATGATGACTTTGCAAAATTGTAATTATTTATATGGAGATGGATCAAAACAAAATAGCAAATCGACATACTATCGTTACTCCTGGTTTTGCCTACTATTATTATGTCGTTATTCAAACTTATATTTTTTAAAGTCACCTAAAATTAACTTAAAATTAACTACTGGTAGATATCCCGATACAGAATTGTTTGTATACTATAAATATTGCTTTTATTATTACAGCAAGACTGTAAAACTGTTTAAAAATCTATCAGTAGATCTTGAGTCAAAACAATAGTGATCATAGAAATGTTCGCTTAAAATAAAGGTTGATAAACACATCACAAAATTATAAGATAAAAAAGAAGCTTACTCTTATACCGAAATCTGAGATTCTGACTCGTCATATTTCCACTCCTCAACGTGTCTAGGAGTTACATGCGAGCGTGCAAACCGCAGCGTTTGTACCGCCGGCGTGGAAAATATTCAGCAAAAACAACAACCTACGAACTTTTTTCTAAGTACCTAAGTATGAAATTCCCCTATTTTTGATTTAAGTAAGTACCTACATAAGATTCAAAATCGCTTAACATTCGTCTTATAAAAAACGCTGTAAACTTAAAACCATAACCGCTACGATTTGTACGCTCGTGTACCCGTGTACACAATTGACAATTTTTGCAAGTATGCAGTTTTACAAATTTGGATTGAATGACGTGATTTTAGGGCTATAAAAACGCTTCACAAATGAGCCTCCGGTACAATTCCTCTCTGGAACGAATCCACTCTGCAAGGAATCAACGCTCCGAGCTCCCTAATCAAGCTAAGCATCAATCAAGTCTAAGCATCAATCAAGAATGTAAGTACCTATTCATAATCCTAGCTAACTATTGAATGGTTAGAGTAATGTATTAATTGATGTATTCGGTACACGCTTAGCTCAGAGACTGAGTGTTGCTTTTCTATGCTGCAGGTTCGATTCCTGCACATATAGAATGGTATGTATATTCATCTAATAAAAATTGTTTTTTAACACAGTCAGCGCAGAGGCTGACTGATCGATGTTTGTAAGCATTTGTGTCCTGGATTCGATTCCTGCACAAATCAAACGATATTACTATGTGTCAATTATTTATCTTCGTCATGATCACTTTTTTTTTTTTTCAAAATGTAGGAATTAGGAAGGAAACGGATTGATTGTAATGCACTATTTTTTTTTGTTCACAGGTCGGAACTACTCAACAACGACCTTTTCCTCTCCAGCGATGACTCTGATCAAGAAGTGAAGTCGAAGAGGAAGACAGAGGAAAGAAAAACGAAGCGAGAAAGGTCCAGCAAGTCGAGTGAAGATCAGCCATCAAGACCAAAAAAATCGAAAACGATCATTTCGCCAGTAACACTGCCAGCTCGAGTTACAGCTAAGGAATTATTCGGTGAAGACAGCGGTAATGAAGAAAGCGTCACCCCCACACCGAGATCCTGCAAAACTGGTAATATACCACCACTTTACTCATATTTTACAAGAAGGATGGCGAAGGGATATTCTCGACAGATAAGCGAGACTAAAGAGGGAAAATATTATGTAGAGGTGAAAATTTACAATACAGAAGAAATTAAAAAAATATTGCCTATAAATAGATGGCGCTCGGCCATAACTACCATCAAGACGAAACTAGATGATAGTAAAGAATCTTGGGTCCACTTAAAGGAGTTTGTTAAATCAACTCAAAATGATTTTAAAAACTGTGCCATCACCCACATGGGTGCCTATGATGTTTAACGTGTGTTTTTATTTGATTTTTTGTCTGTGAATATTTGCTTTTAATCTTTCTTTACATTGTATCTTCTTTTTAGTTGTTTTTTTAAATAATAATATGTCTTATTAATAATTGTTTTATATTTTATAAGTATGATGTTGTAGTATAAATAAATATTGTATTAGTAATTTCGTCATTGGATTTCTTTTTTTACAGTTACACACCTCAACAGCAAATCGAGATCTAGAAAGTCAATAACCTGTCATAAATGTAAAATTGAAATACCAAAAAATCAGTATTCCTATCATATGAGAACGAATATACACAAAGCAAATTGTTTATTGAATACCAAGTTCACGGATATTCATATTATTGCAACAGCATTCAAAAACAGATTAATGACATACAGATTGAATGTTACTCAGGAAGACGAGTACCTCGGTTTAGAGGCGTTCCTGGGTGATCATCTCATGAATATAACAGAATTGATAAATATGTCACTTAATGAACACAATTGCATAAAATTGAGTTTTGAATTGTTTGCCTTTTTTATGTTATCAAAATCAGACGAACAACAATTAAAGTCGTTTAATACCAAATATGAAATTATATATAAGAGCACTGATTTGAATGAATTATTAACCAGAGTAATAAATAAACTAAATAATAAATTAACCGAGTTCCAGCACTGTCAATCTGGTTGGACATTTGTTTCTATGAGTCATCTCGAAATTAATATAAACAAGTATTCCCCTATGAGAGGTGGGTCTTATATAGAACTGCCCTCAGATATTAAGCACTCGAAAAGTTGTATAAATATTAAAAATAATGATAATTGTTGTTTATTATGGAGTATAGTTGCTGGATTATACCCAGCTAAACATAATGTATGCAGAACAAGTTCATACCCTCATTATACCTCTGTTTTAAATATTGAGGGAATGTCATTTCCTCCTACGATAAATGATATTAAAACGTTAGAAAAAAATAATTCCAACATCAGTTTAAATATATATGGTATACAAAATAATATTGTGACTGGACCTCTTTATGTAACACAAAATAAAAGAAAAAATCATTTTAATTTACTTTATATCGAAAAAAAATCTATCGCACACTACTGTCTAATTAAAGATTTAATACGTCTAGTGCGACGTCAAGTGACTCGTTCTAAAGGAAAACTTTATTTATGTGATGCATGTCTACAACTATTTAGTAACGAAAATAGACACAAGACTCATAACTGCTCTAAGATTTTGACTATATTACCAGAAAATAAATCTGTACTAAAGTTCAAACATTATGAGAGGAAGCAAAAAATTAATTTCATAATTTATGCTGATTTTGAATGTATGTTAATAGACTGTAATGAAAGTAATTTAAATACTTTGAATACTCAGAAACTAAAAACACACCAACCTTCATGTTTCGCTTATTATATTTGTTGCGCACATAATGATCAATTAAACAAGTATGTTACGTATCGAGGTACAGATTGTGTGGAAATATTTGTTAAATATTTACTAGAAGACGTTAAATATATACATAAGATTTTAAGTAGTAAAAAGCCAATGACCCCATTATCAGCAGAACAAGAGATGGATTATCAAAATTCGAAGACATGTCACATATGCAAAAAATTATTATTGAATGATAAAGTCCGAGATCATGATCATATTACATCTGAGTATCGTGGAGCAGCGCACTCCCATTGTAATTTGATGTATAGAGTTTGTTCATTCATTCCCGTTGTCTTTCATAATTTGTCTGGATATGACTCACATTTATTCATTGAAGAGTTAGCAAAGTATGAAGGCTCTATTAATATAATCCCAAAAACTAAAGAAAAATACCTTTCAATAATAAAAGTTATAAATACAGAAAAAAACAATCACCCTATACAAATCAAATTTATTGATTCCTTTCAGTTTCTTAGTTCTAGTCTAGATGCACTAAGTAAAAGTTTATCAGAAGACGATTTTTCAAACTTATCAAGAGAGTTTACTGATAAAAAACAATTTGATTTAATGCGGAAAAAAGGTGTTTATCCATATGATTATATTGATTCGTGGTCTAAATTTGACGAGACGAAACTTCCCTTAAAGTATAATTTTTATAACAGTCTGTGCGAAAAACATATAACTAATGAAGAATATTTACACGCTCAAACAGTTTGGAATATTTTCAAAATAAAATCTCTTGGTGAATATACAGATTTATACATAAAATGTGATGTTCTTTTACTATGTGATATATTTGAAAAATTTAGAAAAACAAGCTTACATTACTATAAGTTGGATCCGGCTTATTATGTAACGTCTCCAAGCTTAAGTTGGGATGCAATGCTTTTATATACCGACACTGAACTTGAGTTGATAAGTGATTTACAAATGTACGAGTTATTAGAAAAAGGAATTCGTGGTGGACTAGCACAGTGTTCTCTACGTCATGCTGTAGCAAACAATAAATATTTACCACATTTTAATGAGTTTGAACCAAGTAGTTATCTAATATATCTTGATTGTAATAATCTATATGGCTATGCTATGATGAAGAAACTTCCTATTAAAGAATTTAAGTTCTTGAGTCTGAAAGAAATTAGCAAGTTTGATGTAAATGATGTGTCAGATGACAATGATTATGGATATATTTTGGAAGTAGATTTAAATTATCCAAATTATTTACATTCCAAGCATAAAGACTTACCTTTCGCAGTTGAAAAAATAGTACCTCCTTATGGAAAATCAGTAAAATTGGTTGCAAATCTCTATGATAAGCAAAATTATGTAATTCATTATGTTCACTTGAAAGAATGTTTGAAAAAAGGTCTGGTTTTAAAAAAGATTCATCGTATACTAAGCTTCAGACAAGAATGCTTTCTCAAAAAATATATTGATCTGAATACTAGTCTTCGTCAAAATTCCAAAACTGCGTTCGAGAAGGACTTTTTTAAATTATTGAATAATGCCATATTCGGAAAAACTATCGAAAATAAACGCAAGCAAGCCGATGTAAAATTAGTAACGAAATGGACAGATAACAGAAATAAAACAAATAAGCATCTTGACGCTGAGAAATTGATATGTAAACCAAATTTAAAAAGTATATCAATTTTTTCAGAAAATTTCGTAGCTGTGGAATTGTACCGTGAAAAGGTCGTTTTAGATAGACCTATTTATATTGGATTTACCGTTTTGGAATATTCGAAGCAACATTTATACCAATTTCATTATGACGTTATTAAAAATAAATACGGAAACAATGCTGAGCTGTGCTATACAGATACTGATAGCCTATTATATTTAATTTATACAGATGATTTTTATCATGATATGCATGATGATCTTACCAAGTTTGATACCAGTAATTTTGGAATAAATAATCCATATCACATACCGCAACTTAATGCTAAAATTCCTGGATTATGGAAACATGAGGTTGGTGACGATTTAATTACAGAATTTACTGGTTTAAGAGCTAAATTATATTTTATAAACAGTTTGAAGACTGAAATTAAAAAAGCCAAAGGTGTTTCTAAGTCTGTAACTTGTAACCTAGAATTGAATGATTACAACAATGCACTGCTGACAAATAAAGCGCATAGATGTAAAATGAATATGATCAAATCAATTAAACATGTTTTATACACTCAGCAAGTAGATAAACAAGTTTTAGAAAGAAACGATGACAAAGTTCAAGTATTACAGGACCAAATTCATACATTACCCTGGGGGCATTGTGATTCTATGTTTGTAGATTATTCCAGTGATGTGTAATCTGTAAATGTGTATTATTTTGATTACCAATAGTAAACAATTTTACGCTGTTTGCACACAAATTAGATTTAAACATTTACTTTGTTGTAAGTACCTACTAATATAAAATTACTGTTTAATAAATGTCTAATGTGTAATAACCATGTACGTTTTATTTTAATTTCCATTTACACAATATTCCTCAAGTTTTACTTACAAGTTCAGAATTAATTAATATAAAAATAAAACATACCGCCTTTTAGTCAAGAAGTATATATACTCAGGTCATTTATTATTACCTCACATTTCACAATGAAGTTCGTCAAGCAATCACAGACTTTAAAAGTCAATAATATAAAATTAGAAAACCATTCACAAAAAGTGAGACACAGCACACTCTTGCCTAACACTATCAGATGTATTATATGTGGTCCATCTAACTGCGGAAAAACTAACATAATGCTTAATTTACTATTACATGAAAATGGAGTAAAATTCAAGAATATTTATTTATACTCGAAGACAGTTTTCCAGCCGAAATATTGTTTTTATTACTTAAACACTAACAATATTAATACAACTGTTAACAGCCTGCCAACCGCATGTAATAGTTCGACATCGAGAGCAGTTCATAGAGCAGTTCATACTGAACAGCTTGTTATAATGAGCAGTTCATATTGAACTGCTCTGTTTATTTACACACACGAACGTATGTAGTTGATGAGTATGCTACACTACTACTATACAGGATTTTAATTAAAAAAAAAATGTTTTTGAATAGGCAACTCTAGAATATTGTTACTAGACCATTTTAAGACTTGACGAAGAAAGGATGGTTACAAGTGGCTTGGATTGAAAGTACGAGGTATAAACTGAAATGAGCATTTTGAATAATTATTAAATAAAGAGGTTACAGAGGAATAAACTGAAATGATTTACTGGAATAATCTTATAAATCGAAGTGTGAATGTCTAAGCTATAAACTGACCTGTATTCTATTACTTAGTTCAGTGAAAAATGAAAATAATTAGAAATGTAAGAAATCTATCATTGAGTATTCTAAATAGACAATTATGAAAAGATGTCTCATTTCGATCTGAATGCAGCATTCATTTTGAATAGTGAAATATAGGGATACTCGAATGGTCGAACTGTGAAATATAGGGTATTCGGATCTATGATCTGAATAGATAGATCTGAATACCCTATATTTCAACTACTATGGCGAGTACATTATTCGAAAGACCATGCAAAAATGGGAGAAGGGTTTCCCTATAGGTGGAAGGAGACTATCAAATCACCGGTATGCCGACGACACCATTCTTGTGGCAACATCCATAGAAGATAATGAGAGAGCTGTTACATCAGCCTAGCAGTGAAAAGAGAAAAAACTAAAGTGATGATAGTTGATCGAGCCGGAAAGTTAATAAATGGCATCTGCAGCATTCCTGGCATTAACCGACCAAATTAAAGACTCAGCATCCAAATTCTATACGGTTGTAAGAGACGCGCTGGACAGAAACCGGTGGAGGCTGATCATCCGCTCCAGATGCAACTCTAATGCTGACCACGATCTTCAGACATGAGGGACCGACCCCAGAGAGAGAGACTCGAGCTATAATTTTATACTAGCTCATCATTTCACATCACTGTTTTCACTGTCACTGACATAGAGTACTTTTTACTGACAATATTTTATTTGATAAAAAGAAAAAAAGCGTGGGAATTGATTACTCGCGGAATGATAAAATATTACAACGGGATATTTGGAAATGGAAAGGAGATTAATTGTTAATAAATAAAAATTACAACAATTTAACAGAATACGGGAAATCTCTGTGCGTTTCTCTATACTTTTTTAGTATAGAGAGACGCACAGAGATTTACCTCATAAATCATCATATTTTTACATCATAAAGTCATGTATCTACATAAAAACATTAAAATAATTACTCATACTTTATACACTTACGTTCAACCCTAGAAGCCTAATCTATTTCAAAAGTACACATAGCCTTAACATACGTCTCAGAGGCGTACCCATAAACATAAAATGCAGCGATTTAGTCGAACGTATTTCGTATTCAGTCCCTTAAAAAACTCCCAAATATCCCATCACTGTTCCATATTCCTTTCAGAAAATCAAACCTTGGTCTCAACGCTCCCTTGCTACGAATATGTAGAAGCTACAATAGCTCCTGCACATCACCGGAAACCGATTTATTCGGTGTTTCCCTCAACAAGTTCAGATGATACGTTTCTGAGTAACGGGAGTGCACTAATTTGCCTATAAACAACTAAATATGTACTTTCAATATTTGCAACTAGTTAACAAAAATGTAAATAAAAATTCAGATAACAGACTCATAATACTATATGTATTATGAGTCTGTTATCTGAATTTTTATTCTAATAATAATCTTCATAATTCATTTCATCTCACTTAGTCGTAAGTAAATTTTTATAAACAATATGCAAATTGTATTACTTCCATTATTAATTTTTATTATTGTATTAATATTTGATACATTATGTTGTTGTCCTATGGTGAGTGCTGTATACCTATAATAGGCATACATACCAGCACTTTTATGTTATTTTTATTGTTTTACATTCATTCTTAAATAAATAAAATATACACATATTATTTTTTATAGTGTTTGGATTTTATTTGTTGTATTATATTCTATTTATATCTATGACAACTTTTTTTGATAATGAATCTTTTTTCTCATCCAACGAATCTACTGCAACTTCTGACGATGATAGTTTTTGTTCCGTTCTTCAAGGGTGTCTACCAAAGAGTATAATAATAGGGGAGAAGAGAGCCCTCTTGTGCCATTTCGAAGCATCCAATTTCGAAACGCCATCTGGATTTCTTGACGGGAACTAATACCACCACCCGCCGGGTACTATACTATATGAATATATAGATTGTTCTCCTTCTTATTGGTTTTTTGCAAATAGCAGCTGTTTACGTCGTATGTTGATCATACGATTTGCGAATTTAATGATGATACGTTTAATAAATTACGATCATTAAAACTAAATAATAGAAGGAGCTATTGTAGATATTTTTAGGATCGTGATTCAGTAAGTAAACGAGCCATCATTATATTCCCGAATCGCATTTTGCAATGCAAAATACTAATATCCGGGTAGTAATCCAAACACAAGACGGAGGAGAAACTCAACTCGACGTCTGATGTAGATACACAGGCTGCACTAAAAGTATCGGGAATGGAATATTTCCACTGTTCCTGTCATATTAAAATCTTTTTAATTGAAAACTCCTTGGTTTTAAAAATCGAATACCGTTTATTTAATCAAAAAAAGATTTTCGGTCTTGTCACAAGGTTTTGTCAAACTTGTTTAGTCGTTGAGAAAATGGAATTGACTCGAGAAAATTCAAGAGCGATGATTTATTATGACATTCGAAGTGGTTTAACACAAAAACAGTGTGTTGACCAGATGATTTCTGCATTTGGTGATGAAGCCCCATCCTAAACCACAATTTATCGCTGGTTTGCTGAATTTCAACGTAGACGTGTCAAACTCAGTGATGATCCCCGTCAAGGTCGTCCAAAAACTGCAGTCACCCAAGAAAACGTTGATGCTGTGCGTAAGCTAATTGAGGAAGATCGACATGTGACATACCACAAAATTCAGGCAACTTTAGACATTGGCATGAGTCAAATACAAATAATCTTACATGGACAATTAGGTGTAAAAAAGTTGCTTTCCCGATGGATACCGTATTTGCTCTGTGAAGAGCAAAAAGCGGCTCGCGTTACTTGGTGCGTCAGAACTCTCGAAAGATTCCACGCAGGATCCTCAAATGCTGTATCAGGTGACGAATCCTGGATATACGCGTACGAACCCGAAACAAAAAACCAGCCACGAGTTTGGGTGTTCGAAAATGAGTTAAAGCCAACAAAAATTGTTCGTTCACGGAGTGTTACAAAAAAAATGGTGGCCACGTTTGTCTCCAAAACCGGCCATGTTGCGACTATTCCTCTTGAGGGACAAAGAACGATTAATGCAGAATGGTATGCTAGCATTTGTTTGCCACAGGTCGTTTCTGAACTCCGTAAAGAGAACTGCAACCGCCGCATCATCCTCCATCACGACAATGCGAGTTCTCACACCGCGCACAGAACAAAAGAGTTTTTAGAGCAAGAAAACATAGAATTATTAGACCATCCGCCGTACAGCCCCGACCTAAGCCCTAATGATTTCTATACTTTCCCTAAAATAAAGAATAAATTGCGTGGTCAGAGATTTTCATCACCTGAAGAAGCTGGACGCCTACGAAACGGCCATTTTGGAGACCCCAACTTCCGAATGGCTTCAATGATTGGTTCCATCGTATGGAAAAATATGTCAAATTTCGCGGAGAATACTTCGAAAAGCAATAAATACATTTTTAAATAGTAATGTTGTGTCACTTCCTTGATTCCCGAAATTTTCTGTGCCGCCCTCGTAAAACACCCAAATACTAATAATTAAACACAAAATGAACATACGAAACACAAGCAAGCGCAGGCGCAAGTTGCGGCGATCATTTTGTGATGTTTCTAGAATTATCAAACCAAATGAAATCAAATATTTTTATTGGAATAAAAACACATTTAACAAATTAATTGCCTACGTAAATAGCTACATTAGTTAAAAACTGTGTCGTAGCGCAGCTATTAAATTATGTTATACAACAAGTATTTTCGTGACAAGGTTGCCATAATTGAAAATACTGGACAGCTATGATATATAAAATGCGATAATTTTGATGAAAAATTTAACAATTATTCGTTATAAAAATACTATCAATTAAATTAGAGAACAAAATTATTTGATTTTCTCTTTTGCATTAAAGTTGGGATCATAGAGAGATCTATCGATAATATAATACTAATAGTTTCTAGGTGAAGTAATGTAGATGGCGTATCTTCCTTCACTGAAGTTGAGCTTGTTCTAACTGTGCCTCCCCCCCTGGTGTCTACCTTGGCAATCTTTTACGACAAACAAGATTCTAAGTTCACGGCAAGTACCCTGTAGGTTTTGATTCCCTTGCCAGTGTCGAAAATTTGCGGAAATTTGGGGCATAAACCTTTTTTTCTGTAGACAGCTTTAGCTTTAAGCCCATTGTAAAATCATCACACATTATGGAATGCAAATAAAGATATAAATATGATCAAAGATCTTACAATGGGCAATAACCTTTCACACGTTTTTGCATTTTTTCAGTTAGAAACAGTTAAAATTAAATGAAATATGCTCAAATAATGCACGGTCAACCGGTTTTAGCTAGAACATGCATTATCTACAAAAACCAGGTCTGTATAAATATTGCATTTGTAAAAGTGCATTGTCTCTGTTTCATCACAATGACAGCTTTATTTTCTAATGATCTGATAAATACCTAGTTTTCTTATATCTATGTCTGTCACTCTTGCTCTGTACCAGTACCTACCATATAAAAGTACTCTGTGCTCTGTATTGACTATTTTTGACAGTGACAGTTGTTTGATAGAAGAAGTCGAAGTTTGGTATTATTGATTCTGTCTGCAGGTAAAGCCAGAAACTGTGCTGTACAATGCCCATAATTCTTTAAAGTTTAATAATAAAGAACGGTTAGTTTTTAGTTATTAAGATTAACACATGGTTTAAGATTAAAATCCTATTAGAATCGGTAGAGGTGGTACAGTGTGGGGAGTGACGCGTCGAACGGGCCGCCGAAGGGCGTGCTAGAAGTGGACTCAGCGGTAGAATGAGGTTCTAGAGGGTCGGTGGGGGCAGCTGAGCGGCGCGATGGCGGCCGACACCGCGGTGACGGCCAGCCCCGAGGAGACGCTCGAGTCACTATTGCGCGAGGCCGAGGCACTCAAGCAGAAGCTAGAGGAGGAGCGCCAGAAGCTCAACGACGTGACACGTGAGTCCCACGGTACATGCGCGCGACGAGCTTGTCACTCGATTCAGTAAACATTTTATTCATGTGGTAAACACCAATCAAACAAAGGACCCTTTTTGTTTCAACATGACACACATATCCACCACAGCATAGTTATCTTAGGATTTTTTCTGTCGTAGTACCAAGGAAATTATCAGTAATCATGAAACAGATGCAGAAATAATATCACGATTGAGTGCATAACAATATCAATAGCACTCATAATCTATGGGCCATGTGGGCAATAATTGTTAAATGATCGCATACTATATAACCCTCTGAGAGGCACGGTTTCCCATATTGTGTACAGATTTCTGTTCTTGATTGTACTCCATTGTGTTACTACCAAAGCTCTATTAAACTGTCTTTATATAAAACATGTTAAATCTGTATTTTTTATGAAATAAAAATTATTATTATTTATTATTATTACTATAATATATATATATATGATCTTGTTAGTGTAGACAAACTAGCAACTTTAACACAATGGCAATCAGTTGTTCTTATTCAATTGAATCCTTAAACTTGTTTCTGTTTTTATTTTAACAATTCTGTTATTGTGTTATTCCAAATGTATTGTATTAAAATTTCCAATAAGCAAACTGATTAAATGAAGTGTCCATGTCCAAGTGTGGTGATGTGTGTAAGCTCCAGTAGAGTGCAGTAAGGTGCTGGCTCACAATGTGTGTGTTGCAGTGAAGACGGTAGGGGAGAAGCTGGAGAGCCTCACAATGCCTGTCCTGAAGATGCGGCGCGTGCTCAAGGGTGCTGGGTCCAAGGTGCTCTGCACTGACTGGTCGCCTGACAAACGTCACATAGTGTCCTCCTCACAGGTACACATTCAAAGTTATTCTTAATACTCTTACTAATCTAACAGCTTGTTAAGTGTTTGAAATAAATTAATCATAAGTAGCTATTTTGCCCATGTCTTTTATGCTTGTATTTTGTATATCATCAATTTTAATAAAAATGTCCAGGAAGAAAAGAACTCCATGTTATTCTCCACGTCCTACGCTACCTAGCCCAGAACCTGGAGAATAACATGGGCTTCTGCTCATAACAGCTTCTTCATCTGTTGAATTTCATACTAATTGGTTCAATGGTTTAGATGTAGAAAGGTAACAGTTGGGTGTATGCACTGTGCAGGATGGCAAACTGCTGGTGTGGGATGCATTCACGGCCACCAGGGAGACCACCATCAACATGCCGAGCACGTGGGTCATGGCGTGCGCCTACGCGCCCTCCGGCACGCTGGTCGCCGCCGGGTATGTGCTCACTGCCCTCACTACCACCACTCGCCCAACTGTGGAACCCTATGCAAAAGCTTAAGTAGTTTTTCATCAGTGTATGGTAGAAGTTTGCTGTGTTGCGCCGCGACGCTCAAACGGACTGACCACCATCGTCCTGTCCTCATGCCAATGTATAGGTAGAGGGTGTCACACACACACACACAGACACAGCATGTCTTCTTCTTCTGTACATCTCTAGTCCTCTACCAGCCGACATCTCAGAAGAACACAATCAAGCATACAATCCAACTATTGTTTCTTTAGTATTCCCCGACCCACAAAGATTCTTGATACTCATTCAACAAAACTCTTCATAGTAAAACAAAACTAATTAATGATAACAAAAAAATGGTTTCATCCGTTTATGAGCTGTGATGCTACAGATAGACACAAATATCCAAATATACACAGATACACACATTAAACTTACAACACCTAAGGGTCAGTTACCGTCAAGGGGAAACATCCTCATTGTTGGTATTGCCTTAAAAATTGTGCGCTTTTAAATACATGTATGTATTTGTTGGGCCCAACTTACGTGCCCCTAAACCTCAATATACGAACAGTAAAGTGAGAAATAAGTCAGTATAGCATAAGATATCAGAAAAGACTTGCACAAAACACAAATGAGCTAGCACTAGCACTGAGAGGAGTAGTGTACATTACCCCAGGAGGAAAGTGGCTCCTAGACTGATAGGTATAAGTCGAAAGTATTAACTAGTGTATAATCTGCTGTGAATGTGCACCACATAAAAAATTGCAGGAAAATTCTAAACGAATAATCGGAGAGAGAAATATTGTGCATGGCCAGTTGTGCGTCTTCAGGTTTTCGAGTTATTGCATTCCCTGCTTTTTTTTTTTTTTTTTTTTTTGGGGGGTGGGAAATCATCAAATGACTCCTCCCGCTCTGGGCGGAGCGGAAGGGAGTGTCAGACTCTTACTGACTAAAAACCACCCATGTTCCTTCATTGGCCCTTTATGTTCCAGGGCCGCGGTATCTCTTTCGAACAGTCCCGCAGCCCTGGCAGGCACCGGCCCTTGCGGGCCCACCAGCACCAGCACCAGCGTGTCGTCAGCGTAGTTTGCTACGCTGACGACACGCTAGTGCTGATGCAGGGGAGGTCGCACGAGGCGGTGGCCGAATTAATGACACGCGGGGTTGCGATAGTCGTGGAGAGGATCCGGCAATTGGATCTCGAGGTGGCATTGCACAAGTCCGAGGCCATGTGCTTTCATGGGCCTCGGAATGCGCCACCATCGGGATCATTTGATGATTTCCCATACCAAAAAAATAAAAAAAGGTCCACGGCCGGACGCGACGCGCCGCCGCGACGCCGCCACCGCTGTGATTTTCAGGCCACGCTGCCGCCGTGGAATTGGCCATCGGCGCTTATATCCAGACATGACGAATCCATAAGGGTTCCGTTTTTTGCCATTTGGCTACGGAACCCTAAAAAGTCTCAAAAGTGTACATGTTTGCATTATTGAATAATATTGCTAAAAGTCAAAACGACGGTGTCATAACTTTGACGGAAAAGTACAAGAAACCGGCTCAACCCAAGATGTGTAGGTGTGAACCAAAAACTAGTGCATTTAGTCAAAAATATATAGTGAAAATATTCAGCTTGGAATGTTTCGCATTAAGTAAATATGAACAAAAAACAAAACATGTAAACAATGGCTGGTTATCTGATCAAAATCAAAATCAAAATATTTTTATTTCACATAGGCCTACATGGGCACTTATGAAACGTCGACAAAAAGGTGCACGGTTCGGGTTGGTCGTTTCCTATGGAGAAGAACCGGCAAGAAACTCCATGGTTACTCTTTTAAAATGATTATTTTTACAATATTATCATGTTACAGCATTAGTACTCAAGTATGGGGGGACAGCATAGGCCCGACAATAAGTCGTTGCTTAATAGACAAGAAAAACGGAAAGCAAGATAAGAGGTTAACAAAAGTTAACATACATCTAGGAATCTACAAGGCCTACACTGTTCACACATTCACAAACAATCGTTAAAAAGAATCTATACAAAGGCAAGAAAATATTATAAAAGACTAAATTAAACAAGTGACAAAAATATTGTCATCAGTGCTGCAACTATTCTGAACAAAGGGTGTTTAAGTGATGTGATAACCATTGTAAAAAAAGAAAAAAAAAAAAAACCATTGTAAATTAAAATGAAAAGAAAAAAAAAATTGATTGAGAATAGTTAGAGACATCCACATATTTGTGCTGTTTATGAGCTACCAGGGAAGCCGCATGCGCAGAAGGAACTAAAGCCAAACCTCTTTATCTTCAACGTAGTCCTTGATTTTGTAATATGCTTTTTTAATAAGGACACGTTTAATGTAATTTTTGAACTTTCCATCGGTCAGTTCTATAACTGACTTAGGTAATTTGTTATAAAAACGTATACTGTTAATAAGAAAAGACTTACTAGTTTTTGTTAACCTGAATTTGGGTATTACAATTTCGTGTTTACTGCGTGTATTAATATTGTGGAAGTCGCTTCTAATTTTGAAAAGCCCTCGGTTTTTGCGGACATATAAAATACATTCTAGGATATAAAGGGAAGGCAGAGTCAGTACATCGATCTCTTTAAATTTTTCTCTGAGGGACTCGCGAGGACCCATTTTATAGATCGCGCGGACTGCCCGCTTTTGTAAAATGAAAATTGAGTCAACGTCTGCCGCCGATCCCCACAGCAGAATGCCATAAGACATAATACTGTGGAAATAAGCATAGTATATTAACCTAGCTGTAGCTGCATCAGTTAACTGCCTTATTTTCCTTACTGCATATGCAGCTGAGCTTAACCTACCCGAAAGAGTTCTAATGTGCGGTCCCCACTGCAATTTTGAATCGATAGTAATCCCTAGGAATACAGTTTCCGCTATAACATCAAGTTTTTTGCCGTCAAGATTTAAATTTAAATCCCGTTGAGGTACATTTGGTAAAGAGAATTTTAGACATTTTGTTTTGTTCGCATTCAGTAAAAGATTGTTAGCTGCGAACCATTTCGAGAGAACAGTTAGACTTTCGTTGGCATGTAAGACATCCGTATCCTTTCTATCTATTTTAAAAATTAGCGAAGTGTCATCAGCAAATAGAATTATATCCGATAATTTGGCCATCATGTAAGGGAGATCATTAATGTAAACAAGAAATAGGAAAGGCCCGAGAATTGAACCTTGGGGCACGCCCATCTTTACTAGAGACCCGGAGGACGTCGCCCCATTTACATTTACTTTTTGCTGTTTGATAAATATGAGAGAACAAGATCAGCAGCTTGTCCACGAATTCCGTAGTGGTGTAATTTACAGATCAGTGTGTTGTGGTCGACGCAGTCAAACGCTTTTGAGAGGTCACAGAAAATACCAATGGCATCCTGGGACTTCTCCCAGGATTCCAGAATGTGACTGATGAGTTTTACTCCCGCGTCTGTTGTCGACCTACCCTTCGTAAAACCAAACTGTTGACTATGCAGAATCCCATTTGAGTTGAAGTGAGACAGCATCTGGTCCAGCATTATTTTTTCATAGATTTTACTCAATGCTGGAAGCACAGATATAGGTCTATAATTAGAGGGGTCACCCTTACAGCCCGATTTGAATATTGGTATTACTTTACTATGTTTCATTAAGTCAGGAAACTTGCCGCTATCCAAACATTGATTGAATATGCCAGTTAGGAGAGGAGCAATAGAGTCAATAATATCCCCAAGAACTTTGACGGATATCCCCCATAAGTCTTCAGTATTTTTTATGTTTAGACTTTTGAATGCATTTATAATTGTATCAATACATATTGGTTTAAATTTAAAGTTTGGAATGTCCTTAGTAAAGTTTTCTTTAAGATGTGCTTCAGCTAATTTAGATGAAGAGGGGAGAGATTTCGTAACCTCTAACGGAATATTGATAAAGAAATTTTCTAGATTCTCAGCGACTTCTAGCTTATCAGAAATAGTTTGATTATTTATTTTCAAAGACAATTTATTCTGATCTCGTTGTTGTGTCTTTCCGGTTTCTCTATTAATCACCTGCCACACGGTTTTTATTTAATTATTAGAGGTACCAATTTTGTTGACTATTAATTGAGATTTTGCTTGAGCGCAGACACTTTTGAATATTTTTGAATAGCTTCTAACATAAGTGTGAAAAGCTTGATCTGAAGTCAGAGATTTTTCGTGGTATAAATTATATAGAATATCTCTGCTTATCCTTATTCCCGTAGTGGCCCATTCACTAAATTTAGATTTGGAATTAACTTTAACTGTTTTTACAGGACACGTTTTATTAAATTCTTGACAAACTGTAGAAAATAATGTACCGTAATTTATATTGGGGTCTTTTGAATCAAAACTAGCGTTAGATAGATTGCAAAGAACATTATTTTTAAACGATTTTAATTTATTTTTAGTAAGAGGTCTTAATCGAATTGTTTTGGCTAAGGTTAACTTTTTGTCTAACTCAAAAGATACAAGTTGACCAGTATGGTCTGACCTAACACCACTAATTAAGGACGAATCTTTTACTTTACAATTAGTAAATACATTATCTATGCATGAAGCTGAAGTTGCTGTTATTCTGGTTGCTTCATTAAATAAATATTTTAAATTAAATGATTTGAACAATGAGATGAGCTTACATCTTTCTGGTGAATTGACCAATAGATCAATATTTAAGTCTCCACAAACAAAAACTAATTTATTATCTCTGAAAAGTTTACTTAATATTTCTTCCATTGTGATTAAAAACAATGACAAGTTTGATGCTGGTGGTCTATAGACACATAAGAAAGTATGCCCTTCAACCTCTGCACATGCTACCTCACATAAGCGATCAACAGAGTAAGCAGTGATATCCTTCCTTTCCTTATATCTAAGACAGCTATTACAAAGTATTAGGGTACCACCACCCACGGTGGATCTGTTGTACGCACTGGCAACTGAAAAATTATTCACATTAAACAACATCCTATCTGGTTTAAGCCAAGTTTCACAAAAACATAAAATATCCATGTGGTATTTGTCTACTAACATTTCCACGTCTAAAATTTTGCCGGAGAAGCGATTTATATTCTGATGATAAAGTAAAATATTACTATTCATCTTCTCTTTTGTCGGCTCTAATAGTTTAAAGAATCTACTACAGTATTATCAGCGATACGAGATAATACTGTGTCATCACTTAACCTACTCTCAGTTAAATTATCAATAACTGCGTGTATATTATAAGCTAACAATGTAGCCAGCAAATGTTGACTTTTTTTGGGAAGATCAAATTCGAATGACTACAAAAAAGCGACGGATTCGTACATATCGATGACCTCCTTTATTGGACGTATTAAACCTAAGCTGTTGTCCATACAGTCGCGTTCAAACGTTTGTTGGCCTAATTTTGGGCGCAGTAATAACAATACGCAGAAATAAAGAGCTACTCGTGTATTTTTATTTTACAGGCGCTAATACAATGGTTCAAAACGTTACTCCAGTAGGAAATGCATGAACTCGAAAACTTGAGGACGCACAAATTATATATTCGGTGCACTTTTTTATACAAATATAAGCTCTCTGTCCAATGTTCAATATTTCTCTCTCGGATCATTCGTTTTGAATTTTCCTGCTGGGAAAACATTACTCCAACAGAAATCGATTTTTCCGTTTTTATTTTCCAAAACGACAAAGCGCACCAATTTTTTATGTGGTGCACATACACAGCAGATTGTACACTAATTATACGTTCCACTCATATCATGATATCAGTCTAGGAGCCACTTTCTTAATGGGGTAACGTACACAGTGGAGTAGGAGGACAACAGCACACGAGGCTGAAGAGATATGACATCCCCAGTCTCAGCGACAGATTCGCATCGAGAGATGAGAGCTACGTCAGACAAATGGAAGCTCTCTCATAATAATAATAAAACCAAATTGAGTCGAAGTTGGCCAACACAGTGACTTATTGTTCATGGATTGTCATGGTGCAGAAAGGAACCAAAAATAAAAGTATAAAATTGGGGTTTGTTCCCGTTCAGTTACACCATGCTGTGTTACACTCTTACCCATTGGGAGAAAATATCCCGACAAGTAACACTAACTCAATGCCACGTTTTTATTCCCATTCATTAAAACTGTAACTCAACAAAACGCTGTATTCCCGTAAGTAACACCTTTTTGAGTAAAATTATTGTTGTAATACACCAGACTTGCAAAGATTATCTCACCGCATATCATGACGAGAATCTTGTGAGAGATGAGAATGATAAAAAAAACGAGTATCTTGATTTAGCACACGAGGTTGTCGACATGTGGGACGTGGACTCTGCAATCATTGTACCGATAGTCATCACGGTTAATGGACTAATAGCAAAGAGCCTCGAACAACACCTGAGAAGGCTCTCATTGCGCGGCTGGGTCAAGGGCTTGATAAACACCCATACGTGATGTAGATATATGTTTGGCTCAAAGGCCGAAAACACTCATTGTGCGAAAAAACTGAAAACATCACGATGTGGCAATTTGAAGACGATCAATAAGCGTAGCGTTGTGGCTATTTTAAAAACGACCACATCGCGATGTGGCTAACACAAAACGATCACAAATCGAATTTCGGTTTGTGTCGGTTTGATTTTCGACCACAGCGCATTCGGGCTGTGAGGAAATGCCAGAACGCTTTCTGTGCCTTTTTTAAATAGCTACAAGCCGATGTAATACATTAGTAAGGAACTAACCGATATTGATGAGCAAGGTGATGCCTAAATGAAAATCCAAGATATCGCCGAGGAAATTAAAATAAAAAATGCAACTTTTATAATTATCATGATGGGTTCGGTGACCTCTTTGGGGAAACCGAAGGTTTAAAATTCAAATTCATTTATTTTAGGACAACTAGATCCAAAGGTTAGTACACAAAACTTAGAAGTTAGTACTTAAATAAAATTAAAAAGGACAACGCTCATCATAATAATTTCATCTGTGCGATTTTGGATGAAGTTATCATGACGAACAATTATCGGAAATACATTGTCAAGGACGGTACGGTTGACACCTGTCGGGCATGCCACCGTCCCGGTGAATCGATCCGACATATTGTTTCCGGTTGTTCACGTCTTGCTAACGGTGAGTACTTGCACAGACACAATCTAGTAGCTAGGATTATCCACCAGCAACTTGCCCTGCAATACAACCTTGTGTCCCATACTACAAGTATGTGCCCGACCCAGTTCTCGAGAACGGTCATGCCACATTGTGCTGGGATCAATCTATAATCACGGACAGGACTATTTTAGCAAATAAACCTGATATTGTGGTGATAGATCGCCGAGAGCGCCGTGCTTGATGATTCTTGATGACATCACAGTCCCTCATGACGAGAATCTTGTGAGAGATGAGAATGATAAAAAAAACGAGTATCTTGATTTAGCACACGAGGTTGTCGACATGTGGGACGTGGACTCTGCAATCATTGTACCGATAGTCATCACGGTTAATGGACTAATAGCAAAGAGCCTCGAACAACACCTGAGAAGGCTCTCATTGCGCGGCTGGGTCAAGGGCTTGATTCAGAAAGCAGTACTGGACACGACACGCATAGTGAGGCAGTTCCTCTCTCTGGAGCCCTGACCATCGGCAGCCTGTCTCAACTTTTTCCTGATGCCGATGGGCCATCTATTTTTTATATTTTTTAATGATATTATAATGATGTTTACTTTTTCAAAATGATGATTTTGGATTTCAATGCTATTATTTAATCTTTAAAAAAAATAAGGTTCTGTGACTAGGACATTTTTGTCCCGATAAGAAACCCTGATGGAGAAGTGCCAAGAATGCAACCGACACCTATGCATGGCTTTCGTCGATTACGAAAAGGCTTTCGACAGTGTCGAACATTGGGCTGTTTTCCACGCTCTCCATCGCTGCCACATCGATTCTCGGTACGTGGATGTGTTGCGGGAATTATACACCTTGGCCACTCTGCAGGTTCGCATGCACACCCTATCCAAACCCGTACCAATCAAGAGGGGTGTGAGACAGGGCGACACCATTTCACCGAAACTCTTCACAGCAGTCCTTGAAGACATCATTAAAACCTTGGATTGGGACTATTGCGGTGTTAATATCAATGGTGCTTACCTGTCTCACTTAAGATTTGCTGATGACCTCGTGCTTTTTGCTGAGAATTTCGAGGACCTCCAGAAGATGCTTCAAAATCTTTATAATGCCTCCTTCAAAGTAGGACTTAGGATAAATATGGCCAAGACAAAGATTATGGCAAATTTCTCCTGCAATTCAAATCCTTCCGTCAAGGTCGGAAATGAAAGGTTGGGGAGGGTTGACCGTTATGTCTATCTTGGTCATATTCTTTCCTTTGGCAAGGAGCATCAAACAGCAGAGATATCGAGACGAATCCAGCTAGGGTGGGCTGCTCAACAAATTGGACGACATTCTAAAATCAGCCAAAATTCCACACTGCCTGAAGTCCCGTCTCTATAATCAGTGTGTTCTGCCCACCATGACGTACGGTGCCGAGACGTGGACGCTCACACAGGAGGCTGTGTACAGACTCAGAGTAGCACAAAGAGCCATGGAACGTTCCATGCTCGGCATAAAACTAATAGACCGAGTTCCAAACGTCGAAATCCGGAGACGTACGAAGGTCTTCAATATTGGAAATCGCGTTATGGAACTCAAATGGAGTTGGGCAGGACACCTAGCCAAGCGCGGTGATGGCAGGTGGAGTAAAGCTGTGACCGAGTGGCGTCCAAGAAATGGAAAGAGGAGTGTTGGTCGTCCGGCGTCGAGATGGGCAGACGACATTGTTGCCATTGCGGGAATATCCTGGATGAGGCTGGCACAGGAGCGTGGAGCTTGGCACAAGCAAAGAGAGGCCTATACCCAGCAGTGGGTGAAATCGGGCTGTGGATGATGATGATGAAGAAACCCTGGTACGTATGGAAATGAAATGAAATGAGATTTATTTTTTATTATTAGGGTACAGTGTTAATATGTGGTCGGTTTTTTCGCTCAATGAGTGTTTTCGGCCTTTGAGCCTAACATATACATCACGTATGGGTGTTTATAGACATGCGGTGAGATAATCTTTGCAAGTCTGGTGTATTACAACAATAATTTTACTCAAAAAGACGGGAACGGGTTTACTTACGGGAATACAGCGTTTTGTTGAGTTACAGTTTTAATGAATGGGAATAAAAACGTGGCATTGAGTTAGTGTTACTTGTCGGGATATTTTCTCCCAATGGGTAACAGTGTAACACAACATGGTGTAACTGAACGGGAACAAACCAAAATTGGGCTTTCACGCACCCTCGAGTACACGCGAGAAAACGCTTAATGTCTGCGTCGAATTTAACACTTGAAGGCAATACCGATACAGCCCTTTTGTACGAGCCAATATTGCTCATACAGCACGTACGTTTCTACGGACGTAATGTATTACGCTAACTTTACTTTATTAATTATATTTTAACATAAATTCAGTCCTCACTAAAACTTAGCCAAGCGCGGGTCGATCAATAATAACATTGTATCAAGTGCGGCTCAGATAACTAAACAATCGTAACTTATTAAACTATTGAACCTAACAGTGGTTTGGTGTGAGTTAACTACCTTCCTACAACAACTACCGGGGTATCAGGTAACGACGAGAATACCCCAACATCTTTATTCAGTGACATCAAAAAAGTACGCGAGGTTTTGCCGATTGGTGGAAACTAAATCCTAATTTCCACACAAATTTTCAGTCACTGGCGCAACTGTCGGACTTAAGACTCGCATATAAGTTATCCATTTGCGTAACAGCACACTCTTGCTTTGCTTGCGGTGCGGAGTAGTGACCAAGTTATTGTGTGCGCAGGGGGCTGGACAACAAGGTGACGGTGTACCCGCTGACGGGCGGCGACGAGGAACCGGCCGCCCGGAAGCGCACCGTGGCCACGCACACGTCCTACATGTCCTGCTGCCTGTTCCCCAACACCGACCGGCAGATCCTCACGGGCAGCGGCGACGGCACTTGCGCACTGTGGGACGTGGAGTCGGGGCAGCTGCTGCAGAGCTTCCAGGCGCACGCGGCCGATGTGATGGCGCTGGACCTGGCGCCGTCCGACATGGGCGACACGTTCGTGTCGGGTGGCTGCGACCGCGCCGTGCTGGTGTGGGACATGCGCACGGGGCAGGCCGTGCAGGCCTTCGATACGCACGACTCGGACGTCAACAGCGTGCGCTACCACCCGTCCGGCGACTCGCTCGTCACAGGCTCCGACGACTCGTGCTGCCGCCTCTTCGACCTGCGTGCCGACCGCGAGGTGAGTTCCAACTGCCGAGCTACTTAGTGTGCGTTACTGGTGAAACATTAATGAGTTGTATGGATGCTGGGTGCAGGTAGCGCGCTACCACCGCGAGAACATCATCTTCGGCGTGAACTCAGTGGAGTGGTCGCTGAGCGGGCGCCTGGTGTTCGCGGGCTACAGCGACTACACGGCGTGCGCCTGGGACGCGCTGCGGGCCACGCGCGTATGCGTCATGTGCGGCCACGAGCACCGCGTCACGCGCGTGCAGCTGTCGCCCGACGGCACCGCGCTCTCCACCGCCTCCTGGGACGCCACGATACGGGTACATACTGCGCACGACCCCCCCCCCCCCCCCCTCACACAGACACACCGCACCACAAACCACTGACGACGCCTCTGTTACAGATCTGGGCGTAAGGCGCGGCTTCGCTAGCTGTCTTACATGTTCGCGCCGCTAGTGTACTTTGAAGAGAAAAGTTAGCATGGCTTGTGCGAGCGCGGGTTATGTTGCATGCGCCGAGGCCGTCGCGCGACTTTACCGACCACTGAGCCCCAACCCGCTCGCGCGCATCCTTAGCGAGGGACTTTCTGTGGATAAAAGGCGCATTTCTTTAATTTAAAGTTTAGTACGATTCCGAATACCTTGTGCGTAGTTTTAGTCGAGTATACCTTTACTAGCACTAGTCGATGATAGTATGATAATAATGAAATATATATTATTTATAAAGATCTAAGTAATGTATGTAAATATTGGTTATCGAGCACGTTGAAAGGTGGTGTTAATTTTTGTGAGTATTTATTTTTAGACTTAGTCGTCTCGAGTATTGTAAGAATGAAAGGGCGGCTCGACGCCGTTCGTCCAACAGCTCAGTGTTAGTCTTCTACCATTAATTATCAATAAATTTAAATGTTATACCACTATCTCTTTTAATTTCTGTTATTAAAACCATTCACATACATCCGGCGGTTTATCTCGCGTGGATGGTGCGGCCACAACAAAAATTACGTGAAAATGTATCTTGTAGCACCAAATACAATATAATTTTTTTTTTGATGACATTAGTCTAATAGGGAACAAACTTGTTGCGAACCCTGCGGGTAGTAAAGCTTCTGTCGCCCCTCACTGCCTGAGTGCCTGCACTACAGAAACTGGATGGGACACTGGCTCACACTGCGGAATTGACATGTTTGCCTCTCTCAAACAACAACATCAAATTCCTAGATTGTGCAGTTAAAGTTATCCATGACTTAAAACTATAGGAAAACCGAACAACTGTCAGGCAGTAGCCCACCAGATACATCACCCGTCTGGTTGGAGCATCCTCCCTAGAGGATGAAGAACTTTACACCCTGTTCACTATACCCTAAGAGCCAATTGCCAGGCCCTGGGCACTTGAAAATAATGGGGCCATTCTAGGATGCAAGAGCAAGCTCGAATTTTTTTGCACCCCGCCCGGTTGTTTAGATTTTCTTGTGACTGTTCATACAGAAACAATGGGTGTTATTTTTAGCGGTGGAGAACTTTCATTTGAAATACAACACAGTAAAATATTTATCATATCAAGGAAATTGGCTTTATTTTATGGATATTTTTATGCGGTATGAATATGGTTTCGGTCATGTGGCCACCGAGGAGGTACAGGCTGTATTTTAGCAAGAATGCGTGTAAAATGTTGGCTTCCACCTGCTCAGTTTCAAAGGTTAAAAAATGATGGTGGTTAGTTACAATCAACGGTGACCGGTACAGAAACATGATTAGTAACTTTTTGTACCTCAATTGCAATGCATTATTGCATGTTGCAAACATGTGGTTTCAAAGGACCAAGTCTGGAATCCATAGGTCAAAATGGGAAGAATGCACATGTCCATGATTTTTCGCTCGAGTGCCAAAGGAAGGTTTCCTTTCATAAGCTCCTTCATGGCAAACAGAGTTAATGGCATAAAAAATTTGAAAAAATGACAAGGGTATTAAAAACTTGTTTTAATTTAAAGTTCGTCGGCTCAAAAAAACATCCTTAATAAAATGTATGTTTATTAGGTGTAATGTATTGACTTATGCTGAAAAGCTAGATGCAAAAGCGAGCTCTAAAATTTTAGTATCCTGCCTGGGCCGGCAGTCTCGACATAGATACCGACAATGTCGCAAACTTTCGATCGCTTAATAATAACAGAAAAAAACAACGTATGCAAGATAAATGCAAGTCTTAACATCCAAGATGCGTTTCTCGCAAGCAACGTTATTGCAACCGATTTTTTCTGTTATTATTAAGCGATCGAAAGTTTGCGATAGTGTCGGTATCTATGTCGAGACTGCCGGCCCTGGGCCCTATTTAATAAAGCTGACAATCCGACAAGTCGACATATGTCAAAAAGTGACAATTCGATAATTTTTCTGTTTAATAAAACTTACTGGTGACAAAATTGTCATGGTGGAAAATTCACAAATGTGTCGGATTGTCGCGACAATCTGACATTTTTCTGTTTAATAAAACTTTTTGAGTGACAGGTGACAATTTGTCGTGAAAACTTGTCAAATCTGGTTTATTAAACAGAAAGTTGTCATGACATGTTGACATATTTGTAGAATTGTCCGACAATTCTGACAGGAGCGTTACCCTCTGTCGCGAAATTATATTTTGAAGTCTGAAGGTGTAAGAAAGTGTTTATAAAAGGTTTATTACAATAAAAAAACATTTCATCATTATTCTTTAAATATTAGGTATAATTAAAAATATGAATTACTGTCATTGAAAATATCAATTACAAAAAATAAACTAAACCTTACCATGGTCCTTTTGCGCCAATTTTGCCATGTAGGGTACATTATATAATGTAGGTAGGTATTTCCAGTACTTATTGAAAATACCTAATGCTGTAATTTTTTCAGCTATTTCTTTCTATTTTTTTTTATGTCGTGGGTCAATTGGTCACTAAACTTCATAAAGTGTATATTTCTATTTTGATAAATAAGGCCCAAAATGGTAAGTTTTTTGTGCATTTCCATTTTACACGTGATCAAACAAACTGTCGAAGCGACATGGTAAATATCCCATTTCTAGTGTTAATTATAAACTATCGAAGTTGCACTAGTGATTGACTCATTCTTTTACTTTGATAATATTTTTTTTTTATTTTACCCACATTTATCTTCCTAAACCAAAATTATTTGCAAATATGTCAAAAGTCGACACAATTGTCACGACAAACTGACAATAATTGTCACCGACAATTGTCAAAAATAATTTTGACTGTGATTTTTTGACTTATGTCGAGTTTTATAAAACGCGTTTTTACTTTTTAAATGAAAAATATGTCAAGATTTCACCTGTCGATTTTTGACATATTTGTCACTTTTATTAAACAGCCTGAGCCCGACAATTCTACAATTTTGTCATTTTTTGACATATATGTCGAATTGTCAGCTTTATTAAATAGGGCCCTGGTATAAGTTGTTTCTTTTGAGTTTGACAGCCTCTAGCTTGGCTTTGAGAGTTACAGGAACTTGGAGCCCCTAGGATCGTGGGGCCCTGGGCACGAGCCCAGAGGAAAAGATGGCTCTGACCACTATATCAGGCGTAATATCAGGCATATTAGCTACAATGAAAGACATTCAAATATTTACGGACAAGTGGACAACTATCGTTCTGTCAGTGTCATACGCCCGCTTGTCAGGTAGCATTCGTGTGTCAAAATCGAAAATGTTCGGGACGTAGTAGCATTCTCTGTCTACGGTTCGGGATCATTTTCGTGTGAAAATATTCCTAATGTCCGCTTTAGAAGTCTTCTAGATCTCTTTGGCTACAATAGTCCTGTCAATGATAAGGGATTGATCCCAGTAAAAAAATTTAGGACAAGGATAATTCTGGTAACAAGGTTGTGTCTATGCAAGTACTCTCCGTTAGCTAGACCGGACACCCGGAGATAATTTAATGGATTGATTCGCCCGGAGTCCCGGACCTGAGAATAAAGGCCTGGACCCATCATCACGGAGCGGCGCCGCCACCGTGTGACGGCACAACGCATGTACGAAGCGCCGGCTCACGCTGCGCCCGGCAGTTGGATGTTTCGCTAAGTTCGTACGTGTGTAAAAAATATTTCCCCTTCTCCTCCACGTTTATTACCTATGCGCACAGCCAAAGTGGAGTGGAGTGTGGAACTCTCTGCCGGCATCTGTGTTCCCTCCCACATATACCCATCTGCCTTCAAAGCAAGAGTGAATAGGCATCTTCTGGGCACGCTCGTTTCATCATAGATCTCATCCATCGCTTTTCATTAAGTATAAAAAGTTATGGATTCACCCATTATTTTCTTTGGTTCTGTTTTTTCTTACATTCGTCGTCTTAGCAATAACAGGAGAAGAATACGTCTTTCGCAGTCCATATCTAGACAAAAGCAGTTTGAGTACAAGTCTAAACCGATGGTTGCCGCTTTGAGCCGCCGTGGTAATGTGTTCAGGCCCTAATAACCAAAGAGTAGAATACTTGTTATAACATGATGATGAACCGTTCTGGAACCGAATACCATTAACTCGATCATCGAACTCGAAACGATTGGGACAATTTTTTTCAAAAAGTAACAATAAAAAAAACACGAATGAATAAATTTAATGTTTTTTTATGTGAAATAATGAGAATCGATCGATGAATGAATATTTCAATGGGTATCGTTCGCATGTGTTGCCGATCGTGGATACGTTTTACACACACTTAAGCATTTGAGTTCTCATTATTTCACAAAAAAAAAACATTAAATTTATTCTTTCTTGTTTTTTTTATTGTTACTTTTTGAAAAAAATAGTCCCAATCGTTTCGAGTTCGATGATCGAGTTAATGGTATTCGGTTCCAGAACGACCTAAAAATAATGGTGTACCTATATGGTATAGTATATTTATTAGGACATTTAACATTTGCTTCAATCTACCAAGGAAAAATGAGAAAAAACTTCGGCCAGAGGGAGAGCTTAGACGATCAATCCCAAAGAGAATAATACCAATTGCAAATCAATCCGCTTGGCAGTATGTTTTACATTCCGTGATTTTGAATTGCGAAATAATTGATAACTTAATGATAACACAAAATCAAAGAGTAAAATACTTATACCAAAAGGAAAAAAAGGACTGTGAATAGTACCTGCCGGGATAAAACTATCCTATCTGTTAATCCAGGTTATAAACTATCTGTGTGCCAAAACGCTTTGTTGTTAAAAGTTATCAAAAATCGGGAACTCAAAACAAATAGTAAACATGGGAAAAATCCCGTTTTCAGTGTTAATGATAGTGTTGACTTACCATTTTATTTTAAAAATAGCGGTCACAAATTATATCTGTATTAATCAATAGCTAGAATCAACACAAACAAGTTTTTATAAATCCTCAAATCTTCTAAACGGTCATGTTTTCGAGATAAAGCATCCAAATTACAATCGCGAGGATTGTAATTTTGATGCTTTATCTCGAAAACATGACCGACATCAACTTTAATTGCTTATACCTACTTCAGAAATGTGATGCTTTAGAAGATTTTGTCTCGTACCACTTGTTTGTATTGATGCCAGCTATTGATTCATTTCTTACAGGTTTTATACGTGGCTATTAGAATCAAAGTTGTACTGATTTTGCCGTCAGTGAATAGATTCTAACTTTGCTGGATTAAATCTCAGAGACAGTGGCGTAGCTAGTCCCAGTAGGGCCCTGTATAAATTTTTTTTGGGGGCCCTTTGAACCCAAGTGCGGCGAAGCCCAAAACAAGGAGAAAATTATCAGTATTAAACTAATGATTTTTGTAAAACAAGGAAAATAGCATCCTGACATCGCTTTAACAGTCATTCATTTTCAGAGAATGTGTGAGTGAGCAAGGTAAACAAAAAAATGTGTAACTACGATCATGACTAGCATAGGCAAGCGAAGTGAGCTCGAAAAATTGGTGCTTTTTAAATGGCGACTGGCGAAGCCAGAGCTTTTTGGGCCTTGATAAGTTATATTTTCATTTATAAAAGATAAATGAGAATCAAGAAGAATCTTTGAGGTTTTGAGAAGATTTTGTGATTTTTTCCTCATCAGGGGCCCTTGCTACTTGGGGGCCCCGTATCATTGATACGGCTGATACGGCGGTAGCTACGCCCCTGCTCAGAGACGTAACGGTTTAGAAGATTTTGTATTACAAAAGACTTGTTTGTTACTAGTTATTGATTATTACAGGTTTTATGCGTGGCCGCTATTTGGAAAATAAAATAAAATGGTGGAAGTCAGGCAGACCACGCTTCATAGAAACGAATTCCAACCCTTTTCATCCAAATCCGTTCGGTAGTTAAAGAGTAACAAGCATCTATAGATACATCCATCCCTCACAAACATTCGCATTTAAAATAGTAGTAAGATGTCAGACGTCGTAAACCAATGAGTGCTATCGTTTTTGAGCTCACCAGATAGCGCCACTGTCGAGTAAGGTCCTACCTATAACTTCATAAAAAGTTTTTTTCAAGTACATAATTTTACAATATTCTCTCTAAAATAAGCAAGCATGAACCTTTTAAAAATCATTTTACCTCCAAGTACGATCGAGATACTAACAAATAAGATCCTAAATTGCTACTTAAAATTGTCAAGTCATAATTAATCAGGAATGGCTCAATCCAGACATAATCGAATATCAGTAAAATACGTGATAAAAAGCACGCGAAACTGCGATAATCCCTATTGTAAAACTACCCATGCACATTTGATTAGATTGTTATGGACAGGTTCACACTGTACTATATATTATTAACAATCTATGGTGCGCGATATTGTTGTGCTATGAGCTATATACTATTCTGCTATTAGATAATTGTTATAGCGTTGTCTGAAAGCCGCTTTATAGAAACTGAAACCTATCAACGCAAGTTTGTTTTTTAAGTGGCAACACTAGTTTGCTGATTTGCCGTGCGCCATTTTACTTTTTCCACCATTGTTCCACTAGTGTGCAATCAAGGAAGTCACATCGTTCAATTGGAATTTAGTTGGAAGTCAGTTCCTTTAGGTGTATGTCCGTCAAGTCGTCTACTTTGTTTTATTCAGTGCGATTTCATTAAGTCACCATGCGACGACAAGTCGTTTTCCCTCTGGCTCTGCTATTTTTAGCGCTCGGAGTTCCCTCAAACGCACAAAGTAAGTATACATTTTGAATTGTAAACCTCGACTTTAAAATTACCAATAGCTGCTACTACTTACTAATAGCCATCTCTTGATGGATAAGCTATGGGTTGTCGGATCGGTGGCGGGCCGAAAGTCGCGCAACTGGCGCTGTGAGTTCGAGTACGACGCAAGTAGTCGATACCGCCGCAATTGACGGGCGACGGCTGCTTGTATGATGTCACTGGATGAGTAATTACTTCTTTCGACCTAATTATGTTTAATTAAAACGATAAAATGAGCAGCACTGCGGGCGCAGTGCTGCAGTACGCACGATGTGTTCTTCAAATATTATTTGTATTAAGCAAGGACAGTCGTAATCGAAAAATACTGGTAGCGATACTTGGATCAGTGACGTTGGTACAGTTCCTATTAACAATTTTATACTTACTCCTATCTAGCTGGATCGAAATAACGGTACATGCTCGTCCTCCACTTATCTATAAGAATACTAATCCGACTAGAACAATGTTCATTCACATTCGTCTATTACATACATAACATCACGCCTGTAATCCCCGAACGGTTAGGCAGAGCTGTACCTAATAGTACACCTACATTTTGCGAGTTATGTTTAAGTTTCATTTAATAGGGGGTGAGCCTATTCCATCTATTAATTGGCTTTATAAGCTCTGAAGGAAACAGATGTAACAGAAATTAAAATTTAACCTTTCTTACTATAAATAAAAATAAATATCCCTGGACATTTCACACAGCACCATCTAGTCCCAAGCTAAGCAACCTAATGCTTGTGTTATGGTAACTAGATGGCTGATAAACTACATATATACATTTTTTTTTTGTAAATACATACATATTATAGATAGAAAAACACCCAGACCCGGAACAATTACTTGTAGGTCATACAAATATTTGTTCCGTACGGGAATCGAACCCGCGACATGCAGCGCAGCAGTCAATCGCTTGACCACTGCGCCAACCGTGTCGTCAAATATATAAATACACTCCTAATAGGTGGTTATAAAGTTACTTGTTTAATGATTGATGGGTTTATCTAATGATTGATGATGATTTCATTTAAAACTCTAAACATTATGAATACGGAGTACAAACAATGAAACAACAGAGCTATAACTGTAGATAACAGTTTCCCTGGTGTTTGTGTTGTTTGTTTCTCATCTTAACTTTATCAGTTAAACACCAAACACATAATCTCTGTTTCTTTACTCATAAAACAATTTACATGTCGTTCATTTACTTATGACTTTACATGCTGAACATTTGCCACAACATGCTGTATTTAGACAGGGTAATGAAGGACTTCTCCTCTAAGATGGAAAATCTTTATAATTTCTTATACACTAGTTGTAACCCAAAACCATGCACTACATCTTGTAATAGTTGTAAATAATAGTGTTACTGTTTTCCACGATACAATAACTAATGGCTGATAAATAATATAATTAACAAAGTGTTCATAATGACATAATCAACAAATAGAAGACACAATGACACATTTAGACCTTATTATATTGTACCTATGTTTCACAAATAAATAATTTGAATTTGAATTTGAATGAGTTGTGTGCTGCCTTAAGCAGTTGGTACTTGTGTGGAATGCTTACAATATAAAAGCAAACTAAAGAACTTATGACTAAATAGAAATTAAATGAACCTAACAATGTACTTTAATTAATCCTTACAGCTGAGTGCAATTAGCAACTCTTTTTATCCTTTAAATATCTTTTTTTCATTGTTTTATAACTTGTAATTCAACAATTTTATGTTGAGGCATTTGGTTTTTTATCTGTTCATTATTTTGATGAATTGCGATTTCTAAGATTAAGTTTTCTTAGGTACTAAACCCCTATTTTCTTCCTAAAATACTGTATTAAAGACTTAGGTTTCTTTTGCCATTTATAACATAACTAGCTGTTGCCCGAGGCTTCGCCCACGTGGATGTTGAATAAATATCCGATAGAAACATACTACCAGGATTATAAAGTAACCTATAGGTTAATCCAGGTTATGGTAACAAACATTTATATACCTTCATCCCCCTTTTTAACTCTTCTGGGGTAGAATTATCAAAAATGATGAGACACTTAGAAATCAAATTTCAATCGTCAGCCTAAACACAAAATTTGAAGATCCTAACTTCAAAACAAACAGACTTTCATAGAAACTTCCATCCCCTATTTTACCCCTTGAGGCTTAGAATTCCCCAAAAATCATTTCTTAATGAATACTTACTCTTCACAAAGAACACACCCTCCATCTGTATCCTCATGTCTCTAGGACCAACGGTTTGGGCTGTGTGTTGATATATCACCCAGTCAGTCAGTCAGTCAACTTACCATTTTATAGATAGATGACTCCGTAATTCTCTGTATTTCTTCTATATTTTTCACTTTCTGGGCCGTAACCTTTCCAACGTTATCACACAAAAACTTTCATCCCCTATTTTTACGACTTTACCTTTACGAGTAAATTTTTTTAAAACTGAATGTCGTATTTACCTATTTATATCTAATCAAAAGCCTAAAAAATAAGATTCAAGCTTCTAGCTTTATAAATGACGTCATTTCCTTACAAGCTTTCACCCCCTATATCAACCCCTTACAGCCCCTTTTTCGCATTAAAAAGTAGCCTATGTCCTTTCTCAGGCTCTTAAGAGTCTTAAGGTCCAAATCTTTTAAATCGGTTCAGAAGTTTAGGCGTGATTGCGTAACATACAGACAGACAGTTACTTTCGCAATTGTAATATTAGTAAGGATTATAAACATCATCTCTTAAACATCATTTTCGACTAATTATAAGCAAGTGTGATGATTTCATCTTTTAAAAATATAATAGGTAAGTATTTACTACTTTTCTGGAGTGTACTTCTGAACGAAAAATTCAAAATGACATTTAGTTTTGGCAAAACCTATGAATAAGGAATCCTATTCGTATTCTTTTTTTATTATATTAGTATTCTTACCTCTATGGGCAAAACCCATCAGTTTCAGTCAAATAACAATTTTTAGGTTATGTAAACAGTAAACATCATCTCTATAACCTGTCATGGCAATCATATCTGTCACGCGAAAAACGTTAAACATTTTGAAATTTTATTATGTGCATAAAAAAAGTTACTTTATTCTATTCAGGGCAATCTATTCTGAAAGGTACGAAACATCTCCTTTCCGAAAAAAGAAAAGACAAAAAATTGACTGTCCCAAAAATATTAAGCATTTTTTTTTTTGCTGCTCATGGTGCCCCTAAGCGTATACTCCAACTCATATAAATCCGCCCCTAAGACCACCCACTGATCCATTATTTTACTTAAGTTACTGAGTACAATGTCCAAGTATAGCGGCTGTTGACCCATTATTTTGCTTTGAACTGACAAGCTACTGAATACAATTTCCAAGTATTGTGGCTGTATTATTTTATGCTGCAGCCATAATATAACTGACTCATTGTATCTTTTACTTTCTGCATGCCACTTTTTCAATTGCAAGTGTATAGGTAGGTACAAATCCTATGGCTATTTCACAGATATCTTCTTAATAAGATTGACATTTTTTTTAAGTCTATTTTATTTTTACACTTACACTTACATGGACACATATATTTATGTAAGTACCATTATTAAAATGAAAATGACTAAATTCGGGGATGATTCAGACTAGCCAAGTTAGAAAAAAAATGATATTGGCAAGTGAAAAAAAGAATCAACAAAACCAAAATGATCTCTTCAACATTATTGTTAAAGTTTTTAACATGCAATTTGCGGCTGGTAATGAAATCCATTCATGTGGATAACGTAAGCCTGCAGATATTCATAAGTAGGGTTAAGGTAGGGTAGGGTAGGGTTACACGAGGCCCCGTGTTAGTAAGCCGGCGACGGACGCGGCAAGGCCGGTGGGGTAGCTAGTGACGCGTGGCGTGCGCAGACGCAGACGTGACGGTGGAGGAGGGCGCGCCGCTCACGGTGGAGTGTGCGCTGCGCGTGGAGGAGCGCGCAGAGTGGCGGCTGGACGGCGTCGCGCCGCCCGCCGACCTGCGGCCCGCCGGCGAGGCCGCGGCAGCCGGCCGGCTCACGGCGCGCCTGCACGCGCCCGCCGCGCGCCCTGAGCACGCCGGCGTGTACACGTGCGCGCGCCAGCCCGGCCAGCGCGTCCGCGTGCACGTGCGCGCCGCGCCCCACGCGCCCCCCACGCACGCGCCACACGCACCCGGTACTGACCTAGTGCTCGCATGCCGCCCGACGACCCGCTCCGACACCACGCTCAACACTCCTGTAAGCGACACCTGACGGTGGTTGCAAATTTCGATTTTGTTAGCATATTATTCTTTCATACTAATGACGTTTTGTTTAAAAGAAAGAAAGCCAGGCTAGGTCTTGAAGGAAAAAGGAAAGGAAAAAATAATAACATTTTATTCAGTTCGCATAACATGTTACAATATTAAAAAGCTTGTAACAAGAAAAACGAGCATTAAGCGCTACAGCTTGCATATTCTTATGGAGTCCACACTAGGACACCCCGTGTCGTGGAGACCAAGCTTACTATCTTGACCTACTACTATCCGACTGAAACACGATTTTCATCCGAAACCAAAACTTAACGGAACTTTCGGTACCTCTCATAGTTTTGGGCAGAACCGAAAAACACGCAAGGTTCTTAAAATACTAATAACCGCTTCATTTTCAGACCACAGTGTGTGTTCTCAAAACAAAAAAATAATTTGTTTTCAAAGATCAATTGCCCAAGAAAGAGCACTGTTTTCGGTCAAGCCGAATATTCGGACACTAGTAACGAACTAACAGAACAAGGTCCTTTCCGTTCAATAACTACAACTAGTAGCTAGGTATTGTACCGGTGCTTGTGCTAGTTGGTAATTAAATGGTATGGTCTAGGCGCAAAATGTCCGATTCGTTCGAGAAGAAAGTATTGAAGTTTTTTTTGCGAGCGTTCAGTGAGACGCTTAGGTAGCTGACTGTGCGTAGAAGGACGGCCTTGTTTGACATCGCGTCGTCGTCGGTCGCGTACGAAGCCAAGCAACTCGCGCGCTGCTCGGCCGCTGATATCAGTGTCGCAATGCAGTGCTATAAGGGAGGCCACGTGTGACATGTGTCGGACGCAAGATACGCACGCGACCGTCATGCGACGCCTCACAGCACGGCCTGCTAGTTCTGCAAAGTTCCAAGAAAATCTACTTGACTTAATTATTAAAATAATTGTTTGTTTTCAAGATGACAAAAATGATGATGATGTCGTTATTTGTTGAGGCCGCTTTGTGGAACCTATTAGATTAGAATGTATTAATTTGTGAACCGTCCAAGAATGTCGGGTACTTTCATACCATTATTGTTGAGCGGGTCGTCTCGCGGTAGGCGCGTGACGTTCGTTGGCACTGCTGTTGACGCCGGTGCAGGCCCGCTTGCAGGAGTGCTGCGCTCGGTGGAGTCCGCACTACGATTAGCTGTGGGCTCCTTCACTATTGTAGATTGCTAGTTATTTAGCTTCAACTTGAGATTGAGATTGGTAACGCATCGCGCCATGTTGAACATGGTCTACGTAGCCGTGCGTGTGAAGGAGCCCACAGCCGGTCGTTGGTGGCCGCCGCCGCCGCCGCCGGTGCACTCAGCACAGGGCAGTGACAGGCCGAGCGAGGCCTTTCGGGCGCGGAGACTCGGCGGACATGCTAACTAGCTTCGCTCTACGTACACGTCCGTAGTTTGAATTATTTTTATACTTACTTGAAGCCATTGTTTTTTTTCTTGTATTGTTTCGTTTTTTAGAGATTATAGTAGTAATAACACAATGATTTTCGCTTATAAGTGGCATATTGAGTAATCGCATTCAGTACCCTATCAACATGCAACCAGGGCCGGCAGTCTCGACATAGATACCTACCGACACTGTCGCAAACTTTCGATCGCTTAATAAGAACGAAAAAATTCGGTTGCAATAACGATGCTTGCGAGAAACGCATCTTGGATGTCGAGACTTGCATTTCTCGCAAGCAACGTTGTGTACGTTGTTTTTTTCTGTTATTATTAAGCGATCGAAAGTTTGCGATAGCGTCGGTATCTATGTCGAGACTACCGGCCCTGCACAAAATGTAATTGGTGCTAAAAGGTTCATGAAAAGGATCGGAGTAAAGTCAGTTTGGTTGAGCAGTAGACCCGCGTGCCGCCACAATAGTATCGCACTTGGCGCTTCACTCCACATTATTTTTTATATTTATCTAAACTATCTAATGAAGTAATGACGTATTGCAGATTCTATATGCCTGTAGTTAAGCCGTAGTATCTTTGTAGGTGTTATTAATTGCAGTCTGATGTTGATTTATCGCCAGTAGTATCTACTTACTTTATTTATTTAGATAAGGTTGTAGTAACGTTATCTGTGGTAGTGATAAGTACTTTTGATTTAAGTAGCACAATGATGTGAGAAATGCCGAGATAAAGCGACCGACTGAAGGGTATCAACTAATTTCTTAAAAAATGGTCATGTGATTGACAAGATGGTTTTGCTCCTTTCATTTAATGATTAGAATAACATTTATCACCAGTTTTTAATCCATGTGCTCAATCAAGTATTCAGGACTTGTGAGAAAGGCTTGTGACTTGCACGCCACAAGTGGTAGCTGGCCAGCTCCCCTGAAAACAAAAATAAGTATTGGAGTTCATGTTTCATTTCCACCCAAACCGTACAATGTGCGTTCTCCTCCGAGCGAAGGACGTACATTGTGCGGTTGTCTGCTGCCTGCGCTCGCGTTACTTGCACATGGAGCCGCACGAACGCAGGCATATTTATTTCTCAAAGTTTCAGTCATCACTGAAGCCCCATTTCTAAAATGGCCTCTAATTTGTTAGGAAAAACGAGAAAATGACGACGAATTTCAAGCGTACGACTAAAGCCCTTTCGCCGGCTGCGACTCTAGCGATTCTGAATCGTATATTGCGATAGTAGCTATACAGAATCGTGGTTATGTGGACGAAAGTACACACTACACAGCCAGCGAGAGCATCGTTACGTGGACGAAGGTACACACTACACTGTCAGCGAGAGCATCGTGACTGTATTGCGTTTGCATCGGTGCAAAAAATCGCGGTGGGCGAGGGCCCTATCCACCAAGTGTTCCGATTGCGACGAAGAAGGAAGCTCTTTGAATGATTCTGTATTGCTTTCGGTACTAGTTCAAGATAAACCTAGGACTCGCGCTTGGCTGGTCTAATGTCGGTTGAGTGACTCGGTAGTTGGTGGCGACTAGCGCCACTGTGGCTCAGCTAGTGACGGCGCGTGTGCTTACAGGTGAGGCGACGACGGCGGCCACGGGCACCGACGTGCCGCTCACTCTGACGTACTACGACGTCGGCCGCTTTTTCTCCTTCAACTGCACCGTGCCGCGCACCGCGGATTCCACCTACGTCTGGTGAGTCACAACATCACTAACTCCCACCGCTCACTATTTAACCCGTTGATTCCTGCATAATGCCTGCAAGAACCTGGTGCTAGTATCAAAGAGACTCTAAATTGCCTGCATAATGCCTGCAAGAACCTGGTGCTAGTATCAAAGAGACTAAATTGCCTGCATAATGCCTGCAAGAACCTCGTGCTAGTATCAAAGAGACATTAACAAATGTTTTCAAAATTCAAAATTGTTACTATATGCAGACGATCTCATTCTCGATTTTTAGGTGGTAATGTCTGCCGATCCTTCTACCCGTTTTATTCCGCGTCACGTCAGACAATAATAACAGCAGCACGCATTACAACCGTCAGTGGAGTAGTTCACATTCTCAAAACGTTCGATTCACAGAATGTCATACACTCAAAACGGCCGATTCGCAGATTGTCAGGTTCTCATTCGATTCGCAAAATTGCCTAGGCAATACCATACATAGTTTTGTTTGATTTCTTGTGCGTGTGTAGGTTTTCTGTATGTGTAGTTATAACAAAAGAACTACTAACTAAGCCGTAAAATCTTTTTATACGGGCTGAAAATCATGTGCGGGTGGTGTGAGGGCCACTTTGTTAAAACTCTTTCAAAAAAGTGCTTAGGATTTAGTGAACATTCCCAAAGAATTGTGAAATTCGGAATCAGATTTTGTGAAAGTCGAATAAGCGAGTTATGGACTGTACAGTTGGGCCCTCAGTTCTCACATAGAGGATTGAGGGCCCACCTGTACCTGATAAACTATGGACACTACAGAAAAAGTATTTATGCCAAGATCTAAGCTAATACCAAACAAATTTGTGAAAACAAGATATTATCGCAAAACACTGTCCTACTTTGTATACCTATCTTAGTTTAAAATGGGCCCTGAATTCTAATACACGAATTCGCAAATAAAATGAAACCACTAACTTACAGCTACTGTTTAAAATCCTATTCATCTGCCTAGCCTTTTCCCAACTATGTTGGGGTCGGCTTCCAGTCTAACCGGATGCAGCTGAATACCAGTATTTTACATGGAGCGACTGCCTATCTGACTGAACTGGCGTACCTCTCTTATTTTTTTTCGAAATAGCGTGCGTCGTAATTACGTATTTCGAAACTTCATATCACTCCCCTGGGTAACACGTTGGTAAAATAGTTGATTTCGGTACCTACCAATTAAAAAAAATCGAAGAAAGTTTATTAAAACCCATGACACTATATTTACTAATCTTTGCTGCAATCTAAAAGAAATTGTGGTATTTCCTAATTCAGACAATAAAAATAAAATTCGATTTTCTTATACAATAAAAGGTACTTATTTTAATTTCTTTCTGGTATCGAATGTTGCACAATATTTTCAGAAAGACAAAATTTTGTATTTGTCTTATCTTTCACTAGCTGACCCGTGCCCACTTCGTTGGGCATAATGTTCAAAAATATATATCTTTCATAGTTAAGGCAGCGTTCGTAAGAAACGTTTTCATTCGAATGTTTTTTCGCCGATTCACTTTGCAAAACGGACTACCATGTAAAAGCCTTTTTATTTTTCGGTTACCTATGACACTCAGCAATAATGTGTCTTTCTATTCGTGAAAGAAGATTCCGAATTGAAAGAAGTCTCGCTCGTGTCAGGGATGTATGTCGAGACAGTTGAGATTTTCTTTTAGGCATATTGACAGAAGTTATGATTTCAAAATAACAACCTAACATAACCTAATTGCAAAAAACTAAATACCTATAACCTAAATTAATATCTACATGAAACTAACTTAATACCTATAACCTAAATTAATATCTACACGAAACAAACTTAATACCTACCTAGAACCTAAATTAATATCTACATGAAACTAACTTAATACCTACCTATAACCTAAATTAATATCTACACAAAACAAACTTAATACCTACCTATAACCTAAATTAATATCTACATGAAACTAACTTAATACCTATAACCTAATTTAATATCTAGGTACATGAAACAAACTTAATGCCTATCTATAACCTATCTAAAAGATTTTTTTTTTAATGTACCGAAAATAAAATTAATGAATGTCGAAAGTGTGTTACGAAAAATTCAATTTTGGGGACGTCCGCTGCGTAAAGAGCCGACCGCGCGAATGAGCCGCGCGGGTACCTACCTCTCAGATGTAAAAGGAAGGTCACGCCTCCTTCTTCCGAAGTGAGCACGAACGCGAACCGAAATAAGCCGAAACCATCGCGCGCCGCTGCCGCGCTGCTGTGGCCTTCACGTATAACGATGAGTTTTTCTCCGATTCTCTTTACAAAACGGACTACCACGTAAAAACCTTTTAATTTTTCGGTTTTTTATATAGCCTATGACACTCAGCGATAATGTGGCTTTCTATTAGTGAAAGAATTTTTAAAATCGGTGCAGTAGATTCCGAGATTACCCCTGACAATTTAACAAACACACAAACTTTACCTCTTTATAATATTAGTATAGATAAGTTAAACGCAATAAAACGAAAAGAAATGGAGGACTGAGGGCCCGAATTTTTATCAAGGTCGTAACTTTCAAACAACAAGAAGAGGTCACCTGTTCGTGCTTTCACAAATTTTCACAATTTATTTAGTAGCATATAGGATTTTAAACAGTAGCTGTAAGTTAGTACTGTCATACTTCCCGCCACCGGTTGCAGTTCTGCTAGTTTTCCGACTTCGGTGGTGAGTGTTTGGTTTTCCAGTTGCACGGGTTGATGCACTACCTCGCTCTTTATCCGTATCTCCAGTGATACGAACAAAGCCAATCTGCATTCTCGGATCCTGCGTGGTCTTGACCTTGAGCGGCTACGTGAGAAGTTCCTACGTCCACCTCTGCCTCTGTCCATTTCATTTATTTTTAGGTTGATCTTCGCTATTTTCGCCATGATGTGTGCTACGTCGAATTTGATCGAGGACTTCGCATCACCACGCGCTACTTCATTGAGTTGCGCGGACTGGTTAGTCTCCATGATTTTGTCTGCTATTATTGTCATTTGTTCAAGGTCCTTCGTAGACGTGACGGTAAGTGCTGCTCGGACTGCTGATGGTAAGTGACCTTGCCATAATATTTTTAATGTATCATTCTTTATCTTCTCTCTTGCTAATTCTTTCATTTCGCGCAATGGCTGACTAGGTTTCTGGTCTCCTAATTCCATTTCTGACACTAATTTTTGTACTTGTCTTTTCTCAGATTCTTCATATATCTGCAAAAGGCGTTTTTTCAGTGCTTCGAATTTGCTGGTCTCCGGGGATTTGCTTAAATATCTGCTATTTGCGGAACAACATCCTTGCTGAGTTTTCCTACTACCATGTAATATTTGTTAAAGTCTGACGTTTTTTGTGGTGCTAAAATTGCTTCCACTTGCAAAAACCAAAGACGTGGGTTGTCTTAGGCCTCTGCCTCGAATTTTGCGGGCAGCGGGGCGGCGACGGCGGCGGCGCGGGAGCGGCAGGATCTTATGCGTAAAATCAAATGGACCGATTCTCGAAAATAATATTTGAAAAAAAAAAATTGTAAATATGCCTGTAAAAACAAAAGTTATAAATACTCACCACATTATTCACAGTTCTAATCACGATTTTCTGACAATGCAAACTCAGTCACTGTCACACAGTCAAACTCGTCTCGTAATTCGGGTGGTGTGTGTGAAGATGAGCGCAAACTTCACAACAGAACACAAATAAAAAAAAAAACAAATAATAAACACAACAAATAATATTTACACTACTGTGCGTTTCAAAACAAATTACTTTTAACTGAGTACGTTAAAAAAAGTAAAACATTCAAGATCGCGGATATTAATTGCTTGTCACATGAAACAAATATGGCTTCTTTAGAAAAAATATAATTTGTAATTTATGTCGATAAAAATACAGTACCAAATAATATTGCATCATTTTACTACCAGTAACCATTAAAAAAGCGGTTAACAACATTTTTCCGGATAATATAGAGTAACACCACAGGGTTGCCCATACTTATCTTCCTAACTTAGAATAGAATAGAATAATATTTATTTGCTTAAAAACATGGTATAAAAGATGGTAAAATACAAAAAAAAACAAGAGCATACATGTTTTTGCTTAAAAGGGATAAGCGTACAAAATTTAACATTTGTTGTTGTTTGTTGTTTTAACATTTGTTTTTGTTGTCCCAAAAATCAAAGCGAAATTTCACAAAATTGTGGGGAAAAATGAAATTAATGTAGTTTTTAATTATTTTAATAGGGCTTTTGCCATTCCTTACTAATTTTTTTGGAAGGTATAAATTCGACAATAAAAAATAAATAAATGTTTTTTTTATTGTCTCTAGAAACGATCGTTTCTGTGTGTAGTCTGTTTCTCGAATTCTCCACAAATTGGTAACCCTGCACTTCATTCAAATCAACATGCGCTGGCGTCTACCTTGTAAGGAGTTTACGCCCATAATCTATATTATGTGTGCCGTTCATACTCACGAAAATATTCATCAATGAGCCAATGAGAAATGAAGGCAGTTCGTTTTGTGGCCTAATAGTTTTGTCCGGACCGTCGTAGTACTCGCAGTTAGAGTGAGGTACGTCACACGGGCTCGACAAGTTGCTACAAGTGTTATAACATAATTATAATAAATTAATTTGGCGTTGTTGGTAGGGTAGGCCAAGCCTAATTGCCTCTATGGACGGCACGCCCCTGGGTGGGCCCCTCAATCCTCTATGTGAGAACTGAGGGCCCAACTGTACAGTCCATAACTCGCTTATTTAATTTTCACAAAATCTGATTCCGACTGTTACTGACCACACGCACATTGAAAATCATCTGTACACCTATACAAATAAATAATGGAAGTGTCTGTTTGTAATTTAAAAATGACAGCTTTTTATTAAATGCCTATGACAGTTGTATCTATATTCTATACTAATATTAAAAGAGGTAAAATTTGTTTGGATGTTTGTATGTAGGGGGTAATCTTCGGAACTAATGATCCAATTCTAAAAATTCTTTCACTGGCAGAAAGCTACATTATTCGTGGGTGCTATGGGCTATAAATTATATTTATAACATACATAATTATTAGCCGAGCTATAAAAATTTTGCGGACGGAGTCGCGGGCGATGTGCTTGTACGTTTATATTTTTAAATTTTTGTTCGGGACTCTTATTGGCACATAGCTGATTAAGTGTATTTCTAATTTCAAAATAATAGCTTTTTACCGAGTTTATATGAAAGTATACAGGGCGAAACTTTCAATGGGGCAGTAAGGAGAACTACCTTAGCCGGTGCAGCTACACGAAAATGGTCTTAGGAGTCTATCCATACCTAATTTTCCGTGAAATTTTGATCCCCATTCTCAGATTTAAAAAAATTAGAGTTAGCAAGAAAATGACCATTTCACACAAAACTTTTTTTGATGCCAATCGATCCTGTTTCTAAATAATATAAGTGGGGGCACTTACATGCAAGCTGCTGTATACTATGGGCCGCAATGAGAACTAATGAGTCCACACTGGAGGAGCTCAACATCACAAAACATTTTTCGAATAGGACATTCTACGTCAAAACTATTCCGAACGAGATATCGACTTCTTCACGTGTCTCGTGTCTGTCGCAGGAGGAAGAACGGCACTCTGGTGGAGGACATACCTGACCTGCGCGACCGCTACAAGGTGGAGGACTCGGTGTTCCGCATGACCGTGCGCACCAACGAGGACGACTACGGCAACTACTCGTGCGCGCTCGGCGGCGCTGCGCCCGCGCAGGCCTGGGAGCTGCGCGGCCGCCCGCACGCCAAGCTGCCGCCCAACACAAACGTCGTCGAGGGCCAGAAGCTCAAGCTGGTGTGCAAGGTACGAGCCGGCCCGCGCCCGCCCCGCGGCCCCCGCGCCCTCTCTCACCGCTCTCTCTCTGTCCGCAGGTGGTGGGCAAGCCGTACCCCGACGTGAAGTGGCTGGTGGCCAACTCGTCGGACGAGGGCAACCACTCGGACGTGACCGCCGTGCTGGGCGAGCGCGCGCAGCTGTCGCGCTCGGAGCAGGGCGTGGACAACGGCGAGCTGGTGCTGGAGGCCGCCGTGCGCGCCGACGCGGGCGTGTACACGTGCGCGCCGGCCGAGGGGCTGGCGGCGCCCACGGTGCTGCGCGTCAAGGACATGTACGCGGCGCTGTGGCCCTTCCTGGGCATCTGCGCCGAGGTGTTCGTGCTGTGCGCCATCATCCTGGTGTACGAGAAGCGCCGCACCAAGCCCGAGGTGGAAGACTCGGACACCGACAACCACGAGCAGTGAGTGCGTCCGCTCCCGCGGCCCGCCCCCCCCCCCCGGCCCGCCCGCTCGACGCTCACGCGCTCTGCTTGTGTGTTGCAGGAAGAAGTCGTAAGCGTCGTCGCGCGCGGCGGGACGCGGGCCGCAGCCAGTCGCCTTGTTGACTTTGTGATCGTTGTTATGTTTCGTTCGCAATAGATTTATATGTATCTCTGCACGTTGACGACGGCATGTTTCGCCCGGCCGGCTTTACTCCCGCGCGTCCCTTGTCTTTCCTGCGCCTGTCGCCCGGCGCGGAACGAGCCTCTAACTAAATATATTATAAATGAATCCGAGAGTAAAGTACAAAACGAAAGGCACGCTCCGCAGCGTTCATTCTTGTCTAAACACTAAAATGCAATGACTAAACTCTAATGATATTGTTTGTACCATAGCTTTGTAATATATTATGCGCTGACTTCTGTGTACTTATAATTTTATAATTTTGTAGATATTGTTATTAATCGATTATAATAATGCTCCTCACTGCTATTGTAAATGATATTCATTGAGATGTAATGAGATGCGCAGCTCGACTAGGCTATTGAGTCTTAGCAACTGAGGCTCCTACAAGTCAATACATGCCGCGCTCTCCCTTACAGCTGTTTTCTTAGTTATTTTCTTGCAGCCGCTCGACGCCGACCATTTATTATGTATTGAAAACCAAAACGGTAGATTATATTATTATAATAAATTATTATGTTGATACCACTGTTTCATTTTAGATATAAGAACAACCTTGATGACTCGTTTTGTGGCGGAGTGAGGGCGTACAAAACTCGCGCAGGTGCACATCCTCGACGCGCCCGCATCAGTTCAGTTTACTTTAGTTTCAGACTAGCGTATTTTTTGCGCGTATAAGCTCATATTGGCTCGTATTACCCTCAACCTAAAAAAACAACTGGTTCCACTCCGGGAGTGCCGACAGAAGTGAAAACTTGAATATTAACATTGTGCATTTTTGATATTTTGGAAAGGTAAGGGAATAATTTTGCACGAATTGTTTTAAGTAAGAACATTGCTCTCAAATATTGCTATACTGAAAATAAAAACATGTTCGACTTGCTTTACAGCCATTCAAAAGCAACATATCCCACCACTATCAGTTTACAATGGATTCAAATATCCACCACTTAGACTGTCTTTAAGACTTTCGCGCCGGCGCACACTGGTCTGGAAATCGAGCTCCATACTCATAGAAACTTAAAGTAAAGAATTTAAAAAAAAATTGTAATGGCTCTGGTGAGTGTACGACTAAACGCCGAATGACTGAACACCGACAAGACTACTTCGACGGGACTCTTCGCCGACAGGACACTTCGCCGACAGGGCTCATCAGCGACGCAATTTATCTCCGATAATCAGAAACTTTACTTTGGAAATCGATTATGCTTTTCTTGTAATATTTATTTTTTAATAAATTATACAATTCATAAAAAATAAATATCTTGAATTGGTTATTAGCATCACATCACATCTTTCTTAAAATTCTCGTGTCACAATGTTAGTTACGATACTCCTCCGAAACGGCTTGACCGATAATAAAAAAAACAGAAACATAAAAATCGGTCAAGCCGTGTTTGGGATTATAGCTCGTAAGCACCAACCTAACAGTTCCATTAAATTTCGAAAAAACGTACTTTTAGTTTTTTCTCCCATACAAAAAAAAACAATTTTTGGAACGAAGTTCCTTCCTTATCGCGCGTTGCGAAAGGCCCCCCCCTTTCACAACGCGCGATAAGGGTAGACGGAAAAAATTCAGACGAAAAGTTGTAACGACACTTTTTACCCGACTGCGCGTCGCAAAGGAGGGTTATGTGTTTTTGCTATTGTAAGCCGTGCGGCGTGCGCATGTTTCTCTGTCTGTCTCTCTCTCTTATAGAAAGCAAGCCAGATATTTTCGTTTCGTCTTTGGTCTGTGGATGGGTGATCAAGGTTAAGCAACGACTGCCAAGGTCTGTCTGTGGATGGGTGATCCAAGTTAAGCAACGGTTGCCGAGGTCTGTGGATGGGTGATCAAGGTTAAGCAACGACTGCCAAGGAACTTCGTTCCATCCGGGATCCCTTGACACCTCTCAAGTTTTTTTTCTCACGCGTAGTGTGACTTGTACCATCCATACGTTAATATTATGTAAAGGGAGATAATTATACCAGAGGCATTTCAATTTTTTTTTTTTAATTCTTTACTATAAGTTTCTATGAGTATTGAACTCGATTTCCAGACCACTGTGCGGCGGTATGCTCTCGCTCTGTCTTACGAATTTTCGATCAGGTTTTTTTTCGATTTTCGATCAGATTTTCATCCCGAAAAGAAGTACTGTTCCCGAGGAAAACAACATTAACGTCCTTATGATAATAGATGGCGCCACGTGTCTTTCGAATCAGGATTTTCAAATTCTAAAAAAACGCGAGCGAAGTCGCAGGCAAAAGCTAGTAGTCTATAAATCTGCAAGTGGGAACATAGGTTAGCTGCGTAAATGAACTTGGGGTTTTGGAAGGCATATTAAGCTAAATTAGATATGCTTCTAATGTGATTCGGAGGAATGGTGAAAATGACGTGAAAAAAGTTTTGAGTATAAATGTGAATGGGTTTATGAGTTGAAGACTAAACAAACAATGGATGCACTGTGAAGGATGAGATGGCCTGAGACTTGTCAAAAGTCTATTCAAACTGCAGTTTTTGAAAAGTATCAGTTGTAACGTCCTGAACAGCGTAAATTCCTCACAATCAGCAGTTTGTAGAGGAGAGGTATAAAAACTTTGTACGTCTCATCAACGGTATATTTACTTTGCGAACGCAGCAACCTACTTGGATATCGTGCGTCACAAATATTACGCTATAATTGTAACTTTTCACGCAAGGCAGATCGAGTCGGACAACAACTGTGGAACTAACCACCTGTCAAGAGAATCACTACCACTTGTTAAATTGATAAAAACATTAAAATAGAATTCGGTATGATAAAAATTCGTGCTGTCAATTTAACATAAAAGGTATGTACATAATAAACAAGATAAATAAGCGTGTACCGCAGATATGTACAAAAATTAATCTGTAAAACAGAGAAGGTAAATGTTACCACAACTTATTGCAATAGCGTGCAAACCTTGTACAGACGCCAGCACACTGCACATCAAGCCACTACAATCTGTCATTTATTAGATTTTCAAGTTTATCTCTAAAGTATTAAGTTCAAGGTTGGTTGGGAAAATCCAACAGTTTCGGGTTGGTTGACCTGCTGGCATCTGTGCACAAAAAAAAACAACATCAAAAATATGTAAACAAAACATGAAATAAAACAGAAAAATAGATTTACACTTAATAGAGCATACACTACAAGTTAGTTCTTTTATTTAGCAAGATGCAGGCACTGATTACTAAGTAAGTAGGAAAGTTAATCGCATTTCAACAGATCCCGATGCGAGCGATGCGATGACTGATGTATCAGGTCGACATGGCAGTTCAATCATTCGATCACTAACCGGAAAGTTTCGCTACTCCCCGGTAGATGGCGGATAGCGTCGTATCTCTCAATGGGATTCCGTTTCCGGGTCGATGGCCTCGGAGCATTCAAAAATTCCCGAAGCTCAAAAATGATGCGTATGATGGTGACAAAATGATAAATGATGCATCAATAACCCAAAAACGCTACAATCTACTGATGCTCCTTCCGACTTACGGAGAGGAGCGTGTAGGGGGCCGGAGTAAGTCGGTACGTAGATAGGTTTCTACTCGGCAATCGTCAACATCTCAGGAATATCCCGGCGGTTAGTGACAACGTTGCAGCGTCGTCGGATAGAGCAGGCTGAAGATTTCCGTGTGGCTCACTGAATAAGTCTGGTTCCACATTCAGTGCTGCTGTGCAGTTGCGTGTTCAGATCTCGTCGGGGTCACTAATTTGGAGGTATGGTACCAAAATAATAAACACAATCTAGAACTGCATTAAATAGATCTCTAGGTACCTTATGATTTCAGTGAGTGCAGTGGATTAAGACACGTGTGATGGCGCAGATGGCGCATTTAGCGAGTAAGGTCCTGTCATGAATTCTATTTTACACTCTAAAGTAGCAATAACTTCATAAAAAGTTTATTTTTAACAACATAGTGTAACCCTCAGATACATATTTACATTATGTCCCTGAAATTAGCAAGCATGAAACATTTAAAAATCATTCTTCCTCAAAGTACAACAAATTAGATCCTAACTTGCTACTTAAAATCGTCCAGTCAATAATTAATCAAGAATGGCTCAATTTTGACCACAATATTAGTAAAAATACGTGATAAAATAACGCGCGAACACTATAACATCTGACATTTCTGAAGAGGATCCTGCCGTTTTGCCAAAATTTAATTATCCAAACAAATTTTAGCAACCTTTTTATACCAATGCAATGCAATATTTGGAATGATTTTAGGACGCACATTTTCATTTGGTCAAATATTTACTCGGCAAAATCGGTCTCTAATCAAATGATTTATTACAGCAAACAATCTTTAGCCAGTAAACATTTAGTCAAATGATTTGAACATATAAAGACAAAAATAAGATTTTTTTGGGAATTATATAATTAAAAATGTACTTTTATTTTTATATAATCATTTATTTAATACAAAATATTTGTAACTTACAATTTAATTTTTTTGCAATGGACTTAATTTTATTTCAGAGTATTCAGACTTGTGTTGCAGAATTTGATTATCCATTTTTTTTTCCTTTTTTTTGTGGCGTTTCACCCCCGTTAGTATAATCTCAATGTCAGCTGTCGCTTAAACCCTATTTAAATTAAAATATTGTCTTAAAAATTCAATAGGTTGTGCGACAAAAGTTAGTGACAGAAGCGATTCGCTGTAAGACCCTACAGTGTAATTTAAGCTGCTGTAATGTAGGCGCGGAGGGGCCAGGCGGTCCGCGAGCTGAGGAGCAAATAGTTTCAGGTAGGCGGTGAGCGTTAAAACCATCTGTTAACGATAAGCTCGCGTGGGACCGCCGGAACCCCGCAGCACCGGAGCCGTGACAGGCCTGCTGCATGCTTGCTTGCATGCTACATGTTGCATGCTGCATGCACGGTGTATTCTAAATGTAGGTAAACTTTCCGAGATATGATAGTTCTGCCTTTTAATGACTATCGATATGAAATGTATGCCAAAAGACGATTCTGTCGATTAAATACCATCAATGCCGTTAATTACATAATAATATATTGTAACAATGTCAAGAAACTTCCGCTACTAAACACAGTAATAGTGTTTTGCATGATTAACCGACATTGAGCGTCATTTATGATTTACCATTTACCAATATAATAAAACACATTTTAATTTAATTTGTATATTCTGTGCAACTGACTTATAGATCTTTTGTCATTGACTAATGAATAGAAATGGTAAATTGAATACTGACAATACTAAATATTTAGCTTCTTTTATTTTTCGTAAAATATGTTAAACCAACTGAAATATTTGACTACATTAAAATTGGCAAAAGTACTAGTTGGTAAGCAAGTTATTGTTTAAACGTTCACTTGTCAAACATTAGGTTTGCGTTACAATGATTTGTGAAGAGTTTATTTGCCAATAATTTGGCAAATGAAATTATGCGGAAAATTGTTTGGGAAGTGATAATTTGTTTTTGATGAAACAACGGAGATCCTTTCTGAAGACCTTACCTACTGTAGGTACAGGAACGCCTCTAGCGGCAAATTCATGCGCGATAGCCCCCATTCAATCTGGTTTCGTTCTTATAGGTACCTAATAATGTCATATTTAAGCCTGTAACATTCACAATGTAAGTTTGAATGTTTTGCCAACAGTTTCATGTGAAAGGTGCGATTACCAAATCGCCAGTCTATTGACCTCGCTTTTTTCGCTTTTGTTTGTAAAATTACTCTTGGTTGTTAAATAATATCTATAATTGTAAAAGAGAATGCTCATGGAAGTATGGAATCCCGTACCATGCTGCATCAAAATCAAACCTTGTTTTTTATAGACTACACTGATCGTATTAACTCCTACAAAAATTATTTTTGAAAAAAAAACCCGCGTTTCAGAGTTATTTTATAAAATCGAAACTAACCTAAAAAGTAGGTCTATTTTTTCGACGCTACCAACGACGTATTTTAACACACATACATTACATTATTGCTCTAAAAACAGCGTAATACACTAATATAAGTAAGAATTACGAGTTAAAGTAACATCCACAGTATGCTTGACTGAAACTCGATTTTATTTTAGACCTTTACATTGCCAATAGTCAGTCAGTACAGTACAAATGTCAGATGCCACAGATAAGATAACTATAAACCATAGAGTATAGTAAGTGCTATAAACTAGTCGGGATTTAGGGATGTAATCGATAAATCAAAATCTTTAGGCTGAGAAAATCTATTTTGTTGCAAATAGCAATAAACCAAACTAAATCGATTTGGTGTACTGATCTTACTTAATTGTAATTAATTTTAGAGTCCTCTCGACAGACAAGGGTTTGTTCAATTGAAACGGAACGTCATTTATATTCAGTTGAAACGGAACGTCATATGAAGGGAGTAAAACAATATTCGTACTTTTAAACTCGAAAAGTATATTTCCAGTTCAAAAATCAAATCCCCGACGCGTAATGCCGTAAAAAAATATGAAACTAATTACTATAATATTTTGGTTTTGAGGCGCGAGACTTTTTGGTACAAACTTTGGTCATTGTCCTTTAATAATGGTAAGAACTTTAACTATAACTACACTATTGCATTAGGTAAGCCTGTGATGATAGTGGTATGTGTTTTAAATAATTAAATATTAAGTACTGTATGTATATTACGGTGTTTTAAAACTTCACCGAAAACCAATAAAAAATATTCATTTGACAAGTAACGACGAGGCGGTCCACACGGCGCGTTGCGTTAGCGTAGCGTCGACGTAGCGCTGTCGCTGCGTCGTTTTACATACGAATAATCATAATGTACAAACGGTGCGCTGCGTCGACGCAACGCACACACGACTGAACTGCAGCCCCCGAGACGAAGCGGGCGGGGGTGTACTCATTGCGACGCCTGGAACAGCAGCGCTCTGCTCAGATCATGAATAGGGACAGATCCAATACCGTCTTGTGATTTTGCGTCGATTTCGGCGGTGACGTAGTAATAGGAGCAATGCCAGACGTATTTTCTGATCCATGCTTTCTATAGACTGACTGCGATGTTTTTACAAAATGTTCGCCGTAACTGTGCGTCGCCGCTGCGACGACGGAAGGTTACGACTGCGTCGTAGTAACGCTGCAATGGCGCAGCGCCTGTGTGGCCTATGCGTCAAAATAATTGCGTTGCAACGACGCAATGCAACGTAACGAGCCGTGTGGACTGGCACTTAGAGGGAGATCCCATGAACGCCAGACCTACGTCATTTTTATAAAAGCTGAAACTTTTTCTGGGGAAATGCAGACGCCAGCACATCAAGCTACCGGAAACTGTCAAATTTTCCCAATTAACCTTGAACCCAATGCTTTAGCGATAAAGTTGAAAATCTATTAAAGACATTTGACAGATTGTAGTATCACATGTGCTGGCGTCTGTACCTTACTCTAGGTAAGAACAATTGGATATTATGAAAAGTCCAAAGTTGGTCATGGTGGCTTTGGCAGGTATCTGGTAACAATATTGTGATAAATAGCTGCTAAGTTATTGTTGCGGCCGTGCCGTTTGTGTAACTTCGATAGCAAATAAAAGCTTCACTGATTCTATTTTCTTTTTTTTGTTTATTGATTTTTAAGTTGAATTTACAAATAAAAACGAAAGACGGACAAGTTCTGATTATGAGTCGTCACACGTGTGTAAGCTAAGAGGACTCGCGACCCATATATATATAGTAGTCTTTGACCCACTGGCTGCTCGCGGCGCGGGCTGTGGGCGGGGCTTGCTGCCACTCAAGTCGAGTCGTGCGTATAAGGGTTTAAAACGCGGTGTACGTTACCCCAGCAGGAAATGTGACTCCCGGGTAAGCTGTACCAGGTTACACGCAACTTACCTGCACAATATGACTCTACACACTACTTCTTGCACCCTGTTACGTGACGTGTGCTAAGTTAATATAGGCGCGTCACGTAGCAACACATTCATGCATCACTCTACACTCACGTAGACTCACACGTGGGCGTGTCGCATAGCCACGCCCACGCTGACACTGGGCGGTGTTACTCAGTACAATACCGCCCACACACACACGACGGCTTCTTAGCTCGGACCGCTCCCGGCTAGCTCTGTTAGCCTTACATCCACTGTAGGTCCCCCGCCGGGCCTCCTCCGGCCAAGCGGAGGTCTCACCTGGCGGGGACAGACCGCCGGTGGCGGGTGTCGCTGTGGCGCGCCTACAGTAATACTCATAGCCATCACACACATGGGCGCGCGGTGCAGTCGTGCGTCCAATAGGCTGTGCCTAAATAGCCCACCCTATGACGGGCCAAGGAATAGCCTCCACGGCCAGGGGGCGAAGCCCCGTGACCGTCTGCCGCGCCTCCTTGCGGGGGTGTAGCGAGTTCTAACGACGCCCAGCAGGAAAGTGGCTCCTAGAGTGATATGAGTGGAACGTATAATTAGTGTACAATCTGCTGTGAATGTGCACCACATAAAAAATTGGTGCGCTTTGTCGTTTTGAAAAAAAAAAACGGAAAAATCTATTCCTGCTGGAGTAACGTTTTTACAGCAGGAAAATTCTAAACAAATGATTGGAGAGACAAACATTGTGCCTGGCCAGAGAGCTTAAGGTTTTCGAGTTATTGCATTTACTGCTGGAGTAACGTTTTGCAGAATCGTGTACCTCTAAAACCATTAGGTACATGTGCGCCTGTAGAATAAACATACACGAGTAGCTCTTTATTTGTGCGTATTTGTGACAGAATGAGATTTAAGAAAGTATTTATAATTTTCAAGCAATCGCGGTTTTTTGAAAACCCGAAAAAATATCGCAGCGCCTAAATGAGTATACGTATAAGCTTGCTGAAAACTGTATTCGGTCCTTCTTCACGCTTATAATAACCACAAAAAGTTTCAAAAGTGTAGGTACATGCATGCGTTATTGAATAATATTGCTAAAAGTCAAAACGACGGTGTCATAACTTGACACCGTCGCCGCGTCGTTTAAATACAAGAAACCGGCTCGACCCAAGATGTGTAGGTGTAAACCAAAAATTTGTGCATTTTGTCAAAAATAATATAGTGAAAATATTCAGCTTGGAATGTTTCGCATTAAGTAAATATAAATAAAAAATGTAAACAACGGCTGGTTATCCGACCAAATTCGAATGACTACCAAAAAATTGTTAAAGTTTGGCAATTAATTTACTTACAAAAATAAATTATTCTATAATTGTTTTTTTTTTGATAACTTATTATTTGAACAAACAAACAATTAATTTTATATTCATGTCATCACGTAAAACAACGTTTGAAGTAAAAACATTATACTTATTGCATTATTATTAGGCTATTTCCTAAAAATTAAACTCATTAAATAGGGAAAAGGGTAATTTTAAGAAATAAAATAACAAAAACTTGATACAAGAGCGACCTCGGGACTTGGGGTACCCCGACTCGGACAGGTTAGGTTCGAAGGGGATGGCGGGGTCTACTGAACGAGTGAAGCTAACGAACTAAAACCCCGCCATTTCCTTCGTGTACGGTCATTAAACCCTGCAATCAGTAATAGGAGCTACGTAGACTACGCCTGAATACAAAATATTGATATTTAAATGATCATGACCTTTTTATTGGGATGGGAAATCATCAAATGACTCCTCCCGCTCTGGGCGGAACGGAATTTTACTGACTAAAACCCATTTATGTTGTTAAGTAATAAAATAGAAACGCTTTCCAATCGTTCATGTTTTATTAATTGAAAACCGATGTTGCTACACTACATAAACTTAATAACCAACATCCCCCCTTTCCATCTTAATTAGGCACTTACATGACAAGCACTAAAATTATTCATAATCATAATCATCTAGTTATGTAAATGTACTTCACAATTAATTCAAATTATATAATCCTGGAGATAAACCGGAGTCCTAACCAATCGTCCTGAACTCGTAGTAGTAGTGGTCACCCTAGTATTATTATCATTATTTGCTGCTTGATTGACATCCACTGTGTTACTACAATAATTAGAACTATCTTGTGTTCCACTACTACTGCTTCCCGAGGGGTTTCTGGTTTGATTTTCATATGTAAGTATCTCCATAGTCCCACTGAACTTGCGGCTTCTCAATAAACTTATTTTTACTCTGAATCATATGCTTTTCATTCCTTACCACTATATTACCTTTTTCATTTTTAACAGAGAACGATCTAGGCCCTTCATTACTTATAACTTTACCAGTATGCCAAATTTTGTAAAAACACATTATCTCCTGGTTGAAAGGATTTTTTGACTCTAGCTGTTTTATTATAGCTATTCCTAGATTTATCTCTGTTAATCAACATTTTTCCCATCACAGCTGAAGGTACATTAGGCTGAAGTACTTTTTGATCACAAGGCAAGTTTGTTCTCAACAATCTAGACATCAATAATTCAGACGGGCTGCAACAGGTGTTGTTCTATAATGTAACATAGCCATACTAAAATCAGTATTACTGTCTCTGCATTTGCGCATCATGTTTTTAATAATACCTACTGCCTTTTCTGCCATTCCATTAGACTGTGCATAGTTTGGGCTTGAATGTATCAATTTTATATCCAATGAATTTGCATACTGTCTGAACACAACTATTAAAAGGCATGTTATCACTATGTATTTTGGAATGCCATGTGTAGCAAATATGAATTTTAATACTTTTATTACACAGTCTGCAGTTTTATCAGATAACTTTTGTACTTCAATCCATTTTGAATAGTAATCGACCACTCCTAAAAAGTCCTTTTTCCCAAAACTACATGTATCCATTCCTACCTTTACAAAGGGTAATTCAGGAATTTCATGAGATATGTGAGGCTGTTTTGAATTTGATGGTCTATATTTTTTACATGTCTGACACAATAAAATGAACCTCTCTATGTCGTGTGACATTGCTGGCCAAAATAGTACCTACTTTTCTGGCTCTTTTCTTAAATTTTACTATTCCTGAATGTCCTGTATGTACAATATTTATCATTTCTTGTCTTATATTTCTAGGTATCAGTATTCTATTTTTATAATATACAATACTATCTTTGACATTTATACCTATCATTTCTCAACTTATACAATATTTTAGTTTCCTTATCATAAATATTTTTATAATTTTTTGGCCAACCTGTATTATACCAATCCATAACTTGTTATAAGTTAGGATCATTATTGGTACGAGATTGCAGATGTTGCATCATCGATCTGAAATTGACAACTCCGTTTCAAAGCAATGACCTAGTTCTTGCAGTTGGCTCTACCCTTTTATTACTCAACAAATAATTTCTGGACAGATAGTCAGCAATATACATTTTAGGCCCTGGTACATATTTTATTTCAGTCATATTTTAAAAGTGTGAGAACTATGCGTTATAGTCTTGCAGAGATTTTATTTACGTCTTTATTCATAATAGCCACTAAAGGCTTGTGGTCAGTTTCCACTATAATTCTACGTCCATTAATGAATTGGTGACACTTTTCCATAGCTGCACAAATTAATAATAAAAAGTTCTTTTTCAATAGGAGCCCACCTATTTTGACCTTCAGTATAGCACCTAGAGTAAAATGACACAGGCCCATTCTGTAACAAGCAGGCTCCCATGCCACTTTTAGAGCTGTCTGTTTGCAAGATTATTGTTCCCTTGTTACTCAAAATTGCTAAAGTAGGAGTGCAACTCAACTTCTTTTTTAATTCTTCAAATCCCAAATGGCATCCTTTTAAATCTGTATCTACCATATGGAGTACCAAATGTGCACAGTTTTTCTTCATCACTTAATAAGATCTGGAAAAATCCATCTTTCATGTCTAAAATAGTAAATACCTAATATCGTCGCCTTGGAGGCCAATGGAGCTAAGCCACAATTTTTGCGAAATGGAGTTAAGTGCATTAACGTACTCACAAAGAGACGTACTTTATAATAGTCAATACATCTAATCGATATCATAACTGTAAGCAGGTTATTTTTAAATTTGCCAATAAATGTAAGTGTAGTTTTAATAAGAGTCAAAAAGTGTATGCAGCTTAGATTCATTGTGATTACAAGTCATAGAAAATAATTATTGAGTGGTCAACAGTTGTAAGAGCTCATAGAACTCTTGACCTCCAAAATTATGACATCGTAATACTGTATTCTAGACTTTTGTGATTGGTCATTTTTTAATCCAATCCAGATATTATAAGGGAAAATGTAACTGGCAGAGAAAAAACGTGTTTATTCCTGTTTACCAATCCGCATTCTGCATTCAATTTTGACCAGTTTGTGCGTGCAACATGCATTGTTTAGTTTGGTTCGAGATTCGGGAGTGACTCGCTGATTTTTGTGTTAAACGGAAATATTGATTATCTAATCTATATACATATAATAAAACAGTAAAAAAACTGTGTCTGTACATTGAATATATTAAAAAAAAAAATAATTGAGGGGGGTTTAGAAACAGTAATAGAGCACGAAAACAAAAAAAAAAATCTGTCTGTTTGTCTGTTTGTTTGTACACGCTAATCTTCGGAACTTCTTGACGGATTTGAATGATTTTTGTTTTGTTGTATGGGTATAAAGTCTGAGCAACATATAGGCTATAATTTATCTTGGAAACTTGAACACTTGATGCAGAACCGCAACAGACCAGCTAAACTATAAGAGATACAAAAATGGTACCTTAGCAAAAATTGTTTCACGTGATGAGCATTTTCTGCTAAGAGAATAAATTTTAAAATCTGGAACACCTGATGTGGAACTCCAAGAGCGCAGCTACTCTATAACATATATAGGAATGACGTCTTAGCAAGAGTGGTTCAGCCTGATGAGTACTCTCTGTTGTCGTATAAAATTTGAAGATCTGGAACAGCTTATGTGGAACTCCAAGAGCCTAGCTACACTATAACATATATAGGAATGACGTCTTAGCAAGAGTTGCTCCGCCTGATGAACACTCTCTGTTGTCGTATAAAATTTGAAGATCTGGAACAGCTGATATGGAACTCCAAGAGCCCAGCTACACTATAACCTATATTATTATAAGAATGACGTCTTAGCAAGAGTTGTTCAGCCTGATGAGCACTCTCTGTTGACGTATAAAGATTGTAGATCTGGAACACCTGTTGTGGAACTCCAAGAGTTCACTGTATAATTATAAAATAACATAAGCTGGGAGTACCTCCACGCGGTGAAGGCGGTAACAGTTTAGGACTGATTTTCGATGAAAATTCTATGAATCATTGAAAATTTGACTCTACTAGCTAAAACTCCCATTTATTTCCTTTTCCATTTATCTTCGTGACACGGTAGCCTACCCGGTAACGCAGGGGAGCAGTCACTTAGATTTTAATTGATCAGGTATTTTCAGAATAAAACTATAACCATGCCTAGAAAGAGGTCAAATCTTTCCCAACGTTCCAAAGGAGCTAAAAGATTGAGGATCATAAGATCCCAAGAATCTAACGAAAAGCGTCAGGATAGACTTGATGCTGTTCGAGAACATCAGGCTGCAACTCGCTCTTTAGAAACCTCTTCGGATCGCGAAGCTCACTTGCGTTCTCAGCGTATTTGTGCATCTACATCCAGGTCTCTAGAAACCAGTGAAGAATATGATGCGCGACTGTCCGCTGATCGTGAACGTCACGCATTGTCTCGCGAGTCCGAGACGTTCACGGATAGAGAATTGCGCTTGAGTTCTCAGCGTATCTACGCATCTGCTTCAAGGTCTCTAGAGACAAGTGAGGAACATGATGCGCGACTGTCCGCTGATCGTGAACGTCACGCATTGTCTCGCGAGTCCGAGACGTTCACGGATAGAGAATTGCGCTTGAGTTCTCAGCGTATCTACGCATCTGCTTATAGGTCTCTACAAACAAGTAAGGAACATGATGCGCGACTGTCCGCTGATCGTGAACGTCACGCATTGTCTCGCGAGTCAGAGACGTTCACGGATAGAGAATTGCGCTTGAGTTCTCAGCGTATCTACGCATCTGCTGCTAGGTCTCTAGAGACAAGTGAGGAACATGATGCGCGACTGTCCGCTGATCGTGAAAGTCACGCATTGTCTCGCGAGTCGGAGACGTTCACGGATAGAGAATTGCGCTTGAGTTCTCAGCGTATCTACGCATCTGCTGCTAGGTCTCTAGAAACAAGTGCGGAACATGATGCGCGACTGTCCGCTGATCGTGAACGTCACGCATTGTCTCGCGAGTCGGAGACGTTCACGGATAGAGAATTTCGCTTGAGTTCTCAGCGTATCTACGCATCTGCTGCTAGGTCTCTAGAAACAAGTGCAGTACGTGATGCGCGACTGTCTGCTGATCGTGAGCGACATGCATTGTCTCGCGAGTCAGAAACGTTTACCGATACAGAATCACGCTTGAGTTCTCAGCGAATTCGCACATCTACTAACAGGTCTTTTGAAACGAGTGATGAACGTGATGCGCGACTAACTGCTGATCGAGATTATCATACATTGTCCCGAACACGCACACAACAAAATATTCATAATCAGTTAGAAAGTGAGAGAGAAAGGATTGCTGGAGTACGGCATGAAGAGACAGAAGTTAATTCAGTGTACCCTTGGGATCTGCTGCGGAGTAACGGGAAGAAAAGTTTTTTGTTGTATAGTCTGGGCAACATAAAGCCTATAATTTATTTTGGAAAATTAACACCTGATGCAGAACCGCAACAGACCAGCTACAGTATAAGAGATATAAAAATGGTGCCATAGCTAAAAATATTCCACGTGAAGAGCATTTTCTGCTGTGAGAATAAATTTGAAGATCTGGAACACCTGCTTTGGAACTCCAAAGCCCATGGCAGCGCTATAACATATTAAGGAATGACGTCTTAGCAAAAGTTATTTAGTCTGATGGGCATTTCCTGTTGACATACAAAAATGAATGATCTGGAACGACTCCAATCGTCTCGCTCATCCCGGTGTTTTCCTGTCCCCGGGCCTTAGAATTCTACATCAGACGTTTCAAATTTTCGATTTTGACGACCCCGTTGTCGCTGGCATAAGCAACGGGATCCGCGTACCAAGTCGCAGGCAGAAGCTAGTTCAAAATAAATGAAAAAGTATTTATTTTGTATTTCTTTTCAAACATTCTACTTCGCTTACGCCTTTTTTATCTAGTTAGTTTATATGTCATCAGATAAAAAGTCAACGAGACAAGAGAGTTACCTAAGTAACTTACGCCCCATACTACGAGTATTACATTGTACATAAAATAGTAGCCAATAGGCCTAAACCACATAACTTAAAAACTATGATATTTTGGTAATTTTTAATTATAGCATTCAATAGTTACACGTTTAAATAGTGTAGGGTAAAAATTTGAATCCTCCACTACAATATGACACTGGTTTATGTCCAAATAATTGTTTTTACCTGCACCCTTATTTTTTAAACCTTCATAACTCAGAAGTGTAGTTCTGTGGAATAGCTCCATTACCCTCCAAGGCGACGATATAATACTAATAAAACAGTATATCTCCTCAGGAGATGAATTTGATAATTTTCCCTAAGAATGTTTTTATTTTTCTTCGTTCTTATGGGTCTAAGCAAAGTCTAGTGATTTATCAGGTTCTTCCACAATCACCAAGTTATTGCACCATGCAGTTGGTCCTTCAACTCTTTCTATTATATTCCTCCTCTCATAGTCATCTACCGTTTCTTTTAGTTTGTATTTTATAGCATGTGGTACTCTTCTTGTTGGTTTTATTACAGGTTGTGCATCATCACTTAACTTAATTTTATATGTACCTATACTACCTAAGCCTGTGAAGACATGTTTGTTTTGTTTTATGAACTCTTCTTTGTCTGAGTAGGACTGCGCTATTTCTTCAACACGTTTCACAAAGTTGAACCTGATACAGTCTGCCAACCCTAGAACCGGTTTCACTGGCAGATCTATGACATTCAATTTAACTTTTTCTTTATTTCTACGGATGACACAGTCCAATTCAACACTTCCTACAGTTTTTACCTTATCTCCATTGTACACCACCAAAACAGTCTGAAACTAGCTCAGTGTATTGCTTCCTCTTACTTTATTAAATAACTCCAACGGTAGTGTGTTGCAGTCAGCTCCGGTGTCCAATTTGAATTCCACCTGCATTCCATTTCTCAATATTTTTTCTTTCCATTGTGACTTGAAGCTGTCTATTGTCATGATGCTACTACAATCATACTCAAAATCAATGCTGTTACTTTCTTCCTCTAGCATGTACATTTTCTTTGCTGGTTTTTTATAATAGTTGTTTTTATTCCTGCAAACTGCAGCATAGTGATTTAATTTTTCACATATTTTACATTTTTTCCATATGCTGGACAGTTTTTTAACTCGTGAATTTTTCCACAATTTCGACATTTTGTCTTTTGGTCTTGTCCCTCTATTGTTACTTTTTACTGCATCTATTTTCATACATTCACTAGTTTTCTTTTCTAATGTTTCCACCTGTTTTTTACCAGCTTCTGAAGCCCGACAAATTCCTAACGTTTTTTTCCAAATTAGGTTCCTCTTCTCTCAACAATCTCTCCTTAACTGATTTTTCCCTCACATCAATTATTATGATTGTGATGAGTCTATTTTCCATCGTATCAAACTCATACTTACTAGCTTTTGTCCTTAAGGTGAATGCTCCAACCAGGCCCGCGAAATTCAAAATTTCTTGCGTTTTTTGCAATTTGCAGGCCAGTGCTAGGTTGTATGTTGATTAAAATATTATTCGCGGCTGTAAGACATATGTAGTTACAGAATTATAATCATCAAAATCACCAATACAACGCTCACCGTTCATAAAGGTGTAGGAACAAAAAAAAAACAGAAAAAGTCATTCCTACAGCTTTATGAACTTAGAGCGTTTTATTGATGATTTTGATGATTATAATTCTGTAACTACATATGTCTTACAGCCGCGAATAATATTTTAATCAACATACAACCTAGCACTGGCCTGCAAATTGCAAAAAACCCAAGAAATTTTGAATTTCGCGGGCCTGGTTGGAGCATTCACCTTAACCTTGTAGCAAAGTGATCAATAGGCTCGTCTTCTTCTTGTCTATATTGCAGCAACTCGTAGGTATGTAAGGCTAGATTTTTCCGTGGTTCTGCGTACTCGTCAAAATACCCAAGTAAAGACTCTAACGTGAGCAAGTTTTTGGAATTTACGTTCCACACATCTATAGCTTCCTCACCCGCATAGTTAAGAAACAGGGCTATTTTTCTCTGTTCCGTGGCCTTTTCTAGGCCCGCTGCTTCTAGATAAATTGAAAAAAGTTGCCTAAACTTTTTCCAGTTAGCATTTTCTCCTGTCAGCACTAGATTTCTTGAAGGTTTTATACCGTCCATTGTTGTTGTTTTTATTACTTGTTGGACACAGTAGTAATGCCAAAATATCGCTTTTTATTAGTTTTACACCTGACAACATGTTAAGTAATAAAATAGAAACGCTTTCCAATCGTCCATGTTTTATTAATTGAAAACCGATGTTGCTACACTACATAAACTTAATACCCAACACATGTTCCTTCTTTTGCCCTTTGTGTTCCAGGGCCGCGGTATCTCTTTCGAACAGTCCCGCAGCCCTGGATGATCATGACCCTTTGGTGAATTTGTACACTAAAAAGGATCGGACCTAAACCAATTGCTACTACAAAACAAAATCACAAACCCGCCGTCACAAAAAGGACAGCGCTTCCCCCCCGCCATGTAATCAACCGGCAGCGCCATGTCATCGTAGGCATTTTGCAATTTAACATTGTACCTACTTAACTATCGATATTTTGAACCATTAAGGTCAGATATGATAAACTTTGAGTTTTAGATATTCTGATACGTACCCTCATGATCACTTTGAGACTGGTTTTGTTTTTTTTATAAAATGATATTTAGGTTAAACCTTATTTTGTAACGCGAAACATTTGTAAAGAGAAGCATTTGCCAAATGCATGTTTGTAAAGTGATTGTTTATAAAATAAAACATTTGCGGAGTAAATTGCTTGTGATATAAATAAGGCAATAATGTTCCATACATTTGGTAATAAACTTTTAGCCAGAAGCAAGGTGTCACAGGGGTAAACGGGAATATCCGATTATGTTTACAACAAGTAGGTACCAAGTCGCTGGAGAACAGAAACAGACTCACAGAAAATATGCTGCCTTTTTCTGTATTTTGCCAAAGATTTGACCTAATATTTAAACTAATTAACTACTACTAAATAATAAATTTATTTGAACAAGAGGGTCTGGCACACAGCCTTACCTTAGTCAATTCTGGCACACAAACCAGTTGGTTATTGCAAATAGATGACGTTATTCGCTTTGCCCCGTGTATCGTAACGTATCTATATGCAAATGTCTTTGGATTAGAACCAGAACGTCAACACGCCACCTTTATGTCAAGTGCAAATGCGCGAAATCCTTCCTTTACCGAGGCACTATCAGTTCCGATTACTTAACCTAATGAATAGGTCTAAGGTGAGCGGTATAAACAAAAAAAAAACATGTATGGGCGTTTGTAAATGAAAGGTACAATTCAAATCCCTAAGGCTAATAAAAAAAAAAAAAATACACAGCCAGCACCGGAATTATTATAGTCGCTAGTCACCGTCACCATCACCATGGTACAGTATTGCTGCCAAGTCAATAATTACTTCTTCCTACCAGATGACGTTATGTAACACACTCTGAATTAAACTAGTTAATCACTTATAAAAAGAACAGTTATTTTGCACGAAAATGTTATTTGTCAGTACCGTTCTCACACAGCTACTTATGCATTATCTAATCTACTAATCTACCCACCACCAAGCTAATCCACAGTATGTAGGTGTACCCACTTGTAACAAGTGATACATCAACCACTCGACCATTTGGTTTAGAGTAGCTCCCTGAACCAATGTTCATCCAGAGGGAGATATGCAAACAAACGGTCTGTTCACACCAAACAGTATTATCTATGCACAGAACGGATTCAAAATATGGTCGAAAACAGAAACAAAGATGATTTTGTATTTGTGATTAAAACTGATATAATTATGTAGTTAATTTTATGATTTGTTCTGAATGTTGAATAATACATGCCTACCTCCCGTTTGATCAAACGTTTATCGAGTATATCTAATGCGAATCAACTTTAACTCATTATACAACGCGTAACATAATTAACGCACATCCTGAAATTAGTTTGTTCAGAATCGTTTACTGAATCGATTTCTATCATTTTTAATATAGGTCATTTTTATCCCAAAAATAATTAAAAGTACGTAAATTACAGTCACACTACCCCTGTACAGTTAAAACAAACTAAAATGGACCGTAACTCAAGGAAATAAGACTTTTAAAAGTGCAGTCTTATTTGCATTAATACAAATTCCGTCATTCAATACAAAATAAAGAAAAGTGAACCTTATTCCAAGGAAGTTAAAGTCTTTACAAATACAGTTAAGTAAACTTAGTGATTTAGCCGCACACGCCTAACAGTCACTGGACGAAGGACACAAGATAAACCGACGGTCAGTGGGTAGCCTTAGGCAAAATACAAAATATGTCATGCTTCATTTCGTTCCCTTTCTCCTGCAAACTAAAAACGTGGGATAGAGCGAGATAGCCACTAAGACACCGGCGCGGCAAGGATGAAAGCTAGGCTTAAAAAAATGTAAACAACATTTTACATTAGTCACGCGCGGACCAGTGTAAAGTATTTACGTAGTGTTTGCAAATAATATTTCGCGCGCGATATCTTTCCAATACACAAATGTTCAGTACACCGAAATGGTGAGGACTTTGGGACAGTGTGGTGATAATGTGGTTCTAGCAACCACGGAACGTTCCGTCCGAGCACGGCCATCGACAGGGGAGCCGATGTGCCTACACGTACTCGTCTTCAAAACGAAATGCCCGTACCCGAGAAACTCTACCTACGCTGCTAGAAGACATACCTCTTCATTTATTTACAAGAGGTATTTAGGTACCAACACGATGGTGCCCCTGCTCATTTCACTAGGAAGGAGTGTTCGACAGCACCTTGATGAGTAGTAGGAGTCCAGTGGCCTCCCAGATCAGCTGATCGTACGATCGATCGATCGACGTATCAAGCCGTTAGTTTATTTTTGTGTGTTTTTAGTGGGACAACAAGTGCCGAGGATCTAAAAAATAGGATAGTGAACGCTTTTGAAATAGTGAAAAATGACATCAATTAATAAAACGGGCATTAAAATGTATTGAACAAGGTGTTGGACATTTTGAAATACAACGTGAAAATACAACGTCGTATGAGTGTTTAGGCAATCAGTAAGTTAAGTATTTGATTTTTTAAACTATTGTAAATATATGTAATAATGGTTAATGTTCTTATTTTTTAAAACAATCGTGTATTGTCGGCTGTTTTCGGCAATAATACCTACAGTTCTGTCGAGCGGCGCGAACGCGAGCGAATATTATACCTACTAGGCTAGCAAGACCCTCATATCTACGTGTGCGACTGTGTGAGTTCTTGGATTTGTACTGTGTGACCACAACATTCTTCCGGAATGAGTATAACTAATTTGATAAATAAACAATGCATAAACATGTTTAACTATAAATTCAGTGAATGTATTATGTTTATAACATAATATACTAATTGGGGTGTCTGAGGGTGTGCGTTAATTACGTGACATGTTGTATATTCAATGACTTTTTTAGGGTTCCGTAGCCAAATGGCAAAAAAGGGAACTCATAGATTCGTCATGTCTATCTGTTCATATTTCAAGGCCACTTTATTCCGAAACTATTAGGACTAGGTACACAGTTGAAACTTGGTAGGTAGATGTATTCTGTGAACCGCTTTACGATTTTTATACAAAAATAATAAAAAAAAAGATTAAGGGGAACCCCCCCTTAACTTATACTTAATTTTTTCTCAGTCAATCGTTTGAAAGATAGACACAAGTGGTAAAATATGCCCCCCCCTCTCATTTCTAATGTAAGAGGATACTTCTGAAAAAATTTAGGATTGTAGAACGAACTTTCAACGAAAGGTTTGAATAAGATTTGATGTTTAGTTTTTGAGATAGGACTTTTTCATCAAAGTGCAGCAGTAACTTTGTTTTCCAGTAAAATACTATGAAAAACAAATTTAGTTTTGCTGTTGAATGTAATACAATACAACATACAATGCGAACTCACAAGGGAACCAAAACCTATAGGGTACTTCCCATGGGCGTCGAGAGAGGGCATTTTGATCTCAAATTACGTTTCTGAATTTATTCGAGGCAAGATGTAAAATTTTAGTGCAGCCTACTTTCTCTTGATTCTGGACTTTGTCTAAACTTTTGTAACTGTTCCTTGACTTCTCAAATACCTCTTCAAAATTAATAACTTCTACATGTATATGTTTTTAATGTAAGATTTTTACTTTAAACACCTCCACAACCCCTATTCAATCCATCCATCATCACAATGTTGTGAGTGCGTTACATTGAGTCCTACCGTAAAACGTGATTCTTCACCCCGAAAAAAACTCGTTTAAAGTTACTTAGTTTGATGTACAGAATGCTTGGTTGACGGCTAAGTTAAGGGTCTTGTTACACCCTTTATAAACAAGTATGGAAAATCTAACCAATCCCAGGTGCTAATATTTTTAAGTCGCCTATTGAATTTAAGATTCTTAGAAGAACTTTAGCTGCATTACTCGCACCCTCCTGCCTGCCTCCTCCTGGCTCAAAAGCTGGCGACGCAGTTTGTACTTCCCGTTGACCTAGAATCATGAAATTTGTCAAGAAGCAATGTCTTACAGCATGCAAAGGAAACAATGAAAACCGTAAATATGTAGTTTAATAACAAAATGCCTACAAATTTATACGGGACCCTCGGGTGCGCGAGTCCAACTCGCACTTGGACGGTTTTTTTTTTAAAATAGGTAAGTATGTAATTTCGACCTTGAATTAATATCTACCAATCTCGAAAACAAAAAAAAACCTTTTTTGTCAGTTTGATTTAAAGTATTACCGTAATCTCTTGATTTTAAATTTTCTGATCTGCGTTAATTAACGTTCAAGTATGTATTAATTTAATATACACAGTAGGGTGATGCCCAGGAATGAAAATAACATTTCAACAGGATCTCGGTCAGGGGACCTCAACCATGCCCCCCCCCCCCACGCCACGGTGAGATTATATTGTGTACAACGTCAGGGTTGTTGTCAGTGTTAGGTGTGAGATAGGGTTCCTTTCCTTATAAGACATTTCTTACAATATATTGGGACATTGTCACGTTTGGTGGTAGGGGGGCGGGGGAGGGCTCATAGCTTTTTCAAGACGTTGATTCAAGCATCCATGCTATTAACCGTTGAGAAGTTCCCTCATGAAAAGACAATCCTGTCTGCAGAAAGAGGTCATGATAGAAGAGCTTGGGGTTATAATACGTCTCTCTAAGTGTTTTACAGAAACACTAAAAATATTGTATTGCACTTTTGTAAGAGGTCAGCTAGAGTATGCGTCTCAGATATGGAATCCACGTTATCATAAATACATTGGCCGCATTGAGCACATCCAAAGACGTTTAATTTAATATCTTTGTTTTCATCAAAAAATACCACATCGGTCAACCGATTATCTTGGATTCTGTAAGAAGTATCATCTGCTACCACTGGTAGAACGACGTAAAATTGCTGACTGTTTATTCTTGCTCAAAATCCTCAACAACAATATTGATAACCCTGAATTATTGTCAAAGTTTTATTTTAATGTGTCAAGTAAAACATTTCGTTTTAATCCACACATACCTCATTATTAATAATAATATAATATCTTGGGACAACCAACACACCGCCATCTCATCCCAAACTAGGCAGAGCCTGTACTATGGCAACCAGACAACTGATAAACATACTTATATATTTCTAAATACATACATATTATAGATAAATTACACACCCAGATACAGAACAAATAATCGTACTCATCGCACAAAGATTTGTCCTGTGTGGGAATCGAACCCACGACCTCCGTCCTAGCAGTCAGGGTCACTAACCGCTACAAGATTCCACCCGGACAAATATACATACATTGCAAGTTATATAAAAAAGTCGTGAAAAAGTTGGAACTTTGATCCGCAATATCTCCATAACTAGAAGGTATGGTCTAGAAAAAAAATTTACTGCAGTGTCGGGGTGAACAAGTGCCTTTCGGCTTCGTTATGAGTACTTTTACACCCATTATTTTTAATTAAATGTAATTAATTTTTGAAATGCAATGTCTTGAATTTGTATACAAAATACGAAGAAACTTTTTCCTGGACCTTTTACATTTTCGTTTGGGTAGCAGTAACAAAGTTTGGCCCCCACTTCCGGCGGCTGGCGCCCAAGTGTATGGGCGCGGCGGGTGCGCTCGCACTATCTGGGGGGCCGGAGCACGGCCTGTAGGAGATTGTACCTGGGGGTTTTGCGATCCATGGCCCTGTACGGGGCCCCGGTGTGGGCCTCTGACCTGACGGCCGGCAGCATCGCGATTCTGCGGAAACCGCAGAGGGCGATGGCCGTCAGGTCTATCAGGGGGTATCGCACAATCTCCTACGAGGCGGTTTGTGCACTGGCCGGTGCACCAATGCAGCGAGAGATCGATCTGCGTCGGTCTCAGCTCCGCGAGGTCCTGGTGGCGGAGTGGCGGCAGAAGCTTTTGCACCCTACCGCTGGCTTCGCTACCATCGAGGCGATCCGACCAGTGCTCGAGGAATGGCTCGAGAGGAGTCACGGCTCCCTGTCGTTTCGGGTGACGCAGGTGTTCTCGGCGCACGGTTGTTTCGGGAAGTACCTGTGTCGCATAAACAGGGAGCCGGACGCTCGGTGTCATCACTGCGTCTATTGTCTGGAGGACACGGCGCGGCATTACCGTGCAGTGTGCCGCGCCGTGCCCTCGTGACGGTAGTGGGAACCGACCAGACGCTGCCGGCCGTCGGGAGCGCAGACTCGTGCGTGTGGATTTTGCACCCCGGGAACAAAAAAACCGTCAGCAGGGCCGGTCTTTTTATTTTTAGTTTTATTTGGGTTAAGGTTGCTCGAATTAAATATACTTTATTTTATTTGTTTATTATATTTTATCTTATTTTAATGTGAATGTTTTTTAATTTTATCTTATTTTTATTTTGATTTTAATGGTAATTAAATTTTTGATTTTAATGTTAATTTATTTTATTTTTAATTTTTGATACTGATTCCAATGTTAATTTATTTTTAATTTTTGATGTTGATTTCAATGTTAATTTATTTGATTTTATTTTTATTTTAATCGGAGTATGGATCAAGTTATTAGAAATAAATGAATTTTATTTATAACCGATGATAAATTTCTCTTTCGGGAGCCTAAAATGATGTACTGAATACGTGGTAATCGTTTTCGCATCGGTGTCCTTTCCACGCCGTATACATAGTATGTACCATTATTTAAAAACTATTATTTTAAAAATAATCTGTATTTCATTGTAAATACCCACCAACCTTTTAGTTATTGCTCAGTTGATCGACTCTTATTAATCAAGTTTTTTTGAAGGCTAGTGTTTTGTTCGTTGGGTAGGACAGTGTGATTGGACAGATAATTTCATAGTCAGCCCATGAGCGCCGACTGGATTTTTTTCCAGGGACCTTCAATTCCATGAAAACAGCTCGTAATTTTTTGCACTCCATCTCGGATATGTTAGATTCAAGGAGTCTCTTGTCTTCGTAGATCGATATAAAAAAACACGTCAATTGAAAAAAAGGGATTCAAGAATGAGCGTAGCCAGCTTGAAAATTTTAGCACCCACCTCGAAGTTTTTATTTACACAGTAACTTAATAATAAAAAGTGAATCTTTTCTGTGATTTTCTTTTCCTTGTACCCTGCTGCCTGCACGAGTCAGTAATGTGCGCGCGCGGGGTGCGGTTTGGGGATGTCATAATCATGTCTTTTGGTTCTTGGATATGACGATTCTAAGTTTTTTTTCTGTTAATTATTCTAATACTCGTAGGTAGCTACTTTTTTTTAAAATATTTCTCATGCAGCCATAATTATCTAAAAACGGCCAAGTGCGGTCGGGCCACGCAAAATGTAGGGTTCCGTAGTTACCCATCAAAATATGCGGACATTTCGTATGATCCAATTTGCCTCCGAACGATGATTTGTATTGTAATAATAAAAGAAACTTACGTTTCCAGTTGTAAAACCTGTGCTACATTATGTTTAAGAAAATATTTTATAATTTGGTCGACTATTACTCGTAAACTTGTACGTAAGCCTACTTAGTTGTAATAGTTTTCCGTATGGGATGTCGCGGCTGGCGGGTTTTGGACCGAGTCCTTGGGCCCGCGGTATCAATATTTGTGCCCGCAAGTACGGGCACTTCACTGTGTGAGCCGTGCACGCAGCTTGCCTGTGCGCTTGTCGCTGTGGCCGGGAGGAGCGCCGGTGAGGAGGCCCAGCGGGTGACACTACCGTGAGCCGCCGCCGGTGAGGAGGCCCAGCGGGTGACACTACCGTGAGCCGCCGCCGGTGAGGAGGCCCAGCGGGTGACACTACCGTGAGCCGCCGCCGGTGAGGAGGCCCAGCGGGTGACACTACCGTGAGCCGCCGCCGGTGAGGAGGCCCAGCGGGTGACACTACCGTGAGCCGCCGCCGGTGAGGAGGCCCAGCGGGTGACACTACCGTGAGCCGCCGCCGGTGAGGAGGCCCAGCGGGTGACACTACCGTGAGCCGCCGCCGGTGAGGAGGCCCAGCGGGTGACACTACCGTGAGCCGCCGCCGGTGAGGAGGCCCAGCGGGTGACACTACCGTGAGCCGCCGCCGGTGAGGAGGCCCAGCGGGTGACACTACCGTGAGCCGCCGCCGGTGAGGAGGCCCAGCGGGTGACACTACCGTGAGCCGCCGCCGGTGAGGAGGCCCAGCGGGTGACACTACCGTGAGCCGCCGCCGGTGAGGAGGCCCAGCGGGTGACACTACCGTGAGCCGCCGCCGGTGAGGAGGCCCAGCGGGTGACACTACCGTGAGCCGCCGCCGGTGAGGAGGCCCAGCGGGTGACACTACCGTGAGCCGCCGCCGGTGAGGAGGCCCAGCGGGTGACACTACCGTGAGCCGCCGCCGGTGAGGAGGCCCAGCGGGTGACACTACCGTGAGCCGCCGCCGGTGAGGAGGCCCAGCGGGTGACACTACCGTGAGCCGCCGCCGGTGAGGAGGCCCAGCGGGTGACACTACCGTGAGCCGCCGCCGGTGAGGAGGGCCAGCGGGTGACACTACCGTGAGCCGCCGCCGGTGAGGAGGCCCAGCGGGTGACACTACCGTGAGCCGCCGCCGGTGAGGAGGCCCAGCGGGTGACACTACCGTGAGCCGCCGCCGGTGAGGAGGCCCAGCGGGTGACACTACCGTGAGCCGCCGCCGGTGAGGAGGCCCAGCGGGTGACACTACCGTGAGCCGCCGCCGGTGAGGAGGCCCAGCGGGTGACACTACCGTGAGCCGCCGCCGGTGAGGAGGCCCAGCGGGTGACACTACCGTGAGCCGCCGCCGGTGAGGAGGCCCAGCGGGTGACACTACCGTGAGCCGCCGCCGGTGAGGAGGCCCAGCGGGTGACACTACCGTGAGCCGCCGCCGGTGAGGAGGCCCAGCGGGTGACACTACCGTGAGCCGCCGCCGGTGAGGAGGCCCAGCGGGTGACACTACCGTGAGCCGCCGCCGGTGAGGAGGCCCAGCGGGTGACACTACCGTGAGCCGCCGCCGGTGAGGAGGCCCAGCGGGTGACACTACCGTGAGCCGCCGCCGGTGAGGAGGCCCAGCGGGTGACACTACCGTGAGCCGCCGCCGGTGAGGAGGCCCAGCGGGTGACACTACCACGTGAGGCGCCGCCGTGAACGTTGTCTCACCCAAACACAACCGTTTAGCTTGTAGAGGGGGGGACACTGGAGTCTAACAAAAATTACCACTTTAAAACTTATTATTTCATAAACTAATCTGTACGAGCACGCTCGACAACTTTATGCTGACGCCCGCGATCACATGTACTTACGTTTGAACCTTATTTCATGCACATTACTTTATTTAAGTTAGTTCAATAAAGCTGCTTGGTGAACACACATGTCGGGGTTTTCTTCCACATTACCTACACATAAGAATTCTCGGCACACATTGCACCTCAGCGGTAGGACTCCACATATTTTTGGTCCTTCGAGGCTACAAGTGAAGTGTGACAAAAGGTGTCTTCATCAATAGCGAATCGGCTTGGCTGGCTTCCTACAAGCGGGTCTCACCAGTCAAGTTGAGAAGGCGCACATATTGGTGAGGGGCATCTGCTCACGCGGAACTAACAGAACCAGTGGACACACAAGTCCACAACATACTCTTCTATCAGTGACAGTGACTACAACAGACGACTAGTTTCTTCAACACATCTACTACAATGGAAGGGCTACTACAACGTCAACAAATCATTGCTGAAACTGTACAGAAGATTTCTACAAACATTAAGAAAGATTCTGCAATTCGGAAAACTGCCGAGTATACAAGAAAACGGCTAGAGACACTTGAAGAATTGTGGGGTGAGTTCGACAACAATCACATAAAACTAACAGTGCTTTGTGATAACAAACACGATTACATTCAGTCTGGGGCTTACCTGTCCGTGAAAGAGCTCTACGCAGCTACATGTGCTCTGCTGATAGACATAACACAGACCGAAGCCATGGCTAAACAAGGTACAAGTAGTCAAGGTGACGAACAACACAATGTCAGCACGGAAGAGAAAGGTATGTTGTCCAAAACTGATGAGCTGATTAATCAACAGCGAACAAACTTTCGAGCCTTTTCAAAAGTCGCACGAGGTATTGACATTAACACTATCTCTGAAAAATGGGAACTACAAGACAAACTGCAGATATTACAGGCGCGCTGGAAAACTATTGACGATCTACATTGGCAAATAGATAATCTACTCATCGGCACGGAAGTAGATTATGAACAGGAGTATGCGGAGCATGAAAATACTTACGAAGCCATCAAGAGACAACTAAACCAAAAACTTAGCCATACATCTCACGAACAACAAACTATGCCGAAATTGGAGATTCCGGTATTTAATGGCAACTATGCTCAATGGCCAACTTTCATGGACCTCTACTCTGAAGCCATCCACAACAATCCCTTGCTGAGTAAAACTCAAAAAATGCAGCACCTCAAGGGCAAACTGAAAGGTGAAGCGGAGCGTCTAGTGCAGCATCTCAACGTCTCAGCAGAAAATTACGACACATGCTGGGATATACTCACCCGAAGGTACAACAACGTACAGCTACTGTTTACAAAGCAAATTCAAATTTTCTTAAGCCAGCCAACTGCGCACAAACATTCTGCTCAAGAACTAAAAAACCTCCACGACACGACCTTGGAAACGATTCACGCCATACGCAATCTCGGAGTCGATACCACTACGTGGGATCCGTTTTTAGTGCACATACTTACAGAAAAAATGGATGCAGAAACCTACAGTTCGTACATGGAGTGCCGAAGAGCACCACGTAATCTGCCTTTGTTCGACGAGCTTATGGCTTTTTTGGAGAGCAAATTCACAGCTCTCGAGCCAGTCAACAGAAAATATAACAAGACTAGTTCCACGAATCATGAGGCAAAGAACATGAACAACAGTGAAGACAAGGAATTTTCTTCCAAACGTCTACCTAAGAAGTACAACAACAGAGCAAAGACTTATCATGCTCGATCTGAAAGAAAATGTCCATTATGCAAGTCAGACCACATATTGATAACTTGTAAAACATTCCAAAGTATGGCGCCAGAAGATAAAATGAATACAATTGCGCAATTGAAAGTCTGTGAGAATTGTATGTACTGCCACAACGACAAACAATGCAATTCCGCGAAAACATGTAAAGTGTGCAATAACAAGCATCATACGACGTTACATGATGCTTTACAACAAAGGGCTCAACATGCAATTCCTGCTAATAACATGACACCTAAAAGCGTTCCGCAACATAAATCACATCACGTCGGTGGGAACGTGAACGAAGTTCTACTTGCCACAGTTGAACTGTATGTTATGGCTGAAAATGGAATGCCTACAAAACTTAGGGCTCTACTTGACCAAGGTTCTCAAATCAACTTGATTACGGAATCAGCTGCTCAGCGATTGGGACTTCACAGGCGAAAACAAGATGCAATCGTCTCAGGAGTTGGCATCACGAACAACAAAAGTCATGGAACCGTAGTACTTACTTGCGAGTCCATATATCAAAACTACAACTTCACCATTGAGGCGCTGGTCATGACAAGAATGCTGAATAATTTACCCAATTACACGTTTGAGCGCCAACAGTGGCCACATTTAGAAAACATCAGCCTCGCGGATCCTAACTACAACATTTCCAGGCCAGTTGACATTTTACTGGACGCTGAAGTTTACGCTCAAATAATCATGGGTGGGATTCTGCGAGGACCAATACATGCACCAATAGCTCAACAGACTAAAGTAGGATGGGTTCTATTGGGCAACACCACAACATTTCAATGCCATGCAGTGCTTAACAACCTAGAAGACATTTCGCGTTTCTGGGAAATGGAAGAAATAACTGAACAGAGTACAACGCTGACATCAGACGAACAATATTGCGAAACATTATACGCAACTACAACTATCAGGAAGTCTGACGGCAGATATGAGGTCAAAATACCCATGAAACAGGCATTCGAGAGACACTTAGGTTCTTCAAAATCACAAGCATTGGCACAATTCCGACAAATGGAAAAACGACTAGCCAGAGACCAGTCTATTGCTGAAGGTTACAAGGCATTCATGGCTGAATACATACGTCTCAATCACATGAAACAAAGTTTAAGACCACTGGAACCGAGTTGCTATCTACCACATCACGGTGTCATGAAATTGGACTCCACTACTACAAAACTCCGAGTTGTGTTTAATGCCTCAAACAAAACAACTTCGGGCCACAGTCTTAATGAGCTAATGGAGTGTGGGCCAAACCTTCAACAGGACTTACAGGCATTAATCCTACGATGGAGGGGGTTTTTTTTTTTTTTTTTTTTTTTTGGGGGGTGAGAAATCATCAAATGACTCCTCCCGCTCTGGGCGGAGCGGAAGGGAGTGTCAGACTCTTACTGACTAAAAAACACCCATGTTCCTTCGTTGGCCCTTTATGTTCCAGGGCCGCGGTATCTCTTTCGAACAGTCCCGCAGCCCTGGCAGGCACCGGCCCTTGCGGGCCCCTCCCGTTTGCTGACAACTCTTTGAGGCGCGCGTGGAACACGAACGCGCCGTCGACACGGCCTGCCCGTCGTCATACGACGGACGGACGGCGAGCTAGCCCATTACTCGCCGTCCACAGGCCCGCGCCTACGGTGGCCGAGAGCCATCACGGCGTGGCCCCCGACGCCCGGTGCTTCTCCCGCGGCGGCTGGGACGTGAGGAGGTTCTCTCCCTCTCACGTTCCGCCGCCTCCTTCGCTAGCATGACTGCTTCGCAGAAGGAGGCGACGGCTTCCCATTCCCTCTCGCCCCGGACCATGGCTTGAACCAGGGCCGGACGCGAGAGGTCGCCGCCGCCAATCGCCGCTACGAGGACACGGCGGTGCTCCGCCCAAGCAGAGCAGACCTCCACGGTGTGCTCCACCGTGTCCTCCGGTCGATCCTCGCAATTGTAGCATCCGGGCGTTTCCTCCCGCCCGATTCGGTACAGGTACCTCCCGAAACATCCATGTCCGGTGAGGACCTGCGTCAGGCGGAAGGTGAGGGCGCCGTGGCGCCTCTCAAGCCACTCCTCAAAGAGGGGACTTACCGCCACTATCGTGGCGTGCCCTGAACGGGGTTGCGATAGTCGCTCTCTCCATGTTGCCATGAGATCACGGCGGAGGTCTGTCCGCCGCGCGACAATATGCCGCGGCAGCGGAGTTACCCCCCGGCTCTGTACCTCCGCGCGCCACTCGTGCAGGCGCGCGAGGACTATGACCTCCAGATCCCATGGCGGCAATCCGGCAAGGAGGCTCGCCGCCTCGCGGGAGATCGTGCGGTACCCACGGATCAGCCTTACGGCTACCACCTTTTGGGGCGCGTTCAGGTAGTGCTTTGCACGCAACCTCAACGAACGCGCCCACACCGGGGCCCCGTAAAGGGCCATGGACCGCAAGATCCCCGCATAGAGCCTCCGGCAGGAGGCGTTTGGCCCCCCCAGGTTGGGCAGGAGCCGCTTGAAAGCAGCCCCGGCCTTTTCCAGTCTGGGAGCCAAACGTCGGAAATGCTCCACGAAGTTCCATCGGCTGTCGAGGACGAGTCCGAGGTACCTCAACGTCGACTCGACGCCGACGGGAACCCCTCCTACCGTGAGTATGGATCCCGACGGTGGCGCGCTCCGAGGCCCATGAAAGCACATGGCCTCAGACTTGTGCAATGCCACCTCGAGACCCAATTGCCGGATCCTCTCAACGACTATCGCAACCCCGCGTGTCATCAATTCGGCCGCCGCCTCGTGCGACCTCCCCTGCGCCAGCACCAGCGTGTCGTCAGCGTAGCAGACTACGCTGACGCCGCTAGGGAGGTCGGCACGCAGCACATAGTCGTAGCCGATGTTCCACAAGGGCGGCCCCAGAACCGATCCCTGTGGAACACCGCACGACATCTCTCGCCGGTTCCATTCTCCGTTGTGACCGGGATATATGACATACCTGTCCGTCAGGTAGTCCCCGACCACACGACGAAGGTAGGTCGGCACCCGGTGATACCGGAGTGCCTCCCTAATGCAGCTCCAGGGCATGGAGTTGAAGGCGTTGGCGATGTCGAGAGACACCGCCAAGACCACCCCACCCCTGGACACCGCAGCCCCCGTCGTGAGGGCTCTCACGCGCATGATGGCGTCCACCGTCGAGCGCCCCTTGCGGAAACCAAACTGGTTGTCCGCAAGATCCGGCCCAATCCCCACCAGGTGCCCGGCGAGGCGGTTTGCAATTACTCTTTCGAAGAGCTTGCCCACCTCGTCGAGCAACACAATGGGCCGGTATGCGGACGGAGAGTCCGCAGGGCGCCCCGGCTTCCGGATGAGGACCAGCTTCCCTGTCTTCCAACGAAGCGGGAACTGGCCTCTCTCCAAGCATGCGCTTAGGAGCCCCTCCAGTCGGGGCCCGAGAGCCTGCAAGGCCAGGACCCAGGCTTTGCCAGGTAAGCCATCGGGTCCCGGGGCGGTATTCCTGGCCTTAAGCCGGTTTACCGCCACTCTCAGGTCTACCCCAGTCACCTCCGGAGTGTCGTCATCGTCATCGTGGTCCGCTTCCGGCACCGCAAGCGGCGGAGCCATAGGCGGGGGAGGATGTTCCCCTCGCGAAGGGAACAGAGCGCTCACCACGTCCTCCACGAGCTGCGGCCGGAGACTCTGCGTCAGCGGGGGGGCCCAGGTGCGGAGTTTGTTCCGCACCATCTGGTAAGGGCGCCCCCACGGATCTCTGTCGAGAGTCTCCAGCATCTCCTCGCGGGCCAAATCCTTGGCCCGCTGGACAGCCTCTTGGAGGGCGGTCTTCGCTGCTCTGTACCCCTCGTACAGCTCCGCCTCAATGGCTGCCGCATCCGCAGGACGGATGCGGAGCCTGCGATGCCTGGCGTACAGGTGCCGCGCGGCGACGCACGCCTCGCGCAGAGACGTCAGCTCTGGCGACCACCAGTGCACCTGACGCCGGGCGCTTCCTGGCCGAACTCGGGGCATTGCCACGTCACAGATCTCGGACATGGCCTCCTGGAACCACCCCGCCTCGCTGTTGACATCGGCAGGCCTGCCCGGTGGTGTCACCCAGGCCTGCACGATCGAGGCTTCCAGGAGGAGCTCCCGGTCCAGCTGCTTCAGCGCCCATCGCGGACCACTCGGGGCCTGTTGGACCGGCGCGCTTGAGGGGGCAGAGACATCGAACCGGATATACCGGTGGTCGGAATAGGTCTCCACCTCCTCCATTACGCGCCAGTCAAGCACACGCGGTGACAGAGCGGGGCTAGCGAACGATATGTCCACCACCGACTCGCCCCGCATCCGCACACACGTGGGGACAGAACCCCGATTTAGGACGACCAGGCCTGCCTCCAGAGCCCAGTCCTCCACCATCCTTCCCCGCACGTCCGTGCAACGAGAACCCCAAGCCAAGTTCTTGGCGTTGAAGTCCCCGAGCACAAGCACGGGGAATGGAGGGGGTTCCAATTTGTTTATTCCGCCGACATTGAAAAGTTCTACAGACAAGTCGGAATACAGGAACAAGACCAGCATCTACAGAAGATTCTGTGGAGAGATTCCAAGGAAGACAAGATCCAAGAGTACCAGCTGTGCACCGTAACATACGGTACTAAGTCTGCGCCCTTTTTAGCGATGCGCACAATAAAACAACTTATTAACGACGATGGTGCTCCATACCCGCTTGCTGCTGAAACATTGGACGGTCAGCTATACGTCGACGATCTCCTCGGCGGAAGCAATGATATCCAACAAGCCAAAACCACACAACAGCAATTAATCGACCTACTCAAACAAGGTGGTTTCAACTTGCGCAAGTGGGCGAGCAACGACGGACGCATATTAGAAGATCTCAAACCCGATCAGATTAGTCAAAACATGATAGACTTCAAGCACGCTGAAACAAACAAGACATTGGGAGTTAGATGGAATCCCTCTACAGATCAATTTACATTTCATCATCCAGTGGAAACAACAAACACATGCGCTATCGTTACAAAAAGATCGCTGCTATCTCAAATGTCGAAGCTATATGATCCACTAGGCTGGCTTTCACCTGCTACAATAAAGGCCAAACTTATTTTCCAACAACTGTGGACTACAAACCTCAACTGGGACGATCCCGTACCACAACATGTACAGAAACAATGGGAAGAGTTCAGGAACGACCTCAAATATATAGGTCAGATCGCTATTCCTCGATGGATGGGGGCTACACACACCCCAGTTGAATTACATGGGTTCTGCGATGCATCAGAAAAGGCATACTCATGTGTGATTTATTGCCGAAGTATCAAAGACAATGGCCAATACATGACTCGAGTAGTAGCAGCGAAAACGAAGCTCGCACCGGTTAGAAAATTGATGACACTGCCCAGACTCGAACTTTGCGGCGCACACTTATTATCCAGACTAGCAAAAAAGGTGATAGAGTCATTAAACAAACAGACAGTAACAATACAAGCTTGGACTGATTCAATGGTCGTTCTGGGATGGCTACAGGGCGACGTGTCCCGCTGGAAGACATTCGTAGCGAACAGGGTTACGAAAATTTCAAACATTTTGCCGCCATCGTGTTGGAGACATATTAAATCCGAGGAAAACCCGGCGGATTGCGCTAGTCGTGGCTTACTTCCGTCACAACTAGTTAAACACGAACTTTGGTGGGAAGGACCTACGTGGCTGATACAAAACAACATCCCAGATCATTCGACAGAATTCGAAACTCCTACATTAGAACACAAGTACAAGAAGCAAGTCTGTGCATCCCAAACATCAACAACGATTATCGAAGAGCTTCTATGCAAACATAGCTCTATTACACGTGTCGTCAGAATTATAAGTTGGATTTTACGAGTCAAGGCCAACAAACACAATGCGCGATCGCCTTACTTAACTACAGTTGAACTTGAGAACGCATTGAATGTTGTTATCAGAGCAGTGCAAGATAAACACTTTGGCGAAGATATTGCACATTTACAGAAACATGGCAAGGTGCATTTAAAGAGTTGTCTACTTAATTTAAACCCATTATTAGACAAACAAGGTCTCTTGAGAGTCGGGGGACGTTTAACAGAATCAGCCTTGAAGATCTCACAAAAACATCCAATTATATTACCACACAAGGCTCGGCTCACAGAACTTTTGATCGACAAGTCACATATTTCGACACTGCACGGGGGAGCAAGACTTACCCTGACACATTTGCGAAACAAATACTGGATACTCAGAGGTGTGAGGACAGTAAAAGGACACATTCTCAAGTGTATCAAATGTCATCGTTTCAAGACAACTACTAACAAACAGCTGATGGGAAACTTAACAAAACCCCGGGTCACACCATCGCGTCCATTTACGCACACAGGCGTAGATTTTACGGGACAAGTAGAAGTCAAGGCCAACAAGGGCAGAGGGATTAAGACGTCCAAGGCCTACATTTCAATATTCGTCTGCCTTGCAACAAAGGCCATTCATTTAGAATTGGTCTCAGACTTGAGTACTGCAGCCTTTCTCGGCGCTTTCAAACGTTTCTGTGCCCGGAGAGGAACACCAAAGTGCATGTACTCGGACAACGGCACAAACTTTGTAGGCGCTGCCAAAACACTCGTACAGGAACACAAAGAGGCGTTAATGCACTACATCAACGAAGAACTCTTGAGTGAGCTAGGGAACCTTGGAGTTGAGTGGCAGTTCAACGCTCCAGTTTGGCCGTCAGCAGGAGGACTATGGGAGGCCGCAGTCAAAAGCATGAAGCACCACCTGAAACGCGTCATTGGCGAACAGAAGCTGACATTTGAGGAGTTTTACACACTGATAGCCCAGATCGAAGCGTGTCTCAACTCTAGGCCGTTGGTTCCTCTAACAGACGACATTGACGATCTGGATTGCCTAACGCCTGCACATTTCTTAGTGGGAGGGCCAATACTGTCAAGCCCACTCTCACCAGACGAGGACATCAGAAACATTAAAACTAGATGGCAGCTACTGGAAAAAATGCACAAAGATTTCTGGAAGAGATGGTCATCTGAATACCTTCAAACACTTCAAACGCGCAGCAAGTGGCATTATGCAACAAAGAATCTTGAGATCAACGACATCGTATTGATAAAAGAGGATCACTTGCCGCCTTCTAAGTGGCTCTTAGGAAGGGTTATGGAGACACATCCTGGTAAGGATGGACACGTACGAGTGGTGACCTTGAAAACAAAAAACGGCACTCTGAAACGCCCTATCATCAAATTATCACGACTACCGGTCGAAAAGAGTGATACAGGGTGCGTAGAGAGTGAAGGTGACACAACGCCTATCGAACAACAGAAAACTGAGAGACCGAAGCGGAAGAAACCTGCTCAAAGATCCCTAAACAGTTACGTTTGCATATTTTTCACGTTTGCCTTATGCATAACTACATCACTGCAACAGACTACAGTGAACGTCACCACATTATCGTCAGCAAAATTAGTCTATTTCGATAAAATTGCTGAGATGCAAATACGACAAGACGACTGGAAAATGGTTGTGTATTACAATATGACAACATACTGGCGAAGTTTACAAAACGTGGCAGACTACGTCACACATTTGAACAGTCTGACTAAGGAAGAGTCAGCCTTGATATCCATCGCCTCTCAACTAGAACACGAAATCAAAGAAATACAGCACTATAACGAGGTCTTGCGATCGGAACATGGAACGCGCCAGAAAAGGGGTCTGATAAATGGAATTGGCTATGCAGCAAATTATCTATTTGGAGTCCTTGACGAAGACTTTGCCAAAAAATACGATAGTGATATCAACCTCATACAGACAAACGAAAACCATTTACTCAACCTCTACAAGGAACAAACATCGATAGTGGAAGGCGAGTACAATATTTTAAAGAGAAACGAGGATATCATGAACAAGCAATTTACGCTAATAAACCAACGGTTCCAAGAAACAAACGAGCGCATACACGTGGACCGTAGCAATGCACTCAATGTGATGTCATCTGCCTTAGCTGCCAACTTAATAATCTCCAACATAAGGAGAGTTCAACAATTACTGCTCGACTTAGTGACTGATGTAAAGGGCGGACGCGTCGATGCACATTTACTGAAGCCAGATCAGTTACAAGAACAATTAAACATAATATCCGGACAGTTACCAAGTGACCTGTCGCTACCCTGCACAAACAGCCATCAGTGCATTCGACAGATGTATAAATTGTCCCGAGTACACGTCAAGCTAACGACAGACTTCTTCCTTTTTGAAGTTAAGCTGCCTTTGGTGAACAATGAACAGTACGAGCTAAGCCGAGTCATACCTATACCTTCGATACAAGGACAAACAGAGAAGCATATCATGCCTACATCTGAATATTTGGCAATAAACCTCAAGAAGGATGTGTTGATGCCTCTAACATACGACGACCTAAGCACATGTATACAACTGAGAAAACACCAATTACTATGTGCACTGAGTTTACCGGTTTATGACATAAAGCAAGCCACAACGATGTGTGAGGCACAAATTATAGTAAACAATAAGAACTTATCAGCGTGCCACACGACTGTATCAAGTTGCAGTGATAAGTGGATACAGTTACACAATGATGGCGCGTGGCTCTACACCTGTTGTAAACAATGCTTGACTCGCATTTTCTGTCCATCTGGCACATTATCGAAACAATTAAGTGCTACTGGTATTATCTCACTTGATCCTGGATGCATGCTGAAAGGAGATAACATTATAATTCGCTCACATAACAACTTCCACAGTGAGATAAGCGTGACTGAAGATGAGCTTTACTTGAGAGAATCGACTATAAATCACTTCATAGCAGACAACAACTATACTTTTGAAGCTGAGCATCATGAAGTTATGATGAAGACTTTGAAAGCCAGGATTGAACAGGTGAAGATGCATCAGGATACTCTAAACGAGGTGGCAACTTCCCACGACACACATCGCTATATCTTGTATAGCTTTATGCTCATCGTTGTTGTTGGGGCTTGTCTATGCATCAGTCTCAAACTAAGGAAACGCTATGGTGCAGGCCTTCGAGTTACCTACAGAGCTGATAACCCGGACCAGGAGCAAGCCATCAGCGAACCGCAACCACGGATGAGCCAGGACACCAGCTGCGCGCTCAAGGTCGACAGAGCTACCTCGCCAGCAAGCTGTTAGATTTAGATAATTATAAGCTTCGAACTTAGTATCCTATATTTACATTGTTTAATTTACTATTTACTTTTACGTTTCTTTTACTGTTTACATTATTTTTACATTTTGTTTATTTTTTGTGATTTGGGAGCATGTACGAGCACGCTCGACAACTTTATGCTGACGCCCGCGATCACATGTACTTACGTTTGAACCTTATTTCATGCACATTACTTTATTTAAGTTAGTTCAATAAAGCTGCTTGGTGAACACACATGTCGGGGTTTTCTTCCACATTACCTACACATAAGAATTCTCGGCACACATTGCACCTCAGCGGTAGGACTCCACATAATCCCTTACTCGAAAAATGATTTGAACAAATTCACAATATTTTTTTAAAGACCTATCCAACGACATCCCAAATTATAGGGTACGCGAGAAAAAAAAACCACTTTACGTTTAGGTACAGGAGATGCCGTAAAAAAAATACTTTTCGAGATTTTATTTTACCACTTTGTCAGCGTAACTAATCTGTATATTCATGCCAAATTACAGCTTTCTAGTATTAAGACTAAGGCTAAGCTGCGGCCAGACAGACGGACGCACATGGCGAAACTATAAGGATTCCTTGTTGACTACGAAACTCTAAAAAGGAGATTCTCAAATTGATTGTTATTCTTCATGTCCAATGTGTAACATATTTTTTTGCTGGCACGAATAACTTTTTATAATGTCAGTTTTCATTAGATAATTAATATTTTTCCAAAAAATACAGCACACTTTTAAAGAAACCGTACTCCTTCATCTACCCGACTTTTCCTTTAAATTAAACAAAGTTTTAAATCCTATTAAACATAAAATTGACTTGGGTTATAATGTCAAATATAAACTCTTATCTACCAACGTCCCTATTAGGCGCAGACGCATGCATTTGACGTTCATATAAAATGTATATCTATGTCTATTAAAGCCAACATGTACCTTAAATAATGCGGCGCAACTTGTATGATTATGGCGCTAGACGAAAGCCTCTAGATTCCGCATACAAGGCAACTACTAGGTATACGTTTTGCTGACTTTTTCTCACACAAGTAATAGTGTCATGAGCATAAGGTTCTTGTTTATCGATAAACAAAATATCGATGCTATCGATATTATGTTATTTATTTCGTCAAAATAGTTCAATTAAAATTTTAATACGTACAATTTACGGTTTATTGTGAAATAATTAATCTGTTTTTGTGTAAATTCAACCGTCAATTAACCACCAAAGGCATGTAAAAATTTTAAAGTTGATACTTTATTCTTTCGGAATATTCGGTAATCTATTACATATTGATAGAGAAGTATAGGAACAAAAAAGTGAATATTAATACAACTCGCCGTTTGTTTAAAAAAAAAAACGATGTCAGAATCTAAGATTAATTGTCCTATCACTACGGGCGGTAAGTGACATCACCTTGATATAGCCAATCGGATTGCAGTTGTCACTCCCCGCGCACCGCGTGCCTACTGCTAAATTTAGTGACCTCGAATACAAACCAACATATCCATAATGCGGAATCTAGAGGAGGTTATCTGTGAGGATAACACAAAAAATAATTTACATAAATAGTGATCATGCGCGTTCTTGTTAACTCACATGCAAAGTAGGGTGTCCACTAAACTGTTCGCGAGAACCTCGCGCGCCTGTGAGGTCACAACGTGCAGTAGACGCGGTACAGGTGCAGGTCCACGCCAAGGCGGCGTGCGCCTGTGACGTCACAACGTGCAGTAGACGCGGTACAGGTGCAGGTCCACGCCAAGGCGGCGTGCGCCTGTGACGTCACAACGTGCAGTAGACGCGGTACAGGTGCAGGTCCACGCCACGGCGGCGTGCGCCTGTGACGTCACAACGTGCACTAGACGCGGTACAGGTGCAGGTCCACGCCCCAGCCCGTGGCGGCCACCCAGGGCGGCAGCGCGCGCAGCAGGGCGGCGTGCGCCGGCGCGCGCGCCTGCCGCCCGAACAGCGCGTGGCCGCCCAGCGACACGTCCGCCCAGTGCGGCGGCGCCAGGCCGGCCGCGTGCGTCAGCAGCAGCGACACGTGCCACGCCGCGTCGCCGCCGCCCGCGCGCGCGTCGTGCAGCGCCACGAAGTAGCTGCGGCGCGCGCCCCACGCCGCGCCCGCCTGCAGCCGCGCCAGCTGGCTGCACCACGCCAGGCGCACGCCGCGCGCCGGCGCCAGCACCAGCACCACGTGCGCCGGGCCCGCCAGCTGCACGCTGAGCTCCAGCGCCGTGGCGTTGTGCCGCGTGAGCGCCAGCGCGACCTGCAGGCGCGGCAGCGGCGCGGCGGGCGCGGGCGCGGCGTGGCTGCGCGCGATGAGCGTGAGCACGGGCAGGTAGTAGGGCGCGCCGCAGTACAGCAGGCGCGCGCAGTCGGCCGCGCTCACGGGCCGCGCCTGCCGCATCTCTGGCACTGCGGGAGTGCGGGACGCGCCTTTATACATCTGCTTACGTTCTAACTGATCTCGACGTTTGGCCGAGCACAACGCCGTATTAATGTATACGAGCCATACCTATGTACCTATACAGGGTTATTTGTAAAACACCAGTTACCTCTTAAGAGGTCATTGTACTCATCACTGAAACCTGAAATCGCGAAAAAAAAATCAGCTGTTCCCTACATTTTGACGAGTTAATCGATCATAAATGTAGGGAACAGCTGATTTTTTTTTCGCGATTTCAGGTTTGGTCCCATAGTAAAAGTTGTTCATAATGATGAGTATAATGACCTCTTAAGAGGTTACTGGTGTTTTACAAATAACCCTGTATAAACGCAAGAAGCTTTTTCGTCATGAGTTTCATTTTGTTTGGATGACTTGGGTTAAAAATGTAACAACAAATACAAGCCTTGACAGCCATGACAAAATATTCGCTAATTTTCGCAGAATCTTTCAAATTTGATTTGGATCCCATGTTCGATCAGAGAGCCATTTTCACTACTGTTACAAAACAAAAAATAAATTGACGATATTCGGACCGTCCGTGTACCTCGATCACTAGGCGTATATTAAAAGTACTCTGTGACTGGGCCGTCACTGAGGAAATATTAGAAAAATGAATAAAATAAACTAATATACAGGTGAATTTTTAGGTGCGGGTGGATGGCCAAATCCGAAACTATTAACAATAGCGAAACATACTCAAAGTTGTCTCGAGCCCAATTTTGATGAAAAATAAAACTGCATAATTAGATTTCTGGAAAATTAATAATCCTAGCCAGGATAGAAACCGTTGATTTTGAAAAAAAAACCATTGTATTATTTATTACACCATTCGATAGTGTCCCTAATAGGGATCAAATTCTGGGAAGTAATAACATGCGGCAAATTAAAGGAAAAGTTTAAAAATTATGTTTTTAGGGTTCCGGAGTTCCAGGAAACCCCCTGATGCACGCGGCCGGGCTGGCGCCGCACAGTGGGCCCATACTGAAAATTAGTGGACTTAGGCAACAAAGTTCCAATATCGATGCGATTTTTTTTTATATGACGTGTTATGATATTCCTGACAACTTTTATTCTGATATTTTTTTTTCCAAACTTGATAGTTTGTCTTGAAAAAAATTTAATTTAGATTTTTTTGTATGGAGCGAATTAAGTTGAATTTTTTTTCTTCTATTGTACTAATATGTTGGGTGTGTGGCGTGAGTATATGATAGCTAGGGTCATTTTCTATCCACGAAAAAAAAATCAGCGCCGGCCAAATAATTCGGTAAAAAAATATATATTATATTTAATATGAAATTTTTTGCCATTTAAAATAAATTCAAAGTATATTTTTTGTGTCATTAGGCTGATTGACCTTCTCTTTATTAAATATATAGTTTTAATAGCGCATAGGTACTTATAACTTTTGACACTTTGACGCTTTGACGTAATTATAAACAGAAAACGTCAAACACAGCTACAGAGTTCGATGATGTTATGCGCTTAGCCGAGCGCACCAACAAATGAGTCATCAATCACAGTGCAGGTGCTACCGATAACATAGCAATAAGAACTAAATTTCTACCAGAATAATTAGTTATAAGTGCCTATGCACTATTAAAGCTATACAGCAATATTTTTTTAGCAAAGCGGAAAAAAAATTTGGTGGTTCAGTATTAGTAATAGAACACATTTCCATTATTTGCTCAGCTTTTTTTTTTATCCGTCTTTAAATCAGCAAAATATGGACACTATCTATTCGTAATAATATCAAAGGCGGCGCGCGCGCGGCCGCGCAGGCGGCGGTATAACAGCGGGGGTGAAACCGGGGTCCCGGGCGGCAGAGTTTGTTGCCAGGCGCAGGCCGCAGGCCCGACCGCGACCAGTCTGCTAAACGCATGCGCGCCGTGACGTCGCGTCTAATCGCTTTCCCGCGCAACCGCTGCGCCTCACGTGTGTCTTTTCTGGCTTTAGTAACCGCGAGTTTTATGTGATGGTGCTTGTGTATGTATTAAGTGGTGAAAGGTTACGAGGAGTTCGCAGAATGTATGCAACGGAGAGCATACGTCGAATGCCCATGCCCATGATCGACCCTTGACCCCGCGGTCCCTAATGAAAGGACCATCTTAGCAGCCACTCAAAGACTGCTTGATCACAGTCAGTTCAGGACCACAAATCACGCACTAGAGTCTGGCAGACCTCGACTGGCGGTTAGTGAATAGGTTATTTTTGATTGAACATTATTGTAAATACGTAGTTGATTCCAAATTTTTAAATACCTACGCCTTAATGCATTAAGTAATGTCAATAATTTTAATTTTATTATGTTTTTAAAAGTGCCATAATTTAATTGATTATAATGCTTTATTTTCTGCATTTTGATGGTCCTAAGACCATGAAAGTATGAAGGAAAAATTGGAATTACTCTTCAAATAACTTCAGATCACGGCCTAATCTTAAAAAAGTCTAGTTCGAACCTGATAAAATCATTGTAACCCACGTAAATACCTACCTACACTTATCGCCTGTGCACGAAAAACGAACGAGCGCTTCGCCAAGTGCCGGCGCCGCCCGGCTAAGAGTGGCCATAAAATCAATTTCAAAGTAAACATCTTTCGTTAACGATAACTTTATTTTTTTGTACTAAGACTTATCAAATTCAATTCACAAAAACAACATTGTATGTGTTATGTTACTTAAGATAGTTATATTAGTAGTTTAATTTAGGATCACGCTAACACATTAGGAATTCCCTGTAATGTTAGTAGTGTTTGTGATAAATAAATAAATAAAATAAAAAATAGGTGTTTAATGAAACTCATTTAAGTTTAATTTGTCAGTTTCCGCACTGCATAAAAATTATTCCTGTATATTTAATAAAGAGAAGGTCAATCAGCCTAATGACACAAAAACTATACTTTGAATATAAATACACACGGCGTCACAACTGACAAATCTTACCATAAGATTTACAACTAAAGAGGTAAAAAATGCAATTAGTCAGATGAAACGTGGTAAGTCACCCGGCCACGACGCGCTTAGTGTGGAGCATTTGAGACACGCTGGTAAGCATCTGCCCCGAGTCTTAGCGTTATTGTATAATTTTTGTATTTCGCATTCTTATCTGCCCAGTGACATGATGAACTGTAGTGGTGCCGATTATTAAAAATAAAACTGGTGACATGTCGGATAAGTCAAACTACAGACAGATCTCCCTGGCGACGATTATCGCAAAGGTTTTTGACAGTCTCTTGAACACCTTTCTACGGAAGAATATTACGTTACATGATGCGCAGCACGGTTTCCGCCAGGGACTGTCAACAGAAACTGCCATCATGTGTCTAAAAAAGACTGTTAGCTATTACGTAGATAATCAGAGTCCTGTCTTTTCTTGCTTCCTTGATATGTCGAGGGCCTTTGATATGATTAATTATGATATGTTATGGGGTAAATTACGTAAAGCAAATATGCCATTAGAGCTCATAAATATTTTTAGGTACTGGTATGGGCACCAAGTAAACTATGTGCGTTGGGCGGAGGCTAGTTCTGATGAGTATAAGTTGCAATGCGGGGTTAGACAAGGTGGTTTGACTTCTCCGATTTTGTTCAACTTGTACAGTAGACGGTCTCATTAGTGAGCTCAGCAGCTTGCAGGCCGGTTGTTATTTAGATGGAGTGGCTTTTAATAACATCAGTTACACCGATGATATGGCACTCTTGAGCCCTTCAATATCAGGCTTGAGAAAGCTGTTGGATGTTTGTGAGAGGTATGTTGAGGAGCACGGTTTGAGATACAATGCCAAGAAGAGTGAGGTTCTAATTTTTGGAGAAAAGTCCTCAGATAGGTTTCCTTCTATAAAACTAGCAGGTAGTGTCTTGAATCGTGTTCAACAATTTAAATACCTCGGCCATATTGTTACTGCAGACATCAAAGATGACCTAGATGTAGAAAGGGAGCGAAGAGCATTGGCGGTTCGATGCAACATGCTTGTCCGTAGGTTTGCTCGCTGTACGTGTGAAGTGAAATTAACGCTTTTTAAAGCATATTGTCAGACACTGTACACGTGTAACCTCTGGACAAGCTGTACGCAGAAAGCCATCAATGCTCTTCGAGTTCAATATAACAATGCATTCAGGATGCTGCTGGGGCTGCCACGCTTCTGTAGTGCGTCGGGAATGTTTGCTGATGCCCATACTGATGGCTTCTTAGCGGTCAGATGTAAGCGTGCCGCGTCGCTGCTGCAGAGGGTCCGGGGCAGCTCAAACAGTCTCCTGAATGTCATTGCGGGGAAATTTGATTGCCCGTTTATGCATTTCCTTTCTGACCTACATGTTTTACTAACGTAGTTTTTAAAGTTCATGTTTACTAACAATTAATATGGATGGAAATGAGATCTGAAATAAAATGATTATTATTATTCCTTTATTTATTTACTTACATATCAATTACATTTTTAAATATTTTAATATAAAACAATATAAAAAAACATTTAAAAATATAAAAAATAGTAGCCCACCGGTATCGGGAACAGGGTCCAAGCTACCGGCAGTCAGGGCTCCAGAGAGAGGAACCTCCTAACAATACGAGCCGTGTCCAGAAGTACCGCTTTCTGAATCAAGCCCTTGATCCAGCTGCCTAACGAGAGCCTCCTGAGATGTTGGTCGAGGCTCTTGGCAATTAAGCCATGGGCTGACACGACTATCGGCACAATGATCGCTGAGTCCACATCCCACATGTCGACAAGCTCGCGAGCCAAGTCAAGATACTTGATTTGCTTATCTTTCTCGGCTTTCACGAGGTTCTCGTCATGCGGGACCGTAATGTCAACAATCATTGCGCGCCGCTCTGATCGATCCATCACCACTATATCAGGCTTATTGGCTACAATAGTCCTGTCAGTGATGATGGATTGATCCCAGTACAGTGTGATATTGCCATTTTCGAGAACTGGGTCGGGCACATACCTATAGTACGGAACTTCCGATTCAACAAGATTGTATTTTAGAGCAAGTTACTGATGAATAATCCTGGCTACAAGGTTGTGTCTATGCAAGTACTCTCCGTTAGCCAGACGAGAACACCCGGAGATAATGTGACGGCTTGATTCGCCTGGACGGTGGCATGCCCGACATATGTCAACCGTGCCGTCCTTCACAATAAATCTCCGGTAGTTATTCGTCATCATAACTTCATTATTATTATTATAAATTAAATGGCAAAAAATTTCATACAAAATATATATTTTTTTACCGAATGATTACTCGCGCTGCCGCAGATGGCCGGCGCTGATTTTTTTTCGTGGATAGAGAATGACCCTAGCTATCATATACACACGCCACACACCCAACATATTAGTAAAATTGAAGAAAAAAATTAAACGTAATTCGCTCCATACAAAAAAATCGAATTAATTTTTTTCAAGACAAACTATCAACTTTAGAAAAAAGGAGATGGCCAGTTTTGGGCCAAAGTATGTACAGAAACGATATGTATATTAAAAAAGACTAGATTTTTTACTGATTAAAAATAACATGTAACAATAATAACTTTCTACCGGAATGAGCTAAAAATTATAATTTGAAAAATGATTTTAAATTGAATGTAGTTCTAAAACTAGCTCCGTAAACAAGCTGTCAGGTCATTTAAAAAGTCAGGTCAGGTTCGTTCTAAAACTAGTAGTTCTAAAGAAGTTACTAAAAAAACGATATCTATTTTGTTTTAGCATTGGTCATGAACATTATTATCATTTATAAAAGAAAAAAGGACATTTGATGAAATTATTGTTGTTTTAGTAATTTATTTAACAATAACATCGTTCAAAATCGTGAATCTGTTAACTGTTTCAAAACGAAAAAATATCGATGTTTGTCAAAATGTCAATGTCACGTCACTCCCGTCAAGTCCCGTCATTCGTTTTCGTACTCGTGCGGATGTGCTTATTATTCGATTTCTGCTATTTTTCTGACGACTTTGGATTGATTTTACGGACTTGGACACCGATTGCTTATCGACTGGATAATGGTGAATTGCGTGAGTTGTGGTATCCCTACTGACCGTAGCAACGCTACTGGAAGTGTGCCTTTACATGATGAAGCAGTTCTTTCCATAATAAGGGCAAGGACTGTCGTCAAACAGTGGCAAGGTACCAAAATACCATCACACCTCCAGCACCATTCCTGTATGGTATATTAATTGAGTATGAAAATGAAGATGAATAAAATATTGAAAAAATAATTTGTTTTTATTTTACCTACCTAATTCCTTTTTTGTGCTATGCAATAATATGCTAATAGTAACACATATGTTTACAAACAATTAAATCAATGTGTTTATTTGATTATGGTATTTACAATTATACATTTTGGCATTTTATAGGTACAATTCTTACCATCTGCCGCATAACCTAACCTAGTGACCCAAAAACTTATTTTCTTCCTAATTCCCATAGAATTTTTAAAAAAATCTTTCTGATATGAATATGTTTGTGTTTTATCTATTAAATAATACATAAATGATTACTGTTCATATTTGGCCCAACGATGTATGGATTTCTGGCGATCTCCTTTCATCAGAATGAAAGTTTTCAGGAATATCATAACACGTCATATAAAAAAAAATCGCATCGATATTGAAACTTTGTTGCCTAAGTCCACAAATTTTCAGTATGGGCCCACTGTGCGCCGCCGCACTGGGCCGACGTGTCGCTGAGCGGCCACGCGTTGTTCGGGCGCCACGCCCGCGGGGTCGACGCACTGCTGCGCTTAAAGTTTCGCCATGTCATGTGTTCCGTCGGTGTGCGGGAGTGCCAGTGCCATTGATTAACAAATTTTAAACAATAATGATAAAGGAAAAAAAACGATATCGAACTGTACAATACTGAAGCCTAAATGGAAAATAAAACCGGCCAAGTGCGAGTCGGACTCGCGCACGAAGGGTTCCGTACCATTATCTATAAAAACGGCAAAAAAATCATATCTGTTGTATGGGAGCCCCCCTTAATATTTTTTTTTAAATTTTTAGTATTTGTTGTTATAGCGGCAATAATAATACATCATTTGTGAAAATTTCAGCTTTCTAGCTATCACGGTTTATGAGATACAGCCTGGAGACAGACAGACAGACAGACAGACAGACAGCGATGTCTTAGTAATAGAATCCCGTTTTACCCTTTGGGTACGGAACCCTAAAAATGGAAAATAATATGTATGTATGTCAAAAATATTGTCACCGATGCTGACCAGACGTCGGGCCAAATTACAAGAGACACACCCACCATCTCCGGGCTCGTCAGTCAGCTCCGCCTCGCAGCCGTCGGGACGCGCCACATCCGTGAGCGCTGCATTGCCGGTTGCTGCAGTTGCGTCGAGCTCGAGTGACGAGTTTTTCTCCCCGCCGTCGCCACCATCACCACCACGACGACGAGGAAGAGGACGGCCACCAGCGGGCTTGGGACCTCGAGCCCAACCGGCCCCGAACAGGGTCCCCGCTGCCGGTGGAAATGTGATGCGCGCATATTATGGGGCTACAGAGGGAGGAATTAACCTTACAGCGTACCGATGTCGGATGCTCTCTCTGTTCCAGGCACTTGAACCTGCCGTCAATGTCTCTGCCCAACGATTGTCGGATCAGGTGCGCGTCATTCAAATTAATCATAGGTTGGATGATGCTACACTTGATCGGCTGCGCTCGGAAATGCAGATTAGCCCTGCCAGCGACCCTCTCCCATCCCAGAACGTCACACATGTGCCTGCTGCACTACCACTGCGGGCAAATCAGCATGCTGAGGAAGAGGAGGACAGGGCTATATCTGCAGATAACCTGTGCAATGTGGAATTAAGGAGCGCTCTGGAGGATGCGATTCGTGAGTATCGGTTCACGTCACCTGATATTAGGCCACGGTTACCACGTTTGCCCATGAATAAAAAGAATAGAGCACTGGTGTGTGCCCTGGATGCCCTGTTACCAAATTTTATTGAAAGCAGCGTAAACCTTTGCGATACACACTCAATCTTGTATTGCACGGCTATTGCGGCATGTCGTGTAGCCAATGTCCAAACACAGACAGTGCTACACGACCAAAACCTGCCGTGCCAGCCTGGCAATGCAGGATTGAGCGTCGTATTAATGAGGCCAGAGCACTCATCGGAAAGCTGATCTGCTTCAGGGAGGGCAATACACGTCCAAGGGTGATGCGCTTTGTGAGGCAGGCATTCTCGGGAACTGATATCAGTCCCCGAGAATACATGTCACGAGTCACAGAGCGCATCGACTTCCTGAAGCAGAAAGTTTATGCATGGGCTAACCGTATCCGTCGGTATAGGCGAAGAGTGGATCGCTATTCTCAGAACCGCATGTTCCAGAGTGACGAAAGGTGGGTAGGTATATAGAACATGGGAGCGGCCCGTCACCATTCAAGGAGTGGCTGACGCGCATCTGCCGGATAACGACGCCATGAGTGCTTTTTGGCGAAGTATTTGGTCGGTGCCGGTTGGTCACACTGAGGGTGATTGGATGCGTGTTGTTGAGCGAGCGTGTGACTTCCAGAAATGCGGCAAAATGCGGAGATGGCAAAATAATTACCATCCAGCTGTACAGCATGTGATGTTACTGGGGTGTCACGCATCCACTGGGAGAGAAAAAGCTCTAACAACAGCACACATGTAATTTACAGTGTTAATGACCACCGTAGCGCTTCAGTGAGCATTGCAGATATCACGTATCCGGAGGTGAGTTAAGGCCAGGCATTCTCACGAGTTACATCCCAGTTGTGGTCAGGAATACGCGCTTATACTTGTTTCGTCTCCTGCATTTGATGTCCACTGTCTTGGTCGGCCACAAGCGTAACCTGAACTTGCTCAGATTTCTGCGTCTCGGGTTTACGATTTTAACTAACGATGCACTTAATACACTTCCTGTCACTCGACATTGTTATTTTGGTAAAATATAATGCAAACTTGGTTTTAAATTAATAATTTGATGAGAAAGAACTTTTTTCTTGCAATGTCGTTAACGCGCGAAAAAGAAAAGTGACGTTTCGGTTTATGTGTCAAAACAAGAAAGGATGTTACGAATGTTAAAATTCTTAAAAAATATTCATTTTTATCATCTAAAATTCGCGAGTCCATACTTTCGTAAGGGAAATAATACACTGTTATATTAATTATTTTTCAGATTACCACGAAATAAAATTGGTAATCTTAGATCTGAATAATAAAACATGTAGGTAGGGGATTTAAAATAAAATAAAAAATAAAATAAATTGTGTTTTATTTCAGGCAAAATACCCATAGACAACAAAAAAAAAAAAATAGAAGGTATCATTAAAAATAATTGAATAATCAATTTAGGTATAACCTGAGGTGCACAGTGGTTTGTTGTAGGTACGCGCTCGGATTAAGGCGCGGATCAAAGACTATAATATAACCACTTGACTGCGACATACAGTGCCCCGGCGCTCGAAAACTATTTGTATTTTGTCGCCTATGTATAGGCTACGGTACGAGTAACCATTTTAGTTGTGTCCAATTGTTAGACCTGTGTGCACGCAAAATTTTTACAAATAGGTATAACTTTTTATGCAATTTTAACGCATCAAAATGCCTTCACGCGCGGTGAAGTGGTGTGGGAAACATTCCAAGACATCGAATTACAAAAAGGATGGTATTACTTTTTCTTGTTGATGTCTTTTGTAACTGTCTTCCTTTCACCAGACAATTCTTATACGTCTATCCCTTTCTTTCCCTTTGTGTGTTTATCGTAAAAATCAGTGCTGTTACCTTTAATAGCTGAAGTCGATATCGAAAATAGTAAAATTAATATAATATTTATTTAATTCAAATACTGCAATAAAATACCTATCTACTTTTAATCGACTTGAATTTGATAATTTCTTGTTTTGTGTAGCTATTATTCACTTTATAGTTTTGAGGTCTTTGATGTAAAAGTGAAGAAAAAAAAAAATATATAATATATATATATTGTCCATGGGCAAACTTGCATTGGGGCGCTGATTGGTGTACGGATCCACCACAATAATAGAAATTTGCCGTTGTTGTGAAATTTATATTAAGAGGACGATCAACGAGAGTGGTTCGAAAGTTTTGTCTTCGAAATATAATACCGATTATTTTATAAGATTGGTTTTAAAATATCTGATTGGGTATAATTTATTCCCGGATATTAATTTTCATCAATTTGAAATAGAATCAACCAATAATTTAATTGAATTAGCAAGATGCAGAATTCAGAAATATGTAGACGCTCGTTTGTCAGTTTTTATAAAGAACAGTCAGGACCCTAAAACTTTCATTCGATTCCAAATTAATTCATTTTAAAAATCAATAATAGTGTCGTGGCATCAATGCCGCAAAAAAAAGTAACGAAGCGAAATTTGTACGGCAACAAAAAGAACAGCAACGCCATCTATCCCGCCAGTGACGAACTACTAACGAAATCCTACATCGATCGCACATCGATGCTGTTGTCACACACAACTTTACTCTCTGTTCCGCATACCTCCAAAACAGGATACATTTTTTTATTGATTGATTTTTTGTTATTTTGTGTGCAATAAAGAATAAGAATAATTATTGATTGATTTTGATTAAATATTTATCTATACAAGTTTAATTCGAGTAGTTTTCATTATGTTAAAATCAATTTTATCGATATCGACTATTTTCTCCTTATCAAGTAGTGCGATATGCGTACCTACGCAAATTGAACAATTGCAGCCGCGCATTCTTCCCCGTCCCCCGGCCCGCGATGGTGAGTCGTGTGCTTAGAAGAAATCGGCATATAAGCTCTCTGGTGGTTATATTCTCTATGGCGCGGACTGACTACGATTTTCGCTACTAGACCGTGTAAACTGTTGTCACCACTATGGGGCGTAAATAAGGTTAAAAATTGAAAATCATATGCATTAGTGTTGATATGCGACTAAGCTGCGGAAGGGCATTCTTTTACAGGTTTTCTTTAGATTATTCAAAATATAGACATTAAATTAAATAATTGTTTGGTTAAAGTTTAAAAAAAAAATGCTAGTTTTATTAAATTCTTTAAAAAAAACTGTTGACGCCAAAGTTTATTTTTGTGCCGCAACTTTCCAATTTTTTATTGGGAAAAGAAAAAGCTGATTAAGCTAACAACCTAGGTGTGTACATACAAATAGATAAATTACCTACTAAGTTACCCGGAGGTTATTGTTCAAAGTTTCCACCACCACACTCTAGGCATATTCTAGCACGACGTCGCTGATTTTCTTTCAGCTTACACAACACTGATCACTTTTACACATAATTGTTGAACACTTGTGATGATCACGCAGTCTTTGCTTAGCAGCCAACATGACGCTCTGTGATGATCGATAGGCAAACAGCTCCGCAAACATCTGGATGGCTCGACGGACCTAGGCTGACTTCACTAACGGCATACAAGCGAACCATTTCGACAAGCTCAACATTATAGTAATTGTCCATCGTCTTAAACTATCTACTTTAACGATGTACCGAGGGCGCGTGGAGTGGAATTTGCAAACGCCCGTACTCAGCGGCGACATCAAACGCGGCCCGGGTGCGCGCGCGCTTTCTTGAAATTTTAGGGAATACCTACGATACCGATGCGTTTATTTGTGTGTGTGAAGGCGCGGTTATATAGGGCAAGTAACAGACAGGGTGTTCTTTTTAATACGGGTGGTTCACACTTACCGATTTCCGTAAATAAGAAAAAAAAACCTACCCATTTTATTATTGATTCGGGTCGAGAATAGCATAGATACCTCTTTGAATTTGACCAGGATGTAAAGTGACAGCCTGTATAGTACAGCATAAGTTATTAATAAGTACTTAATAAATTAAGTCAAGTAATAAATTAATAGTAGTAATTAATTAAGTTAGTTTAAGTAAGTAAGTTTACTGGGTCTTCTCAGAGAACCACAAACATTCTAACATTATCTTCCTTTCATCATACGTTCATACATGTACCCACCGTATTTATCAACGGAGTGCGGTGTGTTGGCGTCAAGCTCCGGCACCCAGTAGAAGTGGTCCACTCGGTCGGCCGTCACCAGCGGCGCGTGCAGCGTGCGGCGCGTGTGGAACACCATCAGGCGCTGCGGCCGCTCCGCGCTGTACGGCGCGCCCAGCGGCGTCAGCAGCACCAGCACCAGCGTCGCCGCGCACAGCGCCGCCGCCGCGCGCGTCAGGCGCCGCACGCCGCGCGCCGCCAGCACCAGCGGCAGCAGCCAGCAGCAGCTCGCCTGCACCAGCGCCGCCACCAGCACCGCCATGCTCACGTCGGCCGGCACCGCGCCCGCGCCCGCGCGCCCCATGATGGGCACGAACATGTTCAGCGAGCCCAGCGTCAGGTACCACGTCTGCGCCGCCGGCAGCGCCGCGCCCAGCGCCCACAGCAGCGCGCGCGTGCCGCCCTGCACGCCGCCCGCGCCCAGCAGGTCGGCGGCCGCCGGCAGCAGCGCCCACAGCAGCGGCAGGAAGCCGGAGCGCAGGCCGCGCGCCGCGCACAGCAGCAGCAGCGCGGCCCAGCACAGCGCGGCGGCGTCGTGCCAGGCGCGCGCGGCCCACCAGCCGCGCAGCAGCGCCGGCGCGCCCCACAGCCGCGCCGCCGCCGCCCACGTGCCCGCCAGCGCTGCGCGCACAGTCCCACACGCATATGTATTCATCGCCCCGCAAACAACTCCACTACATCAAATCTATTGTGTGTTACGAGTGAAATTACTAGTGGTATTCGACGAAGGTAAAGCGGTAGACATCGTATACACGAATTTCAGTAAAGCGTCACGCGTCGGCGTTTGATCTCAATGATCATATCTTTCTTCTAAAATTAAATAACAGACCCGGTATTCACGGGTAAAGCGTTGGTGTTAGTTTTAGAAAGATCTGTCACTAATGTTAATTGTACAGTCACAGTGCATCTTTGTATACCTACTGCGTTAGCCGGGTGTATTCAAACATTTTAGTAACATCAACATTTCATACATATGAAGAAAATTGTGGCTTTGTGTTTTTAATATTTAATGAAACGTAACGCGACTGACCTGGCAGCGCGTACAGCGGCGCCAGCAGCGCGCCACGTGAGTAGAAGGCCAGGCGCGCGCCAGTCGCGTGCAGCAGCAGCGCCGGCGCCACGGCCGCCAGCACGCCCGCCCCGTGCGCGGCCGCGCCCGCCAGCGCCGCGCGCCCCACCGCGCGCCACCACGCGCCGCGCGCCACGAACAGCGCGTCGCGCGCGTGCGTGGCGCTCACGTGCACCTTCAGCAGCGTCAGCGCCAGCGCGCCCGCCGCCAGCAGCAGAGCGGCCGGCGCGCGCACCGACACCACGGCCAGCCCCAGCACGTCGAAGAACACTGGCTGCCGCGACGACGCGTCTGGCTCTGACTCCAGGCTCTCGCTCGATAGCAGCCCTGCGATATGTATGTGTGTCACGTTGACGCCGGTGCGCTATCGCGGTCGCGGTCTGGCGTGTCGTATCGCATGTGTATGTCACTTACCTTGCGCGAGTGCCAGCACATTGTCGCCGGTGCGCTGCAGTGCTGCGGGCGGCACGCGTTCGGGCGTGTCGAGGCGGGTGTGGTACACGTAGCCATTGGCGGTCCACGCCAGGTCGACGCCTGCAATACGCACGTCATGTCACCGGGAGCCCCTCTCCCGGCGGGGAGGGGCTTTGCTACGTACCGGAAAGCTTGCCGAAGTCGCGGAAGATGCGAAAGTCGGTATCGGCGGGGATGAGGCCGCTCTCGAACAGCTCCTGCGCTAGCGACGACGCGAAGGGGTGCGGCACGGCACCCGCGTACATCTGCACACCACACATTACTAATCTGTCAAAGTTCTCTTCTCGTCCACATAACGTTTCATGTGATGCCTGATGATGACGTTTGTCCTTTGTATAAGTATACATTATGTGAATAGAAAAGGGGGAGACAATAATACAGTACCTCGACGATCCAGGGATCGTGAGGGCCCGCCTGGAACAGCACCTCGCGGCCACCCGCGCCGCATGCCTCGATGTTGATGAAGGCGCGCACGTCCTTCGCCCACCTGCGGAGCGGCGCTTGATCATTAATAGGTTGTGCGTGTGTCACCTAGTGTGCGGTGCGGCAGACGGCAGTGCGTACTTGTGCTGCGTGATGAAGGCGTGCGAGGCCTGCATGATGTTCTCCTCGGCGCCGTTGAACAGGAACACGGCGTCGTGGCGCAGCGGGCCGCCGGCCGCCAGCGCGCGCATGCTCTCCAGCAGCACGGCGCAGCCCGCGCCGTCGTCGCTGGCACCTGCGACCACACCACGACCGCACTCATGTCACATCTGCTACTACGCGCGGCACACATCTGCTTTGAGTTTTCCGCGGTGGATTAATTGGATAAGGGCAGGAGAATGATGTTGATGAATGACGAGTTTAAAAAAAACTAAAACTGCATCATTGGATTTTTGGAAAAATCAATATGCCTGGAATCGAACCCGTTGATTTTTGAAAAAAAAAAAAAACTAAACACTGTATTATCACACCATTCGATTGCGTCGCTATTAAGGATCAGATTCTGAAGTAATGAAATACGGAAAACTAAAGCTGAGCGCTTTATATAAAAATAGCTTTATTAATTCTATGCATAATCACAAAAAGTAAACATTAAAGTATTCAATTGTGGTTAATCACAATAATTAAAATAAATAATCACAAAAATAAAATTTAAAATGAAAATTAAAATAATCAATTGTAAAATAAAATAACAATAAAATCCATTTTCACATGCCTTCGATAAAATAAATTAGAGTAAATTAAATCAAATCAAAATCAAAATAGCCTTTATTACTGATAATATTATTACATTGTATCTCATTACAGTCATTTCTGTGATTCTTTCTCGACATAATCTTTCAATGCATTACAATAAATTCCAATAAATTTTTAACATAAGAAATTCCATGCACATTCAGTAATTACATTTCATTAATATTATAAGTTATTTCATGCACATACAATATAATATTATGATTGAATTTACATATAATAATTTTAATCAATTAAATTGTATTAACCTTTCGTGTGCCGGAACGTAGATCTACACGAGACACAATGGCTTTTTAATTGTGTCTATAATAATAGTTGAATAATATAAATAAAGATTATAAATTTAAATTAGATTAGTGTTTCGACATCGGTAATATCATTATCGGTTTGCCGTTTGGCATAGGCCTACCCTAGGCTTCTCCATCTATCTCTATTTGTGGCTTCTCTTTGCCATGTTGTTCCAGCTACTTTCCTAATATCATCCTCCCATCTTGTTTTTTGCCTTCCTTTCCCTCTTTTCCCACCCCGAGGATGCCATTCAGTAACATCTTTTGTCCATTTTTCCTTATTGTTTCTTATCATATATGGCCTACCCAGTTCCATTTAAGCTTTTTCACTGTGTAAGTGACATCCATGGCTTTTGTCTTGCGTCTTATATTTATACCATTCAGTAACATCTTTTGTCCATTTTTCCTTATTGTTTCTTATCATATGGCCTACCCAGTTCCATTTAAGCTTTTTCACTGTGTAAGTGACATCCATGGCTTTTGTCTTGCTTCTTATATTTTTAAGTTTAACTTTGTCTCTTAGCTTGAGGTTTAGAATGCTCCTCTCCATTTTGTTTTGGCACACTCTGAGTGCTCCACTCTGTTTGCTAGTGAGGGCCCAGGTTTGTGCTCCATAGGTTAAACTTGGTAGAATGCAGGAGTTGAACACTGTAATCTTATCTTTAAGGGGCATATGTGGATTCTTCATAATTTCCTTTAGGGACCAGAATCTTTTCCAAGCTTTATTTATTCTGTTGTTAATTTCTTTTTGCATTTGGTTTTCCGGTGCAATGATCTGTCCTAAATATGTATATTCCTCCACATATTCTATTTGATAAGAGTCTAACAAAATAGGTGTTTTTATATTGTTTGTCATTAATTTTGTTTTGTCTAGATTCATAGTCAGGCCCACATTTCTGCTTTCTCTGTCTAATTGCGTTAACATATTTTTTAAGCCTTTTTGATTTTCGTTTAGCAGGATCAGGTCGTCTGCGAACCTAAGGTGGTTGAGCTTTTTACCATTTATATTTATTCCATATTCGTCCCAGTTAATTTTACGAAATATATGTTCCAGTACAGACGCAAATAGTTTTGGTGAAAGGGGGTCACCTTGCCGTACTCCCTTTTTTATTTTGAAGTCCTCTCCTTTCCTTTCAGTCTGGATTTTTGCCGTTGATTCCTTGTATATGTTTTTTATTATGCTGATATATTTATGATGTACTCCTTGTGAGTGTAGAGCGTCCCAAATGTGTGTATGTTTCAGAGAGTCGAAAGCCTTACTGTAATCTACGAATGCCAAGTAGTATGTCTTTCCGTATTCGTTGCACTTTTGGATAATTTGTTTGACGACATGAATGTGATCCATTGTTGAAAAGTCGCTTCGAAATCCAGCCTGTTCTCTCGGCTGATTTTCGTCCAATTTTGAGCTAATTCTGTTTAATATTACCTTTGCAAATGTCTTATATAGATTAGAGATCAGGCTGATCGGTCTATAGTTGTTTATTTCTGTCCTGTCGCCTTTCTTATGGAGCAATATGATGGTTGATGATGTCCATTGTTGCGGTATTGTTTCTTTAGTTAGAATATCATTGTACACATTGGTAATAGCATTTATTATGTAATCTAGGCATCCCTTTAGAATTTCGTTTGTTATTCCGTCATCTCCGGGAGCTTTGTAGTTTTTCTGGGACAGTATTGCGGTTCTTACTTCGGTTTTTAATATTGGGGGGATAAGTTCTTCGTCATTTTCCAGTGGGTATTGACTATTTGTGTAATCTGGATCATCGTATAAGTTGCCATAAAATGTTGTTGCTATCTCCATAATTTCGGGTCTTTTTGTTGCTTTCTTATTGGTTGTCTTGCTTTTGATGGATGGAATCCAGCAGGTATTCTCTCTGAGTTCTTTCAGAGCTTTCTTTATGCCTCCAGTTTTTTCAATATGGTATTGGATAGTTTTATTTCTAATTTGTTTCCTATGGGTCCTAATTTTTTCATTATTTTTTTTACTTAACTGTGTTATTTGTTTTCTGTTCCTTAATAATATAAGCCAAATAGTTAAAATATTATTATTAGGTACATTCAACATAAATAATAAATTCCTATGCATGGACCGCTCTTGGCTAAAAGCCTCCTCCAAAGAGTGCTAAATGTCTCTGTCTTTCGCTCTCTCAATCCAATTTGGGATGGGAAATCATCAAATGACCCCTCCCACTCTGGGCGGAGCGGAAAGGAGTGTCAGACTTTTACTGGCTAAAACCCATCCATGTTCCTTCTTTTGCCCTTTGTGTTCCAGGGCCGCGGTATCTCTTTCGAACAGTCCCGCAGCCCTGGCAGGTCCCTGTGGTCCCTTCCATGTTGTAATTGTTAATGTCCATCTATCGTCAGTGAACCTTGCTATATGGCCAGCCCACTTACATTTTAGTCTGGGCGCAGATTATTGCGTCAAATACCTTGGCTCTATTTCGTATGTCAGCGGCTTTTATTCTGTCTCTCAAAGTGATTCCCAGGCAACTTCTCTCCATTGCTCATTATACATGGTAGTATAGCTAAGTCCATAACAGTTTTCTTCAGTTTCATATTGCTGAGATTTTAGTATCTCTTTATGGGCCCAAAACTGCTTCCACGTTGAGTCTATACGTCTGTCTATTTCTTTTATGTTTCTTCTGGTTTTGAATGATAAAATTGTTTCCTTAGATAGACATTTTCCTGCACATATTCCAATGGCTCATTCCCTATTAAAATGGGTATCATTTTGTCGTTGGTCATGATTTCTGTTTTACTGAAGTTCATCTCTAACCCTACATGATTGCTTGCAGCCTCTAGATCGTTTATCATGACGTTTTCAAGATTTTCTGATAACAGGACGATATCATCTGCAAACCTTAAATGATATCGTGAATTTGTATAGTGGTCTTCTTTTCTAGCTCTGTAGATATGATTTCTGGTTTGGTAAAATAAGTATCTCTTTTTGAAAGCCATTGGGGGGCCCTTTCCACCATAAGTCGCGTGTTTTCAACTCTAATACTAGTACACCTCTAGACGCTATATGAGCGGAGTTTTCTTGTTGAATGCAATTTAATCGATGTCTGACAAAATTGTATGAGCGAGAAAATAAAGACAATTATTTTGGATCGGCGGTGTAAGAAAAGTTCGGTAAAAGATTATTTAGTTCAAGCGTTCCGGCGAACCAAGACATCGGCAAATCTTGGTATTGGCCAACCATTCATTCTATGTAGCGTTATTCGGCGAAACGTGCTGTCGCTAAATAATGGTATCGACTAATAGTTTTCGTATTACCGTTCGTCGGTGAACCATGCTTCCTGTACACCGTTATATCGTTCAAGGGTACTTCGATATACCGTACGGGACTCCCTTTAGAGTGTACCTTAAGCGAGATATCGCTGGAGGACATAGACAAGTATCACGCCCCACTGGAACTTTGCATTAAGAATTTTTGCTTTAAACCTATTCGCTCTCAAAATAATTTTATAAAAAAGTTTTTTAAGGCTGATTTTGAAAGAATTAATTCGGAGCTCGTTAAAGTAGACTGGAACAATGATTTCGAACCACGTAGTGTGGAGGAGTGCGTTGACATCCTTTACGAGACATTAAATACAGTTATAGAATCTCACGTTTCAACTGTAAAAGTATCAGGGCGATTCCGATACCCGAAGTGGTGGAAAAACCGTTTTCGGATTATTAGACATCAAGAAAGGAACTGGTACTGATGGGCTTCCGACAATCTTTATAAAAAAATGCGAATTAGGTTTAACTTCTCCCCTTAAGATCATCTCCCAGCGATCTCTCGACGAGGGCACGTTTCCGCGACAATGGGGCGAGGCTGAAATTGTACCAATTCTTAAAAAACCGGCCAAGTGCGAGTCGGACTCGCGCACGAAGGGTTCCGTACCATTATTTATAAAAACGGCAAAAAAATCATATCTGTTGTATGGGAGCCCCCCTAAATATTTTTTTTTTAATTTTTAGTACCTGTTGTTATAGCGGCAATAGTAATACATCATTTGTGAAAATTTCAGCTTTCTAGCTATCACGGTTTATGAGATACAGCCTGGAGACAGACAGACAGACAGACAGACAGCGGAGTCTTAGTAATAGGGTCCCGTTTTACCCTTTGGGTACGGAACCCTAAAAAGGCTCCAAGCGTGATGTAACTAATTACCGAGGTGTATCGCTGTTGACCAACTTTGGGAAGATGCTGGAGAAAATTGTATACGATCACATCTACGCTGCAACTAAGCATTGTATACCCACTTCCCAACACGGCTTCGTAAAGTCTCGTACAGTCAATACCAACCTGCTTGAGCTTACCGACTATGTTGTTACTGGTGTCATTTATACAGACACTACATAAACGTGAACTTAGTGAAATAAACCAGTTGGCATCTAACTCTTCAGCCTTTCATTTACTGTACCCGGTAGGCAGCCTTAAGTACACACGAGCCTCTACACTGGTATAACGATGCCCAAGTGGACGTAATATACACAGATTTTGAGAAAGCGTTTGACCCGGTAGATTTCGGTATTCTGACCGAAAAACTAAAGGCCGTAGGTATTAAGGGGAACTTGTTAAGATGGATAGACTCTTACCTGAGAAATCGGCGGCAAGCTGTAGTTATCGGTAGTTACGGGGTGCCCCAGGGTTCGCTTGAAACCCCCTTACTTTATAATATTTATTTATTTGACATAACGCAATGTTTCCTTCACTCTGAACACCTTCTCTATGCCGACGACAAAAAAATATTCATGAAAATAAATAACACCAATGACTGTCAATTATTGATACAATCTGACTTAGATAGACTTAGCGATTACTATGCGTTAAACAACATAAAAGTAAATACTAAGAAATGCCAAATAATAACCTTTTCTAGAAAACGCTACAACATTATTTACAAGCACAGTATCAGTGACGATATTATTCCGCGAGCATCACAGGTTAGGGACTTGGGCGTGATTATCCATTATCTGCCTAGCCTTTTCCCAACTATCTTGGGGTCGGCTCCCAGTCTAACCGGATGCAGCTGAATACCAGTATATTACATGGAGCGACTGCCTATCTGACCTCCACAACCCAGTTAGTACTGGGTAATGCGATATCCTTGGTAAGACCGGTTGTCAGACTTTCGGGCCACTGACTACCTGTAACGACTGTGGATCTACAAATGACAGCCGGGACCAACGGCTTAACGTGCTTTCCGAGGCACGGAGGAAACTCAGTATGTAATGGGTGGTCACCCATCCACAGACCAACCTAGGCAAGCACGGCTTAACCTAAAGATCGACCCGGGCGGGTGTTATTATTTAACCACGAGCTCCTCGCTTTAGGGACTTGGGCGTGATTCTGGACGAAAAATTAACGTGCGATGCACACATTGATCACATCACCAGTAAAGCATACAAGTCCCTAGGCTTTGTTATACGGAACAGCCAGCAGTTTAACAGTCCACTATGTTTAAAAACTTTATGCTACTGTTATGTAAGGAGCATACTAGAATTTGTAAGTGTTATATGGAGACCGTTTTATAAGTGCGTACAACAGATCCACAGTGGGTGGTGGTATCCTAATACTTTGTAATAGCTGTCTTAGATATAAGGAAAGGAAGGATATCACTGCTTGGCCCTGGTTCAAGCCATGGTCCGGGGCGAGAGGGAATGGGAAGCCGTCTCCTCCTTCTGCGAAACAGTCATGCTAGCGAAGGAGGCGGCGGAACGTGAGAGGGAGAGAACCTCCTCACGTCCCAGCCGCCGCGGGAGAAGCACCGGGCGTCGGGGGCCACGCCGTGATGGCTCTCGGCCACCGTAGGCGCGGGCCTGTGGACAGTGAGTAATGGGCTAGCTCGCCGTCCGTCCGTCGTATGACGACGGGCAGGCCGTGTCGATGGCGCGTTCGTGTTCCACGCGCGCCTCAAAGAGTTGTCAGCAAACGGGAGGGACCCGCAAGGGCCGGTGCCTGCCAGGGCTGCGGGACTGTTCGAAAGAGATACCGCGGCCCTGGAACATAAAGGGCCAATGAAGGAACATGGGTGGTTTTTAGTCAGTAAGAGTCTGACACTCCCTTCCGCTCCGCCCAGAGCGGGAGGAGTCATTTGATGATTTCCCACCCTCGAAAAAAAAAAAAAAGGATATCACTGCTTACTCTGTTGATCGCTTATGTGAGGTAGAATGTGCGGAGGTTGAAGGGCATACTTTCTTATGTCTATAGACCACCAGTATCAAACTTGTCATTGTTTTTAATCACAATGGAAGAAATATTAAGTAAACTTTTCAGAGATAATAAATTAGTTTTTGTTTGTGGAGACTTAAATATTGATCTATTGGTCAATTCACCAGAAAGATGTAAGCTCATCTCATTGTTCAAATCATTCAATTTAAAATATTTATTTAATGAAGCAACCAGAATAACAGCTTCATGCATAGATAATGTATTTACTAATTGTAAAGTAAAAGATTCGTCCTTAATTAGTGGTGTTAGGTCAGACCATACTGGTCAACTTGTATCTTCTTCTATTCATCTAAATTAGCTGAAAACTTTACTAAGGACATACCAAACTTTAAATTTAAACCAATATGTATTGATACAATTATAAATGCATTCAAATCAATCAAATCAAATCATAATTTATTCAAAAGTCTAAACATAAAAAATACTGAAGACTTATGGGGGATATCCGTCAAAGTTCTTGGGGATACTATTGATTCTATTGCTCCTCTCCTAACAGGCATATTCAATCAATGTTAGGATAGCGGCAAGTTTCCTGACTTAATGAAACATAGTAAAGTAATACCAACATTCAAATCGGGTTGTAAGGGTGACCCCTTTAATTATAGACCTATATCTGTGCTTCGAGCATTGAGTAAAATCTATGAAAAAATAAAGCTGGACCAGATGCTGTTTCGCTTGAACTCAAATGGGATTCTGCATAGTCAACAGTTTGGTTTCACGAAGAGTAGGTCGACAACAGACGCGGGAGTAAAACTCATCAGTCACATTCTGGAATCCTGGGAGAAGTCCCAGGATGCCATTGGCATTTTCTGTCGACCACAACACACTGATCTGTAAATTACACCACTACGGAATTCGTGGACAAGCTGCTGATCTTGTTCTCTCATATTTATCAAAGAGGCAGCAAAAAGTAAATGTAAATGGGGCGACGAACTCCGGGTCTTTAGTAAAGATGGGCGTGCCCCAAGGTTCAATTCTCGAGCCTTTCCTATTTCTTCTTTACATTAATGATCTCCCTTACATGATGGCCAAATTATCGGATATAATTCTATTTGCTGATGACAATTCGCTATTTTTAAATGATAGAAAGGATACGGATGTCTTACATGCCAACGAAAGTCTAACTGTTTTCTCGAAATGGTTCGCAGCTAACAATCTTTTACTGAATGCGAACAAAACAAAATGTCTAAAATTCTCTTTACCAAATGTAGGTACCTCAACGGGATATGAATTTAAATCTTGACGTCAAAAAACTTGATGTTATAGCGGAAACTGTATTCCTAGGGATTACTATCGATTCAAAATTGCAGTGGGGACCGCACATTAGAACTCTATCGGGTAGGTTAAGCTCAGCTGCATAATATGCAGTAAGGAAAATAAGGCAGTTAACTGATGCAGCTACAGCTAGGTTAATATACTATGCTTATTTCCACAGTATTATGTCTTATGGCATTCTGCTGTGGGGATCGGCGGCAGACGTTGACTCAATTTTCATTTTACAAAAGCGGGCAGTCCGCGCGATCTATAAAATGGGACCTGGCGAGTCCCTCAGAGAAAAATTTAAAGAGATCGATGTACTGACTCTGCCTTCCCTTTATATCCTAGAATGATTTTATATGTCCGCAAAAACCGAGGGCTTTTCAAAATTAGAAGCGACTTCCACAATATTAATACACGCAGTAAAGACGAAATTGTAATACCCAAATTCAGGTTAACAAAAACTAGTAAGTCTTTTCTTATAAACAGTATACGTTTTTATAACAAATTATCTAAGTCAGTTATAGAACTGACCGATGGAAAGTAGAAAGAAAAAAGAAATTGGGCCCTCCCATAGTAAATCAATCAGCTGGTAGTCAGTTTTGTAAGGGAAGGCCAAATTTTTTTTTCATATTTCGACCTATGTTCTTTGGGGAAAGTTGTTGAGTTTCATGAGCACATTCACCTCCTTCAGGGTCAATTAATTCGAGTCACTCTCGGTTATCTTATATGTATTGGTTCGTAATTGGCGTAATGTTTGAAATAATATATAATTATAAGTTATTGTACTGTCAGCTTTCATAAAATAAAATAAAAATAAAAAATTGCCTTTTTAAACCGACTTCAAAAAAAGGAGGAGGTTTCTCAATTCGACCGTATATATATATTTTTTTTTTTTTTTTTTTATGTGTGTTCGCGGATAACTTCGTCGTTTATGAACCGATTTTGATATTTTTTTTTTTGTTGGAAAGGAGATACTTCAAGGGTGGTCCCATGATAAGGAAACCGGGATCTGATGATGGCATCCAAGAGAACTTGAGGGGAGCTTTCAAAAATTGTAGTGGCGACTAGTGCGTTTGTACATTTTATGATTAAGTATTTTAAAGCACTACAATTTAAAGAAGGTCTGGAGTCGCTCTGATGATGGAACCGAAAGACAGTCGAGGGAACTCCTCAACGGTTTACAGCAGTCACCTTGTGTTTGGGTTTGATTAATTTGTATTGTTGAGAAATTTACACCTAGATGGGTTGTGATTGTCATAAGGGGTCTGATGATGAAGACGAAGGACAGTTAAGGGAACTCCTCAACTGTTAACAGTAGCTACCTTGTGTTTGGACTTAATTCATGTATATTGATCAAAACTTTGCACCCATCTGGGTTACAAGTGCCATTACAGGTCTGATGATGAAAAATATTTCTATGGAATATTGCAACTAAAAATAAAAAAATAAAAAACTTTTTTGCAAAAAATAAAACCGACTCCAAAAACACAAAAAAAGTGAAAAATAATTTTAGCTTCAGAAGTCGGTGACAAAAAACTGACTCAAATAAACAAAAGTCACCGACTTCTGAAGCTAAAATTATTTTTCACTTTTTTTGTGTTTTTGGAGTCGGTTTTATTTTTTGCAAAAAAGTTTTTAGCCTGGCAATCTCAAGTATTGCGTAATTTTTTCGCCTTTGTCCTTTTCGTAAAATGAAAAAATCTGTATGTGCGAATTGATAGATTTTATGCTTGACTATCTTCTTATAAAATTGCTAGTTGACACTAAGGTAATTCATAATTTGTAGATCCCGATACAAAAAGGCCGCCTAAGCAGAATCGTCTTAGGATAATAATATGGATTATTTATTACAAATTGTAAAATGGTCACACTTTTACAATAAAATTCATAGTAACCCTAAGTCTGTTTGGGGGTATGAAGAACAGGGTGTAAAGTTCTTCATCCCCCATAGGAAAGGGAGGATCCCCCGACCAGCCGGGTGTTATGTCTGGTGGGCTACTTACTGCCCGACAGTTATTGTCGGGTTCTTCTATATAGTCTAAGTCGCGAATAACTTTACTTGCGCGATGCAGGATTTAGATGTATTTCGATGTTTAGTTTATCCTCAGCGTCATAGATGACGCTGTAGTACTTTTTGTTCTATGTTGCTGTAGTACTTTTTGTAGTGCCGCTACGGTACTCCCTTTCTTTTCCTAAAATTTGTTTGTCCGAAAATCATTATCGAAAACACGTTTGCTATAAACTTCAGTAACCATAATGTTCAAAATCCCGAAATTTTGTTTAAGATAATTTTCTTGTAACTTCTATTTCATATTTTGTTTATCTTTAGTTCTAAAAGTATTCTGTCATAATATCGAGTACTATAATAATTGAATCTCCTAATTTTACATGACCTAAAGTCATATGTCCTAAGTATTGTGTTAAATAATGTGTATTATTCCGAATGTTCATTTATAATAAGTTTTTTAGTCCTAAAACATTTGCTAAAAATTAGGTTTTAGTGACAGAAACGAATCGCTGAAAATTCGACTCCACGCAGTCCTGTCTGCTCTACCCCTAGAGTGTAATTTTAATTCGCGTAGGCGCGGAGGCGCGAGGCGGCCCGCGAGTTGTGGAGCAGATGATTGTTACACTCGTCGCCGCGGCTGAGGCTGAAGCCGAAGCTGCGGTGGTGAGCGTTAAACCCATCTGCGACGATAAACTCGCGTGGGACCGCCGGAGCCCCGCAGCGTCGGAGCCGTGACAGAAACAATGCCTGCTGCGTGCTTGCTTGCATGCTGCGTGCTTGCTTGCATGCTGCATGCTTGCTTGCTTATGGTACGTTTACACGCTTGCCAAGCCTTGGCAAACTGCAAACAGTCCCAAGCCTCCACAAATCTCGTTTGGCGTTTGAAAGGCGTTTATACGCTTGTGAATGCGTCAGTCTGCAATATACATCCAAGCATGGCGGACACCGAACTTGTGACGGCTATTGCATTTGGTTTAACCTACTTTTACTTGAAATGTAAGCAAAGTGAAATAAAAAAAAGGAGAGCTCGACGACAGCGAAGATGGTGGATGAAAAAGATTTTTTTTGATTTTGATTTTTCAAGTGCTTGCGAAAAGTAGTCATCAATATCTCTTTTTTATTTCGTTTACTGGCCTTCCAGTAAGTTCAGCAAGACGAATCCATGCATCTGCTTGTTTCTTCTTATCTTTATGATTTGCATCTTTCGGATTCCAGATGCATGGTTCCATTTGGTAATGTTCCAGAAACGAAAGACTCTCCTCATTCGACCAGCAACTCATTTTTTATTTATTTTTTTGTAAAATCAAGCAAGCGTGTACTCGCCGCGAGATCACAATGGCTACTAAACGCGGACCAACATGTAAATGCATCGCAAGCGCTTGCCGCAAACGCCCTTTGATCGGCGTAAAAAAACCGACACTCGACTGGATCGGAAGCAAGCAGGCACAAGCCCACGCAAGCCAAGCCAAACGCCCTTTTTACATGCTTGCGATTGCCGATCCTTGGCAAGCGTGTAAACGTACCATTACAAATACTACATGTTCACAATTAACTGCTTTATTGAGTACATGTACAATGTATTTATATATGTATAATAAAAAAATATAATGCAAAATCAAATATTTTTTAATTAAAACAAAATGATACTTAAACGTATAAACACTGAGCTGAGACTGAACTGTACTGATAGAAGTAAATAACAAAAGCTTTATTATACAAATTTGTTCTAAGAATATTATTATTATAAATAAACATTATGTAATTTGAATTTAGGACTTACAATTGAAAACGGTTTTATGTGTTTTGTATATTATTGATGTAATATTTATGACAAACGGATTTAGGACATATTATATTTAGGGATTTCAATTTTATGGCATGTGATATTAAGTTCGGGTAAGTTATCATTCGGACAAATGATGATTAGGACAAAAAAAGTTATGGCACTTTAAAATTATGGATAAAAAAGTTAAGGTACTCAATAGAGAACCTGCCGCTACATCTGCAACTAGACGCGAATTTTATATGGTCGTGCTCACCCGGGCTGTCCGGCACGGAGTCGAAGTGGCAGTTGAGCAGCAGCGCAGAACGCGCGCGCGCTCGGCCGCCCGCGCCGCGCACGCGCGCCACCACGCTCTGCACGCCGCGGTACACGTTGTTCATGCCTGCGACACGCCACACGTCAGTCACTAAGTCTCGCATACACGCGGCGCAGGCTCGCGTCACGCGCACACTCACCGTCCATGAAGGCGAGCGGAAAGGCGCCGCTGGCGGTGTGCACGTCGAGTTCCACGCGGTTGTGCGGAGACGCGTGCGCCGCGATGTGCCGCAGGGCCGACACCAGCACGCCCACGGCCAGCACCTCATTCTCGTAGCTACCGGCCACGCGCGGCCCGAGCGCGGTCAGGTTGACGAGGTGGCGGTGCGCGGTGAGCGCGTGGAAGCGGGCGGGCGGCGCGTCGGGCCCGAGCGGCGCGGGCAGCGCGTGGTCGATACGTGACACGGCCGCCAGCGTGGCCGCGCTGGCCGCCAGTGCCGCCAGCACCCACAGGCCCGACAGCGGCGCGCGCAACACTTTGTTCTCCTTCATCAGCTCCGGCTCCTTCGAGCTCTTCTGCGAGAACACCACCTGCGCAAGTTTCATTATTTTGTATAGATAATGTTAGTAAAGACGGCAATTAAGTGTTTTTTTGAACTGGGATATTATAAGGAATCACTAGCTCCTGAAAAAAATTGATATATGATAATATGACCCTATTTTACAGCTGTTTGAGTAAAGTTGTTTTATGTACTCAGCTTAAACAGAGTGATTATTTTAAGTGGGACAAGAATGAACAAGGGGAAATCCGAATCCATAACCCGACAAAGAAATACCGGTAAACTTTCTTAGGAACAATTAACTGTTTTTTTTTTATGAAAACGGTTTTGGCATACTTAATTTATTTTATTTTATTCGCTTTACGCTTTATCCATAAATCAGCTCGGTGCTTTCCTTTGAAAAAGTCTCCTCAATTTTTACAAATCTGGGTTTCGTCCAGATCGTAGCACTACCACAGCTCTTTTTAACATATTTGTCGCCGCAAGAGTGTCTATCTGCTAAGTTTATTAGTGAATCTTATTAATAACTAACTTATGTCTCATCCATCATAATATTCATGAACCTACCGTCTGTGGGATGGCATTACAATAAAATTCTTACAAAGATCGGTATCGATTGACAGTACAGACTAGTGCCATCTATTGGCTTGTGTGTTAAATACTACTTAGATTGTTCTTGATTAACCGAATAATATATTATCATCACAATTTGAATGTGAGTAATTTGTATTTTAATTTAACTTGTATTTTAATTTAATTTGTTTTTTTAATTTAATTTATATTTTGATTTAATTTGTATTTTGATTTGATTTGTATTTTAATTTTATTGCATTTTAATATAGATTTGTATTTCTATTCTATTCTTTAATCTCATTCTAGCCATTACTAATTCATCACACTACTATGTAATTAAATTTAAATTTGATTTAATTTGACTGTATTTTGATATTAATAATAGCATGATTGTTTAATTGTACGTATTCCAAATTTAAATTTCTATTAAGTTATGTATTAAGAGCATGTTTACTCGAAAATGTGTAAGCTGTGGTTACTTGTAATTGAGTGTGCGTTACAAGACCATGTATTTGTAATAGTTTTATTTTGTAAAAGATATTATTGGGGTCTCCCTTGTTTTACCGAAAAGAAATTGCCAAATTATCACTTCCCAAACAAATTTTCGCATAATTTCATTTGCCAAATTATGACTTACCAAAAAATCTCTTTACAAATAATTGTTACGAAAACCTATGTTTGGCAAGTGAACGTTTGAACAATAACTTGTTCACCAACTAGTACTTTTACCATTTTTTATCTAGTCAAATATTTCAGTTGGTATAACATATTTTACACAAAATTAAATAAGCCAAATATTTGGTGTCGTCAATTTTAAACTTACCATTTCAGTCAAAAGCACTATTAACTAGTTGGAATCTCCTGTTTGGATTCGGTTGGGGCTCCTATTTCTGTCTGCAGGGTTTACAGGCACCTAACTAACCGAACCTCGGGGTGCCCCTGACGTTGACCGTCTAGGGTTAGCGTTTCCATCAGCAGGTCGACGGATCCCCGCTGCGCGGGGCTCCTATTTCTGTCTGCAAGTTTTACAGGAACCTAACTAACCGAACCTCGGGGTGCCCCTGACGTCGACCGTCTAGGGTTAGCGTTTCCGTCAGCAGGTCGACGGATCCCCGCTGCGCGGGGCTCCTATTTCTGTCTGCAAGGTTTACAGGAACCTAACTAACCGAACCTCGGGGTGCCCCTGACGTCGACCGTCTAGGGTTAGGGTTTCTGTCAGCATCTGTTAAATTTCAATTACGTTATATTAAATCAATTTGTGTTATGTCTTCATTCCAAAATTTTTGCCTTTATATTTTTTGTCATAACAAATCATTTGACTAAACGTTTATTGTCTTAATTTTGTTTGCTGTAATAAATCATTTGATTAAAGACCAAAAGCCGTAATGACATTATCCTTGGTAATAATCTGCCAAGTAAACATTTGACCAAATGAAAATGTGCGTACTAAAATTATTCCAAATATTACATTGGTATAAAAAGGTTGCTAAAATTTGTTTGGGTAATGAAAATTTGGCAAAATCTTTTCGGCAAAACGGCAGGATCCCATATTATTGTAATGCGACTTGTTGGTAATCCAAAATAAATAAATAAATAAATAAGACAGCGGCGCGGGCGCTAGCGCCGCAAGGATGAAAGCTAGGCTTAAAAAATGTAAACAACATTAGTCACGCGCGGGCATTAATAGTGGCAAGTACTTCCGTAGAGTGTTTGCAAATAATTTTTCGCGCGCGATGTCTTTTCAATACACGAATATTCAGTTCACCGAAATGGTGAGGACTTTGGCACAGTGTGGTGATAATGTGGCTTTAGCTTGCAGAAGATTCAACCAAAGGTATGGTACGAGAGTAGACCGCAGGACCATGTTAGCTGCTACTCAGCGGCTTCGCGACCACGGAACGTTCCGTCCGAACACTGCTAACGATAGGGGAGCCAATGTGCGTACACGAAGTCGTCTTCAAGACGAAATACTGGACTATTTTGATGAGAATCCCCATGCCAGTACCCGAGAAGCAGCACCACGCTTTGAATGTAGTCATATGCATGTGTGGAGAACACTTCGTAGTGATAAAGAACATCCATTCCACCTCAGAAGATGCTAGGAGTTGACTCCAATCGATTACGCACCACGCTTGCAGTTCAGCCGCTGGTTATTAGAAAATTGGCAGAGGACATAATTTGGACAGATGAAAGTACATTCACGTGTGGGTATGTACTATCAACACAACGGGATCCTGCCGTTTTGCCGAAAAGATTTTGCCAAATTTTCATTACCCAAACAAATTTTAGCAACCTTTTTTTATACCAATTTGGAATAATTTTAGTACGCACATTTTCATTTGGTCAAATGTTTACTTGGCAGATTATTACTAAGGATAATGTCATTAAGGCTTTTGGTCTTTAACCAAATGATTTATTACAGCAAACAAAATTAAGACAATAAACGTTTAGTCAAATGATTTGTTATGACAAAAAATATAAAGGCAAAAATTTTGGAATGAAGACAACACAAATTGATTTAATATAACGTAATTGAAATTTAACAGATGCTGACAGAAACCCTAACCCTAGACGGTCGACGTCAGGGGCACCCCGAGGTTCGGTTAGTTAGGTTCCTGTAAACCTTGCAGACAGAAATAGGAGCCCCGCGCAGCGGGGATCCGTCGACCTGCTGACGGAAACGCTAACCCTAGACGGTCGACGTCAGCGGCACCCCGAGGTTCAGTTAGTTAGGTTCCTGTAAACCTTGCAGACAGAAATAGGAGCCCCGCGCAGCGGGGATTCGTCGACCTGCTGACGGAAACGCTAACCCTAGACGGTCGACGTCAGGGGAACCCCGAGGTTCGGTTAGTTAGGTTCCTGTAAACCTTGCAGATAGAAATAGGAGCCCCGCGCAGCGGGGATCCGTCGACCTGCTGACGGAAACGCTAACCCTAGACGGTCGACGTCAGGGGCACCCCGAGGTTCGGTTAGTTAGGTTCCTGTAAACCTTGCAGACAGAAACAGGAGCCCCGCGCAGCGGGGATCCGTCGACCTGCTGACGGAAACGCTAACCCTAGACGGTCGACGTCAGGGGCACCCTGAGGTTCGGTTAGTTAGGTGCCTGTAAACCCTGCAGACAGAAATAGGAGCCCCAACCGAATCCAAATAGGAGATTCCAACTAGTTAATAGTGCTTTTGACTGAAATGGTAAGTTTAAAATTGACGACACCAAATATTTGGCTTATTTAATTTTGCGTAAAATATGTTATACCAACTGAAATATTTGACTAGATAAAAAATGGTAAAAGTACTAGTTGGTGAACAAGTTATTGTTCAAACGTTCACTTGCCAAACATAGGTTTTCGTAACAATTATTTGTAAAGAGAATTTTTGGTAAGTAATAATTTGGCAAATTAAATTATGCGAAAATTTGTTTGGGAAGTGATAATTTAGCAATTTCTTTTCGGTAAAACAAGGGAGACCCCAACACAACACACATTTATGGATGCACGAAAATCCTCACGCATGCAGAATGGATTCCTTCCAACACCGTTTCTCAGTTAACGTCTGGGCCGGTGTCATTGGTACATACATACTGGGGCCTGTGTTCTTACAAAGATTAACAGGAGACGCATATTTACTGTTTTTACGAGAAACTCTACCTACACGATAATTTAAAAGAGGTATTCTACCAACACGACGGCGCGTTGTCCCTGCTCATTTTACTAGGAGTGTTCGACAACACCTTGATGATGAGTTTGGAGAGCGATGGATCGGTCGTGGCGGCCCTGTCCAGTGGCCTCCCAGATCAGCTGATTTGACGCCCCTTGACTTTTTTTTGTGACGGGCTGGTGTCCGCAACTCCACGTCAAATGCGCTATTTTGCGTGCGGGTGGGAAATTCATTCGATCCACCCCAGCTCCCCGAGAAAAGCCAGCAGCGCCTTAATGTCGCTGACCATCTCGCGGAGAGTACCTGGGTTACCTAAGTACTTTGCCCTGTATGATGCAACTTCTGGGCAGTGCAGAAGCACGTGGGCTGCTGTCTGATCTTCCTCCATGCAGGCTCGGCACAGGGGGCTGTCTGTGACTCCTATGGCAAAGAGGTGTTTGTTAAAAGAGCCGTGTCCAGTGATGGCGGCTGTAATTGTGCGTAGCTGTATTTTAGTCAGCCGAAGCGCCTTTTTCGTGAAGCGGCCGTCGATGGTAGGAAGTGCATCCTTGGCCTGCCTACACTCACCATGGTTTAGCCACAGTTTGTGGTGTTGTTCACTGGAACGTTTCCTCACCAGTGTGCGTAGGTACCCAAAGGGGAGTGGCACTATGGGTTCAGGTCCCATTGCTGCCATGCTCGATCCCCTTCTAGCGAGTTCGTCCGCTGCATCGTTGCCTCGGGACTCGCTGTGTCCTTTTATCCATTGAATGGTTATGTTATTGAGATTACCAACCTGGTTCAGACGTTGATGACACTCGTGTATTAACCCAGAGTTGACTGTGTGGTTGTTTAATGCTAGTAGTACAGCCATGCTATCTGAAAGTATTCGAATTGAGTGGTCCACAACTTCCCTGGCTAAAATGGCTGATGCCGCCAGGACAATGCCCATGCATTCCGCCTGAAACACCTTGTTATGGACCCCCAATGGTGCGGCAATGTGGATGTTGAGATCCTCCGAGAAGACCCCAGCTCCAGTGCCGGTACCTGTCTTAGATCCATCCGTGAAGATCCGGACTTCCGCGGGGTTTAGGCCCTCGCAGCGGTGATCCTCGTGGAGTTGGATTTTGTATCTTTTGTCGAATACGAATTGCTTGGGTATCCGATCGTTGATAGCTTTCGCTAGAGGGAACTCGTTGTGAAATCCCTCCAGTATCGCGGTTTGCTGTGTGTACTTCTTACCCCAAAGTTGAAGTGTTTCAAGTCGTGCTGCAGCCATCGTCGCTTCCTGCTGTATGAACAGATCGAGCGGTGGGAGACCCAACATGGCTTCTAGAGCCGCGGTCGGGGTAGTCCGCATGCAGCCTGTAGTCGCCATGCAGGCAAGTCTCTGCATGCGTTGCAGTTTGTTGGAGGCTGTAGCTAGTTTAGTGCGGGGCCATCAGACCACTGCCCCGTAAGTAATCATGGGTCGGATCACCGCGCAGTATAACCAGAGTATTATTTTAGGGGATAGGCCCCACTTCTTACCTATCATCCTCCTGCATTGCCAAAAGGTTATGCAGGCCCTGTTTAGTTTGTTGTCTAAATGATTGCTCCAGTTTAACTTACTGTCCAGGATGACTCCCAGGTATTTAACTTCGTCAGCTAACTGGAGCTCTGTATCGAATAGTTTGGGTAGGCGATAAGGGCCTAGTGCCCTTTTTTGGGTAAACATGACTAATTCAGTTTTCGTGGGGTTCACTGAAAGGTCGTATTCCCTACACCACCGTTCAACGATGCGTAGCGCCTGTTGAGTAAGATTGCAGATTGTCCCCGTCACTTTCCCCGAAATGAGGATGGCGAGGTCGTCCGCGTACCCGATAGTGTAGTAGTGGTTAGCGTTGAGCTTAGTGATGAGATCATTTATCACGAGATTCTAAAGGAGGGGTGACAGTACTCTTCCTTGGGGTTAGCCTCTGGCTATCATAGCCGTCTGCTGCTCTTCTGCAAGGCGAACCACTCGTTTGCTTAACATGTTAGTGATCCAGTCTATCAGCACCTGTTCCACTCCATGCCGGGAGAGGGCGGTGCTAATGCTGGAGAAGTTTGTTTTATCAAAGGCCCCTTCGATGTCAATGAAGGTGCCCAGGCAGGTACTCTTCTGATGTATTGCTTCTTCTATCCGGCTGACCACCAGATGGAGAGCTGATTCAGTGGACTTACCTGAGCTGTATGCATGTTGGTTTACATGGAGTGGGATCGTTTTCAAAGCTCCATCCCTTAGCTCTCTCTCGCAAATTCTCTCCATGGTCTTGAGGAGAAAGGAGGTTAGGCTGATCGGTCGGTAGGCTTTGGCGTCTGTGTAATCACTCTTACCTGGCTTAGGGATGAATATGACTTTTACTTCCCTCCATCCTTTTGGAACGTATCGGAACGTGGTGACGTATTAAATCGTTAGTTTACTTTAGTGAGACAACAAGTGCCGAGGATCTAAAAAATAGGATAGTGAACGCTTTTGAAATAGTGAAAAAAGACACTGAAGTGCTTTCTAAATTAAAACACCAATTAAGAAAACGGGCATTAAAATGCATTGAACAAGGTGGTGGACATTTTGAAAGTGTTTTAAAAAGACAACGTCGTATGAGTGTATAGGCAATCAGTAAGTTAGTATTTGATTTTATAAATTACCGTCAAACGGGGTGAATAGGAACGCAGGGGTGAATCGAAAACCACCAGCGCCAGCGGCGGGCCAGCCGCCGCCGCCGCAGCGGCAGCAGCAGCGGCCGCTCCCCCCGCCCCCGCCCCCTAACCCAGCCGCGGCCGAGGCCGGGTGGCAGGTGGTCGGCGAAAAGCAGAGGGGGAGGAAGGCGGCCAAAAAGGCAAGGCGCGCTGAGCGGAAGCGCCAGCAAAAGGCGCGTAGCGTCGCGGCTAGGCTCCGCGCCCCGAAGACCGCAGCTGTAGTGATTACGCTACAGCCGGACGCGGAGAAGCGGGGCGTGTCCTACCGCGACGTGCTGGCCAAGGCAAGGGCGACGGTGGATCTCGGGATCACCGGGGGCCTCCGGCTCAAAGTTACCGCGACAGGGGCGCGGGTGCTGGAGATCCCCGGTGAAAACAGTGGCTCGTCCGCTGACGCTCTGGCTGAAAAGCTCAGAGCGTCCTTAAATGCGGACGAGGCCCGAGTGTCCAGGCCCGTGAGATGCGCAGACCTGCGCATCATGGGTCTGGACGACTCGGTCACCGAGGAGGAGGTGGTGGCCGCCGTCACCAGGACCGGGGGGTGCCCTGCCGAGCTGGTTAAGGCAGGCACCCTACGTCCGGACCACAGGGGCATGCGTACCGTCATAACGCCGTCGCCACGATAAGTCCCCTCTTTGAGGAGTGGCTTGAGAGTCGCCACGGCGCCGTCACCTTATTTATTTATTTATTTATTTAAACTTCATGTACAATAGTGGTACATAGGCGGACTTAATGCCACAAGGCATTCTCTACCAGTCAACCTTTGGGTTAAATAGGAAACATTGTGATAGGTACAATAAATATCCAAAAAACAACTTCTTGATTTCGAAAATTTATATCCTTATATTGATACTAATACACATATATGAATAAAATAAACTACTAAATATTTTAACAAATACCAAAATAAAAGAAAAGAAACCTAATAATAATTACCATGACTCGACTTCTAATTGAGAGCTATTTATCCTGACTTAAGTAGTGGTTGCGAACTTTTCTTTTAAAAGTGAGTTTGCTTTCAGCCTTTTTAATGCCAAAAGGTAGCGCGTTCCAGAGCCTTGTAGTAGAGATGGCGTAAGAATTCGACATAAAACCGGTGCGGTGTGAAGGAATTTGGAGAAGTAGATTCTTGATTTTTGATTCCGCCTGACGCAGGTCCTCACCGGACACGGATGTTTCGGGAGGTACCTGCACCGAATCGGGCGGGAGGAAACGCCCGGGTGCTACTATTGCGAGGATCGACCGGAGGACACGGTGGAGCACACCGTCGAGGTCTGCTCCGCTTGGGAGAAGCACCGCCGTGTCCTCGTAGCGGCGATTGGCGGCGGCGACCTCTCGCGCCCGGCCCTGGTTCAAGCCATTGTCCGGGGCGAGAGGGAATGGGAAGCCGTCGCCTCCTTCTGCGAAGCAGTCATGCTAGCGAAGGAGGCGGCGGAACGTGAGAGGGAGAGAGCCTCACGTCCCAGCCGCCGCGGGAGGAGAAGCACCGGGCGTCGGGGGCCACGCCGTGATGGCTCTCGGCCACCGTAGGCACGGGCCTGTGGACGGTGAGTAATGGGCTAGCTCGCCGTCCGTCCGTCGTATGACGACGGGCAGGCCGTGTCGACGGCGCGTTCGTGTTCCACGCGCGCCTCAAAGAGTTGTCAGCAAACGGGAGGGGCCCGCAAGGGCCGGTGCCTGCCAGGGCTGCGGGACTGTTCGAAAGAGATACCGCGGCCCTGGAACATAAAGGGCAAAAGAAGGAACATGGGTGGTTTTTAGTCAGTAAGAGTCTGACACTCCCTTCCGCTCCGCCCAGGGCGGGGGGGGGGGTCATTTGATGATTTCCCACCCACCAAAAAAAAAAAAGGGGTGAATCGAAACAAAACTTTGAAAGGGATTTTAACGTTGAATTGATATGATATGTTCCCAAAAAGTACTTCAACGTTAAAATCCCTTTAAAAGTTTTGTTTCGATTCACCCCTGCGTTCCTAGTCACCCCGTTTTACCCGGTAGTGTAAATATCTTGATTCACATCTTTTAAACACGCCGTCTTTGAATAATGTTGTCGTATCGCCTCTTATTTTTAGCAGTTCATTATTACTTACACAAGCAAGCATAACATTTTGTAACGAACATTGCTTAGTGACATTGTATCTTAATAATCATAAATCATAATCAATAAACAATATTATCCAGAGTCGACAGTCCAAAGCCTGAAAAGTGATGGAAAGATGCAATCAAATATTTCTTACTAGAATAAATAAACAACTCGACGCTCGGAGTTCGGTATTTCTTTAACGTAAACAATCGTGTATTGTCGGCTTTTTTCGGCATTAATACCTACACTCCTACAGTTGTGTCGAGCGGCGCGCACTCGAGTTAATACCTACTAGGCTAGCAAGACCTTCATACGGTCATAGGTACCTACCTAACGTGTGCGACTGTGTGTGTTCGTGGATTTGTACTGCGACCACTAGTTTTTTCCGGAACTAGTATAACTAATTTAATAAATAATCAATGCTTATTCGTGTATAACTAAAAAAACAGTATTATGATTATAACATAATATACTAATTTGGGTGTCCGAGGGTGTGCGTTAATTACGTAACATGTTGTATAGAAGAACCCGACAACAACTGTCGGGCAGTAGCCCACCAGACTTAACACTCGTCTGGTCGGAGGATCCTCTCTTTTCTATGGGGATTGAAGAGCTTTACACCCTGTTCTTCATACCCCCAAATTGGTGACCCCGAAATGGACGTCAGCGCAGCCTTCGAGCAACGTGACGTCATCAACATCACTTCCGCAAACTTCCTCAAACTTCCTCAAGCTTTCGAGCAGCGAATCATATGTATAGCCAGCCAGCTTCTAATGGGTATTCCTGACCACCAGCATGCAGCGGAAGCGCATTCCTGGTCAGCACCCTCCGCCTCATCAAGCTACCTTGGCACTGCACTTTCGGCCGGTTGAGAGCTCAACCTCCCGGTCGACACGAGCAGTCAGCCACATCGCGGCGCTGTACTACGTCCGACGCAACGGAGCACATGCAGCGCCGACCCCGACTCAAGTGGTTCGCACTACCGCCGCAGACAGTTCCGACTCACCGTGAACGATGCGGCAACGACTTTCTACTGGCCTGGCAAAAACATCACCAGATGTTACGACTCATTCTACTACCGACCCTGGTCTCAGAGGGGGAGTGATGTAGCGGTACTACAAAAAGTACTACAGCGCCATCTATGACGCAGAGGACAAACTAAACATCGAAATCCTGTATCGCGCAAGTAAAGTTATTAGGGACTTAAGACTATATAGAAGAACCCGACAACAACTGTCGGACAGCCATAGTAATAAATGGCACACATGAAAACACACTATGTAACCTTATGCGCCAAGCCTTGAAGATGGTGGAGGACTGGTGCAAGGAATACAAACTAGCAGTGAATCCCACCAAAACCGAACTCGTCCTTTTCACAAAGAAAAGGAAGTTGGCAAACCTACAGCTGCCACGTCTCTTTGAGACCACCCTAAGCCTATCGACTGAAACCAAATACCTGGGTATTTATTTGGACAAACAGCTGAACTGGGCAAAACATACCGACTTCATCACCACAAAAGCATAGCCCTATGGCAATGCAAACGATTGCTCGGCAGAAACTGGGGCCTAAGCCCCAAAATAACCTACTAGCTATACACCACAGTCATCCGACCAATCATTACATACGGCTCCCTGGTTTGGTGGCCCAGGACCAACCTGAGTACAGCCCAGAAGGACCTCGAGAGGGTACAAAGATTTGCCTGCGTAGCAATCACCGGCAGCATGAGAACATCTCCCACTGCCGCGTTACAGGTAATGCTGGGGTTACCACCTCTGCACCTCGTCGTAAGAGAGGAGGCGGCCCTAGCGTCTTTCAGGCTCGAAGTATCCGGCACCCTAAGTAAGGATTCCAGAATCAAACATACGCGCATAAAAGACGATGCTACCAAACAACAGCCCATGATGGCATCACCCTGCGACAGAACCCTGAAGACCCACTGCTTCCAAAAGCACTACAACATAGAGCTCACAGCGGAGATGTGTGACTACTCAGGTCCAAGAGAACTAAGGATCTACACCGATGGATCGAAAACCGACGATGGGACAGGTGTCGGAGTTTTCTCTGACGACCTAAACATCAAAATATCCAGATCTCTGGGAATGCTCAACTCTGTTTACCAAGCTGAGTGCGTAGGCATTATCCAAGCAGCACATGCCATAGAGGCCAGGGAAGTTACGAATACCCATATTCGTATACTTTCCGACAGTGCCTCAGTTCTCCAATCCCTAAGGAGAAACCAGATCACGTCGAGACTAATACTAGAATGTCATAATGCCCTAGAACGTGTTACGGTACTAAACCGCAACACGGTGACACTACAATGGATCAAAGGACATAGCGGATCACTTGGGAACGATGCAGCTGACGAACTCGCCAGAAGGGGATCCAGCACAAAAGCCTTCGGACCCGAACCCATTGTACCCATCCCCTTCAAGCAGCTAAGAAGCTGGCTAAAGGACCACACTCAAATACAAGCCCACCAGACATAACACCCGTCTGGTCGGAGGATCCTCCCTTTTCTATGGGGGTTGAAGAGCTTTACACCCTGTTCTCCTACCCCCAAAAAATCCTCCAAATGAATGAATGTTCCTAGAAATGGGTTCCGTGTGTGATCCTTTAACACCTCTACTATTTTTTTTGTAAATATTTTCAATGAACAGAAACGCCAAGTCTACAGATTTAGTATATGAATAGATATCCTGTTCCAAGCTTTTCATGTCAATTTTTTTAATGTCGACACCCTTGCGCCATCCCATCTTCCTAGCACAGTGGGCTGCGCTGGGGCGGCTGCTGCAGGTGCTGAAAACCTCAAACGGCGCAAATACAATAATTTAATTGGTAGTTATGTGTTTGAGCCGTTTGGGGTTGAAACACTAGGGCCATGGGGTCCGAGTGCCCACCTAGTTTTTCGGGAAATCGTCAAGCGGTTGGTCGACTCTTCACGTGACCAGAGGGTGGGCCTATTTTTTGGCCAAAAAATCAGCATTGCCATCCAACGTGGTAATGCTGCCAGCCTTCTGGGCACTTTTCCTGTTGACAGCGATGCGGACGATTTTTTGGATGCCCTGTAACCCTTTTATACTCGTACATATTTATTTCTATTATAGTTTTGTAGTTTGTAAATAATTCATATTTTGATTTAAGAGCACTATGTGTAATAAGAGTATGGGCTGGAAGACGGCCATGGGAAGCTAGAATGATAAGGTAGTGCGTAGGCGTTCGCCATTTACCTCTAGTTTGTTATGGTTAAACGCAATATTCATATTTCTTATGACAATTATATTCTCAAAATTTTTTAGACAAACTTCTCACAAAATATGGAGTATTTTGTGAGAAGTTTGTCTAAAAAATTTTGAGAATAGATCCAGGTTTTGAAAAGAAGGAGAGTGATACATAGCAATGATTGCCGTGCGATTATCATAAGTAGCAACTAAACAATTACATTCTTCAACATTTGGTTCAATTACTTTTAGTTGAAGGTGTTCTCTAAAATAAATAACCACGCCGTCATTTTGTTTCGGATTGTTTCTAATTGCCTCGAAGCGATAGCCAGATAAGTTGGGAATTACTGATGCGCGTGAAAGCCAGCATTCAGTAAGTATGATTATGTCACAGTCTAATTTTAGTCTGGTCAGTAGAATTAGAAATTTAGTCCTGGCATATTGCAGTTGATTCTGTGCATGTTTTTGTGTTAGTATTAGAAGGTGATCTGATGATGAGGTTATAATATTTTTGATTTGTTTTGAAGACTGTCTTGTGACAGTCTTCAAAACAAATCAACAAATCATTAAGATTATTGAATGCTATTGATTAAGTTCAATTCTTCATAATATTTTATATGACCATAAATGGTGCCAGAATACATGAGTTGCTATAAAAGAAGTAATAAATCATCATCATCTGCTTAGCCTTTTCCCAACTATATCAGGGTCAGCTCCCAGTCTAACCGGATGCAGCTGAATACCAGTATTTTATATGGAGTGACTGCCTATCTGACCTCCACAACCCAGTTACTACTAGGTATTACAATATCTTTGGTAAGACTGGTTATCAGACTTTCGGGCCACTGACTACCTGTAATGACTGTCAAAGATCTACAAATGACAGCCAGCCAGGACCTACGGCTTAACATGCTTTCCTACCGTAATGGGTGGTCACCCATCCACAGACCAACTTAGACAAGCACGGCTTAACCTAAAGATCGACCCGAGCGGCTGTGGAAACCAGCTTCCGCTGTCCCAATTTTAGTAAATAAAGAATTTCCACAGATAAGAAGGAAATGGGACACATGTCATCACTGCCAGCATTATTTTCAAATTACTTTTGACCTCTGGAATGAACTATACTCAAGCCACTTACCTGCTACTTTCAGGGTTGAAATCTTAATTAGATGTTAATTAATTAATCATGTTATCTGTTTTTTTATCAGTTTGAGCAAAAAATTACACTTTGAATAAGTTTTTATCAAGATTTGCACTTACCATTTAGCTATATGGAATAGGATATGATTCTCTTTTCAATTCCAGCCCACAAAATAAATTATAAGACCTTTTTCATAAACTTATACGAATGTTTCTTCTTTTTATCGTACGTGAGTAGGTGACAACCTCCATCAACCCGCACACTGACTTTCTTATTGTTTCTTTTTATTCAACTCATTAACATTGAAGTTATGCTCACATTCAAACATTCAAAGAGTCCGATTTCATTTAAAAAAAAATATTACACTATTATTCTTGTTATTCGGTCGCCTGTTTATATAAAAGTACTCTGTGTTGACCAGTTTGACTTTTTTTTTGTTTTCATGAGATGTCAGATTCAAATGAAGTATCAGAAGTATGTCAAGTCAATGATGTCAATTAATTGTCAGATGTCATTACTTGACAGAACAATTTTTTTTTTTTTAATTTATTCATGACCATGGATACATGTCCTTCAGTCGTAATCATTGAAATTGAATTGACAGAACAAAGCAAAATAATGTTACCAAATTAACACTAATATTATTGAATAGTAAACGATATTAAAATTTTAGTTTATTTGAAGATTATTTGTAAATGTTTATGGTTCAAATGGTGATGTCATAAAAAAATAGTTTCCCAGTGGTATCCGAAAATACTCCATGAATGTTCCGCGATTCTTCGTAGTTTTCGAGTTAAAGCTTCTCGAAAATTGTATGGGAACCGCTTTAAAATGAACAATCTTTATTTTACAGGGCTTTTTGTTACTCTTGATGAGATTAAAAAAATGTCTCTAGTTAACGCTAAAGAATGTGAAAAAGTCGTATAAAAATAATGATAGAATTTATTTAAAGCGGTTCACATACAATTTTCGAGAATCTATAACTCGAAAACTATCAAGAATTGCGGAACATATATGTATGGGGTATTTTCTGATACCCTTCCTTGGCGTGAGGAATCGGTCAGTGTGTCGTTATACTGATACTGTTAGTTAGTGCTGCTGGGCAAAGGCCTCTTCCCCATGACTTCCAGTTGTGTCGATTCAGTAGGGCTATTGCGAATCTCTATCAAAAGGTTAGTTTCGTATTGGCTATGACCAGTGACCATCAAGTATGACGTTATTGGTGCCCATCGTCGCTGATGGTCACCGCGAAACCCGCGAAAGGTCACCATAACTCATTTTGACAGACGCTTTTGTATCGATACTTATATTATTGCGATTGTGTAAGCATAGTGGATATCAAATAGATCATCACTTAGTTTGAAGTGGCTTTCGTGAAAAACACTACTCATAGATAGGGTTTTTCAAGTTCAGAGATGTACACCGAAGCCGTTATAGCTTGTGATGTTCTAAAATGTTTATTTTCTTGTATTACTGTTATTTTTTATTAATTATTTTGTTAGAATAAAATCTAAAGTTATGGAATGGTGTCGTTAGTTCTAATTTTAGCCACGCGCCAAAAGATCATTGAAAAGTGAAGTTAGGGTAAAAGTAAATAAATAAATAAATGTATTATTTATTTATTTACTTTTAACCTAACTTCACTTTTCTACTTGATGTTAGTATATTCCTTTTGTGAAACATGTTGAAAAAAAAGACAATTAATGATAATGCTGTACAAACATTTTTTATATGAATAATTCTAAAGTATTATACAAAAATACATACTAGTTCACTTTTTGGCCCATAGTAGGTGTCTAAATTATACTATGTTAGTCCTCTTCTAGCGCAGGCATCCTAAAAGAGGATATTCAACACCACTAGAATATTAAACCTAGGTATTAAAAAATTATAATTAACTTTTTATTTGGTATCCTATTTATACTCAAATAAGATGGAGTTAAAACTTAGAAATTGATCTTAAAAACGTTTTATGACTTAACATATTATATTAAGTGGTTTTACTAACTTAAGTACGTTTATTTACAGAAATGATTCAGAAGTAAGCACTGACACCAACACAAAATAATTTACAATAACTATTTGACGTTCCCCAAACTCAAACTCAAAGCATTTATTTCAACTAGACCATTACAGGCACTTTTGAAAGTAAAAAAAAGCTAAGCTACAGTCATAGTCACAATGCATAATAACTTGCGAAAGTACTGTAGTTGCACATTCCAAAAGCGTTGATCTCTTTGGAAAAGAATGGGCAAGAAACTCCCATCATCTCCCATGGACACTCTTTTAAATCAAAATATTGTTACAAAATCTTGGTTACATCATTCATGTTGAGATTACACATACATATATGTGAGAACGATGTAGAAAGACGTACACATTAAGAGTGTCCAAAGTAAAAGATTAAACCAACAATTTAAAAAAAAAGTAATTAAAATAATCCGTGGCAGCTAAGAGATGACCAGTCCCAACTGACAGCTCCTGTTCACGAACATGATTACATGACGCATGGATCAGCGCCATTCAACTCAAACATTGAACATTGATTGAAGGGAACTAAATGACCCGACACACCCGCCACCATCAGCGAGACATTTTAGTGAGCATGACATTCTCTCAGCCACCAGGACACATTCAAGTCAATGAAAGATAACAAAATATAAATGGTAGCTTTACAGTACATAGTACTCACACATGTGTGTTATGCAGTTATATAATTCTAGGAGATGGAATCGATACAATGCAAGGATATTTTTACAATCTTCTGCAGCTTCCACTCTAATTTAACATGGTAATCAATATTAGGTATTCAAAATCAAGTATTGTAACGCTCAAAGGGCTCCTCTCAACTAAGCCGCACAATAGTCGATAAAAAAGAGGCGTGAAGTACTAAAACGAAGAGCACCATACCCGGTCTGTTAGTCACCGTAACGTAATATCCACTCAATGTGATACGCAATCCCAATGTTATGACATTCTCAGTTGCCATCTAAGTTCGGTGTACAATGAAGCTTGATACTCACCGCCGATCAAAAAGATAGCCAATAGCCCTCTGGGCTAATGGTGGGCCACTGGTCGTTAGTTTTGTCCAGCTTGTCCTGCCATCTTCTACGAAGTCTGCCACGACCCCTTCTGGTTGTGTCAGGGCTCCAGAAAGTCCCCCGGGACAAGGCCCGCAGCTCAAGCGGGCCGGCAGCACTAGTCCGGAGCAGCGGAAGTCGCATCAGATCCCGCTGCCCCCCGACGCAAGTGTGCGAGGGAACACCGGTGTGGTTTTAGTCAGTACGAGACTGACAGACCCCTCCACTCTCCCCATCCTATCTATGTCGAGACTGGAGGACGATTTTTTCCACATCGAGACCAAAAAAAAAAAAAGAAAAAAAAGGGCTCCAGAAAGTGGTTATTTTGGCCCACAGCTCATTGGCTCGTCTTAGGATCTGATATTGTTTTTTCGACGTCACTATTTGGACCACTCTGTATAGTCAGAAATCACTGAAATAAATGAGGAAGTTCTGAAGAAAAATGTAAATAACATGGTATTAGTTAGAGTCACTTATCATGATATTATGTGAGGTTGTCTCACAAATTCCAAAACGTTATTGTTATTATTAGCCGCTGTCTACGTTATTAGCATAGTCTTTGGACTTGATATCAAGTATCAAGTTGATAGGCAAATTGTCAAAAACCGTGAGGAATGAAAGGAAAATGAACTTTTCTGTACTACTTTTCATGTCTTATTCTATAGCATTTATGGTTTCATACACACATTAACATTAATATTTTGTCTGTGGAATAGACATTGCAATTGAGTGGAGTGCATGTTAAAATGTGAATCTGAATTTGTTAGAATGTCTGTACAGTTAGTAGTGTAAGCAGATGAGCTAAACTTGATATTTACTGTGACCAAAGTAAACATTTATTTATACTACCAACAGTTTTACTTAGTAACGAATTAGACGCTTGTAACAATGTCGAACTGGGTCGGGTATGCCATTTCGGTCAACTGCGGCGAGCCCCTGGGTTGCTATCAAGGAACTATTCTAGAGGCAGATGGTAGCACAATTACTTTAACAAAAGCCTTCAGGAATGGCTTTCCTTATCCGAAGTCACAAGTAACTCTTAAGTAGGTTGAGGCTCCACTATTTTGAATTTTGTCGTTTTTTATTTAAACAATATTTAGTTACATTTTGGTTTTGTGCTTCAGTGCTGCAGACATAAAAGATCTGAAAATAATCGAGTCTCGAGCTGAACCTGCAGAGCAGACACATAGCACAGTGGCTGTCACTAAGGGTATGAAGAAGGCGCAGAGAGCTACTGTATGTGAGAACTTGCAAGCAAACCCCACAAGCTCAGGTATGATACAGTGTCGTGTGACCCTTTGCACTAGTGCTGCTGTCCATAGATCTTTGAGCACAGCTGTCCAGACCTTACTATATTCCTGATGCCGGGTAGAACGCAGTTGTGTTTTACAAGGCTATGCATGTATCTCCATCATCTGCTCGCCAAAGCCTATTTTCTCTTATGTATTATTGTAAAAGAAACCTATTATTTATATTTCTTCACAGCAAAAGGCTAGACCTGTTAGTTGTGATACTAGTAATATGGCCAATGTCACTAGTAGTTGTAGCCCTCAATAAATATCAGCATGAATGAATTCCTGCAGTGTGCTCATATCCTAACTATTTATGCCAATTGATATTAGCAGCAAGATCATCACCTGCCTCGCCTTTTACTGATGATATGGGATCGGCTATCAATCTAACCGGATGCCAACGTTAGCTGTCAGCTGTCAACATGCATAGATACACTTTTGAATAATTAGTGATTTTGTGTGTTAAACATCAAGTATATTGATACAAAGTAAAAGTGAACTTTGTAGTGTGAAAACTGTGTAAAATTGTTTGTGAACTATAATAATTAGTGATTCAAACAAATAACAGTGAATGAAATACGAGTGTTATCTTACTTTTCAAAGTTTTTTCTATCCACCTTCAAACTTTTGATATTTTTATCTCAACATCAAAATGTCATTTGACATTTTTAGAATTATCTAGTGTTGCCACAATAATAATTTAAATCACCACAATGAGTTCAAATAAAAATCCCACACAACAAATATTCCACCCTGGATTATTCAATAGATCAAGGTCGTCATCTTTGTTCGAAATTAGCAATGACAAACAACAGTCCTACAGTTGCAATCCTGTCAATGAATCCAAACCAGCTAATATAAAAGAAATTCCTACCACTGTACCTACTACTGTGATTCAAACAAATAGATAGCAAGCACGCCATGTAATCCATCAGTGCCATGGCAAAGACAATGAAGACAATGATGAGACAGAAACAAATAAAAACTCTGCTAAAAGAATACAGTCAAAGAGTACAAGAGCTGAGTAAACATCAAGGAATAAGGAATCACTCATAACATTGAGGAAGCTGCAATGCTAGAATTAAACACAAGCAACAGTTTCTAATTGTTTGACTTAGATGAACCGACACAGCCTCCCCCCGTGTCCAATGGAACCAGAAAACCTTCCAAACCCCCACTCATAATGCTCTACAGTGTTGATGACCTAGGAGAACCAGTTAATCATTTCCACCAGCTCTGTTGAAATGTATAAACAACTGATAGAACACATTAGAGCAAAAGGACTCATAGGACACACTTTCACCCAAAAGGATGAAAAGTGCATGAGAATTGTCATTAAACACCTACACTTCAGCATTCCCAAAGATGTCCTCGATGCCAGTTGTACATATATGAAATATAATAGCGGGAAGCAATGAATGAAACTGTGATTCCAAGTGATAACCGATTTATTTACACATACCATTTATCAACATACCCTACCCAAGTTCAAGCGATAGAAGAAACTGGCAATAAAGTCATAGGTGAAATAGTGACAGCACGTTCCAATGCGACAAAGAAGCCATTAAATACATTCTTTGTGAACCTATTCCCTCACGAAAACACTTGAAAGGTTAAAGAGATCAAATATATTTATCATCAAAAAATCACATTAGAAGATCCAAAAAGGAAAAATACAGTACAGGAACACCCCTGCAGCAACACCCCTCTATGCTCAGGAAGCCACCCCGCTAACTATAAAGGATGTCAAGTCATAAAATTCACTTGCTAGTGTTTAGGCAAATTCATGGAACTGAAACTAAAAAAAAAAATCATCAAACCTAACGTGCGGGGTGTCTATAATAATAATAATAATAAAGAACAATCACTTGTCTACCAACAGTCTATAAAGTTCTTACATCCATTTTGAGAGCTAAAATCAATCAACATATTGAAAGTAATTGTATCATGTCTGCCTCTCAGAATGGATGTAGGAACGGGTCCCGCGGTACTAAGGAGCTGCTCCTCATAGATATGGCCATTAGCCAACAGGTTCGCCGCTCCCGAAGGGATCTGTCTACATGTTGGATAGATTATAAGAAGGCCTATGATTCTGTGCCTCATACATGGCTCATGAGGGTGCTGGAGTTGTATAAAGTTGATGCAACTCTACGTACCTTCCTGATGTCATGTATGGGGCACTGGAGAACGGTCCTTCGCTATCCAGGATGTCGACAGATCCAGGGGAACAGCGAACCGATAAGGATAGAGCGCGGTATATTCCAGGGTGATAGTCTTAGTCCATTGTGGTTTTGTCTAGCCTTGAACCCTCTCAGCACGCTGCTGGAAGGTTCAGGTCTAGGCTATCGGTTGAGGAGAGGTGGTCAGGTCATATCTCACCTTCTTTACATGGATGATCTGAAACTCATTGCCCCCAACAATTTGCAACTGATGAAGCTACTGAAGGTAACAGAAACTTTCAGTAGCGCCATCAGGATGGAATTTGGTGTGGACAAATGTGCAGTCATGCATGTCAAGCGAGGGGAGATTATGGAATCCGTGGGAACTCAACTCTCGGATTCCATACACCTTAGATCCCTCTCCTCAACAGAAACCTACAAGTATTTGGGTATGTCGGAAGCATTAGGTATCAATACTGCCGACATGAAACAATCGTTGAGGGAACGCTTCTTTGGCCGCCTGAATAAGGTTCTTGGCAGTCTTCTGTCAGGCGGAAACAAGGTGCGCGCCTTCAACGGTTGGGTCATGCCGGTTTTGATGTATTCTTTCGGCATACTCAAATGGACTCAGACGGAACTTGATGCCCTGGATAGGAGGGTCCGCTCACTGCTGACCGCAAATCGGATACATCACCCACGGTCGTCGGTGATGAGACTGTATATCCCGCGGAAGTGCGGGGGTCGTGGCTTCTTAAATGCTAAGACCCTGCACAACCGTGAGGTATGCAGTCTCAGGGAATACTTCCTAGAAGCCGACGTGGGTATGCACCGAGATGTGGTCTCAGTGGATAAGGGCCTTACCCCGCTCTCCCTGGCTAACGAGAACTGGCGCAAGCCTAGAGTATTAGACACTAATGACCGCATGGAGGTATGGCAGAGCAAGGAGCTGCACGGGCGCTTTTACCGGGCCCTACATGGGCCCGATGTAGACTTCTTAGCGTCCGTATCTTGGCTGCGTTTCGGTGACCTCTTCGGGGAAACCGAAGGTTTTGTCTGTGCAATAATGGACGAAGTTATGATGACGAATAACTACCGGAAATACATTGTGAAGGATGGCACGGTTGACATATGTCGGGCATGCCATGCCACCGTCCAGGAGAATCAATTCGACACATTATTTCTGGGTGTTCTCGTCTAGCTAACGGAGAGTACTTGCATAGACACAACCTCGTTGCCAGGATTATCCACCAGCAACTTGCTTTGAAGTACAACCTTGTGGAATCAGAAGTGCCATACTATAAGTATGCGCCCGACCCAGTTCTCGATGATGGTAATATCACGTTGTACTGGGATCGACCTATCATCACTGACAGGACTATTGTTGCCAATAAGCCTGACATTGTGGTGATAGATCGATTGGAGCGTCGCGCAATGATTGTTGATATAACGGTCCCGCATGACGAGAACCTCGTGAAAGCAGAGAAAGATAAACAATTCAAATATCTAGATCTGGCTCGCGAGGTTGTCGCCATGTGGGACGTGAGTACAGCAGTCATTGTGCCGATAGTCGTGTCGGCCAATGGCTTAATTGCCAAGAGCCTCGACCACCATCTGAGGAGGCTCTCGCTGGGCAGCTGGATCAAGCGCTTGATTCAGAAGGCAGTTCTTCTGGACACGGCGCGTATTGTTAGGAGGTTCCTCTCTCAAGAGCCCTGACCACCGGTAGCTCGGACCCTGTTCCCGATGCCGGTGGGCTACTATTTTTTATATTTTTAAATGTTTTTTTATATTATTTTATATTCTAATATTTAAAAATGTACTTAATATGTCTAAAAATAAATAAAGGAAATAATAATAATAAACATTTATTTCAGACCAGGTGGTCCATATCAATGTACTTAAAAAAAACCAATGTTAGTATTGAAAAGTATTGTCTATCCTATTCTTAAAATGTATACATCTTCTAAAAGCCATACCCTCTGGCCACAAGTTGTCGTCTAAAAACGTATTTATTTTGTTCTTAGGAACAAACAACTTGAAAGCATTATATTGCCTATCAACCTTCATATGAATTCTTTCCAAAGTCACCACTTCGTTAACTTTACTTAGGATATAGTCACTTATATCCTTTTCTGTAGTTTCTTTATTTACATATGATATAAACAAAGGTATTTTCATATCTGCAGCGCGAAACTTAATTGATACATTTGACACAGCCTTCCCTGTCAAACCGGTAAAACGATTTCTATAGATAGGTTTTCAAAAATGAGTTTCCTAAAACCATTTTTTCTAAATCAATCAAATCCGCCCCTAAGGCTACCCACTGACCCTATCGGAGGGGAGGTTCAAATAGGGTAACTGGGTAAACCCTCAGAAGGTAAAGCATTTTCATTAAAACAAATATAATAAGGAACGGATGTAGTGTATCTATTTAATAGATATGGTAACACTGTCTCACGGCCACAAGTAGTCGGGTAGCTGTCACGTAGGAGGACAACTGTCAGTCACCACGAATGGCGGAAGGTTGGTAGGTGAAGCGTACCCCGGACTGGTTGGTAATGGTTTGGTGAGCCGGTGATATAAGTAGTAAATTGTGTTATCAACCTATTAGCTCAGTTACAAGTGAATACTACAGTTACCAAACCACGTAACATATATATTTTTAGATAAAAATGCTATTTATTATTATGTTTTATTATTATCAAAAGCACGATTGCCAAATAGGTAATTATCAGACTGATATAAAATTAAAATAATACTGATATAAGAAACACGCCAGAATGTGACAAGTGACTGATGTTTTTGTTGACGTTTCATTCATCTGTCGAAGCTCCGAAGTAAAGGCGGACATATTCAAATGTCCGATTCTACTGCGATATCTTTATAAAATCGAGTGTAGATGTCCTTATTTACGTGGCAGATTTTCTTAATTATTATGAAATTTGAAATAATTTTAATACAGACTTGTAGATAGAGTTGAAATAAGCTCATTTTTGTAAAAAAAGCATTTTCACAAAAATGTAGATGTCCGTTTCTATTTTGCTGCCATCGATATTATGCTGCTGAACTTAGCCGCCCCGCAAGAGATGTTAAACTTAACTAGTTAGTTGTAATAATGTGCCTTTGTAATCCCCAGGAAAACCGTTTTATCTTCAATACTATTATCACAATAACTACTTCTAACAGGAGTATTGACTGCTGCTTTAAAGGATTACGGGACAATTAACAGTGCACTACTAAGTTACTGTATTGAAATGTAGTAGTAGTAATAGTATTTTTCTATTTTAATGCTAAACTATTCAAGTTTTTTTAAATATGCATATTTTGCTTTTCATTTTTTGTATCAACCAACAGTACTAGACAGATAGATTTTGTTTGCATAATTGAAAAAATGTGTTGGATTAGTTTGCGTACTCTGGTGTTATGTGCGTTAGGTAACCAGGCTCCTCCGGGCGGCAGCTGCAGCAGCAAGAGTGGCAACCGCGCCGCGCCGCCGCCCGCCGCGCGCAGCAAGCCCATCGACATACAGCCCAGCCGCCCCAGTAAGAACGGCAACCACGCTGGTAAGTCACGCGTGGCGGGAACTAGTCGCTGCATGTCGACTCATTTTGAAGAGTTGTAATACTAATTTCTAGGCTTATTTCTAAAAGACTTATTTTTAAATGCACATCAAAAAACTTATCACTCGTCAATTTATTTACATCAATTAAATATTTTTTACATCAAAATAATTATTGTAATGCAAACAAACTAAATCGTTAACAAAACTAGTACTAAAAATAATCCGAGAATAATATGCATTAATACTTATTTATTTTTTCCTCTAATGCGCGACATTAAAGTTGTTCAATGCAAATATTATTTTCATATCAAATATTCTGATTGCACATAAAATTTACCAGAGCGTACACACGTAATACTCACACATAACTAAAAAACTATTTTTGCATCATGTTTTGCGGCTCGGACAGGTTAGGTTCGAAGGGGATGGCGGGGCCCGTCATCCACTTCGTGTTAGGTTAGTATAAACCCTGCAGACAGAAAAAGAAGCCCCGCGGGGCTACGTCGACTCGACCTATTACAAAATATTAATGTTTACTATGAACTTTAGGTGAATTTAAATACGAAAAAGAGTCAATTATACCAAAAAAATAATGATGCGGTTGTTTTTTATCTCATTGTGTTGTAATTAGCAAATTATTAGATTAATTCGCTTCCATTTGCGTAAAAAAATAGAAGCTTTGTTTTGACAAAATTAATTACAAAGTTTATTGTGCGCTAGTTATTATTAGATGTTGGTTTTCTTTTGTTAACTATAATAGCCTGTATAATAATGTGTCCGGTATTCAATTGTTTGGTTTTTCTGTGTTGATAGAAGTCATTAGTAATAGCCCGTGTCGTGCTAATGCGTTCATAAAAAAGCTCCGCTTTACAATTAATAGCGAATCGTCACGAACTCAAATTGTTGCTAAAATAATAATATTTTGACGTAATCAGTATTTTTTATTAGGATTGGGATTTTTTGTTACTTATAAAAAAGGAAGATTTAATGATTCACAGTTAAATTTTAATTTCATTTCATTTATATCATAAACAATTTTTACATTGTATCGAAAACTCATTTGAGTTAGTTTTTAATGGGTTATAATCGGTTTATAAGCTTTACAGTTACAAACTTACGTTACTTTACAAAAAAAACACTTGAACAATTAAAATTCGGTACATTAGCAAAGAAAACAAAATGTTAATTAAAATGAATCATGTCAATAAAAATAAATCATGTTAATAAAGAAGTAAATCATGTCAATAAAAATAAACCTAGTAATAAAAAAAAAAATATGTCAATAAAAATAATCATGTCAAAAAAAATGTCAATAAAAAAAAACTTTTTTGCAAAAAATAAAACCGACTCCAAAATCACAAAAAAAGTGAAAAATAATTTTAGCTTCAGAAGTCGGTGACAAAAAACTGAATCAAATAAAAAAAAGTCACCGACTTCTGAAGCTAAAATTATTTTTCACTTTTTTTGTGATTTTGGAGTCGGTTTTATTTTTTGCAAAAAAGTTTTTTTTTATTGACATTTTTTTTTATTTTATTTATTTTTAGTTGCAATATTCCATAGAAATATTTTTCATCATCAGACCTGTAATGGCACTTGTAACCCAGATGGGAACAAAGTTTTGATCAATATACAGTCCAAACGCAAGCTAGCTACTGTAAACAGTTGAGGAGTTCCCTTAACTGTCCTTCGTCTTCATCATCAGACCCCTTATGACAGTCACAACCCATCTAGGTGTAAATTTCTCATCAATACAAATTAATCAAACCCAAACACAAGGTGACTGCTGTAAACCGTTGAGGAGTTCCCTCGACTGTCTTTTGGTTCCATCATCAGAGCGACTCCAGACCTTCTTTAAATTATAGTGCTTTAAAATACTTAATCAAAAAATTTACAAACGCACTAGTCGCCACTACAATTTTTGAAAGCTCCCCTCAATTTCTCTAGGATGCCATCATCAGATCCCGGTTTCCTTATCATGGTACCACCCTTGAAGTATCTCCTTTCCAACAAACAAAAAATAATCAAAATCGGTTCATAAACGACGAAGTTATCCGCGAACACACATAAAAAAAAAAAAAAAAAAAATATATACGGTCGAATTGAGAAACCTCCTCCTTTTTTTGAAGTCGGTTTAAAAAATAAAATATAGATCATGTCAAAACATTGTTAATTATCATGTTATGTAGTCTAGAAATTCACATCACTGAGAAACTCATTAAGTGTATAATAGCATTTTTCTATCCGATGTGACTTCAGGCGGTGCTTAAACTGATTTATATTATAATTTGACTTTAATTCTACGGATAGTTTATTAAATAGTTTAAGGGCCTATTTCACGATGTCCGAATAGCCACTACTTACCGAATAAATTCAAAAATGGAAGAGAATTTGTATGAAATTATCTGCCAAATAAGTTAACGGGAACTTAATCGCGGGTGGTGAAACAGGCCCTAATTGATTGATAGCATGCAGTATGACCGAGTACTTTTAAATGCCGTTGTATCTTATACCTATTATAAGTCCTTACGGCTTGTAGCTTATCGCTTAGTTCTGTCCTCAAGTGTCTCATAATCCCGTAGTTTTTTCATAAGGTCAGTTAGTAGAACTAAAATGTACAAGCAAGGGACCGTTAATATCTGTAGTTCCTTAAAGTAATCCTTACACGAAACCCACTACGGAATTCTCACCATAGTTCTCCTGCCTGCTAGACGTGCGTAGAGCTCACCCAGCGGGGCGCTCTACAAGTCTGTGACTCACAACATTCTCCAACTGATCACCAACATGTTTAGTTGCGAGTCTAGGGGACTGACACCGCAAAAATATTTAAAACTGAATGTGTCAAGTCTATAGCTGAAACAAGGCTTCGAAGGCACGCGGCGTGTCGCGCTCCGGGTTGCGTATGAGACGTACCGACACTACCGACATACGGCTCTGCAGCAAATTGTAGACGCTTGAACAGCAACAATGAAAGTTTTATTTTTATCCCTTAAGAAACCTTTCTAAGGAATATAAATAAACTTTTACTCAACCAATAACAACACCTCTACATTTTATTCACCAAGAAAGATGTGTATGGTTATTCTACTACCCTATCAATTGGTTCATCAAAGGACAGGAATATATTTTTTGCATTTGAGGTGGTTTGAATCCTGCCAGGGCTGCGGGACTGTTCGAAAGAGATACCGCAGCCCTGGAACATAAAGGGCCAATGAAGGAACATGGGTGGTTTTTAGTCAGTAAGAGTCTGACACTCCCTTCCGCTCCGCCCAGAGCGGGAGGAGTCATTTGATGATTTCCCACCCCCAAAAAAAAAAAAAAAAAAGGTGGTTTGAATCGTGACTTATTGTGTCAGGCAAGCGTCTTTTTAAAAATGATAGAAAATTGTTTTAATTACTTTTGAAAATCGTCAATAGTCGGTGTAAAGGGGACCCTTCACGAAGTCCTCCACCAAGCATTCGGTACATCACTTGAACAATCACGTTTTACTGTAAGGCTCAATATAACGCACTCAAAACATTGTGCTGATGGATGCATAGTATAGGGGGATTCATGGAGGTATTTAAATTAATATTATAACATTTAAAACGTGTGAAAAAGTTGGAACTTTACTACCTTACTATCCTTTAATATCTCTGAAACTAGAGGGTTCCTAGGTATGGTCCTAACAAAGAAAACCACTAGGACGGAAAAACACATGCCTCTCGACTTCGTCAAGGATTTTTTTATAAATCCTTTATATGTATAAGATACTTCCTCGGTCTGCTTAAATCCACCCTGAATAGTGCACACATTTTACTGTATTGTACATACATGTTTTTTTGGGAAATGTTGATTTTACAGGAAGTTACGGCAACACCAGCTCTACGCCGAAGAGCCGTGGCGGTGGGGGCGCGGGGGGCGGAGGAGGGGGCGTGGGGGGCGGAGGCGGGGGCGCGGTGGGCGGAGGTGGGGGCGCGGGAGGCGGAGGCGGGGGCGCCGGCGGATTCAGCAACGTTTACGACAGGGCACGGCGCCGCAACGAGGCGTGTTTCGGTGACCTGGCCGACGCCGAGCTCGACAACGACTTCGACTTCGAGGGCAACCTCGCGCTGTTCAACAAGCGCGCACTGTGGGAGGAGCTGCGCCACGCGCACAAACCCGACGTGGTGCGTCAGGCTGACGACCTCGGCAAGTTCCGCCACGACGAGAACGTCCTGGGCGCGCCGCCCGCGCCGCGGCCCTCCATCCTCGTGCCGGCCGAGCTGCGCGCCGGCGTGGACTACGTCACGGACGAGGGCCTGGTGGTGCCCGGCGTGAGCCGCGGCCTGCGCGCGCGCCTGTGGGCGGCGCTGGCGCGGCGCGGCCTGCGCGGCCAGGCGCACACGCTGCTGGCGCGCGCCGCCGCCGACGTGGCGCTGCGCCTGGTGGGCGGCGGGCGGCGCCTGGACCCGCGCAACGCGCACCAGCGGCCCACCGTGGTGGCGCTGGCGGGCCCGCACGCGGCGGGCGCGGCGGGGCTGCAGGCGGCGCGCCTGCTGGCGTCGCACGGCGCGCGCGCGGCCGCGCTGCTGGCGGCGCCGGTGCCGGCCGACCCGGCGCCGGCGCTGGCGCGCGAGCTGGCGGCGCTGGCGCCGGGCGGCGTGGAGCTGGCGCCCGACCTGGCGTCGCTGCCGAGCCCGGACCTGGTGCTGCTGGCGCTGTACGACCCGGTGCTGGACGACCCGCAGGACCGCTACCAGTCAGTACACCGTTAACACGCTATTAACCTAGTACTTTAAGAAAAATTGAACGATCTTACTTGGAAAAATCCTTTGCCGCTGCTAAGCTGACGAGGTTTATTTCCCACGCCAGTGATCCGCTGATGTCGCTAGTGTGAGCTGTGAACTCACTGCTACTGGAAGGGCACTCCCCGAGCACCACTTTTGCTGCTACCGCTGAGAGAATGTATTGAGCACTCCAAGTCAATACACTCCCACTAAAGTCACTCCTAACGTCTCGCTGCTAAGGTTACCACCACAGTCACTGCTAAGTTAAGAACCGCTGCTAAGTAAAGTGTCACTGGTTCAGTTTAAGTTCACTTCACAAGCCTTCAGTCCCGAAAAACTAAAGTCCGACCGCGAAGTCCTTTTTAGAGGCTCGAAGGACCAAAATGTAGGGGATGCGACTAAGTGGTACCTGGTGGGGTTCGCTACGCTACTAAGTTAAACACTCAAACACTTTAAAGGGTTTATTAAAGTAACGTTTAGGCTAAGTTATCGCTAAAATGATGGAAATGAATGCACTCAGTTGCTGTCCGTTATGCACTGAGCTCGCGGCGCGCTTAGTGCGGCCGTATCGCTAGGTCAGCAAAACGTGGTCGATTGCAATTATTGCATCGAACATCACTTGCTACATTGAAAAATACAAAATAACATCCCATTTTAACTGGGCAAAATATATACCAGATGGAGGGGAGAGTCTTCAAGGAGAATGTCAGGCTTAGGTTGTATTGAGAAAACCCTTACTTTGTAGCGGGCGGCTACGGGCGGCACCGGCTCAAGGTTAGGATTAAAATTATGGATAATTGACTCGCCCTTAGCTCTTTCTACATTATCTGTGGCGTTGCGGCGCAACAGTCGATCGCCTGCTGTAATGATTGCGATCGTATGGCAGGGCGGCGCTGGCGTGGGCGGCGCGCGGGCGCGGCGCCGTGCTGGGCGTGGAGCCGCCGGGCGCGGGCTGGGCGGGGCTGGGCGCGCGCGCCGCCGTGCTGGGCGCGCTGCCGGGCGCGGCGGCGCCGGCGCTGGGCGTGCTGTACCTGGCCGACGTGTGCGTGCCGCCCGGCGTGTTCGCGGAGCTGCAGGTGTCCTACCGCCCGCCCTTCGGCGCCTGCTCCGTGCTGGCGCTGCACCCGGCCACGGGGGCCGACTGACCGACTGCCGACACCGCGCTGCTGTTCATCCATTAGTGGGCCCTGCAGCTACGCTACGGTACTGACCGACGGAAAGTTTTTCACGAACAATATTCTCTCCCCCTGATAGAACTTGTTCTGCTCCGACCCACTGACAAAATCTTAAGACTCATGTGATAAATTCACTTTTAATTTTATTAAAGTTTTCAATTAATTAAAATGACGAAAACGTCAATCGCGACGTTTGATACTGCCGGTGGACACTTACGGACAACTAAACTTGCGCTAATCTTGGCTATGCTAGTTGATGTGAGTGTGGGTGGATGGCTAACTCTGAAACTATGAGAAATATCTAAAAATGCTCAAAGGAGTCTCGAACCCAATTTTGGTAAAAACTAAAACTGCATTATTGGATTTTTTTAATCAATATTCCTAGCCAGGAATCAAACCTGTTGGTTTAAAAACTGTATTATTACACCATTCGATAGCGTCGCCATTAAGAATCAAACTCTGGAAACTAATGACATACGACAAATCAAAGGAAAGAGTTCATTTTTGATAAAATATGTAACAGTATGCAAACAGTTAGTACTATTCAACGAAACCTCGAACTAAATCACTATTGGCGCCGACTCACTGTTTACTTCTAATTTCTATTGTTTACAATTTTTTATTCTTTTATTGTGGCCTTTAACCATGAAGAGATAAAAGAAAAAAAAAACAAATCAAATCATTCATTCAAAAGAAAATTAGAACATAATGTTGTTAATTAATTGTTGTATAATGTTGTGAAACGACTGCGGTGCAGGTGTCATCCATCGTGTCCAGTTCGACCGCGCGGCCATAGCGTTTTTTTTTAAAAAAAACCATGTCAATTTTTTGTAAAAATTTGTCAAAGTTGATTCCCAAAACCATAAATTTGTCAAAGATACGGTTAAAAAGTTATAAGGGTTTGAACATGGCCGCGCCATTGAAACGCGGCGAACCGCGCGGCCACTGAGATCTTTAAAACTAAGCCTTGTAGAGACCTGAAATTTACGCAAATGCAAGATTTAATTTGTAAAAAATTTGTAAAAATATAAAAAAAATACTCAGGTTTATAGTTTAAGAGCTATAACACTAAAACCGAATGGCCGCGCCATTGAAACGGTGGAGAAAACGCTATCGCCTGTATCTCGCTGAAAAAGCATCGCAGAGGTCTGGAGTTTTTTGTAATACCTAGATTTTAATTTGTCAAAACTAGTAAAAATACAATAAAAATTCTTAAGGTTATATTTCAGAAGCTGTAGAACATTATCAGTATGTGGTGCGATAGGGTGACCATGTCTTATTGTTTACAGAATACTTTCTACTTATTGTTACAGAAATTATAATTCAAGGATTCTAAATAAAATTAAAATGAAACCATAAATATAAAAACAATTATGTTTATTGGTTTAAAAGTCACATAAATCACAGAATGTTACAAATTAAAAAAAAAAAACTCAAAAATCACAGATTGTTTACTTACACTAAGATATAATCAAAAATCACAAATTGTTTACTTACACTAAAATATAATAATTTAACTGCTACCGCCTTCTTAAAAGACGCCATCAAACAAAAGAAGAATTATTAAAATTTTCTTTTGTTAAACGGCTTCCTTTAAATCTTTTGTTTTTATACATATTTGTTTAACAAACGTTTGCCGTAACCTAGATCCGGGTTAGTAATCTTCATCTTACTAATATTATAAATGCGAAAGTTTGTGAGAATGTATGGATGGATAGATGTTTGTTACTCTTTCACGCAAAAACTACTGAACGGATATGGCCTCCGTGCGCGAGTCGAACTCGCACTTAGACTTTTTTTTTGTAATAATTTCAGGGGCGTAGCTTCCGCCGTATATGCTGTATCAATTATATGGGCCCCCCGGACCACGGGAGCCTCCAACGTACCTAAGAAAAAAAAAACTTCCCAATATTTTTCAGAAATTGCAAAGGTCAAAAAAAGCAATTTCGTTTTACCCGAATAAAGCGTCAGTTCAAAAGTTGACAACACCTTTCGATAATATTTATTTATTTTAATGGTGTATTTTTAAATTGTAATACAACAAACAATAATAATATTGTACTTCTGGTTTTGTAAAAAATAATGAGTGAGAGGAAAAGGAAGAGAGATTTTACCAGTGGAGTTACAAAAAAAAAACTGGGGAAGTACGAGTCGGACTCGCCCATGAAGTGTTCCGTAGTAACAAGCAAAGTTTTGCTCTTAACTTTGTTTTTCATAGTGTTTGTATGAATTACAAAGTTACGTGTGCGGTTTTTGAAATTGTGCTATATCTCAAAAACTTATGATTGTATCTTGTTCAAACCAGTTTTCATTGAAAGTTTTTATTGACATTTACATCAATTTTTTTTTCCAACTTTATTATTTCAAAAGTTAGAGGCGGGGGGGACTCATTTTACGACTTTGGAAGTGTATATCTTTCAAATGATTGACTTTAGTTTTTTTTAGTAATTTTTCCATTCATATAATATTACGCTTAAAGTAAAAACAAATATCTACATCCCTGCTAGTTATGATTGTACTTATTTAAAAATGTGGAATCAAAATGATTTACAATCATTTCAAATGTTCTAAGTTCTAATTACCTATATGATTTAATAAAACATTAAATAATAATAATCCAGCCTATTATTGTCCCACTGCAGGGCAAACATTATATATTATTATTATTTTTGTTAGTTATTAGATAGTTTTTAGTATTTCATATAAGTTCATATACATAAGATTGTAAATATTTCATAGTAAAATATCTTAACTACACGGTCATCCATACAAATAAAGAGAGAGCTCTAACATAATCATAAAATATTTAAATGCAACATACCTTAATCACTTCTGCTGAATTGTTTACATAATTTACCGAACTGACGTTACACCACAGTACAACACTTAATCGTAATTACACACGAACTGAACATTTTAATAATCAGTAGATCACTTTTTTATCGTGTTAACATCACAACGACACACTGATAACGAAACTCTTACGCTTACGTCGCTGTACCACAGAATAATAAGTACTAACGGCTGTACGCGTCGCACTGACCTGCGGAGGCGCGCGGGGGTGGCGCGTGTGAGATGCAATAGTGTGCATTACCAATCACATAGCTTAGGGGCGGAGTTGCGTCATTTAAACCAATCTTAGGGCTAGTTTTTCGTAAGTCCACGCGGACTGTAACTGTATTATTGACTTTTCAAGCAATAAACATAATTGTTTTTATATTTATGGTTTCATTTTAATTTTATTTAGAATCCTTGAATTATAATTTCTGTAACAATAAGTAGAAAGTATTCTGTAAACAATAAGACATGGTCACCCTATCGCACCACATACTGATAATGTTCTACAGCTTCTGAAATATAACCTTAAGAATTTTTATTGTATTTTTACTAGTTTTGACAAATTAAAATCTAGGTATTACAAAAAACTCCAGACCTCTGCGATGCTTTTTCAGCGAGATACAGGCGAAATAACGTTTTATTCACCGTTTCGATGGCGTGGCCATATCGTTTTAGTCTTATAGCTCCTGAAATATAAACCTAGGAATTTTTGTTGTATTTTTCCTAGTTTCGACAAATTCAAATCTGGGTAATTACAATAAACTACACACCTCTGCGATTTTTTTTCAGCGAGATACAGGCGATAGCGTTTTCTCCACCGTTTCAATGGCGCGGCCATTCGGTTTTAGTGTTATAGCTCTTAAACTATAAACCTGAGTATTTTTTTTATATTTTTACAAATTTTTTACAAATTAAATCTTGCATTTGCGTAAATTTCAGGTCTCTACAAGGCTTAGTTTTAAAGATCTCAGTGGCCGCGCGGTTCGCCGCGTTTCAATGGCGCGGCCATGTTCAAACCCTTATAACTTTTTAACCGTATCTTTGACAAATTTATGGTTTTGGGAATCAACTTTGACAAATTTTTACAAAAAATTGACATGGTTTTTTTTAAAAAAAAACGCTATGGCCGCGCGGTCGAACTGGACACCATCCATCAAGGATAATAATTAAAAATATGATAAAACATAAAATTTTACATTTTCCTTGAATTTGCTGCATGTCATTACTTCCCAGAATTTTATCCTTATTATGTTGATATTATTACACCATTCGATAGTGCGACACTATCGAATGGTATGGTGTGTTTTTTTTTTTTACAAAACCAACCGGTTCGATTCCTGGATTTTTCAAAAATACAATATTTGCTGTTTTCGGGTTTTGGGCTTGAAAAATGCTGAAAGGAGTCTCCCTTTGAGCATTTTTAGATATTTCTCATAGTTTCTGATTTGGCCATACACTCCCACTTGAAAAATTCATTCTGTATATTGACGACGCTAAGATTGTTGTAAGTTGTCCGCGAGCGCTCGTGTGGATGTTGAGTGTCACTTTCTGCTGCTGTCCCGAAAGGCGAATGTTCATAAATAATAGTAAGCTTGTATGTTGATAAGTAATTGTATTGTGATACATCGTAACATCGATGGGTCGCCGGACTCGCCGACCTTAAACCTGACAGTGATGACCGCTTCAATGTGATTGAAAGTGAACATAAATAAATAAATATTGTTAGTGATTACTTGCATGTGTTGTTACACATGCAAGTAATCAGTGAAAGTGCGGTGGACGGTGTATCGAATGACTTATTTGTAAAATCAATATAATTTCTTCTATTGTAATAATTTTACATTTTTTTGGTACTAGTATTACAATTGTGAAATGATATTCGAAAACTGGATATTTAGTGTATAGTGGACCATACTGCAGGTTATTTAACCAAACAGAGGCTTGAAGAGTTTGGTATGTGTGCTGTGTGTACAAGTACATTGTCATGTTCATTTTCTGTCAGCAGGTACGGTCAAACGCACGTTAGCCCTTTCTGTTGTATAATAATTATAAGCACTGTCTAAGTCTAATGGTTGTTACGGACGTGCGGTTGACAATACTTGTCTTCAGAATATGTTCAGCAACTTGAAGAGCTCATGTTCACGGGCGGCACCGGCCCGTGCAACAACCGACCGTGAACAAGGGCCCTGTTTACTACATTGATGAGAGAGGTTTCTTTCATGCTACTCTATGTTATTTAATTCAGTGACTTGGCATTTGAGGCAGCGCATAATTATACAACTATGTACGTTACCCCAGCAGGAAAGTGGCTCCTAGAGTGATATGAGTGGAACGTATAATTAGTGTACAATCTGTACCACAATGTGCACCACATAAAACATTGGTGCGCTTTGTCGTTTTGGAAAACAAAAACGGAAAAAGCGATTCCTGCTGGAGTAACGTTTTTCCAGCAGGAAAATTCTAAACGAATGATCAGAGAGGGAAATATTGTGCATGGCCTGAAAGCTTATACAGGGTTATTTGTAAACCACCAGAAACCTCTTAAGAGGTCATTGTACTCATCACTATGAACAACTTTTACTATGGGACCAAACCTGAAATCGCGAAAAAAAAAAACAGCTGTTCCCTACATTTATGATCGATTAACTCGTCACGTTGTTGAAGACGCACAAACTAAATTTTCGGTGCACTTTTTACACAAATTTTAGGTTTCACAATTTTAGGTTTCGAATTCTCCTGCTGGAAAAACGTTACTCCAGCTGGAATCGTTTTTTCGCACCAATTTTTTACGTGGTGCACATTCACAGCATATTGTACACTAATTATACGTTCCACTCATATCACTCTAGGAGCCACTTTCCTGCTGGGGTAACGTAGTTTACAACTTCTATAAAAACTTGGAAGTCAGTTATATTTTTCATACAGTGAAAATTTATTTTTAGTGGTTGGTTCCCACACAAACTCTTGCTATGTATGCATTTGACATAGGTTGTGGTATTACAACATACATGCCATGGTCAAATAACTGAAATGTGGACGTACTGCACACATCAGTGTACCACTTCACAGCATACGAGGGTGATGTTATGTCAGCGGGACCTGAAAAGAATGCTCTTCCAAACAATATTATACAAATTGTTGATTGTTTATTGTACATCAACAAGAAATGGAATCGTAACAATAATGGTCAACTTAAACAAAGTAGATTTAATGCGCTAATTAAAGTTAACTCATACACTGCTCATCTGAACTTAACCAAATTAATGATATGCCCCCCCTGAACCAAATCAATGATATGCACCCCTGGAAAATTCCTTTCCAATAAGAAGGAATACACAGGAATCATCGTAATAGGACAAAGTGGTAAGAACTATCGCGCAACCAATACAAAAAAAAATCCGCTCATAAAAGATAATAATGTGAAAAAGAATGGACAAAATTGCGAGGATCTAAATATACACCATTATTTTTAGGTCGTTCTGGAGCCGAATACCATGAACTCGATCATCGAACTCGAAACGAGTGGGACTATTTTTTTCAAAAAATAACAATAAAAAAAAAACCAAAGAATAAAGGACATTGCCACCAGGCAGCAGGCAGGTCCCTTTTGTGGTATCGTGTGCCTGATTGAAATAATAACCTAAAAATATTATTTATTTTTTTGTTTGCAAGTTATTTTTTATACTATTTCTTTCACCCTGGGAATAAAGTTAATGTTAATTAATAGTTAAACATTACGTCGACATCCGTTTGATAGGTATAGGTACAAAAAAATGTTGCCAGATATCAAATAACTATTGAAAATAAGGTATTTTAATCAATGGATTAGTCGATATCAGATCAAAACGATAGTTAACAATTAAAAAAAAAACAATAATTTTTTAATTATTTTAACTAGTTCACGTCAACATTTAAATGGAGGTCTCAACATTTGACAACTTCAAAGCTACTGTTTTAGCATTATGTTTTCACGACGATGAGTTAGAATGGTGTTAACCCTGTCTTTTTCATAGGTACGTATTATTGTAGCATATTATATCTGAAATGCAGAGCGGGAGGAGTCATTTGATGATTCCCCACCCGAAAAAAAAAAAGGCCAAGTATAAGTTTAATTAAGTATGTAAAATATTCATGATAACGTAAACTACTAGACGTACACTGCTTATAGTCGATGCTAGTAATAGCGATGGAACGATGACAACAATAGGTTGCTTATATTCATAATAAGTTTATATTGTTGAATAGATGTCCATAAAAGCGATTTACACAAACATAAAAGCCTTATGTATTTTGGAAACGCCCGTATTAACAAAACAGTTTTAATCGATAAAAAAACTGAAATCGATTTATTTACGATTAAAAATATTTGTTCTGGCAACATTTACTTGCGCATGTCACAGCACTTTGCTCTGAGGTTCGTTACGTTCGTGATTGCTTTGTTTAAATACGTTGAGTTTTGAATTCCGTATTTACATAGTTATTATTTTTATGATACGTGCTTTTTCTGCTACCACCGAGTTACTTTATGCATAAAGTAGTAGAGACATCATTCCATGCTCATAGTGATGTTTACAGTCTATGTCAATTTCTAATTATAACCTAGATTTTTAAAACAGAAAAATAATGATATCTCCTGAACCAGGGTGAATAAATGGAAAAGGTTTCTGATTATGAAAATGCTATGTTTTTACTATTAAGTAAAATAAAAATCTTCACGGCACAAGCATTTTCCACTGGGACCGAACTTCCTTTACAAAACGGGCAATCTCTTTTAATGTTTTTTTTTTAAATAATGAGAACTCAAATGCATATGTGTGTGTAAAAGGTATCCACGATCGGCAACACATGCGAACGATACCCATTGAAAAATTCATTCATCGATCGATTCTCATTATTTCACAAAAAAAAAACATTAAATTTATCCTTTCGTATTTTTTTTTGTTGTTATTTTAAAAAAAAAAATAGTCCCACTCGTTTCGAGTTCGATGATCGAGTTCATGGTATTCGGCTCCAGAACGACCTAAAAATAATGGTGTAGAAATCATTTGAAATACTTTTTTTTTTCTTTAACCTTTTGACCGCCAGAGCATAAGCCCACGCGCGTGCCTTCCACGCCAAGCCACAATTTCACCTACCATTTTGTCACATATTTGTGTCGTTTGGCGCACAGGGCACGCGCTTGCTTGTCACGTATATGTGACAATGGCGGTCAAAGTATTAATATATCAATGATGCTATAATGCTCAATTTAAAGGTTGTGAATTTTTTTTTTTTGCATGGTGTTTTGTTTAACAAGTGCGGTATTGTAGAACAAGAATTCACCGTTCTTGTCACTTCATATCCAGTTGCGCTGCGCCAACCCGGGGTTCTGGCAACCTGTCACACTTAATTTAATTTAGATAGTGCACCACTGACCAAATCAGTAAATGGACAACAGCAACCTTATTTCAAAGGAAATAAATTTCGGTTACTGTTGTCCTTTAACTAAAATGAACAGTAATGTATGATAGTATTGCCTTAACTATCAAGTTGCTGGATAACAGTTATATTATAGGTCTAAATATAAGCAGTTAGGTACTGAAGACTGACAAAGCATCATGACTTGCGCTATAAAATTGTCCTATGACCACTGTAAGGTTGTTCTAGTATTCTAGATATTGTATAAACTTCGACTACGTAAACAGCAATAAATGCAATAATTTATTTTGTGACTGTCTGGAAGCTGTGACACTAGTAAATAGAATGATACGCCGCACCCCTCCGCCTCGCCTCGCTGCTGCCAAGTACCGCCATGAACTAGGCGTTAGATGTAAATGCAACGTCGCAGAGTAGAGAGTAGGTCCCACAGGACGCAACTTATAGATACTTACAATTTTATATTAAAGTGATTTAATTTTATAAATTGCATTTAAATAAATTTTAATAAAATTGTTAGTTGTGTAATGTGTATTCGTTATTTTTGCCTCGGTTGTAACATCACTTCATCACTAGAGCGGTTATGGACTTAAGGAACGTAATTATCTGGAGGATCTCGTATGAATCTCGACTGATAAGAGGTAATTTGATCTCAAAAACGATCATGTCCTCCAGAAGTCTTGTGTTTATTTCTAGCAGGTCGAATATCTTCCGAAGATCCCGAATGTATATTGTCAATTGGTAGAGAGACGTCCTTGGGTAACTTGCGCTAGAAATTGTGCTTAACTCGTTGATGAGTGGTTCTGGCTGGTGTAATCAAGTGTTAGTTGAAACGACCTCTGTAAATATCTGTGACGGTGTCTAATAACATATTCTGAATGCTCTTCAAATTGTACATCATATTACTTGCTGTAATAGCTTCCATGTTAAACTCATTAATAACAGTTTGATTGGATGTTGTTCTTCAGTTGGCCTACTGCTTCGTCTAGCTTGTGCATGTGACGATTTATCAGTTTCAGTTGTTGGTTCATATCATGCTCTGTACGCTTAAGAAGGTTGTTTTCTGCTTCCATGAGTGAAGTCTGATTTCTCCAGAGAGAAACTATGTTTCTCGTTCTCTCGAATGAGGGAAATATCTTTACGATATTTTTCAGCGAAACTTGTAAATAAAAATAAAAATAAATAAAAATTTTATTCAGTTTGCATAACAAGGTACAAATATTAAAAAGCTAGTAACAAAAGACAATGATCCTTAAGCGCTAGGTTTTTACAAATTCCCCGGACTCCAGGGGCGGATTTGATACGTTGGCTGCCCTAGGCCTACGAAAGATTGCCGCCCCCCTATGTGCTGTAAAGCATGAAAAATTAAATAAACTATAGAAATAAAATTAAAATGAAAAAAAAACGATAGTCAGTTAATGATTTCATTATATTAATCAGTATTTCAGATACTGATTCTTACCATTTCTATTTGTGAGTAACAATGAATTCACAAATTGTCTTTGCCTGGCTTTCTAGGCAGCGAATTTGTTTATCAAATCATCAAAATCTAAAGACCGTAGCAACTGTGATTCGATGCAGAGGATAGCCAGAGCGTTCAACCTGTCCTCGTTCATTTTCGACCGTAAATATTAGTGGCAGCGAAAATCACCTTGTTATAAACAAAGATTCAGTTGGATGAGCAACACTTCTAATAATCGTAATCGCCATATGTATTTTTTTTTTGCGGGATGCTATTAGGACACGTTTTTGAGTTTTTACAAGTAGGCGCGTGGGCAACTACTAAAAAATGAAACAGATGAAACTACCAAATTTTGCCGCCCTAGGCCCGGGCCTACTCGGCCTATAGGGAAATCGCCCCTGCTGGACTCCACACTAGGATACCGTGTCGTGGGGTCAATGGTTAATGTTCTGGATGAATGAATCGCCAATTCTTTAGCATGCCTATGGAAACGCAGCAATGTGGAAGCGACAAACAACTGTCTCACACGAAGTACGCTATTGAGTACAAAGCATCAGTGGACTAACGCCAGGCTTTTTTGTAGCTCGTTGAGCTCGCTCCAACCTAGAGGGTTTTGTTTGCTGCTCCCCAGACTGATACACAGTAACCTAATATTGAATGGCACAAGGTTAAGTACTTAATGCGAATCAATTGGGGTTTTGCGATGGGCTTTAATTTTTTAAATATTGTGAGAGTTTTTTGGTACGTTTCACAAGTACATCAATTTGGCCTTTCCATATCAGATGTTCATCGATTAGAATCCCTAGGTAGTCCTAGATACAAGGAACCTGTTCAATTGGCGAGCAGACACCAGTGTAGGGCGTAGTTAACTACAATTTTGTAATCTGGTTACTAACTACGATTAAAAGTAGTTAACTACATTTAGTTATGATTACTTGTAACTTAACTACAGTAATCAAACTACATTAAGTAGTTGTTAATTTGATTGCTGCAATCTAGTAGTTATAATTACTGATTATTTAAGTTTTATGAACTTATATTTTGCAATTAAATAAACATGTAATGTGTAGTATTATATGTTTTGGAATATGGCTACATAAAAAAAAAGTTTATTGCACATACCTGTTTATTTTAAAGAATAATCAAATGATAGGATTAAAGTCGTAGATATTATGTAAAGGGTGTTTTTTTTAGAGGTATAGAACTTTGAAATGGAATAAAACAAAGATGTTTTTTTTAAATTGATATGAAATATACTTTATTCGAAAGATAATCTTCTGGCATTATAATTTAAATATGACTTCTGACATATGACCGCCACGGCTGGCTCGCACGTAGTCTAATCTGGAGCACCAACTTTCGATGACTTTTTCCAACATTTGTGGCCGTATATCGGCAATAACGCGGTGAATGTTGTCCTCCAAGTGGTCAATCGTTTCGGGATTATCGGCGTAGACTAGCGACTTCACATATCCCCACAGAAAATAGTCAAGCGGCGTTAAATTGCACGATCTTAGAGGCCAATTCACAATAGACAAGATCGACGGCAATCTTGTTTTGGGCCCATTCACCGAATCTACGCCTTGTCAGGTGATCGTGTGGCTTCAATTCTTGCACGAGTTGGATTTTGTAAGCACACAAACCAAGATCTTTCCGCAATATCTTCCATAAAGTGGAGGGACACATATCCAATTCCTGTGCGCGATGGCGGATAGACTGATTCGGGTCTTCTTCAACGCTATGCTCTACAGCAGCAATGACTTCTTCTGTACGCACTGTACGACGTCTATGTGGATGCGTATTATCATTTAGAGTAAACGTGGTGCGCAAAACGTTCCATAGTTATTCGAATTAATTGCTCTGATGGACGATTATGTTGACCATAAAATGAACGTAGTGCGCGATACGTATTTCGAACAGAACCATAATTTTCAAAATAAATTTGCACAATTTGCAAGCGTCGTTCAGGCGTCAGTCTATTCATGTTGAAATGCCAAACCAAACTAAACATTAATCACTTAACAGCTGACAAAATGGCCGCCAGTAAAAAAAGTGTTGCCAACTTAAAGTTCTATACCTCTAAAAAAAACACCCGTTACTACTTATCAGATCTTAATTACTTTTTTTTGACATGTCATCAAAAAAATAAACTTACTCAGCAAACATCAACTTAATTCAAATTGTTTGCGAATCAAATAAATAAACAAAAAAGGTTGATTGGGTTAATCATTTAAATTAGCTTTTAGTACTATAGTACGAGAGCGTGCTACAGTGCGCTCTTTATCTAACACACGCGACTACAACGCGATGCTCTAACTACCTACCAAACGACGAGTCGAAACACGCGCGATAGTCGTTCATGTAATAATAATAATATAATAATAATAATATAAGTTTATTCAATAGATTTCACAGAATTATACAATATATCTTAGGCTATATTTTACACTATGCAAAAGAGTTTAACATCTGTAGCTGAACTAGGCAAGAGCCTGTATTTCGGCTATCAGCGCGAATGTACTTACTTGAACGACTATCGCGCGTGTTTACTTTTTTTAACAGACTTCAAAAAAAAGGAGGAGGTTCTCAATTCGGCCGGTATATTTTTTTTATGTATGTACACCGATTTCGCCGAGGTTTCTGAACCGATTTACGTAATTCTTTTTTTGTTTGATGCGGACTAGTTTCGAATTGGTCCCATAAAAATTTGATTCAGGTAGGCCCATTAGTTTTTATTTTATGAGCATTTTTTTATCTACGTTTACCTATCCCGATGTCTATTTAAATCAAATCTCGCAACTAAATTTTATCCACTTTCCGGTTACCGATTGAGCTGAAAATTTGAATTAATAAAAATATTTGTATGGGATATTGCAACTAAAAATGAAAATGACGCAACATCATTTTAAATCTGTAGTTATAAAAAGTAATCAAGTAATCGTGATTGCAACTACAATTAGTAGTTAGTAGTCAAAATTTTTAACTACAGTTTTCGATTTGTTTATGTAGTTCGTAGTTATGATTACTAATTACTTTATGTAGTCGTAGTTAGTAATCAGTAGTTAGATTACATTTTGCCCAATACTGGCAGACACATCTTTCGTTACTGACACTGCCACAAGTATGAAGTTTAACTTGTAGCTGTTTGTCAGGTGCAGACCGGACAGGAATGCCAAAGCACATTGATTTCGTTTTTCGACATTTAAGGTCAGCAAATTGTCTTGCAGCCAGGCAGCAACTTTTTTGAGCCCCTCCTGAGCTACAGAAACGACATCGCTCCATGTTTTCTCATGGAAAATTATTGCGGTATCATCCGCGAATGTAAAAATGCTAGCATTATGGAGTTCAAGAGAGCATAGGTCGTTTATGTAGATCAGAAATAATGTAGGGCCCAAAACACTGCCTTGCGGTACGCCGTAATCAACATATGCAAGTCACTGACATGTTCACCAATGCGAACTCGCTGTTTTCGCTCTCCTAGATAAGATCTAAACCAGTCCAAACCCAAGCCCCTTATACCGAGACCCTCAATTTTTTTTAGCAGTATCCGTCGGGTAACTATCAAACGCTTTGTCTAGATCCAGGAAGACGCCGATACACCTTTGTCCACTTTGCCAACGACGTCAACAAGTGGGGTAACGACGTCCTCCGTAGATCTGCCAGCACGAAATCCGAACTGATTTCCGGCCAATAAACTATTGTGTTCTCGGTACTTGAGTAGTCTAACATTTATTACCTTTTCTATTACCTTTGACAGCGCACTCAGAAGGGAAATGGGCCTATAGTTAGCTGGTTGACACCAGTCACCTGCTTTCAAGATTAGTATTAGATTTGTTTAGACTGTTTTAACATATCATTGCTAATGGTATCGTGTACAACCGCTGTGCTAGATTTTAAGGTACTAATTAATTTCACTATCTCAATTTCATCTTTCGGTGTCAGAAATAAAGAATCTGGTGAGAAGTTTTTAGAATGGCTTGTCTAATTTGCCAGTTCAATTTTAGTTTGGCCCAACCTCCTAAGCATTTCCCTAGCCAACTGATCTCCAATAGAGCTGAAATATTTATTTGTCGAAGGGACATGACGTGCATACAAAAAAATAATAATAACAATAATCTTAAGGCGCATTAAATGTTATAAATACAACAGGACAGAAACAGAAAAAGAAAAGTTAACAGCTTGCACGTCGTGACTGCGACAAGCAGGCTACCACTCAGCATGATGCTGTGCTATGGAGGGCCCACAGCACAGCGCTGGTTTTCAGTGGTCACCCGTGAGAAGAAAAAAACGTACGGAAATCCAGACAGCATAAATATTTGATTGCATGAATAAGGAAAAAAAAAAATAAAAAACAGTATTTGGATTATAATATAAAACAACTATAGGGAATACAATAAACACTACAAAAATATAAAAGTGCGCAGGCTAGGACAAAATAAATATAAATACAAAAGCGAAAACATGGTGTGTTTTTTGGTCTTGCTCCCACCCCAACTTCGCTACATTAGGTACTTACTACAACTACATTCATTGACTCCATAGAATTAGGTTTAATAGTGAGGAAGTCTTCATTTTTATTATCAACCTTATTGTTGTTGCAACTCCCATGTTTTTTAATGTTTTATTTTTACTTTTTGTGATTAGTTAATATATTTATACAGTAATTTCATGTGCCTCAGGTTGGCTGGACAAATCTTCAAAATAGCTTGCATTTAACTAGGTCAATAGGTCACTTTATGTGACGGCTAAACACCCTTATTTCAGAATTTGTGACGCTACAGAATCTTAGATAATCGATCGAAAACGTGTCCAGCCATCTTGAAAAACCACTTTTCGGTGGTCTCTCAATCTCGGTAACGGAAGTGATTTTGACGACTTTTTGCATATCAACGGGCGTCACATAAATTTGTGACGGGCACCGAGCTAAAAGTTTTGTGATAAGTACAGTGGTTTAGTAGAAAAATGCAAAAATCTGTGTCCAGCCATCTTGAATTTACGTATAAAACTTATGGCTGGCACTTCCGAATCTCAATAACGGGGGCGTTTTCGAATATGGTTCCTTTACTAATACTTGTGTGACAGTAATAACGTTTGATTTATGGCGTCACATGTAAGGGTTTACGAGAAATCAATAAAAACTTAATGTCCAGCCAACCTGAGTTCAAGATGGCTGGACACATGTATCTCCACTGCCTGATGATCTACGACCTTCGAAATGTGTTCAAAATGTTGTGACGGGGACGATAATGATAACCTGGAATTGTGACGGAGAAACTTTGCGTAGTTTCAAAGATATTGACCATTTAAATTTCCCCATACAAATATCCATTAATATTGTGAGGTGACCATAATTTTACATAAATAAAGGATTTCTTTTTAATCGATTAATTGGCCGGTAGCATCCACGCCTGCTTTGTATTTGATTTTGATTCTGAGATCTGATTCTTCATAGTAATAAAAGAAATAATTGTGAACCTAATTAAGGTTTGTCTTATTGAGACATATACGAAGGATGATTTAAGTACAGGCGTCTTTGAAATGACGAAACACAAACTTGACAAACTTTTTGCTAATACTTTAATTGATGACCCAGCAGAGGATACAATTTCTCTTTTTAATGACAACGATGAGATTAGTGACGACAATATATTTTTACATTGGTTCAATGAACAGGTGAGTAAAGAAAAAGAAAATGTCGCTAAATGTGAACCCGGTAATGTAGATAACTATTTGTACTTTCCCATGTTTATAGCCCTACTCAAAAGACTTTTGAATAATTGACACTGTGGTCAAACGTAATGTGTCCTATTTTTAAAAATGAGAATAAATCTCCGTCTTCTTCTGCTGCGGAAGATTATTTTAAGACCTTAAAAAAATTAATATTTCGAACTAAATTAACTCGTCACCGACTAGATAATTTTATTATGACTCATACAGAATTTTTAAATGAGGAACTTAAATTAGCAATGAGTAATTTAATATTGGACGCAAATAAAACTAAAAAAAATATCTCAAGAAAAAAACGCTGTATAAGTACAAATAAATAAATGTGATTTTATTTACAGCAAACATTATTTTTTCATTTAAATACCTTCAGAGCATTAGTTTAGTTCTCCTGACATAATATATACCTACATAGATATCTGCACGTAAATAATCAATAACATTTAAAAATTACACCCCCCCCCTTCCTCACTTCTACATTTTTGTCTTCTATTGATTTAAATATCTACAGTTGTTCGTATTAGTATCACCAATACACGGATTTTCGTCCATTAAAGAAAGCACCTTAAAATATACTTGTCCTACATAAAACCTACAATATTGGTTACCCTACTGCAGTGTTTGTATGGGGAAATTTAAATGATCAATATCTTTGAAACTACGCAAAGTTTCTCCGTCACAATTTCAGGTTATCATTATCGTCCCCGTCACAACATTTTGAACACATTTCGAAGGTCGTAGATCATCAGGCAGTAGAGATACATGTGTCCAGCCATCTTGAACTCAGGTTGGCTGGACATTAAGTTTTTATTGATTTCTCGTAAACCCTTACATGTGACGCCATAAATCAAACGTTATTACTGTCACACATTGCGTCACCAAGTATTAGTAAAGGAACCATATTCGAAAACGCCCCCGTTATTGAGATTCGGAAGTACCAGCCATAAGTTTTATACGTAAATTCAAGATGGCTGGACACAGATTTTTGCATTTTGCTACTAAACCACTGTACTTATCACAAAACTTTTAGCTCGGTGCCCGTCACAAATTTATGTGACGCCCGTTGATATGCAAAAAGTCGTCAAAATCACTTCCGTTACCGAGATTGAGAGACCACCGAAAAGTGGTTTTTCAAGATGGCTTGACACGTTTTCGATCGATTATCTAAGATTCTGTAGCGTCACAAATTCTGAAATAAGGGTGTTTAGCCGTCACATAAAGTGACCTATTGACCTAGGTAAATGCAAGCTATTTTGAAGATTTGTCCAGCCAACCTGAGGCACATGTAATTTCTATATAATCTATATTGCTCCTGTAGATTGGTGTCATTACGATTTTTTTGGCTTTAGGTACTGTGCAACTCGTCGCGGCGTCTGATGCACTTTAAAAGACCAGATGTAATCCATTTCTTAACAATAACATCAGCACTACTAACTTTACGTGTACATTTATTTTGGTTTAAGACGAGATTGAATTTGTTGATAAAGAGTTTAATGGCTTCATTAACGTCATTTGTATCATACAGATCGGTCCAGTCGATTTTTTTGAGGTCTTCAAGTAGGTTTTTGTAGTCGATTTAGGTACTCGTTTTCGTTTTTTTATCTTTGGGACGTATGATCCTATAATACATAACTGTGCTGTGGTTTGTTATATCGGAATGACAGACAATTGTTGTAGTGGGAAATTTTGATTTGATCATACAGTGATCTAAGCTATTTGGACCACTCGTTGGATAAGTGTGGCCGGGAACATACCCATAATGGGCTATAAGGTTTAGGTACTCTTCAACGCGAGGATCAGTGGAAGTTTCTTTAATATCAAGATTAATGTCCCCAACTAATGCACAGTGCTGGGTAGTGCAGTTACTCAGGACGTTTTCTAAGGAAGTCAAAAAGTTACTGAGGTTATAAAAAGATGGTGAACGATAAATTACTATAACTGAAAATGTTTGACCAACATCTACTTGTAGACAGTTGGCATTACTGAAAGGGGGCTCTGTTACAAGGACGCAAAGTTCCAATTTAGAAAACACCAAAATGCCGTCATTTTTAGCCGACTTCAAAAAAGGAGGAGGTTTCTCAATTCGAGTGTATATATATATATTTTTGTTCGCGGATAACTTCGTCGTTTAAGAATCGATTTTTGTTTATATCTTTTTTTGAATAATTACAGTTGTAGCCTTCTAGATTAACTGCATCAAAAGATTCATCAAGCCAGCACTCGGTAAGTATTATTAGGGCAGGTTTGAATTTTAAGCGTTGTAGAAATACGAGTAATGAATCGAAGTTCTTATTTAAACTACGTATATTCTGAGATAGGATTGTGAGTTTATCATGGGCAGCATTGAAATATTCTTTGCAAAGTCCGGGGTATCGAGTTCAGTGCAGCGTAAGAGGATCGTAGTGTACTTCAAGAAAAAATGTGACTCAGGTTGGCTGGACAAATCTTCAAAATAGCTTGCATTTAACTAGGTCAATAGGTCACTTTATGTGACGGCTAAACACCCTTATTTCAGAATTTGTGACGCTACAGAATCTTAGATAATCGATCGAAAACGTGTCCAGCCATCTTGAAAAACCATTTTTCGCTGGTCTCTCAATCTCGGTAACGGAAGTGATTTTGACGACTTTTTGCATATCAACGGGCGTCACATAAATTTGTGACGGGCACCGAGCTAAAAGTTTTGTGATAAGTACAGTGGTTTAGTAGAAAAATGCAAAAATCTGTGTCCAGCCATCTTGAATTTACGTATAAAACTTATGGCTGGCACTTCCAAATCTCAATAACGGGGGCGTTTTCGAATATGGTTCCTTTACTAATACTTGGTGACGCAATGTGTGACAGTAATAACGTTTGATTTATGGCGTCACATGTAAGGGTTTACGAGAAATCAATAAAAACTTAATGTCCAGCCAACCTGAGTTCAAGATGGCTGGACACATGTATCTCCACTGCCTGATGATCTACGACCTTCAAAATGTGTTCAAAATGTTGTGACGGGGACGATAATGATAACCTGAAATTGTGACGGAGAAACTTTGCGTAGTTTCAAAGATATTGATCATTTAAATTTCCCCATACAAACACTGCAGTAGGGTAACCAATATTGTAGGTTTTATGTAGGACAAGTATATTTTAAGGTGTTTTCTTTAATGGACGAAAATCCGTGTATTGGTGATACTAATACGAACAACTGTAGATATTTAAATCAATAGAAAACAAAAATTTAGAACTGAGGAAGGGGGGGGGGGGGGGTGTAATTTTAAATGTTATTGATTATTTACGTGCAGATATCTATTATTTTTAGTAGGTATATATTATGTCAGGAGAACTAAACTAATGCTCTGAAGGTATTTAAATGAAAAAATAATGTTTGCTGTAAATAAAATCATATTTATTTATTTGTACTTATACAGCGTTTTTTTCTTGAGATATTTTTTTTAGTTTTATTTGCGTCCAATATTAAATTACTCATTGCTAATTTAAGTTCCTCATCTAAAAATTCTGTATGAGTCATAATAAAATTATCTAGTCGGTGTCGAGTTAATTTAGTTCGAAATATTAATTTTTTTAAGGTCTTAAAATAATCTTCCGCAGCAGAAGAAGACGGAGCTTTATTCTCATTTTTAAAAATAGGACATTACGTTTGACCACAGTGGCAATTTATTCAAAAGTCTTTTGAGTAGGGTTATAAACATGGGAAAGTACAAATAGTTATCTACATTACCGGGTTCACATTTAGCGACATTTTCTTTTTCTTTACTCACCTGTTCATTGAACCAATGTAAAAATGTATTGTCGTCACTAATCTCATCGTTGTCATTAAAAAGAGAAATTGTATCCTCTGCTGGGTCATCAATTAAAGTATTAGCAAAAAGTTTGTCAAGTTTGTGTTTCGTCATTTCAAAGACGCCTGTACTTAAATCATCCTTCGTATGTCTCAATAAGACAAACCTTAATTAGGTTCACAATTATTTCTTTTATTACTATGAAGAATCAGATCTCAGAATCAAAATCAAATACAAAGCAGGCGTGGATGCTACCGGCCAATTAATCGATTAAAAAGAAATCCTTTATTTATGTAAAATTATGGTCACCTCACAATATTAATGGATGTTTGTATGGGAAAATTTAAATGGTCAATATCTTTGAAACTACGCAAAGTTTCTCCGTCACAATTTCAGGATATCATTATCGTCCCCGTCACAACATTTTGAACACATTTCGAAGGTCGTAGATCATCAGGCAGTGGAGATACATGTGTCCAGCCATCTTAAACTCAGGTTGGCTGGACATTAAGTTTTTATTGATTTCTCGTAAACCCTTACATGTGACGCCATAAATCAAACGTTATTACTGTCACACATTGCGTCACCAAGTATTAGTAAAGGAACCATATTCGAAAACGCCCCCGTTATTGAGATTCGGAAGTGCCAGCCATAAGTTTTATACGTAAATTCAAGATGGCTGGACACAGATTTTTGCATTTTTCTACTAAACCACTGTACTTATCACAAAACTTTTAGCTCGGTGCCCGTCACAAATTTATGTGACGCCCGTTGATATGCAAAAAGTCGTCAAAATCACTTCCGTTACCGAGATTGAGAGACCACCGAAAAGTGGTTTTTCAAGATGGCTGGACACGTTTTCGATCGATTATCTAAGATTCTGTAGCGTCACAAATTCTGAAATAAGGGTGTTTAGCCGTCACATAAAGTGACCTATTGACCTAGTTAAATGCAAGCTATTTTGAAGATTTGTCCAGCCAACCTGAGGCACATAAGAAAAACAGTGTTATCGAACACTGCGCCTTGACAACAATAGAGAGCTAGTACTGTGAAATAACCAGAGACTTGAATATAAAATGACTAGGTCCACCACTTAAAAAGTGAGAAGGTGTCAGGAAATCTAAGTCTTCACGATCTTCTGAGATTGCACACAACGGTCTTGAGTTAAGACAGGCTTCAATTTGTGTTACGAGTGTAGTGAACTCTTCATATGTCAATTTTTGTTCACCGATCACTCTCTTGAGGTGCAGCTTGAAACTTTTCACGGCAGCTTCCCAAACGCCCCCTGCTGATGGCCATGAAGGAGCGTTAAATTGCCATGTGATTTCCATATCTGCGATCTCAGACAATAGTTTGTCATCGATCATTTCCTGCAGTTCTTGATACTCTTTTTGTAGAACCTTACTGGCTCCTACAAGTTACGACCGTTGCCACTATACAAGTGACAAGGGGTGCCTCTTCTAGCCGCCATTCTGCGTAAGGCGGCGATAAAAGATGACGTTGTGAGGTCGGAGACAAGTTCCAAATGCACAGCTTTCGTCACCATGCAAACAAATACTGACACATATCCTTTAGTGGTCTTGACACCACGGCCCTTTTAGTTTTAATATAGACATGGCCAGTGAAATCAACGCCGGTATGCATAAAGGGACGAGATGGATTGATTCTTGCTGCAGGTAAGTCTCCCATTAGGGGCTGTAGTTTCCTATAGGTAACACATTCACGTAGTTTTTTTTTTCGTTGCATTGTTTCCCCCGACAATCCAATATTTTTGCCTGATGCATGCCAAAGTAATTCGAGCTCCTCCATGAAACGTGAGTTTATGTGCGTGTCCTATTATTCATTCCGTCAGAAGATGCTGATGAGGTAAAATTATAGGGTATTTGAGATCAGGACTGATGGCAGCATGATGTAGTCTTCCACCCACACGAAGTATTCCTTCTTCGTCTACAAACGGGTTCAAATTCAAGATCTTGCTTGTAGTGGACATTCGGTTAGTTTTCTTCAGGTCATGTATTTCTTGCTGAAACTCCATGCTGAACTTCTTTGATTATTACGGCCTTTGCTTTGCGAAGCTCCGACAACGTTAAGTAGAGTTTCGTAGCGATCGGGATCTCCTTGTATCCATCCCAGAACCGTCATGGAATCGGTCCACCCGTAAACCTTGATGTCGTGGCCGATGAAACTTGACTTCACCTTAGCCATTAATTTAGAAAGCAGATACCTATGCACAGCTTAATTCCAGTTTGGGCAAAGAAATATTCTTTTGTGAAAACCAATCTTGATTTTCCAACCAGTAAAGTTATTTTCGTTTGACCTAAAGTTATTTTGCAATATACCTACAACATATGCATATGCCTTCTGCGATGCGTGACAAAATCCTTGTAACTCGATATTATTGAAGTGAAAACTTCTTTAGCGGCGTTGAGCACTTTTTCTGTAATGGGTATAAAATCTTAAACTCGCGTCAGGACACGTGACCCTGATCGAAAAAGCGTAAGACAAATTTTCTCATTCGATTTTGAACTTAACCTTCAACATTTTATGGTTTAAAATCATTTAAAGAAATTTTTAAATGTTTCCAATCAACTTTGAACCTAATGCTTTAGGGATAAAGCTGACAAATCTATTAAATAAATTGCCACCCGCCGCGCGCCGGCGCAGCGCCGCGAAACCTAGTCCTCTGGCTATCTTCATCGTCCTTAAGATTGTGATAGAACCGTGGTCTTTGGGGGATTCGCACCGTGCTAACTACGAAGGCAATTTAATTTACAAACGTTACGTACCTGTAGGTATGTTAGTGTAGCTAAAATTCCGTATTTCCTTGCAATTTTATTGATTGACGCATAATGACAAGAGATTCTAAAATCAATAAGACAGTGTTGTCTTTGAGTTTGCAGCTTTCTTAGTATCTAGTAGCTATTAAAAGTACTTGTGAAGGCTTTTAAGATGCAAGCACAATCATGATAATAAAATAAAAAAGGAAATCGTTCAATCGCAATAAGTACCTTCCGAGTATTAAATTGCTAAACATTTTCACTAAGGCGTTTGTTGTTTGGTAAAATAAAGTTCAGTTTATTTAAAAACCTGCTTTAAAAATGATTTGATTACAAGTATTTACAAGTAAGTTAAAAAGCACGAGTGTTATTGGTATAGGAAACCGATAAATTCTCAGCTAATTCTGTAGTAAGATCGAATGTGACGTTCCTGCTTACGTGCTTACTAAGCGCCTGTGAAAAGATGTATCGCACACATTTTTATGTGCGACAGATTACTTCCACACTTTTAATTACAAATTCTTTAGGCAGGATTCAATGATAACATAACATCCTGTAATCCCCGAAGGCTCAGGCAGGGGTGCACCGAATAGTACACCCTGTTCTTTATACTGATAAAGCAATTGGTGCAAAATTATTCCCTAACCATTCCAAAATATCAAACATGCTCAACGTTAATAATCAAGTTTTCACTTCTGCCGGCACTCCCGGAGTGCAACCCGTTGTTTTTTTTTCCGGCCGTGTCAGTACCTATCCATCCGAGGTATTCTTTTGGTAGTGTTTTAAAATCAAGAAAGAAATAAATCATAATTTCGGTCTGTATCACATCGAGAAAAGTCTACGCTGCAACTGGATATTCCTATATTTAACGGGAATTACCAGAACTGGGTGTCGTTAAGGATTTGTTCACGGAGGCATTCACGGTAACCCATATTTATCTGCTGCTTAGAAAATGCAGTTCCTGAAGAGCAAGATTTATGTTTTGCAAATCTTGTTTATTTTTTGTCCATTCTCGGTTAATCTGCTCTGGAATCTTGTCATCCCATTGCATGTTCTTCTTTTTCCAGATGTCTTGGAACAGTACTTTCATCTTGATAGAAACTGGAGTGAGCCATCCGAGAGGGTCAAAGGGTTTGGATATCTCGGACAGTAATTTCCGCTTCGTAGGATGCGTATCAATAGTATCGTCAATCCTTAATTGAAATGTGAAAATATCCTGTCCAGAATTCCAGTGAAGGCCCAATGTTTTGGTTGACTCTGCTTGTTAGAAGTCGTAACGTTCTTGATCGCCACCCTTGTCGGTGTTTTCTTGTAATTCTTGATAATAAGGCCTCCATTTTCGTAAATTGAAACCACCTGTCTTGAGAAGTAGTTTCAAATCTTGCTGTAATTGTTTTGCCGACTCGATAGAATCGGAACCGTGTAGCAAATCATCCATGTAAAAACATTCTTCGACTAAGTACTCGAGCTGCATTTGGATAATTTGATCTCTCGTCATTAGCTAACTGCCTGAGAGTCATCATTGCTAAAAACGGAGCGGCCTTGGTGCCATAGGTAACCGTTGTTAGTTGATACACTTGTAGAAATTGATCAGGAGAATCTCGCCAAACTATTTTTGTAAGTTTTGGTCGTCTCATGTGCCTAAATTTGGCGAAACATTTTTTCAATGTCTGCGATAAAGGCTACGCGATGTTGTCTCTACTTCAGTATAAGGGTCATAAGATCCTTTTGAAGGTTGGGGCCTGTATGCATACAGTCTTTTAAACTAGTCTCAGTAAAAGTTCTTAATTATGCGTTGAATACTACTCGGAGTGACGTTTCGTTAGGTACGTAGTACGCAGTGATGCGGCAGAAAATACTCGAGTTTCTTGTTGCAATATTGTTGTTGTTTGTTGTTTCTTGTTGTTATGTCTGAGTGATAAGTATTCATCAATGAATGCCTTATATTGTTTTGCAGTAGACTTGTTTCTGCTGCAGCAGATAGTATTAAACATATTTACTAATTGTATCAAAGATCTTTACAATAAAACGGACGAAAGAGTACTCAATTATAATAATTCAATAGTCACTTTACAATAAAGTAATAATGCTTATGCTAGGGATCTGAATAAATGTGCGATGTAATCGAACTTCATGCTAATTTATCTAACCTACGACTTTATGTAGGTATTTATTTATTCAGTAGTACACATACATTTTATTCGGTGTTTCGCAGACAGAAATTTCCGAGAATTTTGGGAAATTGCAACACTACCCAACCGTCAATGTTGTAGCGGGAGGGGTAGTTTATACCTAGGCTGCACTAAAAGTATCGGGAATGGAATATTTCCACTGTTCCTGTCATATTAAAATCTTTTTAATTGAAAACTCCTTGGTTTTAAAAATCGAATACCATTTATTTATTTAAAAAAAGATTCTCGGTCTTGTCACAAGGTTTTGTCAAACTTGTTTAGTCGTTGAGAAAATGGAATTGACTCGAGAAAATTCAAGAGCGATGATTTATTATGACTTTCAAAGTGGTTTAACACAAAAACAGTGTGTTGACCGGATGATTTCTGCATTTGGTGATGAAGCCCCATCCAAAACCACAATTTATCGCTGGTTTGCTGAATTTCAACGTGGACGTGTAAAGCTCAGTGATGATCCCCGTCAAGGTCGTCCAAAAACTGCAGTCACCCAAGAAAACGTTGATGCTGTGTGTAAGCTGATTGAGGAAGATCGACATGTGACATACCGCGAAATTCAGGCAACTTTAGACATTGGCATGAGTCAAATACAAATAATCTTGCATGAACCGGTAGGTGTAAAAAAGTTGTTTTCCCTATGGATACCGCATTCGCTCTGTGAAGAGCAAAAAGCGGCTCGCGTTACTTGGTGCGTCAGAACTCTCGAAACATTCCAAGCAGGATCCTCAAATGCTGTATACAACATCGTATCAGGTGACGAATCCTGGATATACGCGTACGAACCCGAAACAAAAAACCAATCACGAGTTTGGGTGTTCGAAAATGAGTTAAAGCCAAAAAAAATTGTTCGTTCACGGAGTGTTGCAAAAAAAATGGTGGCCACGTTTGTCTCAAAAACCGGCCATTTTGCGACTATTCCTCTTGAGGGACAAAGAACGGTTAATGCAGAATGGTATGCTAGCATTCGTTTGCCACGGGTCGTTTCTGAACTCCGTAAAGAGAAATGCAACCGCCGCATCATCCTCCATCACGACAATGCGAGTTCTCACACCGCGCTCAGAACAAAACAGTTTTTAGAGCAAGAAAACAGAATTATTAGACCATCCGCCGTAGAGCCCTGACCTAAGCCCTAATGATTTCTTTACTTTCCCTAAAATAAAGAATAAATTGCGTGGTCAGAGATTTTCATCACTTGAAGAAGTTGTGGACGCCTACAAAACGGCCATTTTGGAGACCCCAACTTCCGAATGGAATGGTTGCTTCAATGATTGGTTCCTCGTGTAGAAAAATGTGTCGAATTTCGCGGAGAATACTTCGAAAAGCAATAAATACATTTTTAAATAGTAATGTTGTGTCACTTCCTTGATTCCCGAAATTTTCAGTGCCGCCCTCGTAAAGGATGACACTGGGCCGAGAGAGCTCAATTTTTGGTGCAACTGTGTTGACTGTACCTTTGAAAGAGTGAATAGAAATATTAAGTCTACATTTAGTGACTTTTATTACACTTCAGAAGTGGGATTCGAAAGGTCAGTTATTTGAGTTTCTTTATGCTAACATGTGCCTCAGGCTCGCTGTGCTATTTGGTCGGGGTACTCTCCGATAATAAGACAATAAAGACTGGGTTTCTAACATGTTCTATAACCTTGACCTTGTGGTGTGATTTTATTTGATCGGGTACTCCGTGATAATACGATTTCAAAATAAGGTTTATGAGAAGAGGTTTCAGGGGAACGGAAACAAATCTCTGATTGTATAAAGATTAACAGTTTTTTCAGTTTATCGTTCACGGAAAGTAAATTAAAAGAGTTCGGTATAATTAAGTTAGTCGCGGACAATAATGGCGCGTGGCGTCGCGGACCGACATGCGCGGGGAATTATTGAAAAATGCACGTACAAGTGCCTTGCGCGTAAGCAGCGGACTGGCAATGCCGCGCGCATCGGTCACGCGTTTTGCAACCGCCACGCGGGTAAGAGATAGCGAGACATTATTATCGACCGCGGGACGCTCTAATTGGTCGACTCTTTGGTCTCTGGGTTGCTACAGGTTATGATTAGTGTAAATCTTTTAATATTTGACTTGGAAATTAAAGTAAATTTGTTACTGCTTGGTCAGTGCTCATTAATAGTGGTAGCATACATTTATGGCAACCTTAGGCCGCAGTTTTATTCGATCGGGGCACTCCCCTATAACAGCTGTGATATGAGGTTGTGATTTATTGAGTTTGCTTGGAGCACTTGCCGGCAGTGATAACATGCTTCGCCCGTAACTTTTGGTTGCAGTTTTATTTGGTTAGGGCACACCCTAATAATACAACTGTATATTGAAGGTTACCTTTAATATTTTATTGAGAACAGTTACAAAGGGCATGATTTGCTAACATTTGATCGGGGTAGGTACCTACCTACTCCGTGACAATTATGGTAGATAGCTCGAAAGCCTGGTTGTATGTTAATGTTTGATCGGGACACGCTGATAGTGTTGATAAACAGCTGGGTGTTCTCTGCTTTACATTTTCAATTTGTTTTATCGAACATTTATGTCCTTTAATGTGGTCAATTCTAGATTCACAATGGAAAAAGATAACGGCAACACCCGGTCGTTGGATGTTTCTCCTTGTGGTCGCCAAGAGAGCCGACGGCGCCTACTAACTCCAGTAAGGTGCTTGTCACATCATCGACGTGATGTTTCCAGTGCTCGCTGCGATGACACTCGAAATCGCAGCAAGTCGCGGAAGCAAAGTTTTCGTGAGAAAGAGTTTAAGTTTGAGCAGGAACGAGAGTGGCTACGTGTTCTCGAACAGGAGCTATGCAAAGAACGTGAGAAGATAACAGAGGCGCATGGGAATCGATCTGGCAGAAGCTACATGAGGAGTACGAGCCGCCATCACTCCAAGAGCCGGCGACACTGCCGCAGCCCAAGTCGGCTGCGTCAACGTGAGCATCAAACTACAAAAGCCAAGCGGAGACGAGGTTCACGTGAGCAGAACAACGATAGTCTACGTGGCGACGGCGCATCATAGGGTAAAAAGTCACGTACCTCTTCTTTTATGTTCTGTTAAAGATGTTATAGACTTGGTGCATTCTATTAAACATGGTTTTACATCTCAGCCGTCTACCAGTGCATCAATTTCGAAGAATATCGATCATAAAAATATTCTCCATAATTTTGACCCTTCAGCGAAAAACCAGCGTATTGACATTTGGCTGCGTAAAGTGAATGAATGCGCTACTGTATGCGGCTGGGATGACATTACAACAACACATTTAGCAATGCAAAAACTTCAGGGTTTGGCCAAAGTTTGGTATGAGGGTCTGAACACAATTTTACATATTGTACTTGAAAAGAATAGCAAGAGAAATTAATGAGTGCTTTTCCTTGCGAGCAAAACTATGGCCAAATCCTGGAAAGATATGCTTAGGAGAAAAAGTAAGTTTGGCGAACCAATTGAAGTATATTATTATGAGAAACTTGCGTTGTTAACTCGGTGTGACGTCTCGGGTAAACGCACAGTAGATTTTATTATCCACAATATCCACGGTATTTCTGATAGGACTATGAAATCGAGTGCGATGGCGCTTTGTTGTTCTCAAATAAAATAAAAAAATAAACACCAAAAAAAAAAAAAAAACAAATAAATTATTAAAAAAAATAACACTAATAGCGCTGACGCTATGGCGCGATGGCGTTTTTTAATTATTAATAAATTAATTAACTGTCTTGACTGTGAGATATAATCTCCGATTTAATATATTTTATAAGTAATATAATGTGCCTAATAAATATTATCAAAGCAAGACTAAATTTTATTATGACTATGATGTGTATGACTAATGACATTGATATAATATCATGATGGTTCCGATTGTTTTATTGATTATGCATGTACTATTAATATTTGCACGACTGATAAGTCGAATATAGTGAGACTAAAATTATTTTACCATGTTATTATGTACCTATATTCTAGCAAATAAATAAATTTCATTTCATTTCATTTCAACCTGATCAGATTCTCCAATTCTTAATGAGCAACAAAGAAAGCCAAAATTCAGATCGTAGTTTCGGTAAAAATAATTCTAACCAATCCAGTTCTAAAACAAATCAGAATAAATCCAATCAGCCTCAGGGTTCCGTGATCTGCTTTAATTGTAAGGAGCGAGGTCACCCTTACTTACGTTGTCCGAAGCCACTAATCAAATGCAATAAATGCAACAAGATCGGTCATAAGGTCGATAATTGTCCGCAATATAATAAATCTGACAATAAAGAAGGTAAAACTGAAGTACCATCTAAAACAATGTGCATTTCAAGCTCCAGTCCCAACTCGAAATTCATAAAGCTGGTCACAGTGAAAATGATAGTACCATAGAAGCATTTATTGATTTCGGTAGCGAAGTGACGTTGGTTAGGGAGTCAATAATTTTGAGCCTTAATCTGGTATATGATCAGGTTCCATCAATTATGATAGGATTCGGGAATGGGACGGTTCGATCGTTAGGAAATATTCTGCTCGATATAGTGGTAGATGGAGTTGATGCGAGGGTAGCTTCTAGAGTTGTCGAAGATAATCTGTTGGATAAACCTATATTAATAGGCCAGTCATACACGGAGCAACCGCATATTCTGGTGTTCAAAACTTCCAACACATTGCAATTTCATAAATTGAAATCCCAATGGTTTATCCCGGTACTAATAAAATTCAACTTGCTGAAGTTAGGATGTGTGATGTCTAGCTTCATGGACCTGCATCCATAAGGGCTCGTGTAGATTCCGAATTTAGTGGTTGTTTAATGCTGAGCAACAAAATCGTGGGTGGTCCAAATCAAGAGGTTTTTGTTTGGTGGTGTTTACCAAGTCCAGCGTGGAAATTTAGACATTCTTGTCTACCCATTTTCCATCCCCTGTAGGCTACGAAAACATTTTGTTGCTAGTAGGGAAGAAAAGGTAGATTTTGTCCAGAGGATAGTAATACAGTCTCCAGGAATTGCTGAGTCTGCAGGTATTCAAGATACTGATCATGAACATGACATTCAGGAGAAAGACGTACGCATAGGTGATACCGTATCAAAGGACGATAGACAACGGCTCATGAACATACTTAAGCAATACAAACATTGTTTCGCCTCAAAATTGAAAAATTCGGGTTGTACAGATGTTACGCAGATGACAATTGAGTTGAATAGTCAACGTCCTATTGTCTATCGCCCTTACAGGTTGTCACATCATGAACGTGAGAAAGTGCAGTCTATGTTAGGTGAAATGTTGGAAGCAGGGATCGTTAGAGAATCGGTATCAGAGTACGCTAGTCCTATTATTTTGGTTCGTAAAAAAGATGGAAGTTTTCGAATGAGTATTGATTATAGAATGTTGAACTCGGTAACAGTGAAGGAAAGATACCCAATGCCGATTATAGACGATGAAATAGCAAGGTTGTCTGGTCAAGCGTGTTTCATAACGCTTGATTTAGCATCTGGCTATTATCAGGTGCCAATTTCGAAACCATGCAAACATCTAACTGCGTTTGTCACTCCAGATGGATTGTACGAATTCAACCGTATGCCATTTGGTTTAGCCAACGCACCAGCAATTTTTCAGAGGATTATTAATAAGGTCTTAAGGTCAGCTAGATTCAGTCATGCTACAGCATACATGGATGACGTGCTTGTTTTTGGCAGAAATGTTGCTGAATGTCTTGATAGGCTCGAACAAATTCTCAAGCTGTTAGAAAATTCAAATCTTACGCAAAATTTGTCGAAATGCAATCTTTTGCACGATAATATTGATTATCTTGGCTATGAGATTAGCTCATCAGGAATTCGGCCAGGTGAAAAGGAAAAATTCAGTCGGTTATGAATTTTCCACGGCCAGTTAACATTCATGGTGTTAGGCAATTCCTTGGGCTTGCTAGCTATTTTCGAAAATTTATCAAAAATTTTGCTCAATTAGCGTCGCCAATTACGCAGTTATTAAAGAAGGACTACATGTTTGGGGCCAAGAACAAGACAAAACATTACAACTGCTTAAATCACAATTAATAGACCGACCAGTTTTAGCTATTTATGACAACGACGCGGAGACTGAATTGCATACTGACGCCAGCAAAGATGGCGTTGGAGGCTTACTCTTACAGCGGTGTAAGGATAGTGTATTTCTTCGGCCAATCGCTTATTGTAGTAGGCGAATGTCACCGGAGGAAAAACATTATCGCTCTTACGAATTAGAAATGCTGGCCGTTATTCGTTCATTAGAGAAATTTCGGGTTTATTTATTAGGTAAGGAATTCAAAATAGTCACCGATTGTAGTATTCTTCGTTCCACTTTTATGAAACGTGATCTCATACCTAGAATAGCGCGCTGGTGGCTTTTGCTGCAAGAAATTAATTGTTCAATTATTCAATTGAATCGATCAGGCACTAAAATGGCCCATGTGGATGCGTTATCTCGCAATCCTATTTCAAATGATTCTATGACCGATTCTTCTAGTTTGTGTCCTCAAGTAATGGTTATTAGTAGCGAAGACTGGTTACATACTCTTCAGCTGGGGGACTCGGGAGTTGGAACGTGTTGAACAAGTTCTAGAAAAGGATTTAGACCCCAAGAATCTCCAATATATCAAAGATAATTATGTTGTTCGAGATAATAAGTTATATAGGTACGTTAACGGCGATAAGGATAATGTTCACTGGGCAGTCCCGAAGGGGGCCAGGTGGCAAATATGTAGGATGAATCACGACGATATTGGTCATCTAGGATTAGAAAAAACTTTGCAAAGGATTAAAAGTAAATATTGGTTTCCAAAAATGTCACTGTTTATCAAAAAGTATGTGTCGGCCTGCATTGATTGTGCTTACGCTAAGAAATGTACGTGTACGAACGAAGGCTTATTACATCCAATCGAAAAAGTAGAGCCACCGTTTCACACCCTGCATGTTGACCACCTGGGCCCCTTTGTTAGATCTAAACGACGATACTCTTACCTTCTAGTAGTGGTAGACTCGTCTACTAAGTTATTTATTATTTATTTATTTATTCAGTAGTACACATACAATTTAATCTGTCTGTTTTTGTTCATAAAGCCAGTCCGAAACACTAATACACAAAATGTAATTCGTGCCCTGGATGACATATTCTATACAATTAGAATACCTGACCGTTTGATCAGTGATCGTGGCAGTTGCTTCACGTCTAACTTATTTAAAAGATGCTGTTATGATAAAGGCATGAAACGCATCTTGAATGCTGTCGCGAGTCCCAAATCAAACGGCCAGGTAGAACGATATAACCGGACAATCTTAAATTCCCTGAAAGCGCTAAACCTGAGAAATGATGAGAGAGATTGGGACAATCATTTAGGGAAAATATAATGGGGGCTGAATAACACTGTCCAAAAGAAAACCGGTAGGAGACTATCTGAGTCATGTTCGGTACCTCCATGAACAGTGAAATCAATTAAATATGTAGTCTTGGAAATTAGACCAGAAGTGACTTTTTTTAAAAGTAATTATGAGATTACCTACAGGAAATAATTCAAACTGATAGAACAAACTGACAACAATTTAATATTAAAAACCAAATAACAATTCAACCAAACGAAAAATACACTCCTAACAGAAATCACAAATCAAGAGAAATTAACACAGTAAAAATATAACACATAGGTGAAAAAATATACCGACAGAGTGACGTTCTCACGATGTTGTTCTCACGACGACTCGAAGTAAAAAGGGCCGGTGCTAGTTCTGCGCCGCCTTATATAGGTCTTCCCCCTCCTCATATCTTCCTATCTTCTACACGGCCTTTCCTGACAGGAGACCGTCCTCGGACTCCTTTGTCTTCTAGCTTTGAATATCCGTGTCCAATGTTGGCATGGAGAGTCTTGCTGTGTCTTCACTGCTTGCAGGTGAAGTGCCGATGGGCATCTCCATCTGCTGCGTGCCAGAGGTGCAGGGTTCTGGTTCCTCGTTGATAGCCTGTTCAGACTCCCCGTCATCGTTGTCTGATTCTGCAAAAGAAACAAACAGCCCGCACAAGGATCAATTGTGTAAGATCATTATTAAACAGCTACTGTTAGCAAAATAACTGTTGATGAAGTAGCTCTTTTCAACAAAACTCACTTCAACAACAAATAGCTTTGGGCTAGCCTAGCATAGCCTATGCACAATAGGTGTGAAACATACAAATATCCAAACCAACCACCCGGGGCGGGACTTGTCGGAAGATCGCCACCTCACGACTCGCTAGAGACCTACGTGAGGCATAACTTTGCGTGTGTGAATTGGTTCACATACAAGCATGTTTCAAACCAATCCCATACATATCATCGAAATGCTTATCAACAAGCACGTTTTTGCACTAAACACGACAGTTAGAGACCAACCTGTGGCCTGACTACGTACACCACAGCTCCAGGATAACATGTCCGAGAACACCTCCAATAAGGCTACTCCAAGACAGTATCCCTTCACGAGATGTTCCCAACGCACCACAGCTCCAGGATAACATGTCCGAGAACACCTCCAATAAGGCTACTCCAAGACAGTATCCCTTCATGAGCTGTTCCCAAGGTATGTTCCATATACTAGGTGGCATGTCCGATGCACTCCAAGACAGAGGCCCATCCAATAACATGAAACCGTACCTCACTTGAAGTGTATCCGTCAATTTGAGATAGCATGTCCGATGCACTCCAAGACAGAGGCCTATTTCAAATTGCAAGACTCGACTTCCCTTTAACATCGTCTAGCATTATCAATCCCAACAAGAAAGAACGCATGAAATTAATAGAAACTTCTTTTACAAACAATGATAACAAATAAGTCCAATTCAGTGAAGTGTATCACTTACATAAAAATAAGCAAAACTCATTGCTCCAGTTCATTACATAAAAACATATCACTCACCGCTAAAGAAAGCAGAACACACATCGGGAGTCCATTCCCCATGCCACGGGATCATATATTCCGCAGCGGCTTGTGTCGTCTTGCCGTACGAGCCAGCCACAAGATGCAACTCATAACGACCGTGTGGGAGTACCTTCGCCACACGATACGGCCCTCGCATGCACGAATCCAGCTTTCCAGTAGATTGTGCCTGTTTTCTCACAAAAACTAAAGAGTTCAAATTAAAAACACGGGGTGGCTTTCGCCCTTGATTAACATAGTCATCTTGACGTCCTTGATTTGCACGGAGACGTTCAGATGCTCTTTGACGACTCATTTCGCGAAGAGCTTCCCGATTAGGGCTGGAGCCTTCAAAGGCCACATCGCGAACCAAGCTACGAATGAGTGGCGTCGCAGCATCAATACCAATCAATAGGTTCAAAGCTGAATACTGAGTTGTTCTTTGTTTTGTGATATTGAGAATCAACTGCAGTTTCCACAAAACACTCGGCCACTTTTGCTGCCGATGGTTGCACTCAATGCGCACCATGTTAAGCACGGTGCGGCAATATCGTTCCACCTGTCCATTAGACTGGTGCATTTCAGGGGTTATAAGGTGAGTGTCGCAACCCATGTCTTTGACCCAGTTCAGAAATTCGGTACTCTGAAACATGCGACCTCTATCGGCTACTATTAGCTTGGGGGTTCCAAATAGGGAGACCATATTGGTAAAATGTAGTTTTAGTTCGTCAGCGTCTTGTCGGTACATTGGATATAACAAACAGAATTTAGAAAACGCGTCTACAATTATAAGAACATGGCGATAACCGTCGGCTTCGGGAAGAGGACCTAAGGAATCTAAATGGATAGTTTCAAAAGGTGAATCTGGTTTTTCCCAAGAGTGAATAGGCTGTAGAGGGGCTCTGGGGACTTTTTTATGGGAGAGACACACTAAACAGTGAGTTACATACTTGTGGACAAATGCCCTCAGCCCTGGGAACCAGAAGTGTTTTGTGACAAGATCAACAGTCTTATCGATACCGGGATGTTCATGTTCGTCATGGAAAATTCGTAAAAGGCTAAGTCTATGCCCTTTTGGGATATAGCAAAGGAACTTTGGATTTTCACCAGTAGGTGCAAATTTTACATAAAGGATGTCGTTTTTAAAAACATAACGACTGGAGTCTAATTGGCCATCCGCCAATTTTTGAATAAGCGATCGAGTCTCCTCGTCGGAAGCCTGAGCAATCCGCGCCCAATTAAGGGGTTTCTGAACCGTGCACAGATTGACTGGATTCCGACTAAGGTAATCAGCATGAGACAGAAGGCTACCTTTCCTATAGTCCAGGCTAAAATCGAAATCTTGGAGGTATACCCACCACCGAGCCACCCTTGGCAACAAATCTTTCTTACGCTGTGTAAGCTTCAATGCATTACAGTCGGTGACCACAGTGAATCGTATACCCACAAGATAGTGCCTGAAATACTGAAGAGCTTTTACCACCGCAAGGGTCTCAAGCTCGTATGAGTGGTATCTACTCTCAGCTCCCTGGGTTAGCCTACTAAAGTACGACACCACTCGCTTAAGGTTACCTTCATGCACTTGCATCAAGACTGCACCATACCCAATAGAACTCGCGTCTGTGTGGACTTCTATGGGTAATGAAGGGTCATAAATTGCAAGAACTGGCTCGCTCGTTAGACATTCCACAATGTACTTACGAGCAGCCCGTTGCTCGACACCCCAATTAAAACGTAACCCCTTTTTAGTGAGTGCCGCAATGCACGCAGTCTTCTGAGCGAATCCAGCTATGTACCGCCTGAAATAGCTGGCTAAGCCCATGAACTGGCGGACCTGCTTCACATTTTGCGGTTCGGCAGAGTCAATCAAAGCCCTCACTTTTTCAGGACTCGGCCTAACCTGACCTTCACAAATTGATCTACCCAAATATTCGATCTGAGTAGCCAAGAACGAACACTTTTTCAAATTGATAGAAAACCCAGCTTTAGTCAATGTGTCAAGAACCCTTTGTAGCAGGACGAGGCCTTGATCAATGCTTTGGCTCATTATTAAAATATCATCGATGTAAACAAGGATGTCACCGGATTCAATTAGTTCGCGAAGTGTTTTTGTGATTATACGTTGATAAACAACTGGAGCATTCGCCAGACCATAAGGCATCTTCAAATATTGATAATGCCCCTCTGGCGTGACAAACCCCGTAAGAGGAACTGAGTCCTGGTCTAATGGAATCTGAAGAAAACCGGTTGCCATGTCAAGGGAACTAAAATATTTGTTATGCCCTAAACGATCTATATAGTCGTCTATACGTGGCAACGGAAAACGGTCTTTAATTGTGATCTCATTTAATTTACGAAAGTCCACGCACATCCTATCCGTGCCGTCTTTCTTTTTAACTAAAAGAATCGGGCTCGCGTAATCAGACTCCGATTCCTCTATAATTCCTTTGTCCAACAAGTCTTTAATTATGTCACGGACACGAAGAGTCTCAGAGTGAGAGAGTTGGTACGGCCGATAGTAGACAGGAGTGTTGGTATTAAGTTTAATGGACATACACCCTGTGTTAACCGTTGTTGTAGCAGTACCAGAAATAAAATACTGAGAGAAATTATTAATTATTTCCAACAACTTATCCAGATGTCCGTCAACTAGGGGTGTATTAATTGGAATTGAAGTCTCAGATTGTATGTTCATTACGCTATGCAAGATATTAACGCATCTTGTAAGTGACTGACAATCTCTAGTGCGAACGTACCTAACACCGTCCCTATTAAGAACATCCGTCCCTACAATGACCGGCGTGTTCATATGTTCGGCTGACACTACAAACAAATCTACCTCGAGAGTTAAGCCGTCAAACTCAATAGGTAACGTTACGTAACTTGTACTCTCCACCTCTTGAGCACCTAACCCCTTCAAAATACGAAGCGCTGGCTTACGTGAACAATTAAAATGCCTTAGCAACGAAGACGAAATTAAGGATATAGTGGACCCACTATCAATCAAAACATCGATCGGTACATCCTGTATAATTGCTACAACAACATCACTATTGTTAGTGTTAACAAACTCATTGCAGAAATTAACACTACTTTTGTTCGCAGCTTCCGATCTTTGCTTAGCGAAACAATTTTCGGCTTTATGACCCGGTTTCTTACAAAAACTACAATTTTCCGACCTAGTCGGTATAGAAACAGATGTAGGGTTAGCCGAAAAATTATTTGACAAACCGCTTGGCTGTTGGTCGGTTCTCGGTTTCTTAGTACACATTGCCTGCCTATGTCCTGATTCACCGCAAGAAAAACACTTAACGTCGTTTAAATTACGCTTACGAGAAAGATCTGTAGTTTGTTTATCTCTTGCAGAACGAAATGCGGCGCTTTTTGACGTACTAGTGTTATTTGGCTTAACGTAGATCGAAAAATATTCCACTAAATCATTGGGCAACAGCTTGGCGTTAGTTGCCGACGCTTTTATGTTGGGATCAGTGATACCACGGATTATTATCGCTGAAATTAGCTCGTCACTAAGTCCCTGCACTATTCGTAAGCGAAGCAATGACCGACGCACGTAATCCGCGTACGTGGAATAGTTATCGGAATTTTTGGTCATAACGTCATACAAAATATTCGCGACGTCCGGTACTCTAGGGCACAAGGGCTTAAATTCTTTTTTAAAGTTGCTCCACGAACGGTCACTAGTTACCCATTCATTAAGCCATGATCGAGCGTCACCTTTTAAGCAATTACCAATACGCGACAAGCATTCGAAATCGTTCCAATTGTTAAAATGTTTAGCGCGATCAACCTCAGTACACCAATCATCAATATTATGTAGGGTAGGATCAAAGTTTGAAATATAAAAATGCTGAGATCTACCCGCAGTATTAATTGATCGAATAGCATCCACGATACGATCAGTTACCGTAGCTTGTGCTGAATTCGAATTTTCAGTCTCGTTCCTAACTATATGGCCCGACCCATGAACAGATACCTGCTCAGATACGCGTCTCGATACTCTTAACGGCGGTGTTCCGGAGCGAGAACGCGAATAACGACGGTAGCAGCTATATCCGCGGGTTGGTGTATTATGTTGATACACAGTCTCTCTAGGCAAAGGTGAAACTAAACGGCGGCGACGCTCCGGTGGTGACGAATGACGCACGCTACGCGATTCTACTCGGCCCGGCGGCGGCGATCGCAACATATTACGTTCCAGCGACGGTGTTCGCTGGCGCCGCGATGCCCGTCGACCACGTTCACTATCAGGCACTAAAGTTCTATTACGGTCACATGAACGAACTGGCAAGGGTGAAGCCCTTGTTTTGTCTTCTAGCGCTTTAAGGCGAGACATCATCGTTTGTATCTCGAGCCTTAACGTGTCGTTTTCATTAGGGGTTCGCTCGCGGTACCTACTATTTTGCCGCCCCTGACTATTGCGACGAGAATCGCGACGGTCGCGATGAGGACTATAATCACGACGCGAGCTATTATCGCGGCTGCCACAGCGACTGCGACTACGGCTACAATCACGTTTGCGGTCTGCCATACTAACTCCTTAACCCAAAACAACAAAAAGTCAGCAAATTTACCGATTATCAAACGATCAAACCTATAGCACTAACACTCAACACGAGTACCCACACACAGATACAAAATGAAACTACTAAGACCACAACGGAAAAATATAAATCGAGACAAAAAACAAAAAAATAAAAATGAGGAGATTTATGATTAAACCAAGCGAATAGTGGGCAATAGAAATGGGAAGAATCCCACTTCTGATCTTGGAAATTAGACCAGAAGTGACTTTTTTTAAAAGTAATTATGAGATTACCTACAGGAAATAATTCAAACTGATAGAACAAACTGACAACAATTTAATATTAAAAACCAAATAACAATTCAACCAAACGAAAAATACACTCCTAACAGAAATCACAAATCAAGAGAAATTAACACAGTAAAAATATAACACATAGGTGAAAAAATATACCGACAGAGTGACGTTCTCACGATGTTGTTCTCACGACGACTCGAAGTAAAAAGGGCCGGTGCTAGTTCTGCGCCGCCTTATATAGGTCTTCCCCCTCCTCATATCTTCCTATCTTCTACAGTAGTTTATAACCGGAAAATAAAACTAGTCCTTTAAATTTAGATATTTTTGGTAAGAATTGATTGGCTTGCCAATTTGTTGAAAATTCATTTTCATTTTTGAAGTGGAAAAGTGATAGTAGGTCTTCTTCTTCTTCATCGTCACACTCTTGGCAGAGTGGTCGTGGTCGTCACATCAGGGGTGGTAGCAAGCTTTACAATCCGTCGCCATTCCTCTCTTACTGTGGCTTTTCTTGCACATTCGTGGAGTGGACCATTGAGTGCAGTTTTAACTTAGTCGGTCCAACGCATTGGTGACCTACCGCGCGCTCTTGTACCTTCGACCTTTCCCTGTACTACAAGTCGCTCCACAGATTTGTCTTCTTGACGTATGATATGTCCAAAGAAACTGAGTATCCGACATTGGACAATGGAAGAAAGACGCTGTGTGATTCGAAGTTCTTGGAGGATAGAGACGTTGGTTCGGAACTGTGTCCAAGTTATGCCAAGCATTCTTCTCCAGCACCACATTTCTAGAGCGTCTATCTTCTTTTTCTCGCTTTCTCTTAAAGTCCATGTCTCAGCACCGTAAAGAAATATGGGAAACACTAATGCCCTGACAAGTCGTATTTTAGTGGTCTTTGTGATGTTTCTGCTTCTCCATATTTTTCTAAGTCGATCCATGGAGGACCTGGTATAGCCATGCGCCGTTTGATTTCATCCGCGCATCCACCGCTGTTTGTAATTAGTGCTCCAAGGTAGACGTATGATTGAATGACGTCACAATTCGCAATTTTAGTGACTTCGGGCGAGTTGTTGTTAGCTCGATCGACAATCATGATCTTCGTCTTGCTGCGGTTTATCTTCAAACCAAAATCAAGGCTCACCTGTTCCATTTTACTCAGCAGGGATTCCAGGTTGTCTATGCTAGTTGCAAATAAGGTGGTGTCATCTGCATAACGCAAATTGGAAATTTTAGGGCCCCCAATGGTGATTCCGTCCGACCAATTCTCGAGTGTTATCCTCATAATGAGTTCCGTGTAGGTGTTAAACAGCAATGGCGACAAGACACATCCCTGACGGACCCCGGCACTTAGATGAAAGTGATTCGACAACACGTCGTCAGTTCTCACCGAAGCTGTTCCTTCTTCATAAAGTCTCCTAAGGAGGTGAACAAGATGTTTGGGTGTTCCCATAGCCAGGAGAGTCTCCCAAAGTACTGGCCACCTTACTGAGTCGAACGCCTTTGAGAAATCAACAAAGCAAATATAAGTCGGCTTATTGAACTCCCTGGCCTTTTCAATAATCTGGCGCACGGTTAAAATCTGTTCACGAGTACCCTTCCCTTTCACGAAGCCAGCCTGTTCAGGAGCAATTTCCTTAGATAAGTAAGACTTCAATCTTTCATTCAAAATATGCAGTAGAATTTTACTTGCGTGTGAAATTAAGGCAATTAATCGATAGTTACTGCATATTTTAGTGGAACCCTTTTTATGCAGAGGAACAAAGACTGTATGAGTCCATTCTCGGGGCCAAGTTTTTGTTTCCCAAACTTTGTTACACAGGGTATGAAAAATATCGATACCATACTCCCCTGATGCTTTGATGGTTTCAATCGGTATGGCATCCCTTCCTGTGGCTTTCCCGCTTTTTAGTCTTTTGATAGCGGCTCGCACTTAGTCCTTCAATATATATGGCTCTTTCTCTTCGTCTTTAGGCTCTGTCGGGAGATAGTTGTGAGCTTGAGGATCTTCGAATAGTGACTGACAGTAGTCCTTCCAGGACTCGGATATTGCAACTATTTCAGTCTGTAGCTCGCCTTGCGAATTTTCTATAGCCCATGTTTTAGAAGAAAGGGTTTTGGTGATAGATCTTATTTTTTGGTGCCGGTCACCTGTTTCATGTTTATCAGCGTTAACTTCAACTTCTGCACACACATTCTGTAAATGATTATTGCGATCTCGCCTACATGCTTCCTGTATACGATCGGTTTTATTTTTTGCAAAAACGGTTTTTTTTTTGTTTATATTTACTTAATGCGAAACATTCCAAGCCGAATATTTTCACTAAATCACTAATCACTTTTTTGACTAAATGCCCTAGTTTTTGGTTTACACCTACACATCTTGGTTTGAGCCGTTTTTTTTGTATTTTGCCGTCTAAGTTATGACACCGCGTCGTCGTTATGACTTTCAGCAATATTATTCAATAACGCATGCATGTACACACTTGAAACTTTTTTTTTGGTTATTGTAAGCGTCAATAAGGACCGAATACAGTTTTCGGCGAACTTATACGTTTTCTCATTTGAAAATGCGATTGCTTGAAAATTTTAAATATTTTCTTAAATCTCATTGTCACAAATACGCACTTAATAAAGAGCTACTTGTGTATGTTTATTCTACAGGCGCACATGTAATGGCTTTAGAGGTACACGATTCTGCAAAACTTTACTCCAGCAGGAAAAGCAATATCTCGAAAACCTGAAGACGCACAAACTATATTTTCGGTGCACTTTTTGGAACAAATATAAGCTCTGGCCAGGCACAATGTTTGTCTCTCCGGTCATTCGTTTAGAATTTTCCTGCTGGAACAGCGTTACCCCAGCAGGTATCGTTTTTTGCAAAACGACAAAGCGCACATTTTTTTGATGTGGTGCACATTCACAGCACGACAAATATTCGACACGACACGAAAAATAATGAATATTAAATAATGAATATTAAATAATGAATATTATACTACTTAATATTAATGCTAATTATACGTTCCCATCATACCACTCTAGGAGCCACTTTCCTGCTGGGGTAACGTACACCTAAAACCCGTACAAAATAGGTAGATTTTGGTTATTCTGGTTACTATTCTGAGAAATGCTTTTTAAGAATCTTAATACATGAACAAATATATTGTAATTTCAAACAAGGGCGCGGACCACCATGTCTGCGGTAGATAACTCATTTAAAAAAAAAATATATATACATTGCGAATAGGATTAGGTTGCCTAATTATAATCGGTCAGGACTCACGGTTGTCGCAATTTATTTATAATCTTGCCGTATTTTTATCAGACAACATGTACGCCTGTAGGCTAACTGAAAAAAAAAAATTGTGTGAAATCGATGAGTGAAGGTCGTAACAAGCAACTTTCCGTGAAAATAAAAAAATTGGTAAAATAAGAAATTGTAAGTCCATCGATTTATTTTGAAAAAAATTAGTTCCTCAAAAAGCACATCATACTTATTTGGACAACAGAACATGATTATGTTATGGCTTAACACAACAACACTATCGCAACTACGATTCATACTTATATACAAAGTGGCGCGTCACAGTACAGTCGTGACGTCACGCCGCGCAGGCACGTCTGATATATTACAATTTAACAATAAATACACTATTGTACGGAAGACTCGCGCTGCAGACAGACGATCGCGGAACATGTCGTAACAGTTCGCTTTCATTACTATTTACATTGATTAGCATTCCACTCTGGTAACAGTTACACCGGTACATACACTAGCGACTGAACACTTATGGTACATTGTGCACAAGCAGAATTTCTATGGCTGTAATGCTGCTACAACTATTAATTCCTTGGCTCATTACAATCATAGGTGAACCGTTGTAGTGGGACCACCCGACGACAGCGTTGACATCTGTTACTGAGGATGTGCCTACTGCATTACAACTGACTTCTAGGAATATGCGACTACGGCTCGCCAAATTATACCTACTATAATATTACAATTTTTGAAAAAAAATATTAATTTAAAAGGGCATCTTTTTAATAAACTCGTTAAAAAATATTTTGGATATAAAATATTGTGTACACTTTGTGTGCAAACAGTCTTTGGTTGTATAGGTGGCGCTAGCCGTTGAATTATATCTCACATCACATTCATATGATATATGTTTACACCGTCCGCGTCGTATGGAGCGGCATGCATGAGGCGAGGCGACCGGGACCTCGCCGGGACGAGTCACACACGCTCTGTCCAGTATACAGGGAGACACCGATACAAGTCGCTATCCTACGGGGTACAAATGATACAGACTAGGTTGTCTGGTAGAAAAAAATATCCAAAAAAGTCATTATAAAAATTATTTTCGGAAATGTACAAAATAGAAGCTCCTGTGAAGAGCTCTACATGATTGTTTATGACCAGCAGCGACTCGACACGAACCTGCGTCCGGAAGCGCTACACACTAACTACACACGGAGATACGCACACACACACACACAGTCACGACAGACAACGTATCCTCAGCATGCGAGTACACCATATTACCATTAACCTTACCGATAAACATTCCCACGTAATAAAACTTACAACAAAACTAATCAGTAGGTCGCGCCGGGCGGCGGGCGGCGTCGCGACGGCTCGGCCGGCTGCCCGCTACCTAATACTAACGAAATACTTAACTACTCGACACCGATCACGACGCCGCGCGCCCGAGCGCGGCGTCAGACAGTTCCTCGGCCGACGCGAAGTGTTTAAAATGAGTCACAATCGACAAAATCGTAAAGATTCGTACAAAACGTGTTCCTCGTGTTGCCGCGCTACAGTTCGTGCCTGCGCTCGGGCGGCGCGCGGGTCGCGGCGGGTGCGCCGTTGGCGGTGGGCGGGTCGTGCGGGGCGTGCGGGTCGCGCGGGTCGTGCGGGTCGCGCGGGTCGTGCGTGTCACGCGGGTCGTGTGGGTCACGCGGGTCGCGCTTGACGGCGCCGGACAGGCCGGTGGCGCGGCGGACGAGTGCGCGCGTGTGGTCGCGCAGACGCAGCAGCTCCTCCTGGATGCGGTCGGTGATGGCCTTCCGCGTCTCTTCCTCGCTGGCGTTCGCGCTCCGCAACCTGCGTGAACAAACTCGTCAGAATTATTGCGACGTTCGCCAAATATAAAAAAAAAACAAACGTACACGCTTGGATTCATTTCATATGTCGGTATTTTATACAGTTATGAGCATGCTTCGTAAACAGTTCGGCTATATCGACAGCGTTAATACTGGTCTCGCATAGTGCAGATCAGATGTAGTTGCACAGAGGACAAGAGAAGCATCACTCGTGATGAAGCTCTAGTCGCCCTGAGGCTCGACTGCCTGGGGGACACGTCGTAGGTGCAGCAACACGGTCTGCGCTGAATCGCCACCCGGCACTTCCATTTGACGATTGAAAACTGGGATTTATTATACCTTGATTTTTCTGCATGGAAAATATTTGTATCAGATCAAAATGAGTGAAAGTGAATCGGTTCGAATGACTCACTTGTCGAGCAGGTGGTGTATCTGGATGGGCTCGCCCACGTTGAGGAACACGTGCTTGCGGAACTTGAGCAGGTAGGGCTCGGTGTTGGGCAGCACGTGGTCCAGGCCCTCGTGCCACACCGGCACGATGAGCGGCGCCGCCCCGCACTCCGCCACCAGGCGCCCCACGCCCCACTTGAAGCGGATGTGCTCCTTGCTCACGTTCACGCGGCCCTCGGGGAAGATGTGCACCCACTCGCCGCGCGACAGACGCTCCACGCAGAAGTCCATCGCGGGCTGCGGACACACACACACGTCACACCACCGCACCGGCCGCTCCGTTGTCCGGACGAGTACTTAGTTAATATGTATGTTAAGACGGAAATGAAAGCAAGCCCGTTGGGGTAGACATGTTCTTGAGTATATATAGACCGCGTATCGGCAAGCAGGTGGAACGCCCACGGGCTAGGTGGAGTGACGATCTCCGCAGGGTGGCTGGTAGCAACTGTATGAAAATTGCCGAACATCGAACTGAATGTCGTGCATTTGGAGAGGCGTATGTCCAGCAGTGGACTGTTGAGGTTGATAATGAAAAGAAAGTGTGAGTTTCGGTAAGATGGGTGTTGGTCCGTCGTCCTCGTGTAGATACTCGCCTGGTAGACGCCGGCCCCGCGCACGACGGGCACGCACTTGCCGAGCGCGAAGAAGCACGAGTGCAGCGCGTTCGTGAAGCAGATGTCGTGCGCCGCCAGCGACCAGCGCATGCGCGCGCGCGACGTCAGCGTGCCCATGTTCAGCACGCCTGCACAGAACACACAACACCATGTTACAACCTCACTGTGATCACTGCGCCCACACACGACATGTACAATGATTCATTTATATTTTAATAATAAAGTAGGTATCCGTTTTCGCCCGCTTGGTAATAATAATAATAAGCTCCCTAAACAACCACACGTCCTGATTGACCATCTAATCACGTGGGGGGTGGACACACGAATGAGAAATTACTGGCGGGGCTTCGTGGCTCTGGAAACCCATAAAAAAATGCTGCCCGGGGGCGATCGCCGGGCGCACCTGGAGCTGACGCTGAGTGTATCAGCATGCGAGCCGGCAGCGGTGAGGAGTTGACCATCGTATCGTCGCGACTGGTGGCGCGCTCGCCGCGTGGTTGTCGTCACCAGTGTCCAATCTCAAACGAAGGTATCAATATTTCACAAAGGTAATGTAATTGATATTACTATGAACTAATATTTGCAAGTAATAAGTAAGAACATGCAAAAAACGCGAGTGTTTCTGTATTACTCAAATAAAATGAAATACTTACACTAACTATTCTTTATTAACTATTCAATTTTAAAAGTAAAAAACTGGACAAGTGCGAGTTCCACTCGCGTGGCGAGGGTTCCGTACGTTAACTATCTAAAAGAGAATGACCAAAGTTGGTACCAAAAAGTCTCGCGCCTCAAAACCAAAATATTATAGTAATTAGTTTCATATTTTTTTACGGCATTACGCGTCGGGGATTTGATTTTTGAACTGGAAATATACTTTTCGAGTTTAAAAGTATGAATATTGTTTTACTCCCTTTATATGACGTTCCGTTTCAACTGAATATAAATGACGTTCCGTTTCAATTGAACAAACCCTTGTCTGTCGAGCGGACTCTAAAATTAATTACAATTAAGTAAGATCAGTACACCAAATCGATTTAGTTTGGTTTATTGCTATTTGCAACAAAATAGATTTTCTCAGCCTAAAGATTTTGATTTATCGATTACATCCCTAAATCCCGACTAGTTTATAGCACTTACTATACTCTATGGTTTATGGTTATCTTATCTGTGGCATCTGACATTTGTACTGTACTGACTGACTATTGGCAATTTAAAGGTCTAAAATAAAATCGAGTTTCAGTCAAGCATACTGTGGATGTTACTTTAACTCGTAATTCTTACTAATATTAGTGTATTACGCTGTTTTTAGAGCAATAATGTAATGTATGTGTGTTAAAATACGTCGTTGGTAGCGTCGAAAAAATAGACCTACTTTTTAGGTTAGTTTCGATTTTATAAAATAACTCTGAAACGCGGGTTTTTTTTTCAAAAATATTTTTTGTAGGAGTTAATACGATCAGTGTAGTCTATAAAAAACAAAGTTTGATTTTGATGCAGCATGGTACGGGATTCCATATATCCATGAGCATTCTCTTTTCGTAAGTTGTTTTAAATCTGACCCAAATTTGTTACCATACTTTTCGGCCCTGTAATTTCAGTTGGTCAATTGTGTCATTTTTCGCCTATTTCCTTAAATAACTTTAAAACTGTTTTTCTTAAAATCGTAAAAAAAAAATTGAAATGCTCAGAATGAGGCATTTCATTTGATATGTAACACGATATAGTTTGCAAATCTTTTTTTTTTCATTATCTGATTTACCCCCTAAAAGTGGCTCCCATGTTTAAAATTCAGTACCTAATTTACGTTACACGTCCGTCTTTGGGTCACCTTAACTTACATATGTACCTTTGAACTTAATCGGTCCAGAGGTCCAGAAGTTCGGAGTTAATTGGCTGTGCTGTGGCAGACGGACAGACAGACAGAGACACGCGAGTGATCCTTTATGGGGTTCCGTTTTTCCTTTTGAGGTATGGAACCCTAAAAACTAATCCATACTTTCATACTAATATTATAAATGCGAAAGTAAGTTTGTTACCTTTTCACGTCTAAACCATTGAACCGATCATCCTGAAATTTTGCATATACATTCTCAGGTATACAGAACGAACATAGGGTACCTTTCATCCCGAAAAAAAGTACTGTTCCCGAGAAAAACAACAATAACGTTCTTTTTGTAATAGGTGGCGTCACGTGTCTTTCAAATCATGATTGAATTATGTTATTATAGAAATTTTAGTAGTGTGACAAGTTTTTATTTTTATTTTAATTTAAGTACCTCATACATTTTACGAGTCTAGAGTGTCGATAGACCAGTTTTTCATCTTCCTAACTATAATATTGTGGATGCGAAAGTAAGTTGCTTTGCTTGATACCTTTTCACGCCCTAAACCGCTGAACCAATCATCATGATATTTTGCATATACGATGTCAGGGATATTGAAAAAAAATTCTACCCTTCATCCAGGAAAAAAACACTGTCCCCGAGGGATAAAATAATAAAACAAACTCATTTTCGAATTTACAATATAAGTTAGGATAACAAATACATTTTGTGAGTCGAGTATAGAATACAGCATTTTTGTGGCATAATTTCAACAGTTCCACAATTTGCTTGATAGATGGCGTTGTACTGATGACGCCGTTTTCTGAATCGTGGTGTTAAGATTTTCTGTAGAGGAATGACCATCGAAGGTTTTTTTGTTCATAATTATTGCCGTTAGGTATGGTGTTGAAATTGTCGTTAGTTATTAAAATTGCTTATATTTGTAAAAATTAGTCACTAGGATAGGTTGTCTAAGTCTGCGGTACTTAATTCTCCATTAAGAGTTGTCGATGACTCGATCATTAATTGTTTGTTTGAAAATAAAAAATGTCTTTTAATATGGTCTTTTTTCATTATTTTTCAGTTAGTTTGTTAGCTTAACCGTTTTTATTAGGTTAGGGTTTCTTTGTGTGTTTCTATGGGTACGTATTTGAATGTCGAAGATTAAAATACCTACGCTTAAAATACCAATGTTCAAAACATCGAAAATTTAATTTTAAATGTCGACTATATCAAAATGTCGAAAATTGTTATACCTACGCTTAAAACGTCGAAGATTGAAATGCCGAGTGATTAAAATTTCGAATGATTCAAAATTAGATTATGCCTAAGTTCAAAATATCAACATTGAATACATTTAAGTTCATAATATCTACGTTAAAAATACCTACTTGTTAAAATACCGAAAAAAAAATTATAGGCATTATGCAAGCAAGCATGCAGTAAGCATGCATGCAACATGCAGCACTGCGGGGCTCCGGCGGTCCCATGCGAGCTTATCGTCGCAGATGGTTTCACGCTCACCACCGCGGCTTCGGCTTGCCAGCTTGCAGCCTCAGCCACGGCGGCGAACGTTAAAACCACCTGCTCCGTAGCTCGCGGGCCGCCTCGCCCCTCCGCGCCTACGCGATTTTAAATAACACTCTAGGGGTAGGGCACACAAGACTACGTGACACGCGTGTACATATTGACTTTCAAGAAAACATTTTAATTTAAGGACCTAATAATATAATATATGTACCCATCGATATTTAGGACGTTCGATAGTTTGTACTTCGATATTTAGGACATTCGATATTTGGATCTTTCGATGTAACTTTTGTAGATATTTAGATTTTAGATATATTGGACGTAGGATATTTAACCATTCGATAATATGTATAAACTTTCGTTATTCTAATTTTCGGTTTTATGGTCGTTCGATACTTCCAATTTCGATGTTTTGAACATCGATATTTTAACAGTAGGTATTTTAATCTTCGACATTCAAATACGTACCCGTCTCTATTAGGTTAGGTTTCTTTGTCGTTTTTTTTCTACAAGGTGATTGGAAGATGGGTGCAAAGCTTTAAGGCGAAGATAGTACAGACAGTTTAGAACAATTTAAGCCATGGTTGTCTTAGACGAAGTCTTACCATTTTTTTTTAACCTAATTTTTAAGATTTTTTTCGAAAATTGCCAAAATTTTAACTAAACTGGTTATTTATAGTTAAATTGAATGATTAATGAATTCATTTTTATTTTATTTAATTAAAGCAATGTGTAAGTAATCTAGCAAAACATGTTTTAGGCCTCTGTGTCGTTAGACATTTTTTTTACAGACATTTAAAGTTCATATAAATTAAAAAAAAACATAAATCATTTTTGAAAACCTTATTTTAAAAAAAAACGAAGTGTTCCTTTTTTGTTCAAATATTTTTGAGAACATGCGTGATAATCGCTCTTTCCTTTGAGGTATCATTTACGAGGATATTTTACAAACTATTGAAATTAGGATCTACAAACCAATTTGAGGGAGAAATTTTAAATTTTAGGCGGAGTAATTAAAACAACATTTGAATCTAAATTATTTATTGTTCATGTTCAAAATGTCTGCCATGATTCCTAATACAAGCACGGCTACGTCTTCTCACTTCTGTTGTTGTTATTTTCAACATCATCTCCAGTTTCATCGTTTCTAACGCTGAATGAATTCTCTCCATCAATTCTCTCGTGTTTATTTCAACATTCGTATACACCAGTTCCTTGGCCCGGCCCCACACGAAAAAGTCCAGCGGGGTCAGATCTGGCGAGCGAGCGGGCCAAGGGATGGGTCCATCTCTGCCGATCCAGCTGTCAGGGAAGCAATTATTTAAGTGTTCCCTTACATTTAACGTCCAATGCGCTGGACAGCCGTCTTGCTGAAAGACGACTGTTCGGTCTCTTTCGAATATCGGGACACCGGTTTCCTCTATCAGAACTGGTAAATCGAATTGTAGAAAGTGCAAATAATTTTCACCATTTAAATTATCCGGTCAGAAGTGGGGCCCAATCAATGTCCTGCCAATTACTCCAGCCCATACATTGACAGAGAATTTTCCCTGAAACGACACTCGCTTCTTAAAATGTGGATTATTGTCTCTGTCGGCCCATTCATGGAGGTTATGAAAGTTTGTAATGCCCTCCCTAGAAAATTTGCTTTCATCCGTCCACAAGATTGATTTCAGGAACCACGCATCTTCGATGTCTCTGTTGAGGAGGAAACGGCAGAACTGTATTCTTCTTTGGGGATCTTGCTCTTCCAGACCATGCACACCCCTACCATGGAACGGATATTTGTCATTTTGGTGCATTGTATTGTATGCCACTCCTTCCATTGTGAAATGTTTAGATTTTGAGCTACGGCTCTGGTACGGGTAGTAGGATCTGCTTGAAATGCTGCCAAAATGTTTTCTTCGACGTCAGTTTCATGTCTGCCTGGGTTGACTCCAGGTTCCACGCGGTGAATCCCAACTTCGGCAAGTCGACGAAAAGTGTTGTAAAACACTCGGACATTCGGTACCCTGCGATTCGGAAAGCGTTCTTGATATATCCGAAATGGCGTCGCACCGCGCATCGTTGCCTTAGATAACCCCTTCAATTCGGTTCTTTCATGTGCCGCACTGCGCGCGGCGGCCATTGTTTAGATAATCCCCTCAATTTGCATGTGCAAAAAATTCTTAAAATTGAAGTAATTATCATTTCGAACACATAAAGTAAGCTTAGCGTAAGTTTTTTAAGCAAAAATTTTGTTTTAATTAGTCTGCTTAAAATTTAAAATTTCTCCCTCAAATTGGTTTGTAGATCCTAATTTCAATAGTTTGTAAAATATCCTCGTAAATGATACCTCAAAGGAAAGAGCGATTATCACGCATGTTCTCAAAAATATTTGAACAAAAAAAGCACCCTTCGTTTTTTTTTAAATAAGGTTTACAAAAAATGATTTATGATTTTTTTTAATTTATATGAACTTTAAATGTCTGTAAAAAAAATGTCTAACGACACAGAGGCCTAAAACATGTTTTGCTAGATTACTTACACATTGCTTTAATTAAATAAAATAAAAATGAATTCATTTATCATTCAATTTAGCTATAAATAACCAGTTTAGTTAAAATTTTGGCAATATTCGAAAAAAATCTTAAAAATTAGGTTAAAAAAAAATGGTAAGACTTCGTCTAAGACAACCATGGCTTAAATTGTTCTAAACTGTCTGTACTATCTTCGCCTTAAAGCTTTGCACCCATCTTCCAATCACCTTGTATATTAAAATGACTCGCAAACATGGTTCCAACTTAGGTAGGAGCTCATCGCAAGCCCGAGCAGCGGAAATTGTTCGATCCCAAGAAGAAGAAGAATTAAGAAGACAACAACAAGCGGAGCGACAAGCAGCTTTGAGAACTGATGAGACATCTTCTCGAAGCCAGGAATGACTGGAGGGCCAAGTCACCCGCCAAACTTCTCTGAGAGCGTCTGAGACGCCCTTTCAATTGCGTTTGGAGGAACAAACCGAAAGCCAGAGAGCTATATGAGTAACTGAGACGCCTGTTTAAATACAGCTCAATCTCAGAGAACAAGCCCAGTGGCAGGCAATCATTAGAGCGACAGATAGGTACTCCAGAACAGTCGCAGGCGAGAAGGACCGCTCTTGCAGAAATTCAAACCGAACGTCGACGGATTGTTATGCGTCACAGTTGGTCCGTATTTATTAATTCTGGATTTGAATACAATCTTTAAATTGAAAAACATTACTGTATTCTGAAGTCCCCGTTATTATACATGGAACGCCTCAAGGGAGTGGAAACGCCGCGTTCAATGTACGCCTGTTGAAGATCGGCCTGGGGTTACATCATCGGACGCTCTTGATCGTGTATATATCTTCCAAGTTTGAGGTCCAACTACCTTTAAGGAGCTTAAAATTGTTAACGGTCAGGCATGCGGCACTTATAGAGAAGCATGTGAAATGTGAAGCTCTCCATCTATTGGGACGAAACTTTGAAAGAAGCCGTGCAGTGCCGATACCAGACAAAATCTGGGAACTTTACGCAATCCTCATATCTTGCGGCCTTTCCAATCCTCAAACGCTATGAGATAAGTACAAAGCGTACATGGCCGAAGACATATTGCGGCGATTGCAGCAAGTACATGCAGATATGTTTTTTAATGATCACAAATACAACGACGCGCTGACAAAGATTGAAAACAAAAATATGACAAAGACGAGGAAGAAGCTACAAGATTTTAGAATGATTGGCCCTCGACGACCAGGCGAAAGTGACTTAAACGATGAAATTGCTCGAGAATTAAACTACGACTTCACAGCGTTGCAACGGCAAGTGGCCGAATTGGTTCCTCGGTTGCTTCAAGAACAAAGTCACGTATTTCAACAGGTGTTAAGTCAAGTAGAGTCTGGGAATGGTGCACTCTTTTTCTCGACGCCCCTGGAGAACCGGAAAACCGTTTTTGTTAAACTTAGTACCTATTGGCTAGATCATAAGAAAAGACGAGAAAATTGAACGGCGGTCGCACTGCACATTCCGTCCTAAAACTGCCATTAAATCTTGCACAAGAAGAGTCACCGATCTGCAATTCCAGCAAAAATAGCACTCGATTTATTGTGCTACGACAGTGTAAACTTTTAGTGTGGGACGAAAGTACGATGTCCCACAAGACAGCTATAGAGGCGTTAAATCGAACGCTGCAGGACGTGCGAGACTGTACTGAAATTATGGGAGGCATGGTAGTTTTACTGGCTGGTGACTTCCGACAAACTGTAACGGTGATTCAGAGAGGCACACCTGCAGATGAAAACAAAGCCTGTCTCAAGCCAAATAAAAAAAAAAAAAACAAATTAAGCTTGTCAACGAAAATGAGAGTGCACCTTTAAAATGACGCAGACTCGGGACAATAAGCTGAGATACTGTTAAAAATTGGCGATGGACGTTTGAACACGAATGCTGAAGGTTGTATTTTACTCACGGGGGAATTCTGTAATTTGCTCGAAAACAGTGTGAAACTCATTGCTAAAGTTTACCTAGACTTGCAAGTAAATTTAAATTGTGATCAGGGCTATGTGCGAGAGCAATACCTGCAACTAAAAACGAAACTATTAACCTGATAAACACTGACATTTTGAATAAGGTGCAGGGAGATATAAAGGAGTATTTGTCAATAGATACCATCATGAACCCAGAACAGAGCACTTAATTTCCCGCTGAATTTTTAAATTTTCTAGAGCTGTCAGGTGTACATTCGCAAAAATTTCAATTAAAATTAGGTGTACTGTTATGCTTACGCGTAATTTAAATGGGGGTGCATTAGATTATGTAACGGGACGAGGCTTCGGATTACACAATTAGGACAAAATATAGTCGGTGCGACTATTTTAACTGGTGTGGGAAAAGGGGAAAGTGGAATTATACCTCGAATCCCAATAATCCCCACTGACCTACCATTTCTATTTAAATACTTCAGTTTCCAATAAAACTAAGCTTTGCTATTACAATTAATAAAGCGCAAGGGCAATCATGTAGCACAACAGGTAGCAGGGGTGCATTTGGAGGAGCCATGCTTTTCCCATGGCCAGCTATATGTAGCATGTTTGCGTGTGTCCAATGCCCAGAATTTATATTATGTATTAGCGTCAAATAGAAGGACATACAACATTGTGTATAGGAGCGTCCTAGAATAATGTTCCGTTCTGAGCCCATGATTGCAACGGCCAAACAACAAGCCGAGTACATACAACACGAATTCTAAATTAACGCGAGCGAAGCCGCGGGCAAAAGCTAGTATTACATATAGGTACATTTAGCTTACATAAACTACATATTATAAATGCCAAAGTTATAATGAATGGATGTTTGTTACTCAATCACGCCAGAATAGAAAGGCTGAACAGATATGGATGAAACTTGGCACAGAGATAGATTATAGTCTGGTATAGCACATAGATTACTTATTATCCCAGAAGTAGGCAAGATCCCGTGGGTAATTCCCGCACATAAGCTAGTTCAATAATATAGTCAATAATATAAACGCCGCAAAAGTGTGTCCATGTGCACAGTGCTGAGGGGGGGCAGTTCGCGGTCGCCGGTGGACTGACGTCGCAGATGATGGCCGATAAGTTCAAACAAAGCACAGCCCACAACAAAACGAATGCAAGCGCCCAACGAGACAGTTTGTCATTGACTTGACTCATTTAGTGCTAAGTATTTTGCTGATATACTTTTTTATCAATCAACAGCACGCTTATCTCACGGATACTCATTTTCCTAATAAAGTGGAAAGAAAAAACCACAAAAAAAAGAACTTTTAAGGATATTAAATAAACAATAACCTACATATTTAAATGCGAGTAGGTAACAAAACAGGTGTGCTAAAGAAAGGGTGTACTCGGTACTACCGGCTGGAGGCGAGGTGAGGCCACACCTACACCTCGCTTTATGAGTGTTCATATCGCTATTCATTATGATAAGAGTCCTTATAATACCGGGACCGAGCACACTAACAAAATGAACTTAGCTTTAAGCTCCGCAGTAGTGTTAACTAGAGCAGATGACACAGTTGATGGGTAATGTTCATGTTTCATTGAATCGCTCAGATTCCCGTGACTAGGCAAGTTAATTGATTTGGCATTGTATTGCAGTCGTTCGGTATAATTTGGTCGATTATGAAAGTGTAGCAGTATTGTGTTGACAACGTTGCGTTCCTCATCCACGAACACTTGTACTACCGCGGGAGATAAGATCTACATTATAACAAAATTCAAAAATAGTGTACTCATTTATTAATATACGAGTACACTCTTTTTGAATTTCCTTTGATTATAAGGTTAGTAAAGTGCAATGATTATCGCTACAGACGCCACAACTTGTAATAAGCCCATTTCGTTCTAGTGCTTATCTTGTGCAAGCAGCTGAAAGAACGAGCATTGATAGAGTGAATGGAGGTTGCTACATCGACAAGTGCCCAGCATTCAGTTTTGATGGTGGGAAACTGCATATCACCTAGTAGCCTAGGGGTTGTTAAATGCCTGACTTGTGAAAGTGTACTAGAGTAGCCCCCTCGCGGCTCGCTATGTGTACAGCGTGTAGTGTGGCAGTCGGCACTGACCCCAGAGGCCGGGGTCGTCGAAGCACGAGTGGTGGTTGGACACGGTGAGCAGCGGCGTGCCGCGCGGCCGCCGCACCGCCGCCGCCAGCGTCTCGCGGTTGTACACCGTCGTCTTGTTCAGGAACTCTGCAACACAAACACCACTCTTCAACATTGCTCTAATTCTGGTATTTATAGTAAAGTTAAAGCAATTATTTGAGTTTAGTTAATTATTTATGTAACCAGTTTTATGCAATAGATATAAGAACTTGAACGAAGAACCACTAAAGAAACCAAAGCTAAGAATAAAATTCTAACTTTTGACAGTTCTAACTACAAGCAATAAATAAACTACAGAATAAAAATGATATCTTAAGTTATTTAGACTTGTTTACAGCTATGGGTGTTGAGTCCCTTCCCAACCAATTCTACTTCATGCAAGAGCAGCTAGATATTCTCTACGAGTTGAACTCCTATATTAGTCATAGGTGATGTAATTTCACATGAAGTTTTGTAATTTATATAAAAATTGTTTTTTCAATTACTAGGTATCAAGATATCTTAATTTGTAAAATAATAAGGTTCATGAATATTATGAATTAGTATCAGTTTGTAGTTGAATGAAAAGTACTTGTGATAAAGTAAAAACTATATTGATGAAAAATACTTTAAAATAATTTGGGTAGCTAAGTACTTATTAAAAAACGTCACAAAATGATTATCTGGTATGTAGCAGCGAGATATGATAAGAAAGTGTGGAGCAAGAGATAAAGTAAGAATCTAAGTATAACCCAATGAGAGTAATTAGGTCAACAGGGAGCCGCGGGGCATCCAATGATAACATTCTGCTGTTTACAGTAGTAGCAATACTATATTACAACTGTTTACAACATCACCAATGATTACTGACAAGCAAACACTTCGTTTCATTTACTAGATGGAATACTAAACTATTCAATATTCTTTGTGTGTTGTTCTAACAGCCAGTACATTGAGGAGCTAGGGAACATGAAGTGTATAAATATTTGTCCCTGAGCATATATTTAGAGCAGCACTGGGAGCCATTGTGTGGAGTTTGATCTTGACTTACTTAACCTCTATATTTAACATCAATGTTTAATATACTATGTTGTTGGTTGCATAACTAATTCAAGGCTAATTGGTGCTCATTAATATCTTATATGATTTTATTTTGTAAGATTCAGCAGGACATGAAGTGCTGATTTTTAAATGAGTTTTGATTTGACAGTGGGTGCCTGAAAATGGTTGTAGTCACCGAGGCAGGCCGGCGAGGCAAGGCAGGCAAATGCTGGCATGATGATTTACTCATTCCTGATTGATTGGCCAAAGAAGTAAACCGCCCAGAGAGTCGGAAAGGAACGGGAGAGGCCTTTGCCCAGCAGTGGGACAGAATAAGGTAGTCAAAAAAATAATGAGTTTTATTATGGTATGGTTAATTGCTTATAATGATATGCTTTGCAGTATAAATAATAAGATATAATATCCTGCATCAACACATTGATAAATGAGATGAATGAAGAGTGCAGTGGGTCAGTGACCAGCTGGTGGCTTGTGGCGTGCCTGTGTGTGGTGTGGGCACTCAGTGCACATGCACCTGCCAGCAGCTTCAGGTGAATGTTGCCTCATTACACAGCTCATTTATATTACTGGTTTATGCAGGCAACTAGTTATTTGAATAATTACTGTACTTTATTGTTTGTATAAGCAGAACAGTTATAAACTGGTTCAAGTGTTATTTATTTTTAATATTAAAATGTGAAGTAGCACTAGGTACCATGGCTAGATATTTTATTGAGCATTTGATGGAAAGGTCAATGCACTGTGCATCATTCAAAAAAAAAATAACACACAAAATAAAAATGTATGATGCTAGAGTAAGTATTCAAAGCTAAAGCTAAGTAGCTAAGCACCTAAGTAAAGCTGTGACAGCTAAGGCATTCACATGTTGTTTTTGTTAGTTGACATCGAGTCTGACTTATACTTTAACTATGGCTATGCAATAAAAATTTGAAAACCATGAATTTCTTGTTAAGTTAGACTAGATAATTAGGTGCAATGTTCAACATAATAGCGGCGTCGCGTGTGCGTCGTAAGCAACAAGTTACAAATGCGCTGATGTAAGGGAATCCGTCCCCACTACACTTTACGAGAGCTAATTACTCATTATAAATCGCACGATACTGGGTTTTAACAAAAAAAAAAATGCAATACGGATACATTATCTAACACAAAGAAAGCTTATAAGAATGACAATTTCACTTACCAATGATAATTTTGCTAAATAAACCGACGACGGCAACTGTGATCGAGCTCGCGCAGTACCACAGCCTCCCCGGATTTCGCAGCCGCGGGATGATCCACCCGATGTCGTAGCCCATGGTCGCGGCGGAAGCGTACCAACACGACAAAACACTACAACAACATCATTACTGTGATTAACTCTAGATAAAAACGATTTTACTCTCGAAATCTAACACTCGTGCAACCTTTTGTGCGAAATGTATGACAATGACATTACAGTCAACGATGACAGATACTTAGCTGACGTTTCATTGCTGGTGTTGCTACGAGACGAGAAGACTAGTAAAAATTGTTCGTTCAAAAATACGAACAATATTCTCGACTGGGTCTTTGAAACAAGAAAAGTTTTCTGAACGTTTTGCGATCATGGATAAATGGATACCTTATGGATTCGAATGAATGGATATAAATCTGCGCTTCTGAATCGAATCAAAAGTTTAATGATAATATAATACTAAATATACTATATAATGATAATTTTTTTTTTTGTAGAGACGCGTTTGCGCTCTGGCAATCAAAAGATTAGGTATCGAAACGAAATAAATAACATTTCTTTAATGGCACGGAACAGAAAAACCAGTTTTACACTAACGGCTAAACATGAAATGCCACGGATATTGCCGATGCCCGTTGATCTCCACCGATAACAAAAAAGGTTGGCTTGGCTTGGCCGACTATTCGCCCAGTCCACTAGTCGGCCCATCTCTAATAGGTACCTACTTATGAACAGACGCCAGCACATCAATCAAGCTACTACAATCTGTCAAATTTCTGTAATCAGTTTTGAAGTTTATCGCTACCTATAGCATTAGGTTCAACTGTTCAAGGTTCATTGAGAAAAGACAGTTGTAGCTTGATGTGCTGGCGTGTGTACCTACTCATGTGGTGTGAGCTCGGACGCCTTGTGGTGGGCCTTCGCAGAACTCGTAGGTATTATAAGTTATGATTGTAACGGTTAATTAATCAGTATAAAAATAGTAGAATAAAATGAAACAGGCGAAGTTTAAAAAAATGTAATTCAGTAGTTATTTTATTATTATTTCCTTTATTTATTTTTAGACATATTAAGTACATTTTTAAATATTAGAATATAAAATAATATAAAAAAACATTTAAAAATATAAAAAATAGTAGCCCACCGGCATCGGGAACAGGGTCCGAGCTACCGGTGGTCAGGGCTCTTGAGAGAGGAACCTCCTAACAATACGCGCCGTGTCCAGAAGAACTGCCTTCTGAATCAAGCGCTATTATTATTATTATTATTTTATTTATTTATTCAGTAGTACACATACAATTTAATCTGTCAAGTTGGTGCCAACATAAACTCATTAGAGTTTTACCGTGCACCAAAATCATCGACTACATAATTTAGATAATTATTATACACACTTAAGTAGGTACTTAGTTAAACAGAAACTACAACTAGGATTACTCTAAACTGAAGAAACTACTATTTAACTAGGTTAACTTGTTTACAAACATCAGGCATACACAGTATTTATTCGATAGGGTAAAAGTACGTAGGTAGGTAGGTACCTACATAACAATAATTATGAATTAACATATCTACTAATTTAATTTAAGGCTTTCTGAATTTTCGCTAGATCTAAAGCATAATTAATAACAAATAAAGGCGCAAGACAAGTTCGAACGACACAGTACATAAAGGAGTAGGTACGTCTTTATTATCAGGCGCGAGTAGCACTCCTAACCCTAATGCACTATTGTCCAGTTGTCAGTAATAATAACAATATATAAGAATTAGTAGGTACAGAGTCACTTCTTAGTACCGAAGTAAACAGTCACCAATAATACTATTTCTTTGGTCACTTTACGACGCTAACTCCTTCTGGAATATGTTCCCATGCAGGTTTGTTGTTGTTGCATGTTCATGTTCACCATGTGAACGCAGTCACGCATAAGGTGCTCCAGACGACCTCGCCTGATGCCATCGCCGCTCCCGCGCCGCTTACTTCAGTCAACGTATTCATTGACCGACTCCGCGTCAGTAATAAACTCCCTTTCCGTTCAAGCTTGGCTCCACCCGCAACAGGTCAAACTCGTAAACTTGCGTGTGCGCACACTGGTCGTCCTTCCGGCAGAGTAACTTCACAATGAACTGTTTTCTGTTAACATGATCAATGTCAGTGGTCTCCGCCGGTGCATTCCTTTTGGATTTCCACAGCGTTTTGATGAGCAGGTCGCTTGGCATGTCGTCTTGGTGCAGCATGGTGCGGGCGGCGGCGCTGGGCGGGGCGGCAGGTGCGGGGAGAGCGCGCGCGGCCAGCAGCAGGAGGCAGGCGACGCGTATCATGATGGAGTGCTCGTGGGAGCGACAGAGCGACTGGTTTTCCTGCGTTACGTGTCTCGTTTATATGCGGGTGAGCCCGTACTTTCCGACTACACTGTCTTGCAAATGAAACAGGAAAGTTTAATCTTGATTACCATTTTAATTTTATCTCAACGAGATCATTGTAGCTTTTGGTCAGGTTAAAGTAAATCGTAGAAGACAGAAATTGTTACATTGGAACATAATTGGCGAGAACCTAGATTTCATGTTTTGTCTTCCGGTGATCCTATTGAATGTAGGTAACATTCAATAGAATGTATATCTCCCAGGTTGTACATAAGCTGGTTTTTACCTCCACATACACCAACTACACAGAGTGGGTACTACACATTGGAAACAAGAGGTCAACGACAGTTTTTCTGTCCAAGGTTTTTTTAGAGCAGTTTTTTAGCATGTAAATTCAAGCACCTGGCTAATTCATTATAGATATTTGCTTTCAAACAGCACGCCGTGTTTGTACAGTGCTGAGTACCTACCTTCTGCCTAGTGCACCTACTGATGAATGTCTCTGTTCAGTGAGCAGTAAGAAACAGCTCAAGGTGATCTGACGGATGACGTTAGTGCGGTGTTTTCCACCACGACGGACCTTTTGGGATCCCCCAAATCGTCCGCCGTCCAAAATATAAAACTGAGTGTCATTAGACCTTGTAGCAGATAATGAATTAATAGCCTCAGTGTTGTTTTGTTTTGTTTTATTGAAGTTCTAACATAGACCACGCATTCGTACGAGTGGAGCGACCTACTACTTTACTACTTGTGTTTGTCTTTACACACCAAATCGATACCAATCTAAGTTGCTATAAAATACTTAAATATTGACCGTTGCTCTAACACTGCGGGTCGCTGTTAGTTATGTAACCTAGGAACAAATGAGCTGACCTGTGGGCTCGCTATGATGCAAGTATTCGCGACCGCGAGTGTATGTCACGGAATGCGCGGGAAAGCCCAGCGCCTGCGCAGCGGAACAGCTGACGCGGCGCTACCACCGCTACTCACGAGTCACTCGTTTCATTGAAGTTATGAGTTGCTGTGCAGACAGATCTTTTCACCGCAAACTAAACGAGACTCTCTCACTCGATGGTCATAAAGGAAGTCGCTTGTGAATGTGAATGTCGATATGCATGTAAGTATTATGACCGGATATTTTCACGTCTTTCCGCGTGATCCTACTATATATTACCGTATTAATGTTTAAGGAGTTTAGATTTAAGTTGTCGATAGTTTCACAAAGCGAACATGAGTTAATGTAGGAGTCCGTTCGACAGGATAGGACGCAAAGGCTGCGCCGCCGGTTTCCCAGTCCCCCGCCACTTGGACGAAGCGGGAGTGCCGCTGGGTTGTTTTAGTGGGTATACCGGGTCAGCCCGGGGAGTCCCTCATAGCCCCCCCCATCCCCCGATGGGAGGGTATGCGAAATGCATTTTTTCCCAGCGCCAAAAACAAAAAAAAAACAAAAAAAAGGAGTCCGTTCGATAGAGTGCGAGTTTGTGGCACGTGGTTGCCGAGCGACCACTCACATCATCACATGACCGGGGCGCTCCGAAGTGTGGATGACATGCTCACATGTGTGCCATGCGGGCCGCGCGGAAAACCCGCCGGCCGGCCGCGCCACGAGAAACACCGCGCGCAGAAGTTTAAACTTAAACTGCCCAGAGAATGAATTTCAACCGACACTAAATTCAAATAACAATTTGTCACTGTAATTTTTGGGAAATAAACCCAAAAATTACATTTAAAATTCATTACATAATATCTTAATTAAAATATGAATCATTTGGGCAAGAACATACATTTTAACAATAATTAAATGAAAAAAAATCATTTTTTTTTAAATTGATTTACTTCAAAGGTTAAAAATCGGCCAAGTGCGAGTTGGACTCGCGCACCGAGGGTTCCGTATAAACTTGTTGGTATTTTGTTATTAAACAATATATTTACGGTTTTCAGATTTTTCCCTTTACTTGTGCTATAAGACAATGCTTCTTGCCAAATTTCATAATTCTAAAAAAAAGGTCAACTTCTATCTTTTTTTTTACGTTAACTTAGAAGTTTGTTTTTTTCACAGCTTCAAGGGACTTGCTTGAGTATATGGTTTTAATTACAACTTGATAGCACCACGCGTTCCCGAGATAAAGGGTCTTGTGACAGGCAGACAGATGGACGGACGGACCGACAGACAAGAAAAAAATCCTATAAGGGTTCTGTTTTTTCCTTTAGAGGTACGGAATCCTAAAAATAAAATAAAATAAATTTGCTACATAATCATTTGTTCAATTGCTATAATTGGGTGTCAATTTAAGGGAGAAGGCCTCCTCCATGTTATGTCATTCCTCTCTGTCTTGGGCTAGTTTAGTCCAAGTCGTCACGGCCACAGTAACATCACACCACCGTCGTCTGGGTCTGCCTCGGGTGCGTGGTCTATCGCAAGGGTACCAATGGAGAGCCCTCGCACTCCAGCGTCCATCTGTCGCTCTGGCTACGTGTCCTGCCCATCGACATTTCAACTTACAAGCTAATTCCACAGCATCTATTATTTTAGTGCAAAGCCGTATGTCTTTCCTTCTTTTGCGGTCTTGGAGTTTAATTCCTAACATACTCCAATCCAGTGCCGGATTAAGCCAGCGCGGGGCCTGTAGCAAATTCTACCAAGGGGCCCTAAGACTGTTTTAGGTTAGGTACTTATCGAGTTTATGGTATTATAATAAAACAAAACTGTTACAAACAAACGTTTCTTGATTTAATTTGGGCAAATTTATAAATAATGCTGTTGATATCGACTTCTCGGAGTAAATCATGTTCAATATTCATTAAAGTGAGGTGATTAAGACGTTGTTGGCTCATCGTGTTCCTCAATTCATTTTTAACACGTTTTAATGTTGAGAAAGATCGTTCACCACTGCAGTTGGTGATCATGAGAGACAAATAAATGCGCAAAGCAATTTCAACGTTCGGGAAACAAGATTGTAAAGAATTTTGATATAACAGCTTCGTTTCTTTTTCTTTTTCATCTTTTGCCTTACGCTTTGCACTTCCTGAAGCGTAGTGTCGGCCAGTATGTCTTGATCTGCTGCTCATATTACCTACGATTAATCAATTTTTAAAATTAATGTTCAGAATAATCAAAATCGAACTTGACGCAGCAGGCAAGATCGCAGCTAACGCTCCATTTATTTTACTAGAAAATTTCGACCGTATTCAACAAACCACATAGACTCTAAAAATATTTAGGTAAGTACATATTACAAAATATTCTAGATACAAGAACATATTTAAAAAAACTGTTCTGAATAAAATCAAATTTTTTTTGATAAAAAAACAATCACAAAAAGACGTCTTGTTTTTAACCAATTTTCATGTATTTTCAATAGTATGCATGTGAATACGTCAATATTTTAATCTACCTAGTATAGTAATTTTACCTATTACGAAGTAAATGTATTAGCAAAAAAATAATTTAAAGAAAAACAAAAAACCCGACTGCGTAAAAACTAATTTTAAAAAATACGTGAAAAAATAACTTAAATAAAAACTAAAAAGAAAGAAACAAGCCCAGTAGTTTAGAATTCTGTTAAGTAATACTAAATAACTACACAATTGAAATAGTTTTATAATCGATACACACATAAAACAAATCATAAATTCTAATGCAGAACAGAACGACTCACAGTCGGGGCCCATTCAAATTTTACCAATCAAATCTTCCCAAGGCAGGGGCCCCGACTGTGAGTCGTTCTGTTCTGCATTGTTCCTCCTTTGCGTCGCGCAGTCGGGTAAAATCTACGACCTGGCCCACCCGTATACAGTATAAGTATCATAAGTATGTATATCCCTTCTTAAGAAATAACATAAAAAACACTTTCGTCACTTTCCATGCGAATGGAGTCACGGACATCCAATCAGATAATTAAAAAAAAACACAATTAATTGTTATTTTATAAGGTTGGCTAAGGTCAGATCTTTCAGATGAACCCAGCAACTGCTCAGAGTGAAAAGTAATAATAATTTCTTATTTTAACTTAAAAATATCTTACCTTATGCACAGTTATTATCGTTGAATACTTTTCTCTTCTTGACTACGTAAGAACACTGATCTATTTAGTATATTTTAAGAGATAACTGAATACCTACTTAAAAAAATCGGTTGCACCGCTATATTATGTAAGAAAACAATACTCAACACAATTACAAAACCACTTTTCTCAAGAATGGTTCATATCGAAAGTACTATTATTATCATTCAAACGTAAATATCGATCATTCCTCCTCGATTGGTAGTAAATATAACCCTTTTCAAATCGGTCGGGTTATTACGAGTACACCTAGCACGGAGAAAATATTAGGGAATTCCCCGTTTTGTTTAGCAGTATTGCCAACTTGCGTGTACTGCGGTGCGAAACATGATTTTTTGGTATGACCAGCAGATAGAAAAATAAAATTAGTAATTGTGACTAAATCTAATAAATAAATAATACTTTTTTATGGTCAGAAAACGTTGGTGCGCGGGGCCCCCAAATGCGCGGGGCCCGCAGCATTTGCTACTCTTGCTTCGTGGCTAATCCGGCACTGCTCCAATCAAAAAATCAAAATATTTTTATTTCACATAGGCCTACATGGGCACTTATGAAACGACAAAAAGGTGCACGGTTCGGGTTGGTCGTTTCCTATGGAGAAGAACTGGCAAGAAACTCCATGGTTACTGAAAAAATGAAAAATGATAAAAGGATAAAGATGATTTTAAAATACCTATTCAACGACACCCCACTTGACATAGTTCATCGACTTTTTTTTTTCATTTTGACAATATGGCGTCTGGTTGTCGCTGTGGTGAATTTTGATTACTGTAATGTCTTTAGTGACACTCGCAACGTTAAGACGAATCGATTGACGCTGACGTAAGAATTATCAAAATCGGCCTACGCATTTGGTCTCTAGAACGCCACATAGAAACAAACATACATACATAGACTGATAATAAACACATTACCCTCCTTCCCTCCTTTGCGTCGCGCAGTCGGGTAAAAAAACGGAAAACAAGATAAGAGGTTAACAAAACTTACCACACCTCTAGGAATCTACTAGGCCTACACTGTTCACACATTCACAAACGTCCAGTTAGTGCAAGCATTTGTCAGTTATCGTGGAGCTCGACTTATAACTCAAGGAGCACAACGTCACGACGAACAATACCAAACAAAGGACATTTGGGTGGGTCGCTTAGTACTCAAACTGCCAGACAATAGTTAATAGTTAAAATTAGAGAAAGACCCACATGGTCCTCACATTCACAATATAAAAATAATAAAATATTTGTCGTATTAAATAATCATGTCAATTCATTAAATGTCAATATACACAAAACTAAATAAAAAACAAAAATAAAATAAAATATTTAACATGTAAATATTCGTCAAAAAATAATATCATACTTGAAAAAGTAAACAATGTCATGTGTATAAAGAAAATTCATAAAATGTCAAATTGTAAAAAAAAAAAAATAGGTATAAAGTCAATTTGATTTCGATTCAAATTGGAGCAGTTCAATCCCAAGCTTTTTGTCCTCTATATAATCTTTAACAGTATAAAATCCTTTCTGGCAAAGTTTACGTTTTATGCAGGATTTGAATTTACATAGGCTTAAATTTTGAATGTGGCTTGGTAGTTTATTATAAAAGCGAATACATTGGCATCTGAAAGATCCACCTATTTTCTTGAGCCTTGTTGTGGGTACAATATATTTATGTCTATTTCTTGTATTTATATTGTGAATATCACTATATTTCTTAAACAGCTTTATATTTTTGTGAGCATACAAAAGATTTTCATAAATATACTGAGAAGGAACAGTCATGTAGTCAGTGTCTTGGACTCAATTTATAAATTGATCTAACCGCCCGTTTTTGCAAAACAAAAATGGTCTGTATATCAGCGGCATTCCCCCACAATAGAATGCCGTACGACATTATGCTATGAAAATAACTGAAGTAACCTAATCGGGCTGTCTCTACATCGGTTAAATTACGAATTTTTCTAACTGTGTATGCTGCAGAGCTCAGCTTTTTCGACAATTTATGATAATATCATATAATTATGAGGCCCCCACTGAAGCTTAGCGTCTAAAGTTAAGCCCAAGAACACCGTGCTATCTTCAGGGTTCAACTCTTCGCCCTTTACCAACACACAAGTTTTCACCTGCCTAACGTGAGGCAGTGTAAACTTAATGCTCCTCTCCATTGCTCGTTGGAAGGCTTGAAATTTGTATGGAACTGCCTTTGTTGGCGTCCAACTTTGACAACCGTAGAGTAGAGTAAGCAATATTATAATGGTGTCCATAGCTTCTTTTTCTAGCGAATCGGGATGCGTGATTTAAATACTTCTATCAGCGACCAATATCTTCTCCATGCACAGTTTATTCTACGATCTACTTCATTTTCTGACGGTCTGTTAAATGAAATACTTTGCCCAGATAAACACAGTTGTCTACGTATGCGATTGATGTGTCTTGTATCATCATGGGCACTCTTATGCTGTTGGTTCACAGGCATGTATTTTCAGTGTTCATGTGAAGACTACATTTTCGGCTCTCTTCATCTAGAGACTTCAGCATGCGCTCAAGATCTGCATATGTTTCACTTAACAGAACAATGTCATCTGCGAAGCGGAGATGCTTGAGAAACTCGCCGTTTATTTTGATACCGACATCGCACCAGTTCAGCTGTCTGAAGACTTGCTCCAAAACAGCGTTAAATAGATTTGGCGAGATGGGAATGATGGGATCACCCTGCCTGACTCCTTTTTGAATGTTAAATGGCTTTCCCTTTTTCTCCAGTTTAATTATAGCTTTGCTGTTCTTGTAAATTTCTTTCAATTTCAAATAAAGTTGGGAAAAAGCCAAGCAGATGATGACAACAGCAACAACTCTGATATTATTAAAAATTAAAATAAAAGACATGGTTACCATGTATTCAGTACATAATTCTGAACTTTTTTGAATTTAAAGAAATATTTCATCGATAATTTAAAAAAAATAGCAGATCCAAACATTTTGACCGAGTAAGTATTGCAGTTTTGTAGGAAACAGCTGTTTTTTTAAATAACCGGCGGTAAATATCTATGCAGGATTTACTGAATACGTGGTAACCACGGAACAGAAAAAACAGACGGTAACCGTTTTAGCGTTGGTATCCTTTCCACCCTGTATACAGAAAGGACATTTTAGGTAGACTCTAGACGAATTTGTAATAGAACTGTAAATTCGAATAATGTCATTCAAGTTCGTGTGCCGCTCTAACTAGCCCGCACTTCGGCTGCACGACAGGGTGTTTTGTCCGAGTGTCCGAGGCTGTTGACAAGGAGCTCCCAATCGTAGAGAAGCAATAGGAATGAATGTGAATCAATTTTAAGATACGGACCAGTAATGTGGGGCAAGTATATTTAGACACTTATATATAGATTATGAATTTATTATCTATGTCATTTAATTGAGACTATTGAGATCGATATATCTACTTGTAACCTGTATCTGTCATGAACTCTCATCTCAATGTTTCATGGGTTTCACGGACTGGATTTTCTGAAATCACTTTTTATTACGATGTCAGGTCGTTCTTCTTAGAATATATCTTAAAATAATTGTATACCCCAGAAGCCCGTTGGCGTTCATTAAAATGTTTCAGGCACCTACATAAGCACATCAACAATGGAGTAAATGTTTTGGTTTGTTTTATCCTTGAACATTAAAAAGGTCATCCATCAGCGATAATCATTTCATACTTGGGTATTTTTTGTATTTACATACTTATATATTTTTTTAATATTAAATTGGCCCACTGCTGACCTCAATCTTGTCCTGCGGACAGAGATGAGGTCGTCGATGGAACGAGCTAACCCAAAAAAGCCTAAAAACGCAACGAGTCCCCAATCTTAAATAGATTGGGGACATTTGGACTCGTTGCGTTTTGAATTAGATTGAAGAGCTGTTGTTAAAACTTTTAAACAAAATGCTGCGTAGTGTAGCGGTGTTTCAGTGTAGCCATTTGTACATAGATTACCTGTAGAGAATACTGTGTTATTGATCTATGGATATCACTCTATTTATACAGGACATTAAAGGGGCGTACTTAATTGAACAGGATTATAATGAATCTTTATTAGATAATAGGTACTGTCTTGGGTCGGTTCGCTCGGCGTGGCACGGTCGCGGGCGGCGCGGCGCGTGGTGGCGCGTGGTGGCGCGTGGTGGCGCGTGGTGGCGCCGCGCGGCGGAGACTTGCAGGAATATCGGCATGCTGGTTCGACGACAGCCGATGATTTCGTACCGACGACGGGTCTGACGCAGCCGTACATTAAGTGATAAGGTTAATAATAATATGTAATGTTAGTTCCTAAAACTAAAATAATTCCTAGTAATTTTCTAAATTTAATTAATTATGCAATTCTGATAGCGTTAGAAAATTTGAAACTTAACCCAATAGGTAAAACACATACAGGGCAGCATCGACGCACACACGAATATCACGTATTCAGTACATCATTTTGAACACATTCACATAAAAATTTAACGTGGGTAATTTAAAAAAAAAACACAAACTTAAGATCGTGGAAACTGCTGTTTTTGGTTTTAATTAAAATAACATTTTATGTGGGGTGTATAGTATGATGTACTTAACACGTGGTATTCGTTTGTGCGTTGATGTCCCTTCCACCATGTATTAGTGCGTAGGTCACTGAATGTTCGGTCAGGTCAGCGAGGGCGCGTGCATCAGGTCAGCCAGGGCGCTCGCGAGCGCACGTCGGGCGTCCAGCGCGGATCCGCCATGTGGGGAAGCGCGCGGCGCAGCGCGGCGTCATTGCCCTCCGCCAGCTCCGCGTCGCGGTCGAAGTAACTTCGGGGGGCGCGTTGGGCGAGGCGGCGCCCGTAGTCCGCAGGGTCCGGCCCCAGGTAGTGCGGGGGCTGCGTGCTGAACGTGATGTGCGCGGAGCGGGGGCGGGGGCGCGGTGAGGGGCGCGGGTAGTACTGTGCCGCCAGGATACCCTGCTCCAGCTGCGCGCATGCCGCGCACACCACCAGCGCCACCACCAGAGCCTTCACCAACATACTGTACTGCGTCACTGCTGTACTCACTGCTCTTTTATTGCTGGAATCAACGGCAAGACGAATAACAAGAAGTCAGTACGTGTAAGATCAGCCGGCGTGTCTGCGTCTCTGCGCACTGAGCGCGTCCTGATCCCGCTCTTTATTATACGTCCTCTTGGAGCGAGGGAATACCCACTATAAGGAAAACCAAGCGATAACGTGAACTTTGCACAGAGCACGACTGCGTTATGCGCAATGCGCACAGCTTTACAAAAACCACATTCGACACACACGGGACATAATAAGTGCGACGTGTTGTGTTAATGAAAATTAAAGTGGTGGAGAAACGAATTGTGCAATTATGGTGGAAAGGAAAATGAACTAAACAATGATTTTATAATTTTTTATTTATGTAACGCACCCATTTTAACTATCAGGTAACGAACTTAGGCCACAAATTCGGCAGAGCGTTTCTTGCAGCGTGCAGCGTGCAGATCAAACAAGCAAAATCATTTATTTGCGTAAAAAATAAGGCATAGACAGGCGCGGTCCCCCAGCCTAAGATTGGTCACACAGGGCCGTAGTCAGGAATTTGGTTGGATGGGTTACCCCGAATAATGAAAAGAGAAGACTGCGAAAAGAGCTTGTGTAGCACGGATATGTTAGGTTTTCGTATGTGTCGATTCATGCAAGGAATAATTTTGTCGACTTATACAGAAATGCTTATCAATTGAGAAATTGAGAAAGTCAGGATTCAAGAGCGAGCGCAGCGAGCTCGTAAAATCTAGCAAATTGTTCAAAGTTGACACAAATTGTGTCAGTTTATAAAGAAAAAACTTGAGAGGTGTCAAGGGACACCCGGATGGAACGAAGTTCATTTCGATTAATTAGTGAAAAAAAAAACCTTGGCAGTCGTTGCTTAACCTTGATCACCCATCGACAGACCAACCTTGGCAACCGTTGCTTAACTTGGATCACCCATCCACAGACAGACCTTGGCTGTCGTTGCTTAACCTTGATCACCCATCCACAGACAGACCTCGGCAACCGTTGCTTAACTTGGATCACCCATCCACAGACAGACCTTGGCAGTCGTTGCTTAACCTTGATCACCCATCCACATACCAACCTTGGCAACCGTTGCTTAACTTGGATCACCCATCCACAGACCAACCTTGGCAACCGTTGCTTAACTTGGATCACCCATCCACAGACAGACCTTTGCCGTCGTTGCTTAACCTTGATCACCCATCCACAGACCAAAGACGAAACGAAAATATCTGGCTTGCTTTCTATAAGAGAGAGAGAGCGACAGACAGAATGTGGAGAACTTGTATAAAAATATGAAACATCTATGTGTCTTTTACCCATGTTTGCAAAGAAATAAATGATTTGATTTGATTTGACAGAGAAACATGCGCACGCCGCACGGCTTACAATAGCTTACTATAGCAAAAACACATTACCCTCCTTTGCGTCGCGCAGTCGGGTAAAAAGTGTCGTTACAACTTTTCGTCTGAATTTTTTCCGTCTAGCCCCCTTTCGCAACGCGCGATAAGGAACTTCGTTCCAAAAAACTGAAAAGAACGCAGAATGTCAGAGCGAGCAAAGCGAGCTCGATTTTAGCACTACATCGGGTAGGTTAGATTTTCTTTTGACCATTCATACAGGAGATATACAGTAGGTACTTAGACGCAAGACCGAGCGAAGCGAGCTCGAAAAGGTTTGCTCCCTTCCTTGAAATTATGTTCTTTTTGTTTATTCATACAGGAATGAGGATAGGAGGAACTCTGTCAACTTATGGAGAATTGAAAACTACAGGATGTATTAGCGAGTGAAGCGAGCTGGAAAGTTTTAGCTCCACTCCTTTTGTTAATTTATACAATACATGAGAATAGAAGGGTCCTGTTAAAGAATTGAAAAAATATAGGATGTGTTGGCGATCGAAGCGAGCGAGAAAATTTTAGCATTCCGCCTCGCATAGGTTAATTTCTTTATAGCTGTTGGAGATTTCGGAGAGGTTGAACCCTCACCCACCACCCCTGCCTACGGCCCTGCACCTGAGGAGTTTCTGTCGGTGATATACAGGCGGTGGGATTTTTCTTGAACCCCGGTGTCCGCCACTGCCAACGTTCCGTCTAGTTTTCCGTGTTCTTTTTCTGCTACTTGCTGAATGAGCAAGGTGATGTACAGCGTTTAGCTCTCCTTGAAACGGCGGTGATAGTAACAAAATGGTGATGGAGAAACATCGTGGCTTCGTTGACGTGACGTGCTGCGGTGACGAGATGAGTGACGACTACGACGATAATTGTTGTTGTGATATCGATCTGACTTCAATTCTGCTATTTCCAGCGATAATTTTCTGATCTCGCTGATTAGGTACTGCGTGTCAGCTTGCGGTGTGGCTATTGAAACTGGTGCGGGTGCATGAACGGCTGCGACTTCTGTTGGTGCTGTCTGCTCCATGATTTGCGGAGTAGTTGCGTTGGCTTTTGATCGCCGAGTTCCATGTCGGACAGTAGTTTCTGGAACTGACGGCTGTCGGATTCCTCGTAGGCAGATATGAGCCTATTCTTGATCGCGTTGTACTGATCAGTCTCTGGTGGGTTGTAGAGTAGGTCCATAATCTGCTCGATGTCCTGTCGCTCGAGCTGTGCGATGACCATCTGTGCGAGTTGGGCTTGGCCTTTCTTGAGATCGTTGGTTGCGGCTTCGAAACTGATGAACCAGAGCCGTGGTCGATCACGCCAGAAAGGTGGAATACGCATGGTGAGCGATATTCCAGCTGCTTCGGCCTTCTGGACTGGATTTGAGTTTGATTGTTGTTCTTCAATTTAGCAGGGATTCGACATCTTGATTTATTTTGCTGGAGACTGGCAGAGCTTCGTATGGCGATACTGGCAGAGCTTCGTTCTTGATTCTTCAGTGTTCTGGCAGGAGAGGGTCACCACTTTGGAGTTAATGCTTTGGGGTCGTTGCTTGTAGATCAGAAGGTATGTTGAAGATAAACTCCGTGTAAGAACGATTATCGAATGTATATTTATTTTCCAAATGGGTCGTCTTTTATATTATTTTACAAACTAACAATAACTAATTAAAACAACTACATTAAATTAGAAACACTATTTACAAAATAAGAATCCAAGGATTTTGACCAATCGCGTCACAGCACTGTTGTCGTGTTATTTCCACGAGAGGCGCTAGAGTGTGCTCACGGCGCGGCACGGCGCGGAGCGGGACTTTTCCCGCGCATTTCGCCGCTCGCGACGAAGGCATAAATATATGTGCCACGTCGCGCGCGCGTTAGGCGTCGATTTTGATGTGTCCGATTATCTAAGTTAAACCTCACTCTCTATAATATCTTCTTCGTTGCAAAGCACCACACATTTTTCTGCATCGTAACTTTCAGTTTCGTCAGCACTGGTAAGCTCTTCCATCAAGTTCGGGTCTGGTAGAGGTTTTAGCAATGTAATTGCGACTGCAGACAAAGGAATTTTACATCGCTTTTTTTGTCGTTGCCGCAGGTGAGCATGGGAGATTACAGGATCGGATGACTCCAAGGCCCTATGAAATAAATCAGTCATCGTTTTAACCCTGTCCATTTTTCGGCAGTGATGCTCACGGTGGCTTCTCCAAAACTTATTCCTTGATTCCGACGCCTGCTCTGAGAGCATTCCAATGCGAAGCGATGTTAAATTAATTATTGCCCCATGCACCAATATTTTATATTTTATAGGTATAGTTACTGTCATCGGATGCCATTCGTAATTTTCTACATATTTAAAGGCGATTTGTTTACAAAAATCGCCGAATGTATTGCCATCGATTGGTAGACCACTAGACATAACGGTCGAATTGAGAAACCTCCTCCTTTTTTGAAGTCGGTTAAAAAGTCATCTAGTAGCCACTGGTCGAGGTCGAGAATTTCTGCAAAAATTTGACGATTCTTGTCGGACAAAGCGATTCGCGCAGTATTGCCGTCATTAGTGCTGCCAGAATTTGGCCGAACAACGTCTACTAGTAAACGTAACTTTTCTCTAATTTGTTGCTGAACAGCTTTTTTGCGAGCATCTATAAGGCCTTTTTCTTTACCACTTTTTTATAAGAAAAATGCAAGAGGAACTCGAGCACTCGGATCCACGCATGAAGTGGACTCACACCATGCTTAAGGACATCAATATTTATAGGTTGCTCTAAAGCTAGGTCAATATTGTTAAATTGCGTCGCCGTTAAACCACAATATGGGCAACGCATTTGGGAGGAAGTATGTAAAATGGTATTTAAAACTTTACCATCAATGGCAGCTAAATTCAATAAGCAGGAAGTTTTTATTTTGTGTCCCTTTTTGGTTTCGCCTAATAAAGGTGAAAGATTATGTATTGCGTCTTCCCCTTTTGATTTTTCCGACATTATTAATGCTGCCGTTTCTTTCCTTTACTTCACACATACTGGTCTAGAGTACCTGTAGGACTGTGGGGCTGGATTCTTCCAGAGTATAACATTAATCGTTCTTACTACTAACGGAATAAATGTAGTTGCAATGAGGCTATTCTCTTCACCGCCTTCAGCATCCGAAAAGGCTTGTTTGTACAGTTACTGTCCAGCACTCCCATCAAAGCCCCAGTTTCCTTCTAACACACATTCCAACTCTTTCACAGTTTTTTTTCGCAATATTGTGTTACAACTTCATCGCTGACTCTCAATAATCTGTCAAATGTGTGTTGTAAAAGATCTTGGATAGGACTGAGGCTTCTCGCTCTGAAATTGTAACATTAGATGGATAGCAATCCTTTTTTGCTGCTAAAACTTTATAGTATGGAGGAAATGCAGGGAATCCGCAATCTTGAAGATCCTTATGAAGAAAATTGTAGGTCTCGACTGTTACATTTCTATCTATTACCACTGATAGCGCTTCTTTCGGGGTATACGGCCGAGGACAATTAGTTACTTTTTGTAAAATATTTGTTGGTGCTTCAGGTGCTTCTATAAATGTATATATAATCTTTTCTAAATCTTTTGGCTGGCTTCGATTGTAAAGAAACGCCTTCAATTGACAGTGATGCAGTAAAAGATTTCACTTTTTTATTAAAGGCTCATCCTGCAATTGCGTTTGGAGCCTTCGACGACTTCTTAATTGCTGCCGCATACTTAAATTCGCGAATGTTCTACTTTTTGGTGACAATGTTGAATCTTCAGCCATCAGCTGCCCGGTAATCATTATTTGGCTTAACCAGTCATGATGTTTTTTCTCGAAATGTTTCATTGTATAGTTACACTTTTTATACATGCTTTTACGTTTGCTTACAAATGTAGCAAGAACAGGAGCAAATTCTTTCTTAGTATGGGAGATATGGTAGCTCTCCCCAAAATATTCGAAAATTTTATTTACTAGTTCAGGTCTTTGAATTTATTCGTAAACAAATTAATAACGTCTAATCTTGTCAACACTTTTTGTGAGGGCTGATTTTCCACGGCCTGTGCGTTTGCTGCTACTTCTAGAGATTGAAAAGCACCGACTTCGGTGCTATCCATAGCTTCGCTTGATATAGAGGCCACTTGCTGATCATCGTGTGCATTAGGATTGTCATGCCCCCCTGGCATTAAAGAGTCATCTGGTGGGGGCCCAGAAAGAACATCTCCAGCAGAGCGGGTCAAGTTCTGCTGAGTTAGAGTAGTCCCATGGGTCGTGACCGGCTCCATGATTACTAACAAATTCCGCTTACTATTGACTAAAATATTTGGTGGCTGCTCTCCTGCGTTACCGGGTAGGCTACCGTGCCTCTAAACAGATGTACGCAATAGACAAATGAAAACAACATAAGCCCGAAGGCATAGCTGGTGGTCAAGTTAAAAATATTTATGGGAGTTTTAGCCAGTACAAACTGTTACCGCCTTCACCGCGTGGAGGTACTCCCAGCTTATGTTATTGCTATTGCATTATGTGGATTTTGCTTGTCATTTAGCAGTATTTAGTACGTACTACAAAAATACTTAAATAACACAAAATGCCTGAATATGCATTTTAACGTACATCGATGATAATATTTTATTTAGATACCAAGCTGGTATCCTGGATTCTTCACGTCAGATAATCCAAACCACCGATTTTACTACAAGGTAGATATATTTTTTGGCAAAGTTATATAAAATCCGGATATAAATAAAAATTCAGATTTTTATTTAAAAGTAAGTTATATAAACTCCGGATATAAATAAAAATTCCGATTTTTATTTATATCCGGATTTTATATAACTTTGATTTTGACAGCCCTAACGTCATAAAATCCGGATAAAACTTAAAATCGTTGTGGTTTCCAAGTTCCATGGAATTGGGATGTGATGAAATTTATGTGGTGTGTTGGAGAAGTTATCGAAATAATTTCAGTATAAACAACTTTTCCCGAAATTACGGAATTTTCGAGAAAAATAAGAAAAACTAAAATCCGAAAAACACGTAAAAATATATCTGAATCAAGCAAAGTTACGAGGTTGATTTATGCACTAAAATACTCGGCATAGATGCGCCATCAATGTACCTAACGTCGTTATTTCTATGACGCTTAGATTAAATGTTTTTTGTTTTCTGAAAATCGAAATAAACTTTGGTCGATTTTCAAAAAATTATAACTCAGAAACTAGACTTAGTGGCTAAATGGGGATACGAAATCTTGCATTTAAGTGATCATTTCTGTCAGGATTTTCAATAAAAATGGGATGTCCGAAAACGGGCTTCATATAACACTGGCCGTTACTCCAAGTGCGTACGATGTGGCTACGTTTTGAGACAATTGAGTCTGGTTCGCACCTAAGACCCGACTGATTATAAACCTAGCCCTAAAGTAACTACCTACCTAGCAGCCTAGTTATCCTAGTCCTATAGTAATTACCTACTTAGTTACCACTCTAGTTTAAGTTGACCTAACGCCCTAGCCTACCATACATACCATACCAAACGTAAGTTACGCTGGTTTTACGTGAGAGAAGTCTGTTACAAGGAGACCTACGGTAACAGACGGAACTTGGGTAGGAATAGGGGTTTGTGTACGTCGTGCAATGTACACAGGAAATGGTTTTCTCACGGCCGCTCCCGCAGACTCATAGGACCGATGGTGGCTAAAGGAGACACCTTTGGCCATCATCGGTCCCATGAGTCTGTGAGGCGAAATCGCGATGTTAAAGTTATCCGCGACTTAAGACCATAAACCCGACAACAACTGTCGGGCAGTAGCCACCAGACACGACACCCGTGTGCTCGGCGGATCCTCTCTGTTCTAAGGGGTATGAAGGAATTTTACAGCTTGTTGTTCATTACCCCTATCTATACCCTAAACTATACAACGAGAACATTCGTGCGGGAAATCAAACAACTGTCGAGTGGTCGCATGACTGCTGAGCATGTCAGGACCTCGGTTCGATTCCCAAGTCGGGCAAAGTGCTATTGGGCTTTTCCATCAGGAATTTCTCAATAGCAGACTCGTGCCCGGTAGATGGCAATAGGCTCGCCCATTCTTACCTATACTATTAAATGAGTTTGTAATAACTTTCTCGAAAACGGCTCTAAAAGATGTGAGCTCGGTCGCCCAGGGACTGGAACTTAAACATGTCATGGCATGTCAGAACCTAACCTGTAACAAGTCAGGCTCAGGAATCTCTCGTAGCTTGTTCGCGCCGCGACATGTCAGAACCTAAAACTACTTAGGTTTGTTTTGTAACGCTTTAAAAATAATTTTATATTGATACTAGAAAATAAAAATATTACTACTTAAATGTTTAACAGAGAAACCACGTTTTAACTTATAAACAGTGTTGGCTGCAACTAGTCAATAATACTTTTGACAGATTAGGTAACAGTTTTAACTGAAACATAAAAACATGAATTTATAAGTTCCTTGCATGAAACATACTTGCCACAAAATAAATTGTAGTAACAATTTCACAAAAAACTGTACACAAGCTTGCAGAAAATTTAAACGAAAACCTATTTAATTTTACATCGTTTGAATTGGACAACCCAAATAAACTTAATCGCTAAATTAGAATCTGTTGTTTTATGTGATACGGCTGCAAGCTGAAAGTAGTTTACAACTTTCGTTCGGTCACTCACCGCTAGATGGCACTAGTAGTATTTGTTTGCGTGCGAACAAACTCAACATTTTGAATGTATACATAGAGTATTTGGTAAACTGATGTTGACTTTGTGAACGATTTAAATCGGTACCTACAGCATTTTTTTTCAGGAAAGTTTTGAGATTTGGGAGGCTACTCAATTCTGCTACAAACTATAATAACAATAAGCAAATGCTCGATTAAGACAGACACGTTGAAAATTCACTAGTACGAGTTCCATTTTTTTATGCTTTAATATAATTTTTGACCTTTAAGAACAGAACTATAATTTCGCACGAAATTGTGTCGACTCCGTGGCGCAACGGTAGCGCGTCTGACTCCAGATCAGAAGGTTGCGTGTTCAAATCACGTCGGGGTCATATCAATTCTTGTTTTTGGTTGTTGAAAACGCAAAATTTCTTTGTTAAATTTTTAGATAAAATAATTGTTGTTTAACAATTGAGGGCCATTACATACATAATTATTTATTTTTTCAAGTTAGTTAGTTAATACTAGTTAATACAAAAATAAGTACCAGCAGCAAAATTTGGAGATGCCGGGGATCGAACCCGGGGCCTTTCACATGCAAAGCGAACGCTCTACCACTGAGCTACATCCCCTATTGGACATACAATCGAAATTACCCACTAGGCTACCCGTACTTTACAACATTTAATCTTGGTTTAGCAAAGATCTTGCTCCCATGCATAGAGCAGAAAACAGGCAAAAACAGGGACGGTTTCAACAGAGTTCGTTCGCCACAGAACAAAGCAAACACTCAACAGAGACAACAACAACGGAACAGAGGCAAACGAACTTTGTTGAAACCGTCCCTGTTTTTGCCTGTAAGCGTGTTTCACAACGAGTAGGAAGTCACACTTCTATTCGCCCTTCGCCCCGACTCCAGTTCAAATAATGTTCAATACAAGTTAATAATTATGTTTAGATTATGAATAAAACCTGTGGGTCCATACTAAGACTTTCATGCCCTGTAATCATTAGTGATCGAAGCCTGTAATTAAACATTTAGTAATAATTAGGTTAAATCATAGTAAAATAATAGTAAGGAATAACATGTTTTAATGTTTGTAGGTAGGTACCTAAAGGCGATAGCTGCCTGTGTAACGACATAAATCGTGATTTGTGTACAAATAGAATAAGATCGTTTGTATACTGTTTTGTAAACCATAAGTACCAATAAAGACCTTGTAAAATGAAAAAATGAAATCTAGTATGTACCTACCCATCCCGAGTGTAACACGGGTAAAAAAACTTTCCGTGCATCGCTTGGTAGTTGTACGGGATTTTTTAACCCGTGGTAGATACAACTGGTAGTAATAGGTACTGGTAGAACCACGGGCAACAAACGACAACATCCCCAAATCGCCGAACAATAGAGTTGCCACAATATGTCTCCCATACAGAGAGATGTGTCCCGAATCCATAGGGTCGAGAGCTTCAAAATGAAATGAAACAAAAGCATTTTGTGTAAGTAGGTAAGTAATTAAATAATTTAATTCCTGAACCATTGTTTTTTTTAATGAATTGCTCACAACACCTTATAAAATATACCCTCTTCTTTCTAATCGTAATAACGTTTTCATGCGGAAGTCATCGTTGGCCACCTAACACCTATCGATTAGCTACTTACTCGTAAGTATCTAACAAAATAAATTTATTTCGAACTGCTCAAGTAAGATGTGGAACACTAGGTAGGTACTATTAGTGACCTGTGTGACCTGTGTCCAGTTGTTCTATGAAACCTGTGATATGCAGTAAATAATGTAATTAGTTCAAACATAAACGTGCACGTGATTGTGTTATGAACAAGTGTCACTTCTACGTAGTAGTTTATTAATAATAACTTAAACAATAAAACTTTCCACGTCATAAGGCCTGTAGGTACTGCGACTTGTTAACGCTAACTTTGTCGCTTGCTCATCATTCCACTAATCCACACTAACCTTACCACAACCGCGCACTACACATTCTGGCAATGGTTTTTTTTCTATTCATCACATTTGGATATTTTACATTTTTGTATCTTCACCATTAGCCTCCGTCTATCAGATTGGAAAGCAGATCTTACGACATGTCAATGTACTTAGTCTTTCTTATTTACTCTTAAACAATACGTACGTCCACAGTGAGCAAGTCGTACCGTCGTACGTGAGCGCAATACGGCAGTACCTACCGCGCCTCCGCCTCCATGATGAACTCGGTCATCATCATCTCCATAGAGGGCGCCACGCCGTGCGCCACGCAGGCGTGCTTGAAGCACTCGGCCACGTGCAGGATGCGCCAGCAGTGGTCCTCCTCGTGGTCGAACTGCTTCTCGCACGCGTGGATTAGGGACACCATCTGCCGCGCCAACACCTCGCCTGCACACACACACACACTGACCATATGGCGCTTTCTAGTGGGGAATATTCGACGAAAGAGTAAAATGTCGGGTCATTTAGTTCCCTTCAATGTGGTTGAGTTGAATGGCGCTGATCCATGCGTCATGTTCGTGAACGGGCGCTGTCAGTTGGGACTGGTCATCTCTTAGCTGTCACGGTTTATTTTAATTACTTTATTTTTAAATTGTTAGTTTAATCTTTTACTCTGGACGCTCTTAATGTGCACGTCTTTGTACATCGTTCTCACATACTTATATGTATAATCTCAACATGAATGATGTAACCAAGATTTTGTAACAATATTTTGATTAAAAAGAGTGTCCATGGAGTTTCTTGCCCATTCTTCTCCATAGAGATCTACGATTTGGAATGTGCAACTACAGTACTTTCGCAAGTTATTATGCCTTGTGAATGTGACTTTAGCTTAGCTTTTTTGTTTTTGACTTTCAAAAGTGCCTGTAATGGTCTAATTGAAATAAATGCTTTGAGTTTGAGTTTGAGTTTGAGTTTGTCTGTGTTTAAAGACAAGTATGAGAGGCCTCGGTAGAGAGAATCTTTTTGATCGGTCTTTCTTCCGCGGTAAATAGTGTAAAAGAGCTTACCAGTTGGGGGATGTGAGTAATTGTTATTAGTCTATGACCACAGCAACGATTCCAACAACATTCAACATGGCAACAATAGGTTTGGACTAACCGTTGGGGAAGGACTGTATGAACTGCTCGGTGTTGTCGTGGTGCATGCGGCTGGAGTCGGTGAGCAGGTTGAAGTGGCGGCTCATGCATTGGATGGCGCAGCCCAGCTCGCGGTGCTCGAACTTGAAGTCGTCGCGCCAGAAGTGGAAGAACTCCTCCATCTTCTCCTCCGTCAGGTCACTCTGCAGGTGGCGAAAAATAAGAAAGGGAGACCGATTAGTTAAAATGCTAAGAATAGTAGTTATTTATTTCGTAACAAATGCATTGTGTTGAACATTGCAGTGATGATAAATAACACCAATCTACAAATTTAGTTCCTTATGAAGTTTCAATAGACATCTATAGGTAGATGCTTCTGTTATCATGAAATAATGAAAAAAAAACCTTCAATTCGCTTTTGTTAGTCGGAAACAATTAGCCGTAGTGAAATTTGTCTTTGATTGATCAGTAACTAGCTAAACAAACACCTCCTGGCGACACTTGTCGAGCGCCTGCCCGAAGCCGAGCGTGACGTCCTTCATGACGTTGATGTCGGCCAGCGCCGCCGCCGCGGCCAGCAGCACTAGCAGCATCACCTGCGTCATGTCTCCTGAAGTCCTGGCTGTCACTGCGGCTCCCCACGGCGCGCGCGCTCATATAGCGGCCGCTAGATGGCAGGCAGCCCTAATGCGTGTACGTAATGTGTGTCATTAGGGGGGTGGAGCCGATCACATACATCGCCACTTACTATTTTGTAGTTTATTACATTGTCGGTTTGTACTTAGTTTGTTTGTGTGATACTTTATGTTGGTAGCAGTGGTCCTTTTTGTTGATGATATTTACGCCTGTTTAGCTATGACAGCAACAAGTTATTTTCGCGGCCAACGCTTCTATTAGAAAGGCAGTAGGCTCAACAACGCCGTATGAAATTCGCATTTTCTTAGGTTGTAGTCCAACATTTCCATGTTTGTCGAGCTTAGTGTCTTTTACTAGGGTATTTTAATGTTACAAAGAAAATTAGGATGGTTTAGTGACTTCCCAATTACTATAATTATTTTATGCCGACCACAAATTTTAATCAGTGATAGGGAGAACATAGTTAGGAGTAAATACTAGAAAAATATATTAGTCAATGTATTTAAAAAAGATGTAGCTGATGGGGCGTGTCAGCTAACATAGTGTTTACACAGTTGACCTCGGCACGAGAGGGAATCATTAAGAGTGGCTGAGAGCCCGTTCATTAGCGGTCAGTAATTAGCCCCCATCAGCTCGGCAAATAAGTGAGCGTTTTTATGATAACATGTAATTGATACCGAGCTTCATTGTCTCCTAGTACATGTTCATGTATGCGTTACATTGTGTCTTACGTAGGTAAGTGGACTGCATCTCAGTTATTGTTCACTAGCGCGCGACATTCGTCCGCGTGAATTTATTATAAAAATAATACTTCCCTATTTGAATTGGATTTTGTCACGGCATTAAAAAAAAGCTGTCATTTTGAAATTACAAACACACATCAATTTTATTTATTTCTATAGAGTATAACTGTGCTCTACCAAATACAAGCTGGCATTCTAGCTCGTGACGATCTAAAGCTTACCTATTTCGGACTATGGAATGTTCGAATACAGCAGAACTACCTTTAATATGTATGTAGTTTTGAAAATGTGGTCCTGCGAACCGAATGAGTTCCGTCAGTCGCAGTTGTGATAAGAACATATCGTTGTTCGGAGTTGGACGCCCGATTCTACTTCGAAGTGGTATATTAATAAATGGTGTTCATCCCGACTTCGTGTGAAGCCGGTCACGTCCTAGGCCGGATGCGGCGCATACGACGGTACGGCACGGTAATCGCATATACTAAAATAATATAAAATAGTAATCGCGCTAATTGCGGCCTGGAGCGCGTCCCGGACTCCCGGCCAACGCACGGCTCTCGTCACAAGCGCGCACAGAGCCACATAACGAAGGAACCTCACCCTCGCGTGATGCTGCCTGTTCCTAGGTCGGGACCATCGCCGTCACGTTGCCAGCCCTGATGAATGATGGCAGGAACTGACGCAACCTTGTGGAATTGGATTTGCAAGATCGAGACGAAATGTTCCCTTTTTTGTAGTAGTTATATTAGTAGTATTTTGATTGAGCGTAATGAATTTGTTTTTTAACTTAAATCTCTACCTTGTGACAACCGTTATTTGTAAATAGCCGGATTTTGTCAAAAATGCAGGAATGCACACACAGAATGTTAGTTTTCCCACCGACGACGGTTAAGGTTAACAATTTTATTTTAGTAAATTGTTGTTTTAATGCGTCGGGACAGGTTTGTGGCGCTCGTGAGATCTGCGCAGATTCGCGTAAGCCCCTCCCTGGCGCTCTACACCTGCACACCTGCACACCGCCGCACTTATGAACAGAGTAAGTTCGTAGCCGGTATCCATGGGTAATTATTTGCAATAAGAATGCGACGGCGTGATCTGTTTTATATTAGAACTTCGATTGCATACGTAGACAGACACCAAGAACAGGTTCCCTGCTTGCATTATAGGTACCCGACTACACTTCTTGGGCATATTGCATTCTTGAGTTTTTCCTACAAACTGCTGATGGGCTCGCACGGGCAGAGCGCGGCACAAAGCGCTGCTGTGCCGCACCCTGTAGTCCTTGTAAGTACTGTATGTAGTTATGTACAATATTATACTTTCATGCTTTCTAGTAGTAATTCGACGTCGCGGGTGATCATGATGGGTGCCGGCTGCCGGCTGCGTGGGCGCACATATTAAAACCTTACTTAATTAATCTCTACATTAATTAGCGTGACATTTGCTTCCCGGTCGGCGCGGGCGATCAAACGCGCTTCAAACTGAAAATACGCAAGTTGTAGCTACTGCACTCGGAAGCACTCGACTTCCTGCACTTCCATGTGTTCTTGCGATCGCCAAATTTCCTCCATCCTCCTTCAGTTATGCCAGCGCAGGGAAAAACTGTCCCAGGAATCCCATCACCATCCATTCTGAGCCCCCCCCCCCGAATAGACATTTTTCATCTAAAAACTAAACTGCAATGCCTACCTACACGGTCAAAATGTGTGGAACGACTGATTTTTTTTAATAACTGATGAATGAAGTACTGAATACGTAGTAAGTGTAGTAACCGTTTTCGCGTCGGTGTCCCTTCCACCCGGTATAGTTATGAATACAATGCGTCTGTCATCAAGTTATGCAGATGTGGTTGTCAAATAGAGTGGTCCCACGTGTGCGGGGTAGGGGGCACCTCTAGCGCGAGTCGCGGGTGGTCCGAACCGAGCGGTCGTTTAGTGAGCGGCTCGTAATAACATAAGTAACTGCAGCTTGTGATAACAGCCAGGATGCACACTGTGACCAGATGCAGGGCTCCGGCAGGACGGCAGATTGAGATTCCATGACATGGAGATTCCCCAACATCCCATTACTCTTAAATTTGTCTGATTTTGCACCGTGACACTATGTGCGGTGCGACAGGCTGTACGTGGACTGTCACCGGTCTGCCTGACTTCTCTGCACGTCAACTGCCCTGCAAATGATCTACTGTACTACAACGTAGAGCACTTGCTCAATTCCTTTTATCAATTATAGGTAGCTGGTCAGAAAACGCGTCGATTTATGTATTATCAGAGCAAACGGAATGTCTCAATAATTTATAGAACTGTTGGTAGCACTAAGATATCCGTCTGCGATGAGGATGTCGTGGACGTCTTGTGACAAACTGCTGCATAACATTAATAACAAATGGATTTGACTTTTATGCCATTGCATGGAAATTCATATAGAAATGTACTGTTACTTTATAACAGCGTTTAATTGAACAGATCCCAGAATTAATTACAGTAAATTAATCACGTGTGGAGAAATCGCCACAAAGAATCTAAAACATTAATTGAATTGTGTTTAGAAGAGGTTATAAAATCAATTAAAAGGTTATAATCAATTAATAGTTATTACGCAGGCCGGTGGGCCGGCTCCTTGAGAGCTATAAACTGATGAATGGTTTCTGTAAAAGGTAATTAAAATATTTGGTGTGTGTTGTGTGAGCACGCTGAGCGAAGGCCAGCTGCGGGTGGGGTGCGGGTGGGGTGCGGCCGGGGGTTTGCGGCAATTAACCGTATAATTAGCATTAATGTGTGTGTTTGATGTGGCCGCCACCGCCGCCGTGTGTGGTACGCTATGCGAGGACTGCTCTCGACTCTCGTGCGATTGCTACTTACATAATATGCACAAGCACTCGAAACTTATGTCCAATTGCTAAGATGTCAGATAACAGGACCAAGTAAGTACCTAAGTACCAATTTACTGATGATAGCTAGTCAGTCTTAAAGTTCCATCGACCGAGCTATATGTCGAAGTCTCAAAAGACCAGACGGCACCACCAGAATGGCGCAGCTAAACATTTATAGAAACGCCGACTAGTTCATAAATAGACGCTATCTTATGTTACTGCTGGAGTGGCTACCGGCTACCGGCCTCGAGCCTGCCCGTCGGTAATCGGATATTCGTTTATTACCATAAAACTAGACAAATTTTATGGAAGAGCCGTTGATAGCCCGACATATTTAGTGGGCGACCGACTGCTGGGCTCAGCTTATGTATACATCGACCATCTGCTATGAAGAAATGTTGGAACGTATTACATGAGTGACGTCTTTTCTTAATAGACAGCTAGATAGTTTGCTGGAGAGTTTGTTCTGTTACTTCTCCTTAACTAAAAAACTAGTGTTTTAGCGTCAACACTCAACATCTACGCCACGTAGTCGTGGACGGTCTTACCTACGTAGATTTTGAAGTTCAAAATGTGCTTGTGACTTAGCCTAATTTGATAAATAACTGATTTTTAATTAATTTTAATAAATTAAATTAAATTAATTTTAATAATACAATGCATGATTTTTTTTTCAATTAGTGTTATAAGTATCCAAAATTTGTATGCCTATTAGGTTAAAGATAGCAATCCTGACATCCAAATTAGACTTAATTACATTGTGCCTATGTTTCACAAAATAAATAATTTGAATTTGAATTTAATCTCATACATTACTGTCACTGGTATACTAGTAGGTATGTTGTAATCAATTAGGGATACACTAATTAATAACCAATTATCTATATTTTACGTTCCCATTGTCACTTCGTCATTAGTTTATAATTAATTTGCGATCAGCGACTGTGAGAGGCTGAAATGAATTAGCAATGAAGTATTTTGCCATATCTGCGCAGTTCACTCCGCGACCGAAGACGCGCGACGCGGCGTTACGAAATGTAGGTACACCAAACAATATGGTGCATATATTGGCATCCTGAATCCTGATGGATGGATGCTGTAACCTGCGACTGTAAGTACCTTCATCATACATAATGAATGATCTTGTGATGGCAAGTAGGTATAAAGCCAAGAGAAGATTAAAACGCCGTCCTTCCGAGCGCAATCTAACTGCGTACAGAATGTTGCTAAGAGACGCTACTTCCACAATTCTCTCGACAACCGCAACTCTTCTGAAGTCTGGAAGTTTCTAAAAACTGTCGGCATTGGCAAGTCTCCAGTTGTTTCTGGTGATGACACCGACGTGTGTGCCCTTAACAAACATTTCTCTGTACCCCCTGTTACTTTGGATCCGCACGTCAAGTCAGCTACTTTAAATAAACTATCCGGTTTGCCTTTACCGCAATGTTCTTCTTTAAGCCCAGTGAGTGAGAATGAGGTTAAAAAATCGATGTGTGCCATCTCCTCCACTGCAGTTGGTAGTGACCTCCTCTGCTCAAGAATGATCTGTCCTCTCTTTTCTCCTATCCTTCCCGTTTTGACTCACATTTTTAATTACTCCTTGTTTTCTTGTACTGTTCCAGAGGTCTGGAAACAAGCCCATATCATCCCCTTACCTAAAATTCTAAACCCGGCCTCACCGACCGATTTCAGACCAATTTCCATCCACCCTTATCTCTCTAAAGCTTGAGCACATTGTACATCAGCAACTCACTGCCTTCCTTTCTAGGAATGACCTTCTTAGTAATTTTCAATCTGGTTTCCGTCCTGGCCATAGCACTGTAACGGCTCTTTTAAAGGTTACTGATGATATCCGCTGGGCTATAGACCACAAGTCTCTTACTTTACTCGTACTTCTAGACTTTAGCAGCGCCTTTAATTCTGTTGATTTTGACATCCTTCTTGGGATTCTTATATCTATTAATTTTTCCTCTTCAACTATTGCTTGGTTCGACTCCTATCTTAAAGGTCGCTCACAGCGTGTTTGTCTTGATGAGTCCTTTTCTGATTGGTGCCCTCTTAACGCGGGAATTAAGTAAGCGACAACGGAGGTATTTAAAAAAATAACTTTATTCCGACAGAGTTACAGCGTAACAGTAATTAATCCTATATAACAAAATCTTGATCTTATATACTAACTTTATTGCTAACGTAGTACATCCACGACGTGATCAGATATGACGCATGCCCTAGATAATTACGAGTGCTGACAAAGCAATGGAATATTTGGAAATAATACATTTAATAAATACTTATTGGCTGACAAAGCTAATATTGGTAGATTGGGGTTCCTTAACTCCTCCCTCCCCAAGAGAGAAATTATCCGAAGGTGTCGCAGACGGTTTCGGAGAATTTCGACAAAAGTTTATAAACTGAAATTTATACATAATAAAGATAACTATTGCTATTACAATGATTGCATACTCGAAGATAGTCCATATACTAATTTCTATTGTCACTGTTTGGGTCGCATCGTCTATTTCACTAAATTTTGCACTTTGTAACACTTCCTTCACATCACTAAAGTCCACATTTCTTAGATCCACTTTCTTTGTTCTTCTTTGGATGTCCTGTTGTAGCTCTGGCATTTGGATCAGTGGCAGCTGGAGACTAGAAACTGTAGTGTTTGTGGTAGCGGCTACGATGACTTCGCCTATTTGTGTCTCGCATTGTTGGCCAGGTGACACGATGTAGGTCCCAATAACAGTGTATTTCCTGATTTCTGTATTGCAATTCTCGGTGATGATGAGATTTTCTTCTGAGTAAACCAACCATTGGTTGTCGGTTACTTTTTGTATCTTAGTTTTTTCTATTTCAATATGGTTCTGTATGCAGCTTCTGTAGTTGTTCTTCATCAACATTATTTGTTCAATGCAGGTCTCAGTTGGATACTGGGCTAAATTAGTTTCAGCGCAAAGAAATTTGTCATTTTCAATTTCAGCACATGAGCTTACCACGGGCCTGTATTTCAATCTATTCACCATCAGGTAAGGGTATTTGGGTATAATAGTAAAAGTATTTGGAGAATGGAATATAGGGATGGGTATGACCTTGTAATAATTATATGTTTCATTATCTATTAGGGGGACTTCTAAAACAAAAACTAACATGTTGTTATTTATATATGATTTTAGTATGATATTACGTTCTAATTTAATTAAATTACGTTTGCTAACTGGGTATATTGTTCTAGCATGTTTAGTAATGACTTCTAACGTATTATATAATTCTGTACTATTTATAATGGATTGGTGCAATGTATTTAATTTGCTAAAGGCTATTGCCGTCTCAATCTCTTGTATGTTCTCGTAACAAGTTCGAAAGTTATTTAAAATTTGGTACATAGTATTCAATATTTGGAAAAGTTGGTTAAACCTGAACTCCTGTTCAACTAATTTTCCCATTTCATTGGTATGTAAACCCAAGTTTTTAATATTTGAATTTATTATTTCGGAGTTATTAACTAATTTATCAAAAGCCTTTTGCATTGATGATACTTTACGTTCGATTACATGCTCTTTGTTCTGAATTATTTGAATTTCTCTATCATATTTAATTGCATCATCTTCATCTAGATTTCCAGAAATAGCTTTGACCAGTGAGCCTAATGGATTGAACAAAGCTCGTTTATTTCTATAATGAAAAGGTAAGATTTGAAAAAATCTATCCTTAGTTAGTTGCATTAGATATTCTACTTGACTTTCTATTCCTATTGTTTCGTTACTAACTCTACTTTCCTTAATTTTTATTTTTAAATTACTAAAATCCCGAATGTTATTATCTATTTGTAAGCCTAATGATTCTAAGTCTACAGTTTTATATATTGTCCAGTAACTATTCCTCTTCACTGCTACTCCCCGCTTTATAGCTGCTATCCCCGGATTCTGACCGAGGTTTTGAAGGTCCAGCGCGAACGTTGACACCGCTAGTACCAGAAGTACCAGGCACGATCTGTGGAGGACGTTTTACATTTTTTAACGCTACTCTAGTTTTCCTTTTCTTTACTTCTACCGGCACTATATTTCTTTCAACTTCCCCAATTACTTTCGCTTTTTCGTATCGCGGTTTTTCTTTAGCTTTTCTAATCCTAGTATCTTTCATATAAATATTATCGTCTGGCTCAAGTACCGGTGTCGTTTCACCACCTTTTTTATTCATTACTTTAATTTTGTCTGTTTCTATTTTTTCTGTTATGAATTCATAAAGTATTTTAAGACGTTTTCTATGATCTAACAATAGTTTCTGAGTTAAATTCTTTTCTCTATCCACGTTAAATACATTATCTGAATAAGTGTGACCAAATACTAATTCAAAAGGCGTAAAATCTGTTGCTGAATGAATGGTGTTGTTATAAGCCATGATGGCATATGTCATAACAGATGCTGCATCTAAATCGCTTTTATCGTATTTTGCTAAACGGTAAATCTCAATAATGGTAGAATGAAATCTTTCTACTATTGCCATTGAACTGGGATTGTTTGGGGTCCCAATATGGAGTTCAATTTTGTACAAACTTAACATTTCTTTAATCAAAGCATTATTGAATTCTGTACCGGAATCACAACTAATTTTTCTAGGCAGACCATACATGCTAAAATACTTAATCAATGCCCTAACTATCTCCGGTGTACTCCTATTTGGCACCTCTATAGCTTGTGCTAACTTACTAAATGCATCTACTATAGTTAAATAATATTTCCCCTCTATATATAATAAATCCATAAAAGCTTCCTGAAAAGGGCTATCTTGCGTTTGTGTTAGCTGAATGTGAGGTTTGATCGGCTTTCTGTCATATTTCATGCGTTTACATGTTTCGCAAGCGTTTATGATTGCCGTTACCGTTTCTTTCATATTTGCCCACCAATAATGTCTTTTAAGTTTGGTTAAAGTTTCTTTAATACCTCTATGACACGTTTTCCCTTCATGGTATTTCAAAATAGCTTCTTTTTGATCTTCTTCAGATTCTGTCAAATTAATAACTCTCTCTGTACATTCTGTTAACTTAATTGAATCCTTTTTAAATAACTTAATTACCATGTTTGAAAAAGTTTTTCTAAAAGATGGATGCTCAAAGTATATAAAGTACTTATGTTTTGGGTCTATATACTCTTTCAAAAAGTCTTTAGCTAATTTATCGTTATTTGTCGGTAAGTGAACTTCAAGAATTTTTTGTTTATTATTAGAAATATCTTTTACGACTAATTCATTTTTAAACCATGAATGAACTAAAATCTGTTTTGGTTTAGTATCGATAGCTTCGTTTAAAATAGGAATGCCTTCGTTTTCTCTATTTGAAACTGAATTGGCAGTGACGCCGTCATCAGAATCCGAAAGTTCTATCGTTTCTATTGGAGTTTCGAGGTCTTTCAATTCGTTTTCTATAATTTTTTGTATTCGTTCTTGCCTATCTCCTACATTTACAAATATTGAATCTAAATCGTCGTCAATTGCATTAATCTTAATCCTAGATAAAGCATCTGCATTCGTGTTCTGAGGGCCTTTCTTATATTTTATTTCGAAGTCGTATTCTTCTAGCCTTAGTCGCCATCGCGTGAGTTTACTATTGGGCTCTTTCAATGAATATAGCCATGCTAATGGTCTATGATCCGTAAATATGGTAAACTTATTACCATACAAATACGGTCGAAAGTGCTTAACTGCCCATATTATGGCTAATAGTTCTTTCTCGATAGTGCTATATCTTACTTCTGTGTCACTCAAAGTTCTACTAGCATATGCTACAGGCTTATCTGAACCTATTGTTCCTTGTGACAATACAGCCCCGATTGCAAAATTGGATGCATCAGTGGTTAAGATAAAAGTTTTATTAAAGTCAGGGAACTGTAACAAGGGTGCATTTGTTAAAAGCTTTTTACATGTCTCAAAGCATTCTTTATATTCATCATTAATAACAATTTTGCGACCTTTCTTTAAACAAGCTGTTAATGGTTTAGTTATTGTAGCAAAATCTTTTATGAATTTCCTATAATATCCGATAAGTCCTAAAAAGCTTTTAATCTGTGTAACCGTTTCTGGTATAGGGTACCTAAGAATAGCATCTATTTTATCATTATTTGGTTTCAACCCCTCATTCGTAATAGTATGCCCTAAGTAGAGTACTTCCTTTCTAAGAAAATGCGACTTATCTAATTGAACTTTTAAGTTTGTTTGACGGAAGCGGTCAAAAACTGCTCTAAGTTTTTCTACATGTTCAGGCAAACTTTTTGAAAAAATGATGACGTCATCGAGGTATACTAGGCAATGTAAGCCTTGAAGGCCTCGTAAGACGTTATCCATTGCTCGCTGAAAGGTTGCGGGTGCTGTCTTTAACCCAAACGGCATTCTGTTAAATTCGTAATGCCCTGAAGGTGTGCTAAATGCGGTTTTAGCTCTATCCTGCTCCTGGACCTCTAATTGATGGTACCCGCTAGCTAAATCGAGGGTTGTAAAGTAGGTACTATTACCTAGCATGTCGAATAAATCGTTAATGTGGGGCAAGGGGTATTTATCATCAATTGTGATTTCATTGAGCCGTCTATAGTCAACTACCATCCTCCATTTTTGTTGGCCTGATGCGTCTAACTTTTTTGGCACCAAATGTACGGGAGCACTCCAGGGAGAATGTGATTCCTGGATAATGTTATCCCTTAACATCTTTTCAACTTGGCTCTTAATTTCTTTAGTTTGAACCGGTGGTAACCTATGTGCCTTAATGTTTATTGGGTCTTCATTTTTTGTTCTTATTCTATGTTTAACCTGATTTGTGAAGGTTAATGGAATATTTTCACAATAAAATATATCTTTGTATTCTCTACAAATTCCCTCAATAACCATACGTTCTTCTGAGTTCATGTGATCTAACTGTAATTGTTCTAAATTCGTTGTTAGCAATCTGTCTACTTCAATATTATTATCCATGAAATTAACATTAACAGATGGGTTCTGTATGTATGGTTCTACTTGGAAAGGTCCTGTAACTACTAAAGTTCTATTTTGATGACTATAATTCTGAATAACAGTTGTTGCATAACCTTTGACACACGTAACTAATGCGGCGGGCATTCGAATTCCTTCCGTAAACTGTTTAAAATCTAACACAGCTTCCCCGTCTAATAAGTTGACCGGGAGTCTTACTCTAAGTTCACTACGAGATGGTAGATTATATACCTCTCTCATAGGTGGTGAATATACGATGGGGATGTCAGTATTTTTTAAATGTAATATCTGACTCTCCATATTAATCTTTGCCTGTAATTGCTTCAGCAAATTGCTACCTATTAATCCGTCGTACTTATCGTCAACACTATAGACGTAAAACTTATGGAACTCTTTATTTCCAAACGTAACCGGTAATGGAATAATTGCTGTTTCACTATGAACGCTCGAAGCGTGAGTGCTAACAACTTCGAAGGGTTCATGCTGTAAATGATCTTTAAAATATTTATTCGCTATATAAGGGCTTATAAATGACCTAACACTTCCCGTATCTATCATAAAGACTGCTTTTAATTCTGGTATAACTATATGTGGTAAATTTAAGCGTTTATTGCAATTTATTTTTATTCGTTCTCTAGAGTAGAGGCCATTATGCAAAAATTTCCCGCTCCGGAATCTTCAAGAGAAAATTCCTGACATTCGTTATACGAATTACTTGAACTCTGTTCATCATTACTAGAATTATTTATGTAATTAACACGTCGCGAACTCGCAGTACGCATGGTAACGTCAGTATTCGTACCCGACGTAGATGCTTGCGCTGCAAAATTCGACGTGCCCGGTGCATGTGCCGCGGACTGTTGGCTCTGTTGTGCAACCGGAAAAGATGACCTACTTAACGGCGGTGACGAATTATTGTTGTTTGTACGATTAAAACTATTTTGATTTTTTTGAATATTATTACGCTGGTTATAATGCCTGGACTGATGCGAATTGTTAGGTGTAGATGTGCTGTTTGTAGCATTATTCGGTACATGTGTACTCGATACGCTTTGCGAATCTTTCGTTTGATTATTAGATTCAGATGCATTTTGGTAATTAGGCAAATTGGGTCTGTTAGTTCTACTAAAATTACGCCTATCGTTTGTTTTAGAATCATAGACTGCCTGGAAGTTTTGTTCGTCTAAGACTATTTTTAACGCGTCCTCTAACGTTGTAATGTCACGCAAACGAACTAATCTAACTAGGAATGGCGGTAAGTTAAACAAGAAAACATTCATCGCTCTGTTACTATAAATTATTTGCTTTGCATTACGTAGAGAGTCATCAATGGCAGTTTCTGATATTTTAGCGAATAAAACACTTCTCATCCGCTGTATTCTATGGCAAAAATCTAAATAACTTTCGCCCCTATTTATTCTACAAGATTCTAACTCCATTGCTAAACAATCCTCTGTGCGTGGGTCACCGAAGTGTTGGTTTAACAATTTCTTCAGCTCATCCCACGTATGTATAGAGTCTCTTTCGCCTACCAAACTGGCTGCTTCGCCTGATAACCTACTTGTTACTACATGAAATAAATATTCATTCTGGGCTACGGTTCCTTGGAACGTAGTCAAAATGTATTCACATTTTTTAATATATAAAGGTAACGTTCTAGCGTCGCCACTGAATATTGGTATGATGTTAACCAACTCCTGTGGGACACGGGCCACGTTTTCCATTGTGAAAAAGTTATGAAAATAATAAAGGCAACGGAAAAAAAAATCACACTAAAGTGTTACTAAAACTACTCTAAAATATTAATACAATTAAAAATCTATGCAAATATTATTACGGCGTTGTCCAATCCCTAATAATACACACACATAGACTTATTACAAGGTTGGGATATAAATGGAAGAGCTGAGAGGAAGGTGAAAAAGATTTACTCACAATTCCGCAGCTTGCTTCATGCTCCCTGAATTACTGCTGTGGCTGGTCCTCTTCCGTAACTCGAAGTGGCTTCTCAATGAATTTATTTGTTCGGCGATCTCTGCTAAACCGTAGACACGGACGTCGGCTGCTCCACGTAGAATTGTATACACGGCAGACTGACTACAGAGATCCTACCGGCTGCGCCAATTAAGTAAGCGACAACGGAGGTATTTAAAAAAATAACTTTATTCCGACAGAGTTACAGCGTAACAGTAATTAATCCTATATAACAAAATCTTGATCTTATATACTAACTTTATTGCTAACGTAGTACATCCACGACGTGATCAGATATGACGCATGTCCTAGATAATTACGAGTGCTGACAAAGCAATGGAATATTTGGAAATAATACATTTAATAAATACTTATTGGCTGACAAAGCTAATATTGGTAGATTGGGGTTCCTTAACTCGGCCGTGCCTCAGGGTGGCTTTCTCTCTCCTCTTATTTTTCTATTTTCATTAACTTTGTCACCAGAGTCATCACTTCCTTCTTCCATATGTATGCCGACGACTTGCAGCTTTATCATCATTTCTTGAGGGAAGATGCGGAAGCCACCGTATTGGTCATGAACAGAGATCTGGATTTAATTGGTGAGTGGTCACGGTCCTTTGGGCTGCAGATCAATCTTAAGAAATCTCAGGCCTTGATCATTGGCGGCAGATATATGCGGAACAGACTCGATGTTGCGTCGCTGTCTCCACTCAGGCTGAATGGAGTCCAGATAGAATTCGCAAAGAAGGCCAAAAACCTGGGGGTGATAATGGATTCCTACTTATCGTGGACTTCCCAGGTTGCTGAAGTAAGTCGCAAAGTACGATACGCCACGATAGTGGCGGTAAGTCCCCTCTTTGAGGAGTGGCTTGAGAGGCGCCACGGCGCCCTCACCTTCCGCCTGACGCAGGTCCTCACCGGACATGGATGTTTCGGGAGGTACCTGTACCGAATCGGGCGGGAGGAAACGCCCGGATGCTACAATTGCGAGGATCGACCGGAGGACACGGTGGAGCACACCGTGGAGGTCTGCTCTGCTTGGGCGGAGCACCGCCGTGTCCTCGTAGCGGCGATTGGCGGCGGCGACCTCTCGCGTCCGGCCCTGGTTCAAGCCATGGTCCGGGGCGAGAGGGAATGGGAAGCCGTCGCCTCCTTCTGCGAAGCAGTCATGCTAGCGAAGGAGGCGGCGGAACGTGAGAGGGAGAGAACCTCCTCACGTCCCAGCCGCCGCGGGAGAAGCACCGGGCGTCGGGGGCCACGCCGTGATGGCTCTCGGCCACCGTAGGCGCGGGCCTGTGGACGGCGAGTAATGGGCTAGCTCGCCGTCCGTCCGTCGTATGACGACGGGCAGGCCGTGTCGACGGCGCGTTCGTGTTCCACGCGCGCCTCAAAGAGATGTCAGCAAACGGGAGGGGCCCGCAAGGGCCGGTGCCTGCCAGGGCTGCGGGACTGTTCGAAAGAGATACCGCGGCCCTGGAACATAAAGGGCCAATGAAGGAACATGGGTGTTTTTTAGTCAGTAAGAGTCTGACACTCCCTTCCGCTCCGCCCAGAGCGGGAGGAGTCATTTGATGATTTCTCACCCCCCAAAAAAAAAAAAAGACCAAAATCTCCCTCGCGCAAACTCTCATCCAGCCCATTATAGACTACGCCGATGCGTGTTATTTGGATGCCACCGAGGAGCTTTTAAATAAACTTGAGCGTTTGCAAAAGATCTGTATTCGTTTTGTTTTTATGAGGACTACAAGAGCCAACTGATGCACACACACATTAACGCACGTATAGTAACAAGCGTTGGCCGGCACTGTCGGTGCACAGGCGTTTATGCACACATGCGTACGAATCATATTGCGAAATAAGTAAACGCGATTTACAGAAAATGTATTGATTGGATTAAAAAACTAAAACCGTATTATGTTAGTATATAGTTTGTTGAATGTTTTGTCAAAAAATCAGAACGATCTTATGTATTTTAATATGGTTTTTGTTCGTTAAAAGATTTTTTTAGAGGTATCTTTGTGTTTTTTTTCTATCAATTAAAATTAGTTTTATTATGTTTTCAGCACACTACTTAACTAGACTATATCCTGACAAATAACATATATTTTTTTGATTGTTTTAAGTGCAGTGAATCATATACTTTTAAGCATTATAAAACTCGCGTTTAGCTCTTGTAGTCCCCTTAACCTCAAAAAGTATGACCATGTTTCCAACTTTCGCAAGATACTCAAGTGGCTCCCAAACCGACTTCGCAGGAACTCTCGAATTTTGTGTCTGCTTTTTAACATCCTGCATAACCCTAAAACTCCATCCTATCTGCGGGAACGCTTTTCCTACTCCCGTCCCTCTGATGCACCTTGCAGGTCGCATCTTAGGAACCTCCTTAAATCCCCTCCCCACTCTACCGACTTCTACTCCTACTCCTTTACTGTACACGCTGTGCGGTTGTGGAATTTCTTCCGCCTGATATTAGGGACTGCCAAACTGTTGCAGTTTTCAAAAGAAGAGTGAAAGAACATTATCTTTTGCAATTCGCCATAGTTGCATAGGTATTTATTATTATATATTATATGTTTATTTATTATTATATATTATATTTTTTTTTTTCGTAGCTTATATTTGTGTTATATATTTTGCCTTTATACTAGTAAATATATTCTTGTATTGTATTTTATATTTAAATTCGTTATTTGCTTTGTTTTTATGTATTCTATTTTCTCTTCTTCTTTTACACACTATGTCTACATGTCTTTTTTTCTACTCTCCTGTCGCAGGTATGCTGGAAGAGATTTCTTTAGAAGTAAGCATCACCTTTGTACCTACTTTTTCTGTTCCTTTCTTGTTTTCTGTATTTAGTGTGTACATAAACTGTTAAATAAATAAATAAAATAAATGAATGATCTGAAAAATGAATGATGAGTGTGATGTTTGGTCAAATCAAAATCAAAAATAAAATATTTTATTTCACATAGGCCTAAGTGCCCATGCACTTATAAAACGTCGACAAAAAGGTGCACGGTTCGGGTTGGTCGTTTCCTATGGAGAAGAACCGGCAAGAAACTCCATGGTTACTCTTTTAGAATGATTTGGTTTTACAATATTAAATTAGCATGTTACAGCATTAGTACATAAGTATGGGGGGACAGCATAAGCCCGGCAGTAAGTCGTTGATTACTATACAAAAAAACGTAAAACAAGACAAGAGGTTAGCAAAAGTTAACATACATCTAGGAATCTACAAGATCTATACTGTTCAAACATTTACAAAAATATATATATACTAGCTGTGCCCGCGACTTCGTTCGCGTGGATGTCGGAACTTAACAATGTATTTATGCTAGTGCTTCTTTATAAACAACATTAGCTGTGGAACCATCTGGAGCGTACACAAAAAGGTTATTGGGGTTTACGCGAGAAAAAGCTACGTATAGTTGACCATGGGAAAAGCATCCAATACTTAGGTCCACCCCCGCAACGGATAATGTCTGGCCCTGAGCTTTATTAATTGTCATGGCATAACAGAGACTGCCTGGGAATTGCACTCGTTTGAAAGAGAAAGGAAAGTTGTTAGGAATTATAGGTACTCTTGGAATAAAAACAATATCACCAGCGCCGCAACCGGTTAATATTTCAGCTTCGATTATGTTTTGCTGCAGATTTGTGACTTTGAGCCGAGTGCCGTTACAAAGTTTGGAGGACATAAATTTTTGACGAGAATTATTGGTACACCGATTTTTAAAACTATTTTGTGGGCTGGAAGTCCGGGTGTGTTGAGGGAATCCAAAAATTCTACTGGGTAGTACGTGGAGTCATCTTCTTCCATAACTGTATTTATAGAGGTGTATTCTCTACTATTCCCGGACACATGAATCAATATTTTTAAATTAATTGCCGCAGCTTGGACATTGCGAGGAGTCAAAATAGCTCGCTGACATAGCCAAGAACCGGCTTGATATCCCATGTTTGTGGAATCTCCGTACACAGAAGACATTAGCTCCTGTTGTGATGTAACGCAAGAACAGAGATTATCAACCATATAATAACTTTTCCATCTTTTTGTACGGGGTATGTGCCATCGCCTATTTGTAACAATAAATTGGGAAACTCCTGTGCATTTTCGCAGCCTCGCAACTGTGCACGCATATGTACACTCAGGTGTGTAGATGATATATTGCGCCATAAAACAGAACTCTTCAGACAGGCAGGAATTTCTTCGGCTCTCGTTCCTCGGGGTACTATCGGGAGTGTCTGCCGAAAATCACCGCAGAACAGCCCCAATGCCCTAATGCCTCCCCATCGGCCGGTCATTTTGCCTTATGTCCTGTAAAGTTCTATTCACTGCTTCTACAGCTTTGCGGTTTGCCATAGTGCACTCGTCCCAAAAAGTTAAAACACAATCGCAAAAAACCCTTGCTTTATCGCTATTTCGCGATATGTTGCAAACCGGGCTTTCCGTGCGGTCTAAGTCGATAGGAATTATAAATGTTGTGTGTGCCGTTTTTCCTCCAGGCAATGTGGCTGCTATCCCTGAAGAGGCGACAGCAAGGGAAATTTTATTTTGGTTCTGTAGCGGCACTACAAAAAGTACTACAGCGCCATCTATGACGCAGAGGATAAACTAAAAATCGAAATATATCTAAATTCTACATCGCGCAAGTTATTCGCGACTTAAGACTATACAGAAGAACCCGACAACAACTGTTGGGCAGTAGCCCACCAGACATAACACCCGTCTGGTCGGAGGATCCTCCCTTTTCAATGGGGGTTGAAGAGCTTTACACCCTGTTCTTCATACTCCTAAATTTCCTTATTCGAGCCAAAATGACTTTGGTTAGGAAAGTTTTACCTGTTACGCCCGGTGCGTCTAAAAACAGGATTTCACCCGAGGCGTTTTCTACACTGCAGCATACCCTATCAAACGTCTGGCGCTGTTCCTCTGTCTTTGCGCAGCCATTTTGTAAAATTTCTGTGAGTTCCACGGGTTTTTAACTAATTTCTGATACGTAGTCTCTGTTTATACGTTCCCCATCGACTGTCGGTGTGGGCAAACAGTATTGACTGATCGGGTTCCCTGGTATACTTATCCAATAAGGACCTGTTGTGACAAATTTCACGTACCGTATAGGTCAGGAATTTCTCCATCAGTATTTAGTTGAACATGCCTCAATCAGAAAATGACGTCACACGCACAATGCCATCTATCGAATATCTATATTCAATGCTGCACGCAGTTGAGCTCTAGATATAGTCCAGTCTGAGTTCGATAGATGGCGCTGTTTTAATATTTTACTTCGGAAACACTATTATAATTTTATTAATTTACATTTTTCTTTCTTTTCATTTATAAGGTGTGAACTGATTACGATGAAACCAAAAACTTAATGTTACTTCAATTTACGCACATATTGTTGTGTATAAAAGTTACGGGAAGTTGTGAGACCAAGTGCACATAACCCCAATTTTACTTCTGTAACACTTTAAATTCAAATATCTTTTGATAGACTGAACCGATTGCAATGAAACAAAAACTAAATGTTACTTCAAGTTACGCTCAATCGTTGTGTATAAAAGTTATCTACATTGCTTTTGTACATTTTACGTGATGCCCGAACAAATACACAGACAAACAGACAAACAGACAAAAATTCCAAAAATGCTGGAAATGGGTTCTATTGGTTGTCCTTTAACACCCTGGCTATTTTTTTTGGAATTTTTTTCGATGTACAAAAACGACTTTTCTACAGTTTTATTATATGTATATAGAATAGATATAGATACCTATACAAAGGTAAGAAAATATTGTAAAAGACTAAATTAAACATGTGACACAAATATTGTCATCAGTGCTGCAACTATTCTGAATAAAAGGTGTTTAAATGATTTGAGAACTATTGTAAAAAAAAATCTGATTAAAAAGAAAAGAAAAAAAAAATGAGATTGAGAATATAAGAAAAGACTTGCTTGTTTTTGTTAATCTGAATTTGGGTATTACAATTTCATGTTTACTGCGTGTATTAATATTATGGAAGTCGCTTCTAATTTCGAAAAGCCTTCGGTTTTTGCGGACATATAAAATACATTCTAATATATAACGGGAAGGCAGAGTCAGAGAGTCAGTATATCGATCTCTTTAAATTTTGTCTGAGGGACTCGCGAGGACCCATTTTAAAGATCGCGCAGACTGCCCGCTTTTGTAAAATGAAAATTGAGTCAACGTCTGCCGCCGATCCCCACAGCAGAATGCCATAAGACATAATGCTGTGGAAATAAGCATAGTATATTAACCTAGCTGTAGCTGCATCAGTTAACTGCCTTATTTTCCTTACTGCATATGCAGCTGAGCTTAACCTACCCGAAAGACTTCTAATGTGCGGTCCCCACTGCAATTTTGTATCGATAGTAATCCCTAGGAATACAGTTATAAATTATTATTTAATTAATAAATTAACATAAATAAATTATGGTGTAGGTACTTGTACCTAACACTCGGGCAAAGGTTCGTTTATGTCTTTCGTTTGAGTGACTTTTTCAGAATACAATTCCTTCAAGTGCTGTTGTTGTTTCTGCCATTCATCTTTTGAAATTCGATTTATATGGTGAGATCAAATCTACGGCCAGAGGTTTAGTCTACCCAATGCAGGACCCAAACAGCTTGGTATAGTTATCTATAGTGTATTTGTACTGCATTTTATTTGTTTAGCAGTAATGAGAGGCACAATAAAGAAGTCATAGAACAGGAAGTGACGTCATAAATACAGCGGAACGGATGACCAATTATATTTGATTGAGCGGCGGCTGATCGGGGAACTAACGCAACGCTTAGGGCTCACACACACACAACACTCAACTGTTAGCCTAACCCATGATTCTTTGCATCGTAAAGGATACTGGACATGGATTTGAAGTGTGTACTGCTGCTCCATGAACCAACCTGTTACAAAATGTAATCATGTGCTTGGAGTTCTGAACCTTCACCGTCACCGCCTTTATAGATTATAGCTTCACAATAAAATATTTAATTCGATAATTTACAACAGGATTGTAGCGCTAAGAACACTTGCTTGAAATACATTGATGATGTTAGATAATAAGGATAAATGCCAACCGCCTCTTGTTATGAATGGAGAATGTAATCCGTAACTGCTACTTGCTTGTTCCAGCGAGCCGAGTGCAACAAGCACCTAACAACTGCCAAGTGTTGGTGGAGGACGCAAAAACAAGCGACGATCTGTTGTTGACGAGTGACGAGTGACGAGCCTCTCTCCTTTGCCGTATAACTACACAGCTTAGGAATGTGTCGTCGAGTCCGTTATGTCTATTGTGGCAGATGAGACGGACGTAGATGTCTGTAAACTGCACTAAACGATGTTGACTTGGAGGAAAGCGACTATCTTGGTCCATACATATATGTAGGTACCTTCGAAATCCATCATCATCATTTTCCTGCCCATGTCCCATGTTACTTGGGGTCGGCGCAACACGTTTGTTTCTTCCATTCTCCTCTGTCAACCGTCATGCTATCATTTACCTTGGCAATCCATAGGAAACAATTTACCTAAAGAGGGATAAGCTTCGTCAGAATTCAGACTGATGTGCAAAGATGTACTAAGTCATGGCTGAACTATAACATTTTTGTACTTTTCTACTGGCTTGGAATGGGTAACTTTTGTTTTGCCATTAGAGCTTTTGTATGTGTAAAATCCCAATTCGTCTGTTCTATGACAGTCCGACGGATTTTGAAGAAAATTCGTAATCCATTGCCTTTTATGTAAGTTGAATCGTCAAAATACTTTTGGGCTCGTGAGCGTATTACGTTATTATCCCGCTCACTTCATGATTGGCCAGCTGTAAAAGCGATACCTACCTCCTGTGCTGGCCGCATTCCTTATGGACGTGATGTTAAGTTACTCAGCTAGCGGTAACGTGCTGGACCCCGGCCCCAGACCTGTGTTCGGCCCTGCATGATGTCCATCGCGAGTCCGCGCGAGCCGGTTTACCTAATTGCGATGTGTTCCAAGAAGCGCGCTACTCCGCAGGACTTGCTCCGTATGGCTTGTAAATGTAAGGAGTCAATCAGGGCCGCTGCCATAGGCAGCCTTTCGTTCGTTTGATTATGAGAGTTCATTCGGCAACATGATGTACAAGCCTAATGGAATAAATCCTGACAATCCGACATTTAAATGATATCTACAATTTGATTGAGTTTCATTAAGAAGGCGCAGCGCGGCGACAGATATAATATGAGCGTAGCGTAGGTAGCACCCACCTATTGAAAAAGTCATGATATTAGCGCATGTTACAAAGTTTCCTGATGTGCTCGTTGCCCTCACAGTCAACTGTGATGCCCCTGATAAAAGTGATAAACTACGGTTCCCACAAATTAAACTTATTCCTTAGTTGACCCTGGCCATTGCTTTGGACTTCGGACTGAGTCGACACAAGGTAGCGATAAATACTTTCCGACAAGATCTTCTTTCTTTTACACGCCTGACAAAAATAACAAAAACATACTGCATATTATGAACACCTTAAGCGATCAATGTGTAGCCAATGTTCAAAATGTCTCAATCTCTATAAATAGGTATAGTCTCAACATGTTTTAATGAGCAAACACTTGGTGATTATTAATTCTCGCTGCATTTAGATAAGTCTGAAGTAGGTATGCACCTACAGGCTTATCATCCACGTCGCCTATTGCATGATGTCGAAACGGCCTCAGCGCCGCCATCTGACGGCGTCGCGGTGCAAGTGCAACCGCAAACAAGACAAAGGAGTTACAGAAGGTCCACATACTCGTAATACCCACGATAAAATCGTTGGTTAATGAATTGTATTCAGCTGCATCCGGTAAAACTGGAAGTGGACCCCAACATAGTTGGATAAAGGTTAGGCAGATGATTACGAATTGTAATAAAATTCTCTAGCATAACAATTTCTCAAAACGAATACATATTGTGTTGCTGCTATCAAATACAAAAACTTGGTTTGATGCACGGATATGATTTGACCATGATACATAAAATGTATGTGGTTAAAATATTTGCACTTTGCCATCTGGTCTTAAAATGTCGTCAAACATGTGTTTCAACATTTGAAACTTGGTCTAGCGTCCCATGGGAGCAGCCGCAGGGAAACAGCTTAGAGGGTTTTTCAGCAAAATGCATATTCAGCATGAAAACTTGAATAAGTAGGTTGGGCGTGATTTATTATTATTTATTTAATTACAACGGTTGTGTTACAAACCAATTACAGTAACTAAAATTATAAAAATAAAAAAACAATTATAACATATTAAAAAATAATAAAGTAAAGCAAAATAATTGAAGTGAAAACATAAATAAAAGAATGTTGCATAAATTCCCCTCACAGTAATTATCACATACCAATAAAATTTTCGTCCATCCATCAGCAAACAGATCGTCTGTTGGATTAGAATCCAAGAGATCATAAAGCGCGGCCAGAGTGCGAGGAATTGGTCACTTAGCACGTGCAACAGTACTACATGGAGGCACGGCAAACAGCTGTGCTTTCTGTCCCGGCAGTAATTGTCTGGAACAAAGAAGCGAGCCAGCACATTAAGCAGATCAGGAGCGTCAATAGCACCACGGAGCGTCTTACAGACTATTGTGAGCTGATCTCGAGCTCGCCTTACCTCTAGCGAGTTGTATCCAAGGCAACCCAGTAAGAATTTTGTCGGATAGAGGTAAGGATAGTAGCCGTGTTTCTGCAAATATACCTATGAAACGTTTTTTGAACCTTCTCTAATAAAAGTGCGTAAGTACTTTCATGTGGATTCCACATGCAAGAGCTGGTTTCCAGCTTGCTACGTACGAGCGCATTCAATATTATTTTTGCCGTGATTTTCGCACCCATGCCGGCCGAAAATCACGGCAATTACGCAGAACAAAACCTAACCTTTGGCAGGATTGTTTAGCTACCATGACCATATGGTCGTGGAAGGTAGCTTTCTGTCGAATGTGACTCCCAGATCTTTCATGGCTGTTGACTTCGTGATGGTATTGTTATTTAAATTATATTCAAAATTAACTGGGTGCCGCAGTAGACCAAATGTCATAGTGAAGCATTTGGACGAATTAAACTCCATGTTGTTGTCTACACTCCACTTGTATATCGAATCTATGTCTTGCTGTAGTGCCACTGTCATGCTCGGAGTTTATTTCCAAGTAGAGTTTCAAGTCGTCAGCATACAAGAGACATCTTGCATGAAGCAGAACTTGAGGAAGGTCGTTGACCATGATGAGAAATAATAAACGCCCCAAAATTGAGCCTTGACTCACGCCGGAACGCGTGTGATAGGTACCTGAAACGTACATACCAAGCCTAAAAAACTGCTGTCGATCACGTAGGTAGTGTGCAAAGAAACGAAGGAGAGATGGTGCGAACCCTATTTTGCTAAGCTTCATTAGCAGTGCGTCATTTTTAACCCTATCAAACGCCTTCCGGAAGTCGAAGTAAAGTACGTCTACCTGATGCCCGCGGTCCAAACTAGATGAGATATAAACTACTAGTGTCAGAAGATTTGTGTCAACTGACCTTTTTCTTTTGAAACCGTGCTGTTCATTACAAAGATGCTTGTTTATTTGCTCATAGATAGCATTATGGAGGATGTTCTCGAAGACCTTTGCAGGGGAAGACATAATTGCGATAGGGCGGAATTCTTCAACGGAACTTTTGTTTTAGGTTTTAGGGATAGGTGTAACTATAGAAAGTTTCCACTCAGAGAGATATGTACCAGTCTTCAAGGTTAAATTAAAGATGTGGCAAAGAGGATCAATGAAAATAATTCTTAAGTCTTTAACTATAACTAGGAAGGGCCAATATATAAATAATGTTGTTGGGGCCATTAGAACTGTTAGGTTTAAGTTTATTTATGCCTTTAACTATGTCTGCATGGCACAAGCGAGGTTTATTTATGTAATTGCTGTTACAGGAAAGGTCAGACGCACAGACGTGATCAGCATTACCTAAGCTGCGGAACGTCAGGCAGAAAAACAGCCGAGAAAAATTCAGCAAAAGCCCCTGCTGCCTTAATACCAAAAAGTTAATTAAAAGTTGAACCCTTGTATGTTATATTCGGTTCAAACCCACCCTTTGACCGCAGGCTGCCAATGTGTGACCAGAATTGACGAGGGTTTTATTTTTTTGTTCTCTATAATTCTCATATATAATATAATAAGGAATACGCATCTGCAACGGGTTTTAAGGCTTGCCCTGAGGCCAGAAAATAGCAATTAACCGCTATCGCACTTGGTTAGTTTCTATTTTTTATGGTGTTTCAGCTTGAGCCTTATACCCTGGATGATATCGCTTGTAAACCATACAGCATATCGCCTATTTGCCGATTTACATATAAAAGAGATTATAGATAATACTGTTAGATTCTAAAATCTCCTCGCAAATATTTTCATCAGAGAATAATAAATATAGTTGTTCGAAATCACATTTACCGAAGTTTCAATCATTGGCACTGTTTATGTTACTGGGCTCAATTGACACTGTCTAAGCGCATAGCAACGAACGACAGCAACTATGCCTAGTTATATCTATACGTATACCCTATGTTTGTTACAGTCCACTTACATTAAAAAATTTAGTAAAGAATAAACCATCAAAGTGTCCACACGTAGTTTTACTGTGCATAAACCAAACAAGCAATATACAACCTTATCGCCGTGATCATATGGTCCTATTTCGTTCCGGATATTGTCGCCTACCTGCGGCGGACGAGCGCGTCTCGAGAACAAAAGAAAGCGATAAGGATTCAATAGAAGTTTTATTGCAATATTAGTGGCTGGAATTGTGACTGTTGCAAAAATAAGAACATTAATTAACAAGTGCTTATAATATTCAGTGCGTGATCGGATTACGAGTAAAAACTAACTATAAGTGCTAGTTAAAGTTAACAAAGTGCAACATACCCGCTACTTGTGGACATTACACATCGAACAAAAAAAAACGTTTGAATAACGAGTTTTATAGCGAGTAAAGCTAATCTTACGAATATCACGATGGAAGATCTTCTGGAATATCAAGTTGAACTATTAGAAAGCTTAAAGAATGCAGAGAAGAACTACAAAAAGACACCGAAAGATAGGATGAAAAGATCTTATTTGGAGACGAGGTTAGAAATGCTTGAAGAGCTTTGGACTAACTTCAAAGACGGACACAAAAGTATTATTTTGAGCATTACCAGTGAAGAGCAAAGAAAAGATCCGTACTTTAAGGAAAAGTCATACGAAATGTTTCAAGAGTTGTACGTGCAATATAAGTCGGCTATTAAAGAGGCTCTCCAGCCGTTCCTGGATGCAGCACGACAAACTTCAATGCCTAGTGCGACTGAAAGTCAAAGGTCATCCTCCTCATCCTCGGACTACAACGAAATTAAATTGCCACAAATCAACATACCCACATTCAGCGGAAAATATGAAGAGTGGCAAACATTTTACGACTTATTCACTTCTCTCATCCATAACAATACGAAACTGTCTCCAGTACACAAGCTGCATTATTTGAAAAGTAATCTCACAGGAGAACCAGAAGTGATACTACGAAATTACACTACGACGGATGCAAACTACGCCGATGTTTGGAACGAGCTAATACTACGCTATAACAACAAGAGATATAATTGCAACGCTATTTTGAGAGTTCTTTTTACACAAAAATCTATACATACTGAGTCGGCGAGCTGTATAAGACATCTGGTAGACACAACTTCGACGTGTTTAAAGGCCTTAAAGAACTTGGACGTGGATACATGGGACTTGATGGTCAACTATCTAACCGTGTCCAAGCTGGATCCAGAATCACTAAGGCTATGGGAACAACAACTGAGTGCAAACAAAAGCGATCTACCCACTTGGCAAGATTTGAGAAATTTTCTGGAGTCGAGGTTCAGATCTTTAGAGATGATCGAGACCAACAAGCCAAGAATGTCGCAACCGAAACCGGCAGCCAAACCTAAGGTTTTTCATGTGAATGTTACAAAGGATGGAAAGGAGCGCGAAGTTAAATGTGTATTATGTGGAAGCGAGCATTACATCTACCATTGCAAAACATTCGCCGAAATGTCTACGAAAGAAAGACAGGAGAGTGTTATGAAGAATAAGCTCTGTTTCAACTGCCTCGCGCCATCGCACTCGGTGAACAAATGTCGACAGTCAGCGTGCTGCAAACGATGTGGACGTCGGCATCACTCCCTTCTACACTACGAGAGAGAGCAGAACGCCGAGAAGTCTAACGAGGGGACAAACACTGCTACAGGTACCGCTCGTGAGACGTCGGTAGGTAAGTCCACTCCTTCGTCTAATGTTGCGCATATTGTGTCTAATTTTTCAAGTGAGCATATACAAACGAATACTGTGTTACTAGCTACGGCTAAGGTGTTAGTTAATAGTAAGAATGGTTGTAAACATATGATTAGGGCCTTGCTAGACCAAGGGTCACAAGCGTCATTTATATCTGAGGCGACTGTTCAGTTACTAAATCTTACACGTAAATCAGTGAGTGGTTGGGTGTCCGGTGTGGGAGAGGGGCAAACGAAAATCAAACACATGGTTTCACTCTGCGTGAAATCACGCCACCATCCCAATGAGTCAATTAGAAAATATATTGTAAATGCGTATGTACTGCGTACACTGACAACACTGTTACCCACCGATAATCTTGGATTTCCCGATTGGGTAGAAATTCAAGAACTAGAGTTGGCAGATCCAGGATTCACTACACCAGGTAAAATAGATATTTTACTTGGAGCTGAGATTTATGGCAACGTACTGTTGGATGGTATTATCAGGCACCCTGAGGGCAATTTAGTGGCACAAAATACAATCCTAGGGTGGGTGGTATCTGGCAGGATGACACAAGAAACTACGTCAGCAAGGAAACACATCACAAGCCTACATGCTCAAGTAAAAGACGATGAGCTACTGAGACAATTTTGGGAAATAGAGAGGGAACCAAACAACATACAAAAGAAATTTTCAAAAAAAGAAGAAAAGTTCGAAGAATTTTATGATGCCACGACAGTGATAGACGAAGAAAAAGTGTTTAATCTAATAACGTCTAAAACAAGGGTGGCTCCAATCGATAAACAAGTCTCAATTCCTAGGTTGGAACTCTGCGGTGCGGCATTGGCAGCTAAACCGATTTTAGAAACATCTCAAGTTCTGTGTATACCTAAAAACAAGTTATTTGCGTGGACAGATTCCACAATTGTACTGGCTTGGTTAAAGGGTGGACCAAGCAAGTGGAGCACCTTCGTGAGCAACCAAGTGTCAGATACATTAAACACTGTAGATTTCGAGCAATGGGGGCACGTATCTACAGATATGAACCCAGCCGACTGTGCATCACGGGGCTTACAAGGTTCAGAGTTGTTGAACCATTCACTATGGTGGAATGGATCAGTTTGGTTGTCTAACCTAAATTTGAGTATTAGTGTTCCTAACCATGAAGATACGCAAGAGGAACGTGTGAGATCTTTAACTGCTATTCACAACACCGAAGAAGAATTAATTTGGACAAAATTTTCTCGTTTATCAAAAATGTTAAGAGTAATTTCATTTTGCAGACGGTTTCTTAATTTAAAATTATCTATAGCCAAACGTGAACTTTTTTCTAAATTTATTACGCCAAAGGAATTAACAGAAACTTTAAATAAATGTATTATACAAGTGCAATCCATTGAATTTAACGAGGATATAAAGCAGTTAAAGTCTCGTGGTTACGTGTTGAAAAGGAGTAAGCTTCGCAACCTTTGCCCCATTTTAGACAACAACGGAATACTAAGAGTTGGCGGGCGTATTCAAAGGTCTCAAATGGCCTATGATACACAACACCAAATAATTTTACCTGCTAAGAGTCATCTTAGTAAATTAATAATTAAAGATGCTCATATGAGGACAATGCATGGTGGTCCTCTAGTGATGCTTAATTATTAGAGGTCAAAATACTGGATCTTACGAGCTAAAGACCTAACAAAGAGAATATACCGTGAGTGTGTTACATGCATCAGGTATTCTAAGAAGAATACCACGCAACTGATGGGTCAGTTACCTGACGTGAGAGTAAAAGCCGACCGGGCTTTTAAATCAGCTGGTGTGGACTACGCAGGCCCCATAAACATTCGTTTCTCGCCCGGCAGAGGAGCTAAATCGTACAAGGGCTATATATGTTTGTTTATCCGTATGGTTACGCGTGCCATACACTTGGAAGCTGTCACCGACATGACTGCTAAGGCATTCATTGCGGCATTTCGGCGATTCACGTCGAGACGAGGTCATTGCCACGATGTTTACAGCGATAATGGCACCAATTTCGTGGGTGCAGATAAACAGCTGAGAGACATGTTCAACAATGCCAAGTCTTCCATTCCTGGTGAGATAGCAGAGTTGTTGGTCCTAGAGCGTACTACATGGCATTTCATACCCCCTCATGCACCCAATTTTGGCGGTCTGTGGGAGGCTGGTGTGCGTAGTACCAAGACTCATCTTAAGAAAGTCATTGGAGATGCTACTCTTACTTATGAGGAGCTAACCTCAGTACTAGCTCAAGTAGAAGCATGTTTAAATTCGCGGCCCATAACTGTACTAAGTGATGACCCCAATGACCCCCTTCCACTAACACCCGGTCACTTTCTGATTGGTGAACCTTTGTTAAATTTAAGTGATGAAAATTATACAAATCGTAATATTTCTAGTTTAGACAGATGGAGGCTAACACAAAAAATGGTCAACGATTTCTGGAACAGATGGTACAAAGAATATCTCGTAAACTTGAACCAAAGATATAAATGGAATACAAAAAATTCTGAACCAGAAATCGATGACATTGTAATTCTAAAGGAAGACAACATTCCTCCTAGTAAATGGATATTGGGCAAAATAATTAAAAAACATGTGGGCCCAGATGGCATTACTCGTGTTGTGTCAATTAAATGTAAGAACGGTGTCTATAAACGACCCGTGAGTAAATTATGCATATTACCTAAACAAAATTAATTTTAATTTCTTTATTCAAACTAAAGATAGTATTCTTTAAAAAAAAAAAAAAAAATGTTAATATAAGTAAGTAAGTTTAGCCGGGATTCGAACCCGGGTCCATGGCGTCAGAGCCGTCACTACTTACCCATTAATTTGTGTTACGTTTCACTCACTGTGATAATCAATGTGTATTTAAAACTTCTCGATAACAATGTATAAATTCATGTTCACTTGAGTTATCCAGTGATTCATACTTCAATACTTTTATCTCAAGAAATGTACCTATCTAAAATTAAGTTAACTAAATGTATAGTAAAGTTAATAATATAGTTAAGTAATCTAAATGTACTTACCTTTTTCTATGTACCTACATAGTCAGCATTCCTAGCTTCATAATGTCCTACCAATACACATAAGTACATAACTAATTAAATAATATCGCACGGTGGGCGGTTAGCAGCTGTGAATGCAATAACAATGTTATGAACATAATCTGTGTATAACAATGTATACTTACCTGTTTATTGTACACACGGTTACACATCAAGTTGGACACTGCGTCTTCATGAGGTTGTAATACAGATTATTGTTCTTTGGCAATGTCAAACTTGATCTGACACCGACTGTGCTTTACCTGCCTATCTGTATTTGCGTACCATGTTCTACCTACAGATATACTTACCAGTTATGTAGACCTAACGGTACTTACCTTTATTTATCCTTATAATTTTTATTATGCTATTTGTTTTGATATGACTTTGTTTTTTTTGTTTTCATTTACCATAAGTGCCTTACGCACATCATTCAACTAAGTTTTGTTGTTGTTGTTATTTTTGGTTATATTACTAAAAGGATAGATCCTTTGGTGGGCGGAATGTCTAAGCGCATAGCAACGAACGACAGCAACTATGCCTAGTTATATCTATACGTATACCCTATGTTTGTTACAGTCCACTTACATTAAAAAATTTAGTAAAGAATAAACCATCAAAGTGTCCACACGTAGTTTTACTGTGCATAAACCAAACAAGCAATATACAACCTTATCGCCGTGATCAGACACCGACTTTTACCTTAACGTGTAATGCCGGGTGATATGCATCCAGTGGTACTATGCCCTCGGTAGCAGTGACGAATGTTTCTGGTGCATCAATGTTCTCCTGAACCAAAACAACATCTAACATATCTCCATGCGAATTCTTCACAACGTACATCTCATTCAGACTACAAAATGACACAAAGTAACAATCATAATTCTTAATACATACATACACTATTTAAATTTAAATCACCTAAAATTATAACAAGGCCTTTTAAACTATTTATAAGCTCTTCTACTTTACAAAACCATCTCATGTATTCATCATCGCTTGCACTAGGTTTAAGATAATACAACACACTCGTGCCACATACGTGATCAGTACGTCCGCACCATGTGAAGTCAGCCCGTGATCTTGAAACGGACATTGGTGAAGACTTATGTCTTCACCAATGTCCGTTTCAAGATCACGGCGGTGGAACAGCACAACGGGCGCGCGCGCGGCGAGCGTCACTCCGCCGCACGGTGTTCCCCGGTCACGTCGCATCACATTCCAGTCGCTGGTCGAAAGTTCCCCATCTTCAATAGAGGCATCAAGAAAGCTCCCTGTTACGGCGATCAGATTATGTTCCAGCTGTAACAAGTTCGTTCTCCATGCCCATAAGTTGGTTTTAAGACCACGGACATTTGATGAGAGAACGCCAAAACTAAGTAACCATGCAGCCTTGCGGGACGCCTGCCAGTTCCAGATTTCAGTAAAGGACAAAAACTAATAACGGGGTGATTAGCAACTTTCATTTTCATCTCATCGTCCCGGGCCTGAGAACCACACGGTTATTCTACGTGAACATGATACAACTACATACCTATGTAGTATGTAGGTACATTTGAATGGATCTTACATAAAAGTTGAAAGGGTTGTCTCTCTTGGTGACCAAAACAGACACCCCTTTCAACTTCTTGTTCTCTGTATAGACGAGGAGAAGGGATGAAAACATGTGTCTGAAACACAGTTATGAATATACGTGAATGTTGATAGATGGAGGAGAGGAAGATCAAACAAACTATGGATGGATTGTGTTAGGAATGATATAATAGGAATTGTGTCTATTCAGTGCTCCTGTAGGACTTACAGGAAAGTTCTACAGGAATGAATGGGATAGGTAGGTGTGTGTGGCGGTTAACAGGCGGAATAGACCGAAAAAACGCGCTTCGCCGAGTAATATGGGACAAGGGCAGAAAGACGATTATGGTTGGCTGACATTTGGCAGAATACATGTAGAGGAACCTCTGAGTTCATTTCAATTTGAAACCTTACTCGCATTGGGACTTCTTGTATCTCCTTATTGCGTGGCATCCGCGACAAATGGCCGCGATTACGGCGTGCGTGTGCGCACGCATTACACACTGATCTTATTTAATTCGTCACATTTGTTATGCTTTAATTCAATAAGTTTGTGACTGGACAGAAATAAACCCTGTGAGTGCATTGACACGTATCTACTTAGTTCGTATGGAGTCGTCCGCCGCCGTCTGTGGGCCCCTCGCGTGACTCCATAATATATCACTTCGCTTTATTTTATCTTCGGACTATATTTATGCCATGGTTGTTAATTATTAATGATATATTTGAGTCGTTTTCAGAGGAGTTTTGCTTGATCTGGCAATTACTAGGTATTTACTTAGTAGTGTCAATATTTTGTGCCGTTATTGTATAGAATACAGAATCAATTATTAAGCTAAATATGATTTAAAATTGTGAAGATAATCCAATATATCAAGAACAGAAGACATAAAGCTCGCTCCAAGAGCACGCAATTCTAACGTTACCGTGTAACAAGTAACGCGATGTAACGCCTATATCGGCGTACAGAATTAGTGGACAATGGGTGATCGTAATTAGGGCAACAAAGGCGGACTCGGGCGGCGCGCTGATTGGCTGGCGCGACACGCCCCGCGACCAATCAGCGCCGGCGCTCCGAGGACGTCGCGCACGGCGCACGAACAAAGAACCACAGCGGACGTGGGCACGTCCGTCGCTACTTACGAGTATTTCTCAATTGAACAGATACAAACTAAAAGTTATATAAGGAGAGGTAGTGGCAGGTTTTTGTCAGAGCAATGTTTTGAGATACATAATGCTTGTGAATGAAACCCATCTCATGGTGGGTGTTGTAAAACGACAAGGTCATAAGGCATTTGCCCCCACCAGTACAAATGACATCACACCGCGATTACTATCTTGCTAAACACGATCACTAATTCGCTCACGACTTCACTGTTTCATGGTCTAGCTAGAGCTTGTGGTTGAAAAAACCGTCTTAGATATTAATCTTTTGTCTGCATACAATAAGACAGGTGTGGACAGAGAGCGACAGTTTTTGCGAGTATTCGCAACGAGTGAGTCACGATCGAGGACGAAGTGAGTTAAAGTCGTGACGCGCATGGTCGTTACACGGAAGCAATAAGCTTTTTGTTCAGTTTTATATTAAAGTGTAATTGTGCCTAAGTGATGATCTCATGAGTATTCACAGATAGGTAGGTAACACTCACCCATTATGTAGTTATGTGGTCAGTGTGGATTCCAAGCAGTTGACTGAAATCCTGAATCTGCAGCTAGCAGGTAGGGCTATGGAATACGTAAGCAAGTACTATGCCTAGTCTAGTAGTGGGCTCTAGATCACATCCCCATATTGCCTACCTTCAGACTTTTTTTTTTCAAACTTATGACAAAACTTAAGTCCAAGATGATTCTCCGAGAATGCAGGCTGTGTGAAAGGGTGGAATGAACATAAACCTACAACTGGCAGGTGCTATGTGATCAAATTATTCGTAAACCCAATAATCCATTAAACTGAGTCAACTGAGTGGGCAGGCAGGGGGTCTAAAATGGCCGCTTTAGCAGAATCATAATAAGATAATATGAATTTACGTTTAAATTCGTAAAATGGTCACAAGGTGACAATTCATAATAGATAGGTACGTTTATGACCATTTTAAGAATTTAAACGTAATTTATATTCATATTATTATCGTAGAGAGATCTTTATAGTTGTCGGTGATTTCGGGGTGGGGGGGGGGGGTGAACCCTCACCCAGCACCTCTGCCTACGGCCCAGCCCCTGAGATGGTTTTAAGATGAAGAGCCAGCAAAGCGAGCCGGCCCTCTATTTATTTTATTTAAATCAATGAGTTCAGAAACATGATCACGGTCGACCTAGGCCAGCTCAAGGCGGGGTGGTTATGACGCGCGGCCATAACCCCTGGATCCGCTCTTGGTACTAATAGAATGCAAGAGCGAGAGATGACAGCTTCAAAATTCAAGCAGTTCGCCTCCGCCCAGTGTATTAGTTTGTTTTTGTTCATTCATACAGAAATGAGAATAAAAGTAACTTTAGCAGTTAACGATAAGCAGGAAGAAGGTTTATCAATTTGGCGTGTATTATTTTGATGGGGTTCATGACCCCTGTAACCACCCCACCCCCCGGGATCACGCCTGCGTCAAACAGACAATTTGGTGAGCATCGGTGATTATATGTGATATTGATTGCACACATAACTGCCAGCTATAGCCACATTGATTAAATCTTCGGATATAGATAAACTAGCAAGACTGATTTTGATTTATAAAAGCTTTGCACTGTGCAGCAATCTGTTTTAAATTCACTGAGTCGAGAAAATCAGCGGCGATCCATTTAGTAACACACGATTATGAACGAGATCCTGCAGCTGGATAATCGTCAAACAGCAAAGCAATCGCTAAATCACTTGCATTCCGTATCGGACGCAAGTGGAGGTAGGTGGCGGCGCGGGCGCAGGCGACCGGCGCGATTGATAACGATCATAACGCGCATCCTGCTACCGCCGCGCAGCCCTCCGGCACTCCGGCCCTCTAATGACGGCCACCAAGCTCCTTGCAATCACAGCTGTCTCGCCGACACCCAGCTTATACTCAGGCTGGCAAAAGGGAACTCCTACACCTCTGACCACTGACCAGCGAAAGTCTGCGGTAAACTTTCCAGTTGGACAATCTAGATCTCAGTTACGTAACGAACTTTCTAGGCGCTTGAAAAAGGCAGTCCTAATAGCTTGTTGCAATGTAAACTCTAAACCTCATGTGAGTCTGTTATAGGTAGTTTACGCAATAGGTAATGTAGGTACATAAGTACGATATCTTACGATAAAAGGTGGTCAGTTAGCAGTAGTGAGCAGGCGGTGGTTAGAGCAACTATTGACACTAACTGCACAATACCTGATATGTACCTACTATGTAGCTAGCTATGTTGTGCTTACTCACTTATTGGCTATGTATGTAGATCTTTTGTTTAGGTACATCATCCACAGCAAATTTCTTGTTTTATTAATATAAAATATAACATTTACAATCACACAACTAGAAAGAAACTTAAAGTGAAGTAGGTACTGTAGGCCCGCCGCCCGGCAGCCCTATCGCGTGCGTACGTAGGTAAATCGTATGTAGGTACCTAAATATTTCAAGGACAGGGCCGAGTCACAATACTCTATATATTTATACTGTGGTATTAGTAACATGGAACATACACATGATATAAATCACGCGGTGTGTTAGATGCGCGTGCGGCTCTGTACCAGTTCGTACTTCACTGTACCCGTGAAACAGAGGGGCTAGTCAACTGCGTCTGCAACATAAGTTCTAACATGCTCCAAACGAACAGGGCTGACAGAAATAACTTGAAGAAGACTGGACTTAGATTATTGCAGAAGGGGATGGAACCAGAAAAGAGTCGTAAAGGAATTAGGAGCTCCATATATCCATATACCTACGAAAGGTATATAGTCTTTAGGCTACAACCAATCATTTACACGTGTGAAGCCCAACATTACTATACGGAGTGCAAGGGACACCCCGGTATAGTTGATATTGTTAAATGTAAATGCAGCTTGTAAATGATAAATAGTACACGATACATTGTTGTCAGCGAACGTTCGACCGGCTGGACCATACCGGACCGAACCGGATCGAACCGGATCGGGCACCGCAGAGATAGCGGCCGCCTCAACAGTTGGTGCACGTGCCAAAAACACGAATGAATTAGCTGATCAGATCAATATACACGATTAAGAACCTTATTGGGTTGAAATAAAAGGGCTAGTATGAATGAACAGTACCTATCTATCTTGAGACTGTAAGAAGCGCTAACAAGTAGGGATTGGTAATTAAGAAACGTTTCTCCAAAATGAATTATTATGAAAGTAATAGAGCAATAAACTAATTCGTCAAATAGTAAGTAGTAATTGAAACGTTCGCCTAAGAATAACTAAACGACCTGACAAAATGACTAGACATTGATCATGACCGTGATTAAGTAGAAACACTTTTCTGCAGAGGTAAATGATTCTCTTAACTTCTTTTGATCATCATACGAATTGTTCCATAAGAATAATACATATCAATAGCGGAATATAGCTACGCTCTTGTTGGTATCTTTATCAAATTATTAAATTGCTCTCACCTAACAGGTGGCATCCATGGGAACTGCCCAATGTTCGGCACCACCAATTATATTATAAATAAGGTCGTAACCTAATGTTAGTTTATGGCTGTATATTGGCGATAGTGTAATAGCCCACTAGAAATAGATGAAGCAATCTGTACAACCACACGACCAAGTCGTTGCATTTTATGTTCGTGTATTGAGCTATTATCCATTGTTAGCTAGTAGCTACTAACACGTTTCCTATCATAAATTGTTTGTAGTTCTATTTTACTAGTAAAAACAGTATGGTTAGGTACCTACTTCAATACATTGAATCTGTACTCCGTCCATTCAACCGGACTATATTAACTAGTTGTTCTTAAACATGTTATGATGAAAGTAATGAGAACGCCTGCATCCCATTCGAAGCGGCAGCCCTCAACAGAACATGCATAAGCGATTTCTGAAAGAATTGATGGGATTTTGTCTTTTATGGAAACTGAATGCTAGGAAACGTAGTACGTAATGTGGGACCGAGTTGTAATGACATCTTACTTTGGTACTGTCCTGGTGTTCATGCAATTCCACCTTAATTGGATCTACCCGAAGCCACTGATAATGTGGCAGAGTTCTAGTCGAAGCTCATTTAACAAATAAAAGATGTGTCATCGACACGACGAAGAAGGAAACGTCATAACGGTAGCTAAGAACAGAGGAACGTATTATGCTTATGCTTACGGATCACTTGGTTCAGCAGCACTGACTCCGGTCCTCTGTCAGCTGGGCGCCTCGTGTACAGAACTGCTATAAATTGAGTAATAACTCACCGCTGACTAATCTGCAGGTCTCGCATTTCTGACCGCGACGTTATCAGCTTGCAGCGCGTGGCACAGTCCCCTTTGTAGCACAAACATCCATTTGCCACCAAAAAAATAAACCGAGTAGGAAGAAAAGTGATGTTATGTCAAAGTTATTCAAGCGATTATGAACAAAGTGCGATTGATATCCCACAAGAAGTTCAACGAATATAAAAGCTCAACAGTTGTAAATACAAATATTTTTTAACTACTTTTGTTTCATCTTTAGCTACTGTTGTCATGAAATGTTATGGCTGTGGAAATGATTATGTTATGGCTATAGGCAAAGTAATGATGTCCACCACTAACTTTGGCGCAGACTCCGTTTATTTATGTCTTTCAAACTACACATTTAAAATTATTAATTTAAAAATATTCTTTCCATAAAAATGACTTGAGCTCTACCGGCATTTTATTGTAGCTGATGCAGATTCCGCCATTGCTGCTATGAATCATGACCTGGCTTGTATCAGCGCCTGGGCTAAGTCATTTGGATTGCAACTGAACCCAACTAAATCTCAGGCCATGATGATAGGCAGCCGACTTGTTCGTGGTGCGGCCGTTGTTGCATGTTTGATGCCGTTGTACCTCGATGGTGTTCGTATCGATTATACAGAAACTGCCAAAGATCTGGATGTAATTATCGATTCCTATTGACTATCTGTCGTGGCGAGCTCAAGTCAACGACGTAAACTTTACTGTAAGGTACACTTCTCTCTTCATTCACTGAAATGCCTTCAGAGTCTCTTGCCTTTGTAGACTATAATTTCTTTGGCTCAAACACTTTATTCAACCGATAATAGATTATGCCGATGCCTGCTACCTGGATGCTACTGACGAGCTATTAAATAAGGTTGAGCGCTTGCAAAATGTATGTATTCGCTTTATTTTTGGTCTCCATAAATATGACCACGTTTCTCACCTTCGCAAAGAACTCAAGTGGCTCCCAATCCGCCTTCGCAGGAACACTAGGATCCTATGTCTCCTCTTCAATATCCTACACAACCCGTCCTATCCTTCTTAGCTGCGTGAGCGTTTTTCTTATGCCTGCCCTACTGACGCACCGTGTAGATCGCACTTTAGATCCCTTCTTAAGTCCCATCCTCATAAATCATTAAATCCAGTTACTAGAATCAGAACCACTACCACTACGCATACTCCTTCTCCATCCATGCTGTAAGGTTGTGGAACTCACTTCCAAGACCATTTCATTGTTCAAATCCAAAGTGAAAGAGCATTACCTTTCCTCTCAATTATGATTTATTATAAACATATATATTTTTATTAGTTTTAAATATCTTAGCATTATGTATTTATTTAAGTAAGTATATATTAATATTTACTTATAATTATGTGTATTTATCTTCTATATATATAAAAATGAATTGCTGTTCGTTAGTCTCACTAAAACTCGAGAACGGCTGAACGGATTTATCTTATCTTAGTCTTGAAATGTTCGTGGAGGTCTAGGGAAGGTTTAAAAGGCGAGAAAAAAACGAATAATTTCCGGGAAAACCCTAAAAACAGCCCTTTTCTATTTCCCATACAAACGTTTTCTAGAGTCAATTTGCAATTTATTACCGCTCCATAAAGTTCAAATTCAATCATATCTATCAATCTATATTAAAACAAAGTCGGGTTTGTTATAACACTTATAACTCGAGATCTGCTGGACCAATTTTCATGGTTTTTGATTCGTTGGATTTGTCTCCGCCCCGAATAGCTAGTGTTGCCCAAAATCGGTCTTGGTCTTGCAGTCTTGGTCTTGTTCTTGCATTTTCGCAAGACCAAGACCAAGACCAAGACCGGTTTATTGTAGCAAGACCAAGACCAAGACTGAACCCTGCAAGACTTGAGCAAGACAAGACTTAAGCCTGCAAGACTCTTGCGTCTTGCAGTTAAGACAAACTGAGATTTGGGCGTTATTAAGGGGCCGGCGATCAATGAATTGTCCATACAAACGTAATACCAAAATCATTTTCAGTTTGAGCATATTTCCACCTGATAATGTTGTTATTCGGAACAAGACAATAATTATCTAGGTTCCCATTTTTTTTTTGCTAAATACTTAGAACGAATTGTAAACCAATTGAATTTCTCACATTTTTGCAGTATAAATGATATGTTTTCATCTCATCTGTTCTATATTAAAAACGGTTATATTCTTAATATTGTTTATTTTGAAACACGACTTATATTGTTAAGTAACACAATATAAAAAAAATATTGAAAAGCATTGATTTTTCATTCATCATTTTTGGTATTACGGCAAACATTCAAATTAATCACAAATGTGCAGCGGCTAGTGGTGCTATCGCATCAAGCATTGGATGTGTTGACGTGGTATAGTGACAATAGTGTAAATGTGTGCGTGGGCACGCACGACTAGGGCTAGGTGCCCACTCACACACACAGCTCTCGCACGCGTGGCGCGGCTCATAGACCATGGTATCTATGTGTAGTGCCTATGTGTGTCGCTTCGTCAGTGTGAATGCACACTAGCGCAAAATGCATGTAGACGCCGCGCCGGGTATTCGTTCGTCAGTGTTAGACGATTACTTCATTGCGTTGTGCGTGCGTATTTGTTTGCCAATTGTATCGTAATATTTCTGACACTTATTGACCTATGCTACGGATTTGGATTTAGATTTGCCTTGTGAAAAAAAAAGACGAACTTTTATTAGAATTAAGCCGAAGTGCGAGTCAGAGACACGAAATTCAAATAAAAATCATAGGTAATCATAGGAGCCAACCAAGACTGGCTGAAGGAACGAAAAATGAGGTTGACAGCTTCATTCTTTGGTCAAGTTTGTAAACTTAGAGATACAACGTCTGGCAAAAACATAGTAAAACAATTACTATACAGTAAATTTAAAGGCAACGATGCTACAAAGTATGGGATTGAAAATGAACCCATCGCATTGAAAGATGCTGAGAAACTTTTAGGGCTTCATATTGAACCATCTGGGTTGTTTATCGACGAAAAACTACATTTTCTCGGAGCAAGCCCAGATGGTTTGATAGGTGATGACGCTATCATCGAAATAAAGTGCCCTGCAAGCGCAGCAAACTTTACGCCAGATGAAGCAATAGACGAAAAAAAAATTACCTTTTGCACTAAGGATCCGACTAACATAAGTAAAATTAAATTAAAAAGAAGTCATAATTATTTTTACCAAATACAGGGACAGCTTCATGTAACAAACCGCAAATACTGTATTTTTATCGTGTGGACGCCAAAAGGACTAGCATATGAAAAAATAGAAAAGGAAGATGAATTCTGGAATTCTATCGCATCCAAATTAGAAGAATTTTATTTTAAATGCATATTGCCTGAATTAATAGATCCCCGTTTGCCCAGAAATCTGCCTATCAGAGATAGAATATAAATAATTGTTCATATTTAAAATTATTATAATGTTTTATTGTTTCACGGCCCATGGCCCTATTTCACCAAGCTGACAAGTGCGACAATCGTCAAAAAAGGATTATTAAAGTACTTAATTATTATCATGAATGCAAACAAAAATGCGGAAAATGAAGCAGTAAATGTGTATTTTTCAAAAATAAATCAATCTTTTCACAAGAGAAACTGATATTTCTCTAAAATGTCGTTTGTCGTTCACTAAATTACTACAATTTTGTTACTTATAATGTTTTAGCTGACAAAGCTCTCATAATAACGTAAATTTTTACAACTGTGTAAAATGAAGTAGAGAAGAAGTCCAAATCTCTTAAATCAACTGTATTTATTTTTCACAATCATTTAGCAAATATGGTCACCCTACACGGTTTGATTAGAATCACGTTTCGATTTATATATTTTTTAAATCAATGTAGCAATCTCTATTACTTACCTATTTATGAATAACAAAATAAATGTGTACCTACCTTTGGAAATCCTTGTTGTTTTTATTTTGATAATTTTTTGCCGAGAATGCTGTTATTCCTAGAGACATAAAACTTGTGGCGGGCGTAAGTAGGTAGGTAGGTACTTAGATTTCAGATTTGTAGGCGAACCGTATACTTATTCGTTATATTAGTGCCTATAGAAAAAGTAGGTAAATAACCCAGGTTGTTTTCTACAAAGCCTCGATTTTGAGATATTCCAACATTTGAGATAAAAACATTGTAAGTAGACAAATTTCCTAAAAATGCATTACTGTTCTGCACATACACTAACGATTGCCCAAAGTAACTAACAAAAATAAAGCAAATAATGAACATGATATTTACGTAATGCGCTACCTATAGAATAGTAGCTAGGTAAACAATATTCACATTCACACACGCTCACGCGCTGCTCCGAAACGCGCTAGGAAGGGTGAAACAGAGACAGCAATATTTCGACGTATTTTTGCCTTCGCTTCGAATTGCAGTTGCGAGCGGCTTACGCCGGGCTCTTAAGTAGGTATTTGGTTCAATCCCGATTTTGATAGACGTTCCCCAGTATCAAAACCGTAGGTATCGACATAACACTAAACTAAGGGCTGCAGTTGTATCTGCAGTTGGCAACGTGCCGCTCGTCTGAAAGAACCCTAAAAGGTATTGTATTGATTAGGTAGGTACTTATTATATTTCAACTATTTATTAAGTAGGTAGCGTGTTAATACTCACAAATCTGTTCCCATCATCCCATGTGATAAAATGTACCTAGAATAACTTTCTAGCAAAGTTCATACCTTGTAGGTCTACCTATATTATTATCTACCTATAATAATATATTATGCTTGTTTATGTCTAATGTGCAGATCTAACGTTAGTAGGTTGGTATGTGCTTAAAATTATAGCCAACAAAATTATATAAACATTATGTAGGTACCTACTTATGTTTCAAAGTTTATATTATTCTTCTATTCAGCAAAATTTAAAACTAACAGCGAGTCGAGTAGGTCTAGTAACAGTTTCTACGGCAGCCAATGTTATGGTACAGACGCCAGCACATCAAGCTACTACACTCTGTCAAATTTCTTTAACAGATTTTCAACTTTATCGCTAAAGAATTAAGGTCAAGGTTGATTGGGAAAATGTGACGTTCCGCGAATAAACTGTTGGTCGGTCGGTGTATTATTTACCTACTTATTTGATAATTTACCGACAAAGACGCCGCGGTTTGCAACAAGTGTATCACAGCATTTGACGCACACATATGATGACACACGCATACAGCGTTTGAGCGCCGGATTCGCCGACAAAGAGTACGGCGGACAGGGCAAAATTGTTACCTATTTTGGTAGGGTTGGTACAGGAGGATAAAATTAAATGACCTTGAAGATGTCTCAGCAGTAGGAAGGTATAAATTGAATGCTTTGAGTTTCTTGTATAAATACATTCTCACACTGGCTCAAATTCGAACACTACAGCGTTTAAAGCTGTCGGGCGAGATGATAATTAATAACTAAGTAGGTATCGCATCTGTTGAATTGCGAATATTTTGATTTAGAAAATTATCATTGTTAATATCGGTAAATGATAGATAGTGATATACCTAGTGTTAGCTATTTAAACTCTAAATACTATAAGTTTATGTATTTTTAAGATATTTACAGTATTTTTTTAAATTACACAAATGTATTAGATAAAATTAGTAAGTTATTTGACTTGTTTAAAATGCTAAAATGGCGCTAACGGATATTGCGATGTCGCTTGACTATTTGTCTGGTAGAGGGGGATTTTAGAAGTTCGAGGCAGCGCCATTTTAGCAAGGCAGTAGTGGTTGAACTGTGGAAGTGTAATGAGCTCTGTAATACGTGTGTAAGTACAGTGAATTGTAATAATATAATTATAAATGTAATGTTGTAGTTCATTATTTTGTGCTTATTTTTGATGGTCTGATACCCAGTAAATAAATCATGCTTATCTGTTCTAATGCAAGGTTTTTATTTCTCTTTTGCTCTGGCTAGTCTTACATTTCAGAAGTGGGATAGATAACTTATGCCCTAACTACTGTAAATTGTTTTTGAACATTTTTTTTCTCTTTCTTATTTTATTCTATTGCATGAAATCTTTGATTAACCTACAAAACGGTTTGAAGTAATCCAAATAAAGGGTTATTTGATCCTGTCTTTGATTTAGCTTGTTTAGTTTGTTCTCCAAAACATAGGTGTAGTTTTAGTGTAGGCATTTTGCAACATTTTTTGTCCGTTGATTTCTTATTTCAGTAAATCATGGATAACGTGCATCAGTTGTCGCCTCTTGGGCAATCTCACGCTGTATCGTGGCATGAGTGCCGCCAACGTTCCGTGGTCGTGGAGAGGCACGCGTTGCGGGTCCACGTCCACGATAGGCGCAGTTGTCGGTCCAGGAGCCGATCACTCAGCCAGCCCCGGAATAAAAGACGCAACTCGAGACCGAATGCAGCCATAGATCACGTCAAGAACAACGATCAGCAGCCGAACGATGTCAGTTTCTAGAATACTTTGGTATCTCAGTGTACCCGAACGCCCTGGTAAAAGTGCAGTAATAAGGTACAGTTCCTTTTTGTCTTTTCATGAATTTAATCATTAGTAATTTAGATAAATTTAAACTTAACTTTCGCTATTATTGTTTTTGTACCTAATGAAATGGATTGATATTTTAAATGAAAATGTTTTTAAACAAGTTGGTGCTTTAATAGTTAGTGAGCTTACTTAAAATTGGTAATTTTATACTGATGGTTCACCTTTATAATTAATACTCGTAAGGTTTTGTTTTAACCAATGAAACACACATACTTTGTTATTTTATTTCACAATTGAAAATCAGTAGTCCAGATAACGGTTTACTCGTTTACAAAATTACTGTTCCAGCTAAACTCTCGCAGTCGCAGCATCAAGCAGCGTAATGTCAGCAGTGTCTGTGGCATCCGTTGTCATGCCCGACGTGGCAACCGGAGCGGTGCGAGCTGCAGCCGGAGTGTTTCGAGGTGCAGCCGGAGCGGTGCGAGGCGCAGCCGGAGCGGTGCGAGGCGCAGCCGGAGCGGTACGAGGCGCAGCCGGAGCGGTGCGAAGCGTAGCCGAGGCGGTGCGAAGCGCAGCCGGAGCGGTGCGGAGCGCAGCCGGAGCGGTGCGAAGCGTAGCCGGGGCGGTGCGAAGCGCAGCCGGAGCGGTGCGAGGCGCAGCCGGAGCGGTGTGAGGCGCAGCCGGAGCGTTACGAGGCGCAGCCGGAGCGGTGCGAGGCGCAGCCGGAGCGGTGCGAAGCGTAGCCGGGGCGGTGCGAAGCGCAGCCGGAGCGGTGCGAAGCGCAGCCGGAGCGGTGCGGAGCGCAGCCGGAGCGGTGCGAAGCGCAGCCGGAGCGATGCGAGGCGCAGCCGCAGCGGCACGAGGCGCAGCCACGTTGACGTCGGCCACAGGAATAGCGGAACTAGGAGCGTCCGCATCAACACGAGGCTTTTTCAGGGTAACACTAATGTTGCCGAACAGGTCAGTGGTAAAATTTTATTGGCACAAATGTTAAAAGAAGTTGTTCAGACCATGGAAACTGATGGAAACAATGAACGTTTCCCTGTTTTAATGTTATACCCGAATTTGATCCATCGAAACGAAATCAAACGATAGAAATATGGATAAACAAAGTAAATGAGTGTGCACAAATTTATAACTGGTCGGACAGGCAAACAAGTCATTACGCACTGCCAAAGCTTGTAGGTTTTGCACAAAAATGGTACCAAGGACTTCCCAGTGTTATGTTTTCCTGGTCTGAATGGCAAGACAAATTACATTCCACTTTTCCAAGTACAGTGTACACTATAGTTATTGTCAGATATGCTTGCTTGTAAAGCGCGTTTTGGAGAGTCATTAGAGGAACATTTTTATGACAAAACAGTGTTACTAAATAGATGTAACATTATCGGCAAGAATTCCATTGACTGTATACTTTTTGGTGTTGAAGATTGTTCCATAAACACAAGTGCGGAAGCAGCCCAGTATTCTGATCTCGATAAATTATTATTGTATTTGAAGGGAGTTTAAATTAACAAGAGAATCGACAAAACGGTGCGGCAGGCAGGCGTAATTGACAATAAACGTAATAAAACCTATAGAACTAAAACCAATATGACAGAATTCACACCTAAATACTACAATTGTGGTGAAGAAGGCCACACGTACTATGAGTGTAAACAAACAATCAAACGGTGTACACCGTGCTTGTAATAAAGTGGGACATTTAAATAACGACTGTCCCGGTAAAAAGGATACAACTCGGCGGATACAAAGCGGTTTTAGGTATATCCGTAGAACATGAAAATGATTGCAAATATTTTAAACTAGCTTTAGTTAATGGTACAGCACTAGATTGCTTTATTGATTTCGGAAGTCAATGCTCCATGCTGAGAGTCGGTTGCCCGTAACTTAACAACTATATGGTCGAAGAATGACTTGCCAGTTTTGAGAGGTTTTCGCGATTCCATGGTTAGTTGTTCAGGAAAATATGACGTAAACATCGAAATAGATTCCGTGAAGGCAGTACCAATGCTTAGTCTCTGATCACTTATTACAAGTTCCGTTATTGTTGGGTCAAAGTTTACTTAGCAGGAGCACGTTACCTCTGTCATATTTATAGAGCTTAGCTAATAGTATTTTTTGAGCCACATAGTCAAATGCCCTGGTCATATCTATATACATAGCCATCACTGGTTTTCAACTGTCCATGTTATGGTATACTTTTTCAAGGAAGTTGAATACATCCATATTAATGGTTTTAGTTTTTCTAAAGCCTATTTGTTCCTTACAAAATATATTATTCTTTTACAAATAATTATAAATACTATGATAGAAGACTTTCTCAAAATTTTAGAAAATATTCGTATTAGCGCTACAGGCCTGTAATTAGAAATATCAGTTTTATCTTCCTTTTTATGTACCTACTGGCTTGACTATAGAAACTTTTTAACTTTTCAAAAAAAAAATACCAAATTGAATACTATTTATGTTACTTAATATGGGGGCTTAATGAAAAGAAACTGCTTTTACCACTCTGGTACCAATGTCGTCATAGCCTGTGCTGTTGGTGTTTTTCAGGCGCCATAAACATAGATTAGTCCGAACCAGACGTGCTAAACTTATTATTTGTTGGACGAGTACTACTATTCGATTGAACAGAGTCTATGAAATTAGTTACGCTATCTTTTTGGGGTTTTTAAAACACTTATTATTGTCATTAATAACATTTACATCCGTTTCCGGAAAGTTAGGTTTTATTGAATTAATAACCTTCCAAATAGCCTTAGATTTGTTGGTACTCGTTCCAATAAAATAACTGTTTTGCTGTTTTGTTTTCTATGTTAATTTAATCACTTTTTGGTATCTTTTCGAGAAATTTTTAATAGCGGTTTTTCAAACATTGTCTCGTGTTAGCCTTTATTTCCACAATAACGATCGCCTAGTTCTGCGTTTTACTCCCCGTGGAATCCACTGTGGTCTAGTTGTTGTATACAGTTTACGTTTGACTATTGGAAAACATAGATCATAAAAAAAAAAAAAGTTTAAACAAATCAAGAATAAATACATAATTATATTACAACTTGTTTACGACATCCGCTTCGTAAACATCGGAGAAACTAAGACTACACATATATACATTTCCTAAAAGATCAATATTTTCTTTGCCGTAATCTCGTTTTATTTTACATAGTAATATTTCAAAGAACACATTCGTTGTATCGGGAACGTCATAAGTTGGGCTATGTGGTTAGATACACCTAGTTCTATAATCTCAAATTTGTACCCTCGCATGTTGTGGAGAATATTATCTAAAAACGTACCACTGCTTAAATGAACCTACGCGGGTTCATTTATTTCTAATTTGAGATTAAACTCCTTTAATAGCTTAAATAGTATCGCATGTTTGGTTTCCTGAAGAACATTTAAAGTCTCCGCAAATTATTATTTTATGTATGCAAAAAAAAAAAAAAAAAAAAAACTATTCTTACATAAATGTCTAATGAATGAAGCATGCAGCTAAACAGTAATTTGGTATATTCAGTACGTTATACCTAGTCATTCTACTTCATATTGTGTTCTGTAAAGCATAAAACATGAACACATAATTTCCAATTGTTTGATAACGTGCCGAAATAGTCTGTAAACACCCATGATCTCTTGGATTCTAATCCAACAGACGATCTGTCTGCTGATAGATGGATGAAGATTTTAGTGGCATGTCAGAAGTACTGAGAGAGAAATTTATGAAAGTGTTGTAAACCTTCTTTCTTTTATTTGTTTTCACTTCAATTATTTTGCTTTACTTTGTTATTTTTAATGTGTTATAATTGTCTCTTTTATTTTTATAATTTTAGTTACTGCAATTGGTTTGTAACCAACCGTTGTGATTAAATAAATAAATAAAAGTTATGTTGATTGATTTTTGCATAGTAAATGGTAAACTGATAATATTTGTTGGTTATAGAACGATGGTAACTGAAACTAATTATTGAAAAGATATGTTTATTAACTGATTTGGTTTTACAGGTGATTTATCTGTAGTTGATTATGGCTACGTAACGAAAAATTTTGTGGGGCCTGTTGCCGCTGGTATTCAGGACGTATGGGGCCTGTTGCCAGGGGTATTCAGGACAATAATTGGGGCCTGTTGCCACTGGTATTCGGGGCAATTGTGGCCTGTTGCCACTGGTATTCAGGACGTATGGGGCCTGTTGCCAGGGGTATTCAGGGCAATTGTAGCCTGTTGCCAGGGGTATTCAGGACAATAATTGGGGCCTGTTGCCACTGGTATTCGGGGCAATTGTGGCCTGTTGCCACTGGTATTCAGGACGTATGGGGCCTGTTGCCAGGGGTATTCAGGGCAATTGTAGCCTGTTGCCAGGGGTATTCAGGACAATAATTGGGGCCTGTTGCCACTGGTATTCGGGGCAATTGTGGCCTGTTGCCACTGGTATTCAGGACGTATGGGGCCTGTTGCCAGGGGTATTCAGGGCAATTGTAGCCTGTTGCCAGGGGTATTCAGGACAATAATTGGGGCCTGTTGCCGGGGGTATTCGGGGCAATTGTGGCCTGTTGCCACTGGTATTCAGGACGTATGGGGCCTGTTGCCAGGGGTATTCAGGGCAATTGTAGCCTGTTGCCACTGGTATTCAGGACGTAGTGGGGCCTGTTGCCGGGGGTATTCGGGGCAATTGTGGCCTGTTGCCACTGGTATTAAGGTTACCAGGGGTATTCAGGGCAATTGTAGCCTGTTGCCACTGGTATTCAGGACGTAGTGGGGCCTGTTGCCGGGGGTATTCGGGGCAATTGTGGCCTGTTGCCACTGGTATTCAGGACGTATGGGGCCTGTTGCCAGGGGTATTCAGGGCAATTGTAGCCTGTTGCCACTGGTATTCAGGACATATTGGGGCCTGTTACTAATGGTATTCAGGACATTATTTTATAAAAATGTATTGTATAATATAATGAGATGATATTTTATAAAAAAAAGAAAATGTGACAAACTTTTCAACATTAATGTAACGTGTACGTACGTATATAGTTAAATGAGGTGAAATGTTAAGTGTATTGCTACATGTAATGTTTAGTGAAAATAAAATGTAAGGTATGTAATGTTAAATGAATTGTAATAAAAGAAATGTTAAGGCAAATAAAGGCGAATGAATGAATAAGTGAATACGTACGTAAGTTGGAATACTAATTTTATGTGTATAATTCAATGTTTAAACCTAAAGTAAAATAAATGATAAACTTTAAATTGTAAATAAACTTTAAACTGTTATAACAACTATTGTATGGTTACTATTTCATTATTGAATAGTAATAGTTGCAGCACTGATGACAATATTTTTGTCACTTGTTTAATTTAGTCTTTTATAATATTTTCTTACCTTTGTATAGATTCTTTTTAACGATTGTTTGTGAATGTGTGAACAGTGTAGGCCTTGTAGATTCCTAGATGTGTGTTAACTTTTGTTAACCTCTTATCTTGTTTTCCGTTTTTCTTGTGTAGTAAGCAACGACTTATTGTCGGGCCTATGCTGTCCCCCCATACTTGAGTACTAATGCTGTAACATGATAATATTGTAAAATTATAATCATTTTAAAAGAGTAACCATGGAGTTTCTTGCCGGTTCTTCTCCATAGGAAACGACCAACCCGAACCGTGCACCTTTTTGTCGACGTTTCATAAGTGCCCATGTAGGCCTATGTGAAATAAAAATATTTTGATTTTGAGTATTTGTCTACCGTACGAGGACGTACGAGGTTTTGGATGGCCGAATGTTAGCTATTTAAACTCTAAATACTATAAGTTTATGTATTTTTAAGATATTTACAGTATTTTTTTAAATTACACAAATGTATTAGATAAAATTAGTAAGTTATTTGACTTGTTTAAAATGCTAAAATGGCGCTAACGGATATTGCGATGTCGCTTGACTATTTGTCTGGTAGAGGGGGATTTTAGAAGTTCGAGGCAGCGCCATTTTAGCAAGGCAGTAGTGGTTGAACTGTGGAAGTGTAATGAGCTCTGTAATACGTGTGTAAGTACAGTGAATTGTAATAATATAATTATAAATGTAATGTTGTAGTTCATTATTTTGTGCTTATTTTTGATGGTCTGATACCCAGTAAATAAATCATGCTTATCTGTTCTAATGCAAGGTTTTTATTTCTCTTTTGCTCTGGCTAGTCTTACACTAGGTACTAAAAGTGAGCAGCAAGATGGAAAATTGTATATGCCATGTCAGTGCTTTCCATAAGTTTGTTTTAAAAAAGCTCTCAAGTAAGATTTAGAGTTTACCATTCAATTACACACAACAAATTATTGAAAAACAAAAATAATGAAAAATATATTTAGACTGAGTACTTAGGAAGTTAGCAGAAAAAATATTCTATCGTGGATACTTAGTTATTAAAAAGTTGATAAACGTTGTGTTTACTTAATTTATTTTTCTGTGCTAATGCCAACATTGACAACCCTACCAAAATAGGTAAAAAATTACTAGACTTTGTGTCGCCGGTCGCCGCCACCGCTTTCATGTCAAAGGTCGCCGCCACTGCTCATGTTCCAAAGAATAAAATAAGTTTCCGGGTGCTCAGAACCGACACAAATAGATTATGTTTTCCTCGCAAGGAAGATTGTAGTCGTAAGGATAGTTAGATATTATAAGAATTGTAGTAAGTAATAATAATATACCTAGTTTATATTATTATTTCCTATTATACCTTTTTAAAGGACATTGCACTGCAAATTTGGAAGTGGGTGATTTTAACATCCTTGAAACGTGGAAAAACTCCAAATATGAGCGACGTCATATTGCTTTACGCATTTTGTTTTAAAATCACACACTTCCAAAAATCGAGATTTGCAGTGTTGGTTTATCAACTTCTATCGCACCTACTCTAGTAGCGAGTAACCTCCATAAAATAGCAGGCAACGTACCGGAACGGAACTTGCCTAGTTCCAATAAAAGAGGACCATAATAAACAATATTATTTGCATAATTATCTACACTTTATTGTTGCGTAGGCACAAAACCTATCTGATTGTGAATTTGTGATACTTCTGTTTTTTAATCTTTCAAAGATTTATTCTATCTATCAAAGAATGCCGCATTTTCCTTTGTCGGTCTACGGCTTGTGCTTATAAATATGAGTTTTTATTTCAATTACAGTCATTTCCAATTGTGCTTCGCTTCGAGTCTATCTTATTTATTGTTCTCGCCCATTTACCTAGCTAGGTACTCTAAATCCTTATTGCTTTCGGAGTGAATGTTTACAATTTGACATGAGTGACGAAGATTCAAATAGCTCTAGTCGGAGTAGTGAGAGTTGCAGAATTAGATCTAAAAGACCTAAAAGCAAATTTGACGAGTTTTTCGAAATAATTCATGCGTCCCAAATTGGTATGTGTAAATTGTGCCAACATAAGAAAGTTGAAATAAAAATGAAAAACAGAAACACTTCAGGCTTAAGGAAGCATCTACTATCTTTTCACGAGAAGGAATCGCAAATATTTCTTCCTGTAAGAAAACCAACATTAAGTCAAAGTCAAAGTGGAGATATCACAAGCTTTTTAACAACCACTGCAAAAAGTAAACAGGTAAGAGAAAAATATGTTACGTAGATACTAGGTACTCAATTAATAATTACAGTAATTTACCAAAGTAAAGTAGGTACCTAGCTGTTACTCGTAGGTACTTTATTTTTGTAAATTAATTTCATCAAAAAAAACAATGCAAATAAGGGTATTTCATAAATACCTACATTAAAATTTATGAATTTAATTGGTATCTACTTTACTTTTTATAGTTTTATAATTTTTTTTTTATAAATTATTTAGTAGCGTAGTCCTCCGATTGCCGCCAAACCTGCCCAGCGTGGCAATTATAGGCAACTACCCCCCGAGTGGGAAGGCCTTTGTCCAGCAGTGGACGTTCTACGGCTGATTATGCAGATGATAATGATGAGTAGTACGTAGTTATTAAATTGTTTTACGATTTTAATCTCTATTTCTACCAACGGGTGTTTGTATAGGTACCATTGTATTACGTGTTACAGAAAGGGTAGGTAGGTATCATATCATCATATCCATTCAAACGGGGTGAAGAGTGTAGGTAGGTAGGTATCTGGTTTAGAATCTGCATTCATTTGAACCGTCAGCTAAATAAAGTACTCTACTTAAGTAGGTACATAGGTACTTAATTACTGAGGCAGCCGCGGCAGTACCTACTTAAGTTTTTTTACTACAAACAAAAAACAATTTCCCAAGCTATAATACCCACTTAGATTTTGTACTAACTAATTTGTGTTCAAGTATTTGCTATTTTGTGGCATAAAACTATCAATCTATAATATAAAAATGAATCGCAAAATGTGTTGGTAAGCGCATAACTCAACAACGCCTGGACCAATTTGGCCAATTCTTTTTTTTAAATGTTCGTTGAAGTTCAAGGATGGTTTTTACGGCGAGAAAAAATTAAAAAAATGCCTGGATAAGTCTAAAAACAACACTAGGATACTTTTTTTTTTGGTAGGATTAGGGTAGGAGTAGTGTAGGAGTAGGTTAAGAGTAGGGTAGGAGTAGGTTAAGAGTAGGGTAGGAGTAGTGTAGGAGTAGGGTAGGAGTAGTGTAGGAGTAGGGTAGGAGTAGGGTAGGAGTAGGGTAGGAGTAGGGTAGGAGTAGGGTAGGAGTAGGGTAGGAGTAGGGTAGGAGTAGTGTAGGAGTAGGTTAGGAGTAGGGTAGGAGTAGTGCAGGAGTAGGTTAGGAGTAGGGAGGGTAGGAGTAGGGTAGGAGTAGGGTAGGAGTAGTGTAGGAGTAGGGTAGGAGTAATGTAGGAGTAGGGTAGGAGTAGGGTAGGAGTAGGATAAGAGTAGTGTAGGAGTAGGGTAGGGTAAGGGGTAGGACACCACGCGAACGAAGTTGCGCTGGGCAGCTAGTATAATAATAAAAATATCAGAAAAACAAATCTTTTACGGAGTTGTTTCTTGGATGAATAATTGATTGACACTATTTGACACCGATCAGCTGACGTAGGTACCTATGTAATGAATGATTTGAGTAGTAGTAATTCCCTTACAAACATTTATAATTATGTAGGTAATTATAGGTATTAAAAAATGTTGCCTTATTGGTTTGTTATCACTTATCACCATAGGAATCCGTGCCCTTGATATGTATGTACATTAAGTATATCCTTTCCGTAACACGATTTTAATCTGTACCTATACCTACCTAGGTAATTTATTCAAATGCGAAGCTAGTTTAGGTATTGATATAGAGAAACGCATGCCGTTATTTACGACAGTAAAGCCGCCGCAGGTTTGCTAGTACCTATAGTATATTTTTATAGATATCATGCTATGCTCATAGTTTTAAAATCTAATAGGTACCTATTCTTACTATTATTAACACAAATGTTTTAATATTTTATTTCAGTCAGTTTCTGAAAACCGCAGTGACAACTTTATGACAGCTACAGTTGATTGGATTGTAAAAAAATATCTTCCTTTCTCATTTTTCGATGATGAAGATACACAGGAATATTTTCGATCGATTTGCCCGAATACGATATTTCCTAAAAGGTCGACATTAAGAAGGAAAGTCAAAGAGCGATTTGAAGAACTACAATCGAATGTTAAAAATCGACTACAACAATATTCATGTAAAATGTCATTTACCATTGACGGATGGACGTCCATTGCTGGTAGGAGTTACTACGGGATCACTATACATTATATAGACAATGAATGGAAGTATCGATCTGTAGTCCTTGATTTTATACCATCGCGCGGTCGACATACTGGGTTAGATATTGCAACGATTTTCCACGAATGTTTATTGGAATATGGCATAATTGATAAAATACAGGGTATCACGGTGGACAACGCAACTGCAAATACCAAATTCATGTATGAACTTGGCAAACAACTGCTGCATTTTGATTCAGACAATCAACATTTCCGGTGCTTTGCTCACATTTTGAACCTTGGTGTACAAGATTTACTAAAGACCTTAGCATTACACAGTGAAACTGACATTAAAGAACAAGAACAGCACTATGAAGACTATGAAGACGAAACTGAGGAAGATGAAGAATATGCGCCAAATATTGCTGACTCACGTACAGGTATTACAAAATTACGCAGTATTTCCAGTAAAATAAAAAGAAGCGAGATATTGAAGAGGAAGTTCCAGTCTGCTTGTGAAGCAGTTGGCGTGCCATCAAATCTGAATCCTATACTCGACTGTCCAACAAGATGGAATTCCACACATGATATGATTGGATTTGGTTTAAAAGTGAGAACTGGCATTAACATATTATGCGTTTCAGTTACCGAATTGAATGATTTTCAAATCACAGAAACTGAATGGCAACATTATACTGCAGTGTGTTGCGAGCAGACTGGACTGCTTGTGTGTGAATCGTTGCTGCAAGCTTTCCACATCGGTGTTGAGCTTGTAGCAGGGATTCTCATATCTTTAGGGCAGTGTTAGGTTTAGTGTGTAGGTTAAGTTTACTAACATAGTTGTTAAGAAATTTTGTTACTAACATACTTGAGTCCTGTTACTTGTAAATTAAATATAAATAAATAAATAAAAATACTCGAAAAAATACATAAGTTTTTAATAAACTTTAAACTTTTATCAACGAAACTTGGTGGAGAAAAATATGTTACATTACCGCTAGTCATTGTATCATTCAATCTATTGCTTGATAAAATTGAATCCATGGTAAAAAAATTAGATGAGAAACCTAATCGAACTGAAGTGGATGAAAGGCTCATTCTAGGTTTCCAAGCAGCCCGAGATAAAATGCTGAAACATTATAAGAAGAGCAACTGGATTTACTGTACCACTTTAATTTTAGACCCAAGGCACAAAGCTCAGACTTTTGATATGACATTATGGGGGAATCAAATTAAAACAGAAAGCCTGCGCAAATTTAATGAACTTTATAAAGAATATAAAAGTCTACACGTACAGCAACACTCGGTGTCTAAATCTCCAGAATTACCAAGAAATGAAAACAAAGTATGTGAGGATGAAGAATATGAAGATGTAATAGACTTTGAGAAACTATACGCATGTCCCTCTACGTCGTCATCTGGATCTGGATCTTGTCTTCAAGGCTTAGTTATTGACGAGTTGGAGGAGTACCTAAGTAAACCGCGAGCCGCCAGCTCAGAAGACATTTTAGAGTGGTGGAGGACGCATGAGACGGAATATCCGATTTTATCCAAGATGGCTCGTGATTTTCTTTCGATACCTGCAACTTCAGTACCGGCTGAGAGATTATTTTCTAAAGCATCGTTAGTAATTAGAAAACATAGAAATAGATTAAGTGATGAGTCAGCCAGGTGGTTACTTTGTATTAATTCTTGGTCAAAAGAATTAATATAAAGTAACCATTTTTTTTTTATTCTAAAACAACCATAATTATTCACATTTAGTTTTAGCCACACAATGAAAACCTCTCGGGGTTTATATCTGCATGTTGGCGAGCCGTTCATATCATTTTTTTACCAATTTATAGGTAGATACAATAATACATAGGTACTTATACTTAAAGGTACATTAGGAGAATTTTTGTGTAAGGAAACGCTTTGATTTGTACTTATAACTTTTCGAACTCGTTTTGTCTAACGTATGCAAGTCTACTGGAAGTTAATTATGTCAATGCTATTGTGTACTGTACTGCAATTTTTTTATTTGTGTTCAATTTTTTATTTAAATAAATGTTAAATTGCATAGATTGTCTTTATTCTACAACTCTTCCATCCCATTCCATTAACAAAATAATTATTATTAGTTAGTACCAAATAAATAAAAATAATCGTCGTGTAGGTACGACGATTATTTGTCTAAGGAATACAATTTTGTTGTAGTAGGTACCTACATCGTTTCTTACTTACACATACTTACGACAGTACCTACGTAGCAAAGCGCGCCAGTCACGAGTACGACAAATTGCCTAAAAAATGTACCTACGCACACTGTAATGAAATCTGCTAATCTCAACACACACGCACTTCCTTATTTTGGCCGCATAGGTAGGCTTTGCCTGTAGTCTTCTATTATTGGTTGATTAACATTGTACATTGGTGAATGCCCCAGGATAGCCCGCGAAATTCAAATTTTCTTTTTTTTATTGCAATTTGCAGGCCAGTGCTAGATTGTTTGTTGATTAAAATATTATTCGCGCTGTAAGACGTATGTAGTTACAGAATCATAATCATCAAAATCATCAATACAACCCTCCAAGTTCAAAGGTCGATGAGGTTGACCTTGAAAACGTCTTTTTTTTTAACAATTCCTCGACATTTATGAACTTGGAGGGTTGTGTTGATGATTTTGATGATTATAATTCTGTAACTACATACGTCTTACAGCGCGAATCATAATTTAAACTAACGTGTTCAATAAATAGCAATAGGCTAATAGGTATTTGCAAGACTTGCAAGACTTGCGAGACTCTTGCTGCAAGACCAAGACCAAGACCAAGACTGAGAGCGCAATACCAAGACCAAGACCAAGACCAGGTGTATTGACGCAAGACCAAGACCAAGACTGGCCTAAGTCTCGTCTTGGTCTTGCATTTGGGCAACACTACGAATAGCAGAATACATCTTAAAAACAATGGTAGGTAGGTAGGGTAGGTAGGTAGGTAGGGTAGGTAGGTAGGTAGGGTAGGTAGGTAGGTAGGGTAGGTAGGTAGGTAGGGTAGGTAGGTAGGTAGGGTAGGTAGGTAGGTAGGGTAGGTAGGTAGGGTAGGTAGGTAGGTAGGGTAGGTAGGTAGGTAGGGTAGGTAGGTAGGTAGGGTAGGTAGGTAGGTAGGTAGGGTAGGTAGGTAGGTTAGGTAGGTAGGGTAGGTAGGTAGGTAGGTAGGGTAGGTAGGGTAGGTAGGGTAGGTAGGCAGGTAGGGTAGGTAGGTAGGTAGGTAGGGTAGGTAGGTAGGTAGGTAGGGTAGGTAGGTAGGTAGGTAGGTAGGTAGGGTAGGTAGTTAGGGTAGATAGGTAGGGTAGTGAAAGTAGTAGGTAGGAAAACATGCATTGCAACGCATGCCGGGCACAGCTAGTATTTAATATTTTTCTCTTCCTTTTCTCACACACTATTGTCTACATTTCTTTTTCATTTCTCCTTTTGCAGGTCTGCTGGCAGAAATTTCTTAAGAAATAAGCAGCAGTAACCATGTATGTTATTTTCCTGTGTTGTCTACTGTGTGTGTAAATAAATAGAATATAAAAATGAAAACAGCATTAAAAATACCGAATCACTATCTAATCCATTTTATAAGGTTACGAATTACCAAGTGCACATGCCGGCGTCGCACGGCTTGACTTATGGCCTCATAACGGTCACTGGCGGCTAATAGAAAATGTTAAGTATTTCCTCACATCTGTTTAGTGGGTACCACTGGGACCCGTAGTACATCGCCGGGGCCTCCCAAATATGTTGTATCAGCAGCGATCAGAGTGATTTGTCAACGCTATCGCAACATCGCCCACATTAGTCAGCGCTGACGTGTGACGCAGTACCCGACGCTCACCAGCACCCGAGGCACCTCGGTGACGTCGCGCAGGAAAAAATCTGTCAAACATTTCTGTGTACTAGACCTTGCGGTCATTAATACAAAGCAAGAATAGAGCTGTGGAGATATTACCACCTTAAAACACGTTCATGAGTTCTGTAATTAATTAAAAGACAATTATCTTCAATTTTAGTTTTTACTGTTTTGAGAGTCGAGTAAAAGTCTCGCCGAATTTACGATCACATTTTACTCCCATTATGTCTCATGTATTCACAATAGTGGTGTTCTGTCACTTCTTTTACTCAATTAAAGATTGTATCTTCTGAAATACAGGTTTTGGTTCAGGTCAGGTCCAGGTAGGTGTCTTCGGCGAATTACAGTATTTTTCAAAATAATCTAAATAGTACACTTCAAAAAGATATAGTATTTTACGAAAAAAATAGATTTACCTATTTGTAGCTTATCTTTTTTTCTTCTCTTGTATTTTTTGTCTAAAACAAAAGTGTCATAATAAGGCTATATTAAATACAAGTTTTAAAAGAATGTAAATCAAAAGGTAAGTTTTAGGATTCCGTAGCCAAAAAGGAACCCTTATAAAACTATAAGGGTTCCTTGTTGGCTGTGCCATGTCCGTCTGTCTGTCTGTCTGTCCGCAGATTAGCTCAAAGACTCTTAGTACTAGAAAGCTGTAATTTGGCATGAATATATTATAGATTAGTTACGCCGACAAAGTGGTAAAATAAAATTCCAAAAAGTATTTTCTTTAGGGTATCTCCAGTACCTAATAAAGAAGGGATTTTTTTTCTCGCGTAGCGCATAGTGTGGGATGTCGTTGGATAGGTCTTTAAAATGTTTGCGAGTTTATTCAAATACTTTTTCGATTAAGTGCAATTTTTTGTTGGACTCAAGTGACCTCACCTCTACCAGCTAAACGGTTGTGTTTGAATACGGAAAAAAAACACGGTGATAGTATATAAATAGGCTTTACAAGTTTACGAGTAATAGTCGTCCAACTTATAAAATATACTTGGATCACATATTTTCCCAAACATGGCCTGTTGGTCTAGTGGTTAGTGACCCTTACTGCTAGGACGGAGGTCGTGGGTTCGATTCCCACACAGGACAAATCTTTGTGCGATGAGTACGATTATTTGTTCTGTATCTGGGTGTGTAATTTATCTATAATATGTATGTATTTAGAAATATATAAGTATGTTTATCAGTTGTCTGGTTGCCATAGTACAGGCTCTGTCTAGTTTGGGATCAGATGGCGGTGTTTTTTTTTGAATGGCCTCTCGCAGCGCAACAACTCGCTAAGGTTGAAGCTGCTTAACCGGACAATCCTGTGGTGACCAAAAATTACTTTAAGGCGCCATCTCCCAGCCAGGGAGATGGCGGTGTGTTGGTTGTCCCAAGATATTATTATATTATTAATGTATGGGAGCACAGGTTTTTCAACTGCAAATGTAAGTTTATTTTTTATTATTACAATAAAAATCATCGTTCGGAGGCAAATCGTTACGCATATTTTGATGGGCAACTACGGAACCCTACATTGTGCGTGGCCCGATACGCACTTGGTCGGTTTTTATTAATGAGATACTAGTTATATTACTATTATTACTTATTTTCTTTCTACTTATATTTTGAATTTGAATTTACTTCTGTTTCCTTCTTCTCGCCATTTCGAATATCGTAACTGAAAATATCCTTTCTGAATGCCGAATTGTCGGGAATAGAAAATATTTTTGACAAATGCTGCCATTTTTGGCCTATAGCTTTGTCAGTAAACTCACTACAATCTTTTACTTATGCCAGATGACTTCGGATGCCTGCTATCAGCTATGGTATCAGGCAAAAGTTAATTCTGGTGCGTTCATACAGTTTTTAATGAACGATTTGTTTGTTAGATTTTGATGTTGAAAATATAGTATTTTTGCGTGCTATATATTTCTTCAAGAGTATATAGTACGCGGCCCCTAAATATAGTACAATACTATAAATTATAGTATGGTTAGCAACCCTAGGTCCAGGTTACGTCAAGGCATTATGCATTGAATGCCCATAATAATAACTGTGCTGAAAAGGCAGCCGCTACCCATCGACTTTAACAGTTAGTGGTTGGTGATACTGTAGGTATATTTTATTTTTATGTAACCCTTCAGTTAGGACAGGCATGAAGTAATGTTACAAACGGCGTACTGCCTACTGGTGCATTTGGTCTGTAAGTATAATTGGGCAGGTGTGGTGGTACTTCCGGCGGCGGCGGCGTTGGCGCCTGCGAGCAACCGCTCTCGTACGAGATGCTGAGATTACGCAGAAGCAGGTATCGCTGCATCCACTATAAGTTATATCGATCACGGAAAACCAGTGTAGTTGATGTTCATATGATTGCGGCGACTGATGACTGCACTCGCATAAATTATTTAATGAAACTTCTCATGCAAGACTGTATATAGTTAGTAGTTAGTCTTGCTCTATGCAGGCTTGTTGATATTTAGATTAAATATCACGTGTTATTTTCTTATGTAGTGTTGTTTTTTTCATTCATCGGCCTCGGGGACAGGACTGTTCGCTCACTGCATGGGAATAGCTACATCATCCCACTAATCTCTTGAATGAGGCGCCCCTGACGCGGACGCATCGCACTCGTAACCTTGTATGACCTTATACCATCAACTATCTACCAGTAAAGGTCAACAACAAAGGTAAACAGACAGACAAACAGACAATAATTAAAAAAAATGTGTTTTTGTTATAAGTGCCGTATACATACATATACTTGTAGGTACCTATGCAGCACTCAGTAAAAAGCTGTTATTTCGATATTACAAACAGACACTTCAATTTTATTTATTTATAGGTAAAGATGAATAAATCTTATGTTTTCTTATGTAGCCTATTATAGCTCAAATTCAAAGGGTCGAGCAGTTATTCTTGATAAAATAAAACCAAACATTAGTCTCATACACAATGTTTGTGACATCTCCGACAGATACAACCGCAGATACAAACCGAACATTTCCTGCCGACAGATGACAAGTGCGCTTTGTGACGGTCCCACAGCTATCTGGTAGATCAAGCGGGCACCGAGCGGGCAGGGCACGCGGGCACACTGCTGGTTCCGTTCGGGCACGTCGTGAACATGCGTGTGTTTTGTGCGTGCCCGTGTAACCCGAGCCGGCTGGGCGGACAACACACTACACATGTAGGGGCAGAAGACTTGCTGCAAAAAAGGTCAACGGATTTGTGAAGTATTTGTGTTAACAGCAGAAAGAGGGCTGCGTGGAAAGGAAAACGTAAGATTCACTTTCCTAGCCCTCCGTGGTACCCACCACACCACACGTTCCCAAAATATTCATAAACGTGAAGCTATACGATAACCATTCAAATAGTGCATCTTTGTTGAACACTATGGTTGAACACTTATTAATGGTTCCGTTACTTAAAATGTTTTTTTTTGACCCGGTTGTCGCCACAAACAGTTCTTCTTAGGAGTGGACCTTCTGTTTGAGTGCAGGGGTGACACGGCGCTGTCTCGGCACGTTAGCAAGACAACGTAATACTCTCAGGTGTCGGGTTGCACCCTCCGCAGACTCCGACCAGCGCCGGCGACGGCGCAGGTACCTCACGCCGCGGACTGTGTGGACCATGATTTATCATCCAAGTGGTGGTTATTTGATTTGAATGACAACTTCAATAGACATCAATGCGTTTCGGTGGAGTAGGAAGCGTCTCTAGCCGTACAGCAAATTTCACTCATTGAGGCAAACTAGGTTATACAGCAAGCGGTATTGTGGTTTAACGGTAGCGCAGTCCGGCGGACCAGTCGACCACAAGCAAATACAAGGTGTGTCAGATTCCAGCGTTCTGTACAATGTGTCACGGGTCTATTGTGGGCTTAAATAGTTGTAACAACAATGGCTCAATTATAGCGTGCTCCGAACAGATAGTTGGGCGCCACCGCGCGAGATGAATACTAAGCACTCTATGAGGGCAACGTCCAAGCCAGTCAATGCTATACCAGCTATCCAGCTACTTAACTTAATTTTTACAAGATTGGTATTATTTGCATAGTTATGGCAAGAGAAGTGTCTCCCACTCCACAACTTCTTAAAGCCCCATGAACACCTGGCTCCTGGCAGAGAACTACAGTTCCTGTCTGGAAAGCTCTGAATCAAATGCGTACCAAAGTAAGCCGCTGCAAACATAATCTGGCAAAATGGGGAATTATTGGTTCCTCCAACACCAAGTGCGAGTGCGGCGCTCCGGATCAAACTATGCCCCACCTGCTGGAGTGTCCCAGATGTCCGTATACCTGCACTCTGGACGACATGAACAGCGCCTCTGCCGCTGCAATAAACGTGGGCGCCTACTGGGCCCAAACCGTGTAATAGGGACGGAACATCGCGAAGAAGAAGTTATAGATAGGTTCATATATTTGAATTAATTAGAAAATCTGGATTAGACTACAAGACCCAACAATATAACAAGTTGCTAGCAACTTAATAATATCAAAGTACTGTCGCAATGTAGTAATCTGATCCATCAGTTAGGAGGGTACACACTGGTCAGATGTTGATACCTCGTTATCAGTGAGATGCATCGGAGATGAGAATGTGTTGATTAATAACACACATTCCGTGATCGCGGCGCCGGCGGGTGAGTGCACCTGTCTCGGCCCTGCATATTGATAAAACGCTTAGATGTCGCAGTGATTTAGGTAATAAAGGAGATAAGGATGATTAGCTGATAGATAAACCAAGTGTCTTCACAAAAACGCCTTCACTAACATGAAAGACTGGAGCTTGGAGCAAGGTCTACTATTACAAGAGCTACGCGCGCTGTCAATCCATCCTTAAATCCAAAAACTAATTCTCATCACATCCGCCTCAAAATTATAATTATCTTGCTTCGAATGTTCGAATGTTGTTCGAATGTTACATTAATAAGCACTACAACTGTTTGCTATGACGCGACGTGATGAAACTAAAAGTTCTTTATGTATCGCGTACAGGCGCCCCTACATCATTGAAACTTTATGTGTAGGCTGACTAACGGACTTATTCAAGTATTTCTGGCGGAAACACATACCAAGGCCACCTGCAAATACATGGTACATATTAGTACTCCTCACATTTTACGCCTCATACTCGAGATCGTGAATGTCGCACGCACAGCACTCACTGCCCCCGTATTCTGAGCGGAGCAGTAATTACAGCACGCGTGTTATTACACCACCCTCAACAGAACATCAGCCTGTTCAGCAACCTGCTCCAAGTCATGGATAATTGGTAGCCATTCTTTCTTTACAAAATACGCTAAGTAGAAGCTTAGTGCTTACTTGCTTCGTGACCTTACCTGCGAATTTGCATGCGAAGAAACGCTGTTTTATTAGGTTCTCGATTTTGAAAAGCTCTTAGTGGCAGACCAGTCTTCTTCTCTTTTATTGTTTGGACGTTGGGAGATTAAAATGCCCATCATAATAGCTCAGCTGTTCCGTTGGCTTAGCTTTTCATTAATTTAACAGAAAAACATTAATAATAATATAATCTATTCAACATTTAACCGGGGGCGCACGGAGATTATTAAATGGATCTTCTGAATGCATTATACATACATATATTAGCAATTAATGTCATTCACTGTGAGACTCGAGTGATGGACATCCTCCACAGACAGGAAACTGTAAATCATAAAAACTTATTGCAAATACCTACCTTTATAAGCCTTATAAGGGCGATTAAAATCAATAACGTTCAATACCATATTATTTTAAAAATATATTTCTAACCGTATAAGCAATAGTGAAAACACTAGCCAACCGATGTTTTTTCGAGGTTGGACGCGAATGTTCTCTTCTACATCAAAATATATCTGGTGTATTGAGTAAAAAAGATCTTCCAGAACTATCAATAACGAAACTAGAAAAAACTAATAAGAGTATTGATATTGTTTGTCTCAGTGAAACATTTATACAACAAGGGGCAGAAACCAATTTTACCATGAAAAACTATAAAGTAGTGTCAGCCTTCTCAAGGCCGCAGCAACGTAGGGGTGGGACTTGTATATTGACCAAAGAAGACCTTGACTGCAAACCTTTATGTAATCTTTGGTATGAAGAACAGTGTGTAAAGCTCTTCAACCCCCATAGAAAAGCAAGGATCCTCCGACGGGTGTTATTGTCTGGTGGGCTACTGCCCGACAGTTTTTGTCGGGTTCTTCAATATATTCTTAAGTCGCGAATAACTTTACTTGCACGATGCAGGATTTAGATGTATTTCGATGTTTAGTTTGTCCTCTGCGTCATAGATGGCGCTGTAGTTCTTTTTTTGTTCTAATGTTGCTGTAGTACTTCTTGTAGTGCCGCTACATAATCTAATTGAGCCCAAGTAATATTATTTCAAATACTGAACAATTGAAATTACAACCTTAAAACTTTATGTTATCTGCATTTACCGCACACCAAATACAAATATTAAAATTTTAGAAAACTCATGAAACGAAATAATAAAAGCATCATTTTATGTGGTGACTGGAACATACACGCTATAAAAGCAGTAAAACATTTCAAAGAGCTAGACTCTATTTAAAAAAAAAAAAACTATAACGTAAGTAATCATATTACCAATCCGACAAGAAAACTATCTTGTATCGACATAATTACGAGTAATATACCAAATGTTAAACCCCAAATACACTACCCAAGTGACTTGGGTTTTTTTTTTTTTTTTTTTTTTTTTTTTTTATGTTTGATGGGCCTACTCTTGACCTCAATCTAGCCCAGAGGACAGAGATGAGGTCGACGATGGAACGAGCTAACCCAAAAGAAGCCTATTAACTCGCGACTTAAATAGATTGGGGTCATATGAACTTGGGTAGTGTATTTGGGGTTTAACATTTCAGATCAGATAGACTTGGGCCAAGTCTATCTGATCACGAAACAGGACAATCTGTATGTATATTTTGAGGTAACGGTTGACACCACGAATATTAAAAGACCATTTTTTTTTTAACAAAGCTATCGTTTTAAGTTTTTAATAAGTTTGTGAACTGTCATCATCATTGTCTTTCTCAGATGTTTACCAAACTGGAGATACTGACATTGCATTTAATTATTTCCATGACATTCTACTACTATTTTATAATTTATATTTCCCCAAAATCAAGTTTAAAATAACTATTAAGCCCTTATAATATAATTGGATGACAAAAGGCATGATAAAAAGTAATACCAGCGAAAAACAAAATTCTCATGACAAAAATAAAATTGAATTAGAAAATCAAACTTACACTCAACCTGAAAAGATAGTTGTATTTTTAACAATTTTTTATTGATATAACGAATGACACCATTGACCCATTTGTTGACTACACACCACCTATGACTTATCATCCAAACACTATGTATTTGTCTCCAATTAATGACACCAATGTATATAAAATAATAAACTCTTTAAAATCAACCAACTCTACTAGTCAACGACAAGTCTACGTTGACAGTATGGTTGACAGTAACACAAAATTTCTTAAATTATGCTCTAAATTTTTATCTATTCATATTAGCCATATTATTAATTTGTCATTTAAGCAAGGTTATTCCCTTCACGGTTAAAATTCTCAATTGTTAAACCAATACACAAGAAATGTGATAGAAATTATATGAATCATTACCGCCCCATAACACTCTACCAATATTATCAAAGATCTTTGAAAAGGTCATGCATGAAAAACTCTCCGGTTTTTATCTTCTATATATATAAAATTCAAAGTCCTGACTGACTGACAGAGATATCAACGCACAGCCCAAACCACTGGTCCTAGAGCAATGAAATTTGGAGTGTGTATTCTTTGTGAAGAGTAGGTATCCACTAAGAAAGGGTTTTTCGAAATTCTACCCCTACGAGGGTAAAATGGGGTGTTGAGTTTTCTATGAAACTTTTTATTCTCGCGGTCGATGGACTTGAAAATTTGTGTACCTACTCTGCAGTTACAATTATGAGAAACGTGTATCAAAGTTTTTCCAAAATCATCCCTCAATATGAAATTCAAAGTCCTGACTGACTGACTGATATATCAACTTACAGCCTAAGCTGTTGGTGTTAAAGACATGAAATTTAAAGGGTGTATTCTTTGTGAAGAGTAGGTATCCACTAACAAAGGGTTTTTCGAAATTCCACCCCTAAAGGGGAGAAATGGGGTGTTGAATTTTCGGTAAAACTTTTTATTCTCGGGTCGATTGACTTAAAAGTCTACATACTCTTCAGTTAAAACTATGAGAAATGTATATCACAGTTTTTCCAAAATCATCCCCCAATATAAAATTCAAAGTCCTGACTGACTGATATATCAACGCACAGTCCAAACCCCTGGCCCTAGAGAAATGAAACTTGGAGGGTGTATTCTTTGTGAAGAGTAGATATCTAATAAGAAAAGGTTCTTCGAAATTCCACCCGTAAGAGGGTAAATTGGGGTGTTGAATTTTCTGTGAAACTTTTTATTCTCGGGGTCGATTGACTTGAAAGTTCGTGTACATACTCTGCAATTAAAATTGTGAGAGATGTGTATCACAGTTTTTCCAAAATCATCCCCCAATATAAAATTCAAAGTCCTGGCTGACTGATATATCAACGCAGAGCCCAAACCGCTGGTCCTAGAGAAATGAAATTTGGAGGGCGTATTCTTTGTGAAGAGTAGGTATCCACTATGAAAAGGTTTTTCGAAATTCTACCCCTAAGAGGGTAAAAATGGGTGTTGAGTTTTCTATGAAACTTTTTATTCTCGAGGTCGATTGAATTGAAAATTTGTGTACATACTCTTCAGTTAAGAAGAGATTAATTATGAGAAACGTGTATCACAGTTTTTCCAAAATCATCCACCAGTATGAAATTCAGTCCTGTTTTTTTTCGGTTTTTTCGTCATGGGTGTCATTTTCGTGGTTTTTGGGGCCGCCAATGACGAAAATGAGGTCAAAATATAAAAATTCAAGACGACGCCCATGAAGATTTTAGGTTTTTTCGTCATGGGTGTCATTTTCATGGCTTTTGGGGTCGCTGATAACGAAAATGTGGCCAAAATGTAAATCGATGATGGAGCCAGCAAAAAAAAATTAGTTATTTCGTCATGAGTGTCATTTTCGTGGTTTTTGGGGTCGCTGATAACGAAAATTAGGTCAAAATGAAATTCAGGATGGCGCCGATGAAAATTTTTGGTTTTTCTTCATGAATGTCATTTTCGTGGTTTTTGGGGTCGCTGATAACGAAAATGTGGTCAAAATGGAAATTCAAGATGGTGCGGGCGAAAATATTTGGTTTTTTCGTCATGGATGTCATTTTCATGGTTTTCAGGGTCGCTGATATCGAAAATTAGGTCAAAATGAAAATTCTAAATGGCAACAACCATTTTTTTTAGATTTTTCATCAGGGTTATCATTTTCATAGTTTTTGAGGTCACTGATAACGAAAATGAGGTCCAAATAAACATAGGAAAAAAAAACAATTCTCATTTTTTCTTAGGTTTCCCCTGACTCAATTTTCACTCTTCGCCACTGGTACCTACCAGTGGCAAAGGGTCCACTTAGAAAGGGTTTTTCGAAATTCCACCCCTTTTTTTTGTTTTTGTGGAGGGTGGGAAATCATCAAATGACCCCTCCCGCTCTGGGCGGAGCGGAAGGGAGTGTCAGACTCTTACTGACTAAAAACCACCCATGTTCCTTCTTTGGCCCTTTATGTTCCAGGGCCGCGGTATCTCTTTCGAACAGTCCCGCAGCCCTGGCAGGCATCGGCCCTTGCGGGCCCCTCCCGTTTGCTGACATCTCTTTGAGGCGCGCGTGGAACACGAACGCGCCGTCGACACGGCCTGTCGTCATACGACGGACGGACGGCGAGCTAGCCCATTACTCACCGTCCACAGGCCCGCGCCTACGGTGGCCGAGACCCATCACGGCGTGGCCCCCGACGCCCGGTGCTTCTCCTCCCGCGGCGGCTGGGACGTGAGGCTCTCTCCCTCTCACGTTCCGCCGCCTCCTTCGCTAGCATGACTGCTTCGCAGGAGGAGGCGACGGCTTTCGATTCCCTCTCGCCCCGGACCGTGGCTTGAACCAGGGCCGGACGCGAGAGGTCGTCGCTGCCAATCGCCGCTACGAGGACACGGCGGTGCTCCGCCCAAGCGGAGCAGACCTCCACGGTGTGCTCCACCATGTCCTCCGGGCGATCCTCGCAATGATAGCACCGAAATTCCATCCCTAAGAGGACAAAATGGGGTGCTGAGTTTTCTGTGAAACTTTCTATTCTAGGTGTCGATAGACTTGAAAGTCTACATACTCTACTTACAGTTTTTCCAAAATCATCCCCCAATATAAAATCAAAGTCCTGACTGACTGACTGATATATCAACCACTGGTCTTAATGACATGAAATTTGAAGGATGTATTCTTTGTTTTGAAATGGGGGTTGAATTTTCTGTGAAACTTAATATTCTCTGGGTCGGTTGACTCAAAACTATCATCTCTATCTAATAATAATAATATATCATTTATTTCAGGTAACAAAGACCCATAACATATATACCTTATAGACTATCATACATATTTATAGAAACCAGAAAACAAATGTTATTATTGTACACGAAGTGACGGCGTCGTGTTGCGCTGCGTGGTGTCGCGTAGCCTTTCGCGGAAACGCCGAAACATGACACCCTTCGGCCAAAACTCTTTCTTGAGGAAGGTCTCAATATGATGAGTCGGAACTCGCACCACGAACGACTTAAAATTCGTGTTGTGGCGCGACTCCAACTTCTCAACCCTCAAGGTCCAGCTGGTCTTCGCTCGGACATACTCCACGACCTCCTCAACCTTCGTGGTGTGATGTAGCCGGGACACATAAAGCTGCGTCGTTGGTATTGCCGGACGCAGCACATTGGGTCCAGCCAGCGCGGTCCCGCACTGGTTCCGACTAGGGGGCTTCTTCCTCTTCTTCCTCTCCACCTTCACGAAGCCTTCCTTGTCACACGTGCCCGTAGCTGGGCCTTGCTGTTTCGAACCCCTGTTGTCAGGTTCACAGCTCTTCTTTTCCAGCTTCTTGGTTTGGTTTCTAGGTTTGTGCGTGTCGACGATAGCAGTGTAGGCACGTTTTGGGGGTTTTAATGTACACATCACTCTTCAATTAAAATTATGAGACACGTGTATCACAGTTTTTGATATAACACGATGTAGTTTAGAAATATTTTTATTTTCATTTTTTAATTTACGACCCAAAAGTGGCTCCCCTGTTTAAAATTAATTTATACGTCCGTCTTTGAATCAATGACTTACATTATATGTACCAAATTTCAACTCCATCGGTCCGGTAGTTTCAGAGTAAATTGGCTGTGACAGACGGACAGGCAGACAGACAGACACGCGAGTGATCCTATAAGGGTTCCGTTTTTCCCTTTGAGGTGCGGAACCCTTAATATTAATATTACATACATATATATCTTACATAAACTATTTATTAATGCGAAAGTTTGGATGAATGGATCTTTGTTACTCAATCACGCCAGAACGGCTGATCAGATCTGGATGAAACTTGGCACAGAGATAGATTATAGTCTGATACAAATAGATGTAGATTACTTATTATCCCAGAAGTAGGCAAGATCCCGTGGGCAATTCCCGAACTGCACGCGGGCGAAGCCGCGGGCAAAAGCTAGTCCAAGTATAAAATTCTAAGTGAAGATCAATTTGGTTTCAGAAAAAATAAATCACCCACAACAGCTTGTTTTGCTTTATTAAAGTTAATAACGAAAAGCCTTAATGATAAACTTGTCTCCATTTTTCTAGATATGTCCAAGGATTTAGATTTCATGAACTTACATTGTTGCTTTATAAATTAGACCGATATAGCATAAGGGGAAATGCGTTGACATGGCACGAAAGCTACCTTACACATCAAAAGCAATGTGTTGAGATTTTGGGACAAACAGAAAATCAAAAGCTTTCATATGGGTTTCAGTATCGTGAAAATAACAGCGGCGTTCCCCAAGGAACCATACTTGGGCCACCTTTATTCTTGCTTTAAGTTAACGACTTGCCTAGTGTAACTTCCCACAATTGCGTACTATACGCTGACGATATGACCCCTCAGTATTATAAACGAAAATAATGACATTGTTGAGATTATTACATGACTTGAACACCATAATCTTCGTATTAATATTAGCAATACAAAGGTGATACAATTCCAGATATATAACAGTACGCGTCCACGGCTAAAAATACAATATGGAAATGAGACAATAGAGGTCGATTATGCAAAATTCTTGGGGATAATAATTGACAAAAAGTGTAACTGGAAATCTCATTGTGATGATCTATTTAAGAAGAAAGATAGTTTGGTTTTCATTTTATATAGACTAACTCGTGTAGCTAGTGTTAATGCAGCACTTTGTGCATACCATGGCTATGTATATCAATTTTGCGCTGTGGCATTATAATATGGGGTAATTCGGTTGAACTTAAAAGAGTGTTTCGAGCTCAGAAAAAATTCGTACGCTCAATTGGTGGAGCGCACCCACTGAACAGTTGTGTTCCACTATTTAAAAAACTTAAAATACTGCCACTTCCAGCACTATACATTTTTGAAATTTGTATCTTTGTACACCAAAACAGACATGAATTTGACTTATTTAATGATGTTGTATCCAGATCCAGCCGCAAAGTGCATATATGCTTAATGTTCCTAGGCGTAGAATTAAATTGTTTTCTAATAATGTATACTGCATGCCCATTACTGTTTATAACAAATTTTCTGATAACTTCAAAACTCTCAGCTTCAGAACATTTATAAATTACTGTCCATTTCGAGGCCATGCCCAGCTAAGCGGTTATATGTAAATTATTTAACTTTTCTTTGTGATTACTCGACCGAAGATTTAATTACTGAAACATTTACCTGAATATTTGACATTATTGCCTGTAATCATTTTATCTCTTGACTTTCCTTCTTGACTTCACTGAATCTTGACTTATAAGTCGGGTTGTCAGGATTTATTCTGTTAGGCACGTACATCATGTGAGCAGCAGATGGGTTTCGTGCAATGAAAATACACTGGGTGCGATACACTGTTTCTATTGAACTTTTTTTTTAATTTTTTAATATGAAACTATATATTATTATTAAAAAAAAAATATTATCATAATATTATTCAATAATATTCGTCGCGCCAGTGCTATGTTCGTAAATCATGTGAGCGTCATCATTGGCAACGAATGCTCAGCAGCAACCAAATGAGGTGCTGTTACTAGTGCACCGGCCGCACCGACCGCTCCGGTCGTAGCGGCTCGCACCGACTCCGCCACTAGCGCCTAGGTTGCGCGCCTCGTGGGAGTGCAATCATTTTACTTTTATCTGTGGAGCTTTTTAATGCAAAAAGCTGGTCTCGACTGTTCGAAAGAGATACCGCGGCCCTGGAACATAAAGGGCCAATGAAGGAACATGGGTGTTTTTTAGTCAGTAAGAGTCTGACACTCCCTTCCGCTCTGCCCAGAGCGGGAGGAGTCATTTGATGATTTCTCACCCTCCAAAAAAAAAAAAAAAAAAAAAAAAAAAAAAAAAAAAAAAAAGGCTGTGCGGCGCGCGGGCGGCAGTGAGCGCCGGCCGCCCGCCGCCGACCGACGTGCGCGCGCACTACTCGCCTCATTGGTGCGTTCAAACGACAACCGCCGAATTTGGCAGAGTGCGAGTGCCCGCGTGTGGATTGCGACCTGTGCCTGTGTGTGTGATTGTGCCGACAGCGCTGTGCGTGTGTGTGTGCTGTGAGTGACAAGCGCCTGCACGAGGCGGTGAGCACGGGAGGCTGCAGGCTGCAGGGCTGGTACAGCGGATGAAGAGATAAATCTTGGTGCGTTGACCGGGTGCAAGTTCGACGGCCCGCAGTATTTGTGTCGTTGCGAGTAAACGGTAACTATTTATTAGTGCTAGGTGCAGGGATACGTGTAGTGCAGGAAGCCGGTCCATTTGCTCTGTGGCCGCTCACAACCACTCCAGCTCACTTTCTCTGCAGTAAATAAACAATGCTCTGCCTAAGAAAGCTTTAAATCAGTCAAGTTTCGTTACCGCTACAAGGAAGCCACAACATTATGTTTATGGTTGGCACACGACTTCATATCTACAGTTTCAAAGCTTATCATTTCGAAAAAGCTAGCAAACATGAACAACATTAAGCTTAGTGCTAATTTAACTTAATATTCCTCAAGAACACCTGCTGGTTGCGTCCTCACTGCTAGTTCTGAAAAGTACAGTGACTGTGCAGTTACAGGACTGGTGCTCATTACAATTAATGGTTCGGGAACAACAACCTGCAGCCATTGCTCATAGGTACGTGTTCGAAGCTCGTCGTAACGGTTAACACAACTTGTAGAAACATTGCAAAACTGTGCGTTCCAATGAGGTTATCTTTCATGAAACTTACTTCTTGCTCTAGAAATAATTACAAAGTTACTGGTAAAAGGTCCCTTGGGTCGTTAAGCCATTTTTTTCTCTTATGACTACTACTATGAGTTACTTAAGGTTTTATCAACTCTTTAGAAACATTAGAACTAGTCCTATTAGAAACCACTTGGATGCGATGTTCACTTTACTGCAGTTCTGCTCATCGAAAACACCAATTACAATAACAGCGAGATAATATCAACGTTTACGTCAATCCTACGCTGGGCAAAACGATCAGTTCCTTGCAAATGACACCGCTTTAGTTGACGACTTCATCATAGCTCTCTGAGCAAAGTGACTCGGACAACAAGCCCTTGCTCCGGCCTGTGAGGCTATGAGCCCGAGAGCCTGTCATCTCGGCCACTCGGCAAGATCATCCTCCATTAGACATGCTCAGACCTAATGTATACATTGAACACTGTCGTAGAAAGAGATTTGTTAAGATTATAGAGAGGCTAATGCGTTAAGAGCGGAAAAGGTGATGGAATATCATTCCGCGCGATAACAGTAAATTAGAAACCCCTTGTAACTGTCAGCCTGGATGCTGTAAACGATCTAATGTCTCATAGAAGTGGGCTAGGAGAAAGGGGCTGCGCAAGGTCTTGTAAAGTACAAGTGGTTAGTTGTAGGCTGCAAATCTATTGGATCGCATCAAGAGAGCTTTCTGAAACAAGGAAATAATGAATTATAAAATCATGAAATGAAAGCATTGCGCAAGTTAAAGATGTTTCACATTGTTCAAATCGTCAGCAAAACGGTATCAGGAAGGCAGCACATTCTTCGAAGCCCCACATTAGTTTCAGCTAGCTCGGCTTGCATACAAGGATAACAGATTAAATTAATGTGCCTAGCAGGCTTAAATGGTCAGGAGAGTAATGTATGTGTTTGTTGTGTGAGTACTCGGCAGTGAGCCGTAGGATCTTAATGAGTGATGGCATTAACTTGTAGACGGTCATGTGTTCTCGTTCTAGCGCTTGCCTGTCATATAGCGTTGTCTCTGTCGGAAATATGACATCGCTTAGCGTGTGACCGCGCGCGGCGATTTTGCGACAGTCGCAATAAGCCGCGACTGTGACGGCTATGGCAGCCAGCATGGGGCTATGGGCACGCTCGACTAACTGCTGCAATTATCACTCACACAAGAACTAAATGAGGGATAATCTCGGCGACAATAAACTTTATGTATTTTATAATAGACGTAATAGCAACAGGAGCTACCTTGGTTAGCTAGCAGACGGGATGCGGAAGGCGGAGAATGAGAATCCAGCCAGTCTAGTGGTTGTGTATAGGGTTATCTTCATGTGATCCAGAAATATTTGCATTTATTTTTCGTATCCGATCCTTCGTCTTGTAGCTACGATTTTGGCTTCCAATAATTTTGCCCACAACAACAGTTTAGGCCACTAAGAGACAATGAAATTCTAAGGTTTTAGAAAACTTCAATACATTGACATGGTTTTCATTCTTGTAACGATTCCTAGCCATAAACAGGCAGAGAAATAATACATAATAAAGATATCAACGTTCGCCTCATTTTTGTGACTCTCGCATAGTCGGCTCAGCACAGCGTGCTTAGTACTAATAAATATGACATTTAATCTGACGGTAGCATTAAGTTAAACAAACACAGCGCACAAATGCAGACTTGTATTAATTCACGTCAGCGTCTGTCTGCGACCGTTACAAACACGATAGCACACGAACAGACGGACCTTTGTGCGAACATTCTCATACAAATATTTGTCTACAACAATGATCTTCGCTTCACGAGAACAAGGAATTATGCTTATAAACCAATCTTGACGTCCAGTGTAGAGAATATATTTGACCGTCCATTGAATCGAAAGTTGGGATGTATTCTGGTGATGGTGATGTTAACATGAACAGGTAATACTCATTATGATATAAGTTACTAGACCCAGGAAAAACAAAATGAGCTTTAGAAAAAGTATCACATCGGTATAAGTGACATACATGACGTTCTACATAATGGAACTACTAGGACCGAGCTGTAGTATGGGCTAGGTTTCTGTCAGTGTTCATCATCTCTTTGGAAAGGCAGACAACATGTCTCCGTGAATGACACGAAAACTTTTATTCCAACTTAACTTTTATTGAAGATAAGGAAGCTTTTATTTAGCACGAGCTTTAATAAAGATCAAACCAATCATTTGAGTTAGTATCGTTGGTCTAGACAATAGTGTTGATACCATTTACCGTTGTCGGACTATGCAGTATGCAGGCTGGTGGTCGCAGTTAAACTTTAACGATATTGTAGTTTATAGCCGCAACAGATCAAAATGTTTGTGATCATTTAAACGTTCTCGTGTAGTGATAGGCAACAGGTTGTGTTGTGGATGATGGCTGCAGTTGATAATGAGTCCAAATTATTTCATTATCATTATCACACTCCTCAATATCACATTAACATTTAATTCTCTACTGTTGTCAATGGCACGGACGGAATAATCTCAATTTCCACTCACGTGGAAAACTGATTAAAGCCGCCTTTTGAGACTTGTATAGCGCAAACTGCTGACCTGCCAGTAGAGAAATAAGTTCAATACAACATGGCAACAGTACCTTTAGAGAACTAGGAATTTAGAAATAACTAGAACTAGGCAAACGATAAAGTTTGAGCACCACTATTCTGGAATAGTCGTTACATTTAAAAGGGAATGATTGCTGTTCGGCGGCAAATCGGCATTTCTGATGGAGCTGGAACAAATCATAACGATCTCAAATGTTCAGACAGCAGTGAGCACATCAGCGCGATTCGGGCCGACTGCACCGTGTGGGGACACCACTCGATAGTTTATAGCTAGATATTAAAACTAAACGATACATAGGCAATTAGGCAGTAAAGCTTTCAATATTAAAAACTTTTATTTTCTTAGTGACTCATACAAAATACTAGAAACTTCAACAGCTTGAACATGATGACGATCTTTGATTTTAATAACCCTTTTGCTGTAAGTGCTGTGACTTGCTGTAAAATACGTGCTTAAAGTAAATATAAGCATGCAGGGAACAATTTCACACAGACCTACTTTGTACTCTGTACAAGCCAGTAATATGTAACTAAAACCTACATATCACACGAACCACTGCGCTACCCACTACTGAACAAGTACTGGTCCTCAATTGGTAGGTAAATATCTTCCAAGGATAAGCATGGAATGATTCATGCTATGTCATTGAGTCAAATGTATAATACCACCTGAGCATTTGTAGAAACAGTCTGCCATTTCGTGAACAAGTGGTAACCTTGTAAGCTGCGGATCAGTCACGGTGTCGATTATGAAATTTGCTCTAATGCGGCTGTGCTCTAGAGTTGTCGCTTGTGCAAGCTCACCGATGAGGCTCCATTAGCTGGTGACGTCACCTGATGTGATGACATTACACAATGGTGTATCATTGTGATGTGTCGGGTCATTGTTGTCGGTGAAATGTCACAGATGAGTTCATCCTAACAGGATTTTGACAATGGGATAATTGAAACTGTAATTACAACATACATTGCTGGGATTGTATATTAAGACAAGGCGATGCAAGTAATTACAACAATAGCGACTTCACACAATACATTATGTACCAGCGACCAATTTACATTATAATAATCATTGATGACTATAATATGTATGTAGGTATTTAGAAATATATAAGTATATTTATCAGTTGTCTGGTTGCCATAGTACAGGCTCTGCCTAGTTTGGACTCAGATGGCGGTGTGTTGGTTGTCCCAAGATATTATATTATAAGTTACAGTTGTGCTGACTAAATCAAAAAGAGACTATTGTATTGTATAACGGGCTGGTGTCCGCAACTCCACGTCCAAAGCGCGTATTTTCCGTGCGGTAAAGAAACTTTACTTAAATGTTATCAAGAAATAGACGAAGTAGTTAAGGAACATGAAGTATTTTTATACGGTGTGAAAGCTTTCAAAAGTTTCACTAGAAAGTTAACATTTCTAACTACAAGAGACCCTACAATTATTATTTAGCGCCGTGTTGCATCAGTTGCATGTCCGTAATTCCGATCAGATTATGTGCTCGGCAGCTGAAACTCAAGCTGTTAAAGCGATTGCACTCAATCCAGCTCGTTACGCTTTCCTTATAGCTTACGACGCAGGCACTAACTGTACTTAGTGCGAGATCGAGGGCTTTACTAGGAACCTTACCTGTGTATGTAACTTGATACATAACCCTTCCTTTGCTACCTACCAATCTGTTAGTCTACTAAAGATGAAATTGCGTGCTATCTTCGTTTTATTAGTCGTAGATGCTGTAATCAAGACGCTTTTATTGTTAGCTCTGTCGTAAGGTTCTATAAATGTATGTAATCGTCCGACTTCGGTCTGTCCATTGGTATTACGACTACTGTCTTAAAAAGGCTTAATTTGCTATAGGGGCTCATTTCTATGAACAGGCCAAGTGTATGCTTAACGTCACACTCTTCGTGTAATAGTAGGGAGGATACTTAACTATTCCAATTCACTACCGGTATGCTGTTCGTACCTATTCCTAGGAATGTACAAAACAAAAGAAATTCTCATACAAAGCTCGAAGCTTGTTCATTATAAACTTGTAGTGCCGGTGTGGTCGAGTGTGAGAGTTTCGAAACAGTTGTTAATTCGTGTGGTTGGTGAGCGATGGTTACTCGTGAAGGTTACACCAATTATACCATTACCAGCCAGCGAGCCAGCGCTGTGGGCCGACATCGGGCATCGAGCATAATTGGACACCACCAAATGGACTGTTGCGAATCGAACATTCTCATTTCGAGTTTTTTCATTATTTCATTAATCGTTTGATGTTTTCAAGTGGACTACATGTGATTTGAAAAAAAAGACGTGCATAAAAAGAAACGATGAGTTGAAAAAGGATTTTACCTAATTTATTTTTTGTGATATGATATGCAAGCTATAGGTAACAGCTAGTATGACTTCATAAACGTGAAAAAAAAATGGCGGAATTCAGATGAAGTTGAAATGATTTAAATATAGAAGACGGACTTAAATATAAGTTTCGAAAACTGTTTATTTAGATATGGCGATAATGTAACAGATGAAATCTACGATTAGGCACACCGCACCGGCAGGATTCCATCGATAAAATAACTTGAACTGATTTTGTCTCTGGCTAGTTAGGTTTGGTTCAGTTTTCGGTATCGGTCATCCATGTGACCGCGTAGTGTATCATAAGGTGACTGGCGCGGCGCGGGTCGGCTGCCCCAACAGCCGCCCCGCTGCCCGCAGTGCTGCCTGCGCGCGCGCAAGGTGCAAGGTCTTCGCACGCGCAGGTGCACCCGCGACACCGCGCCATGACACGCCGAGTAGGCGGTGACAATACTGCTGCGATTCTTACATAATCCTTTTGCTTCGTCCTTATGAAAACATAGTTACTTTAACAGTGAAGATTGTTTAATAACTAGAGATTTCAAAATCATGCCAAAAGAAAAACGTACTTACCTATCAGTCATCAGCCATGGGGCAACTTTGTCTAATGTTGACGTTGACTGACGACACGGCCCGACGCGGCGCGACACGGGCCGCTAATGTGTCGGCAAACGACCCCGCCGCCGCCGCCGCCGGCTCACACCAGTGTTTGCCGAACAAACACCATCGTACACAACACTGTTCTTACGTCAAACGAACCGCGAGGGAATTAGACAGCTCACTAAACAACGAGCGGTAAAAGGGGACGTAGTTTAGGGATATCGTTTTCTTTTTAAATAAGTGAAAAGAAACCGTCAAGTCGGAAACGATAAATAATTTAATGTGTAATAAGTTAATGTGTGGCTTATTTTAACAATTGCACATAAAAGTAACATACGTAATAATAATAACAAAACAAGTGATTTTCAAAAACCCTCAAAGTATAACAAATATTTACAGACGATTGAAAAAATACTATACATATAGTTATTATAATAGTTTAACTACGTTTGTCAGTGTGTATCACTGACAGAATCCGTATCTTCCATTTCTTTACACTTAGTAGGTACGTTACCTATACCTTCGCGAAATAAGTTAGTCGAACTTCGAACTTCTAAATGTTCGTCGAACTTCCAAATGTTCTTGCATCATCATCATTAGTCTCCAAATCACTTTGATAATTCGCTTGCTTTTGAATCGGATACGTCATAGCTTGCTCCACTCTCGTCCATTGCTTTCCTACGTGACGTGATTCTTGGTGAGGTTCTGTTCCTCCGGCAGCAGCTTTGTGCGGCCTATCTGCTCGGCCTCTGCCACGGTGTCTGGCAGCTCAGTCCGGGCCGTCTCCGGCATCAGCAGCGTGAGCGAGCCTGCCATGATCGACGTCACGCCGAACAGGAACGTCGGTAGACCAGCCCAGTATGACATCTAGAGACATAATGCGTACATTATAATGCGAAGTTTTAGGTGTAGAAAGAAATATTAGAGAAAATAAGATAAGATCCATCAAGATTTGATAGGAAGCTTTTGTATTAGATTGAAGAAATGAAGAATGTAAGAAGTAACAACAGGAGAAGAGAGAGTGGGAAGGAGAGGGAAACTGTTGTTAGAGATATGTCTTAAGAATTTAAACAATCCAAAGAGAACATATTATTATGTTCATAGATCCCTCACCAAGAGCGGCGTCTGTGGTGCAACTAGTGATCCCACGCGGCCCACGGCGGAGCAGATGGCGTGCATGGAGTTCCTAGTGTAGGTAGGGAACAGCTCCGAGGTGTACATGTACACGATGTTGTACGAGAACGTCGCCAGCATCTCGAACGCCATAAACAGCGTCAGGCCCAGCCATGCGTAGCCTGGAACAGAAGAATGAGCATTGAGCATTTGGACAACTACTAACGATCTGTAATTATCATGACCTGCTTAGCCTTTTCCAACTATTTTGGAGTCAGCTTCCATTTAACCAAATGTAGCTAAATACCAGGAAGTCTAGGACCTGCCATTGTATTCAGTAAATGTTAGTAGAAATAACGACATTTGCATATTATTCTTGTGAGTAACGGGAATATGGGCAAGGTGCACTAAATTCAGTTACAATATGTTTTTATTCTCTAAAAACCGTCAACGCATTGCGCGTCCAATATAACAATGCCTTCAGAATGTTATTGCGGCTCCCACGTTTATGCAGTGCATCTGCCATGTTCATGGAGGCTCGTACGGACGGTTTCGCAGCTATTTTGCGCAAGAAGGTCGCCTCCCTATTGAGCAGAGTTCGTGCTAGCAGCAATGGCATTCTGGCGGTTATTGCTGATAAATTTGACTGCCCTATTCTAAGTCATCACATTAGGCTGCTGACTAAGACGACTGTGTAAATTGAATGAATGTTTAATTAATTAATGTATCTCCAATAATCAGTAATCACCAAATTCTCACCACTAACATAGTTCTTAAGTACTTATTCACTAACACAGATGGACCATGTTGTTCGAAATAAATAGTTATTTGATTTGATTTTTGATTTGATTTAAAAGAAAGCTGGTCTTGAAAATAAAAAAAAAGGTTAAAGCTGGATGATTCCTCCTACTCTATTCTGTAACTCACCTTTCGGCACAAACGGCTGTGAGATACAAAACACCCCCCCAACCATGAAGGATGCCAGCAGCGGGATCTTGCGCTTGTACTTGGAGAGCGCCAGCCAGTAGAACACGTTGGCGGGGATGTCCATCAGCATCAGCAGCGAGAAGTTCACGTACTTGTTGCCCGCGATGTGCACTGCACTGATCATCATGCCATAGTTGATGAGTGTGATCGTGAACCACCACACCATGCACACTAGGAACCTGGGGACAATCAAAATCGTAAGACCCTTAGCAATGAAGATCACAAAGTGTGATCACATTCAGATCACAGTGTAAAATACATTGAATGTGCAGAAATTAATATTTGACTTATTGAGTTTGGCTTTATGATTATGATACTCGTATTATTAGAAATTATGATTAATTGAGAGTGTCCTGATTTTTATGAAAGCCTATTACAATTTATAATATTTGTTTATTTCATTCAAATGACAGATATGCATATTCTTCTTATTGACTTATTGACTAAATTAACTGTTAGATGATGGGCTCTGACCTTTGCATCATAATCCTCGACTTAAACGTTTTCATGAGCAGCTTCATATCACTGACGCCACTCTTGGTCTCCTCGTCTACGTAGTCCAGCTTGTCCAGCATCATCCCGTCGATCTCTACGCCGTTCCTTTTGGCTATTTTCTGGATGAGCTGAACGGCGCGCTCCTTCTTGCCCTTGCTGTAGAGCCAGCGGATGCTCTCATCCAGGAAGAAGGAGTAGGAGAGGATAAGCAGCGTGGGGGCATAGATGACGCGGAGGAAGTTCCTCCAGTACGGCACCGCCCACGCGATGAACGGCATCACGATCAACCCGCATGTGTAGCAGTTCAGCAGCACCATTTGGAAGAGGACGGTTCGCTTCTTTTCTACAATTTCTATACCTGTGAGAAAAAACACAAGCGATCACTTGGTTAGTTACTGGCACATATTATTATTATTATTATATATTATTATTACAACAGTTCTTAACGAAAAGAAAAGCCTTAAAAGACTAATAGTAGCATGACTGTAGGATTATAAGATTTATTAAGTAAGTTGAACCTTCACGTATACTTATATATTGGTAAAGCAGCGGCAATAACTTAGTAGTGTAGTTACGGGCGCAACAATGTAACGAAATAGTTCAGCAGCATTCAGAAGTCAGCATTACACAGATTTATTGAACGATCCAAAGAAAAGCCTGACAACCGATACACTGATAGTACCTATACTTGATGAATGACTTTATTCCTTCAGGGTCATGTTTGATAAAGATGAAGAGGATCTTCGAGGATGATATCGTTAGTGACGTGTAATAATAATAACGTTGATCTACCACCATTTGCTACGCTTCGATATTAAGTCCATCAAGACATCAAAAACGTTGGCCTCGTTACTATTCAGCGGGCAATGAGGCTATGAGGTGAATACGTCTTTATCGTAATCGTTGGTCACGATGTTTGCGAAGAAGAAACCTTAGATAAGATGGAGGACTTCTCAAAGTACTCCCTCCATCTTACAAACAAGAAATACCTAAGTATATGTATACTTACTCAACATGAACATGGGTGAGAGCGCGTCGCCGATGGCGGCCTCCAGCCCCTCCAGCACGATATAGAACCAGAAGGAGCCGGCGAAGCTCTTGGTGAGGCCCAGCACCGCACCCATGGTGCCTGCAAACACCGCTGCTGTCTTTCGACCGAACCTGAACCGACACCAGAGCTTGTTAACTACAATATTGGCTAAAGACAATAGAAGACTTTTTAGAGGCAACTTCATCGATTTCTGGGTCAATAGTGTTAAAAGAAACGTATTTTTTTTCAGAACCCTCCAGTACTTGGTGAACCAGCTTATTGAGGTTTAATTCTTGCTTTAAAGTATGATGTACCAAACTATAATTTTGTTTGTATAGATAATTTTGGCATTGTGTGATTCTGTCACATCCGACAACACGCAACGGATAAATTCCACTTTATTCTATTGAGAGCCACCGCTGTTACCACGAATATCTGCCGTTTATTAATAACCAAAAATGTGGTTACAGTGACTGTTAATATTAAGCACAATAGAAAATTGCTCAGTAAATTACAGATAAATATGCTCGCTTGCCAAGCGACCACGCGTGGACGAAGCATGTGCTATTGTCAAGCACGGCTTTGTATGTAAAGCACACAACTATTTTAATTACTACACAACATCGGTCCAACTATGTAATTAAACGGGCAGAAATATGTTGACATGACGTAACTAGCGACTACGCATTCTTTTTACAAGTAAAACCCGGTCCTTACAAATGCCTTTCCATAAAGCAAATTAAACCCTTAATTAAAAGTTTGTTTTAAATCTCCCATCTTTAAGAAACTTGTGTCGAGAGTGGGGTTGTGTTCACACAGCGGCGAACATACAGACGGACGGCCATTACAATCAGCTGATTGATGCCCTGCCAAGGGGGTAATTAAGATATAAGGTAGTGCAACCCGGCCCGCAAGTGCGCGTAACTCACATATTGACGCTAAAGACCCCAGTGTCTCCACTTGTGAAACACATCATACTCGTGTGAGGAATTCAACATTCTACACGATTCTATTCTTCATTACTGAGAGTGTACATGAGGACATGGCGAATATTATGTAGATGATGAATCAGTGTGCACGTATGTTTACTTGTTGAGTCGACGCTCAAAGGGTGTTAGTGACCGGCACTAGAACGTGTCCACTGTGTCCAGTGCAGGGATGTGACAAACACACAGTTATGTTCTATAATGTCGGAATACGATTATGTAGCCGCATATACAGGGACTCGAGTAATACGTTGATTGATGAGCAAATGTGCGGGGTTGTCCCGCACCTACTGCCGTTGAACTCTTTCGTATTGCGAAACAAGTTTCATTATCAATCACACTGTTTATTACAGCTATAATTTTAATGCGATAGGCAGTCAGACTAACGGCTTGAGGAACGCTTTCCTCGACTGAGAACATCATATTGGTCGATATTTCCATATCGATTAGTTTCGTGCTATCTGCCATTAATACCAACTGTAGTGCCAACATAGTAAGACAAAATATCTACCTGTCTGAGATCTGTCCCTGTATGAGGAGTCCCACCATATTCCCAAAACTGTGCACAGTGCCCACCAGCGTCTGCTTCCAGTCGTCACACGCCAGCCCGAACTGAAAAAAAATCTTCATTATTAGTCCGTAAGACGGAAACATTCACATCTACATACACATAGCCATTTCGCTTTTTAAAGTGCTGAGAATTAATTACTGCTATGATATTTAAGACGGGGACTTTTCAATAACTTCGATTCGTTGTTGGAGAGAGTTGTAAATATGTCACTGACAAAGATGGAGTGCTTACATGTGCAGCCTCCCATCGCAATCATGTAAGCATTCGTGTAATACAACCTTGCTCACAAATCGTGTTTATGAATGCCTTTTACATTTCTACGTTTAATCACCAAGAATTGAAATGTCCTTTTTGGCGAAGCAAAATATGATTGTAACTCTTTCAACGGTTCTGAATTCGTTGACAATGCCTTAACTGTTCCTGATCAATAGCCTCATGTTAAAGCTCTCCACGTAGTTCAAGTTGTTCGGTCAAGTGTAGCGAGCAGGTGAGTGCAGTCGCAGTTCGCAGTGTCCCGTGCGCCCGCGCAGACCGGTCGCGGAGCAAAAACCATGCAAATAGCTCTACATGCGAGCGAGCGGCCCGGCCGGCGATGACACACGCCCCCTGCGCGCCCGGACCTGTACACTGTCGACCTGCAGACTTGTAGACTATTGTCTCAGCTCGGTACTGGCATTACAATGAGTCTAATAAGTCAAATACGCATCAATTCGTAGGTGATGTTCAGCATTCCGATAGGATTGTTTTGTTTAGTTAGTTCCTTAGTGTGAAGTAGAGGTGGGGGATTGTATTTTTGTGGCTCTGCAGTTTTGGTTTTGCTGTTGTATGCATGCACTACATAGTACATACGTTTCGGTGTGTTTAACAAGTCACAGTTTTCGGTTACTTTTATTGAAACCACGCAAAAAGCTCGTCATTCAACCAAAGACGCCACACGATCAGGCTAAGTTATAGACGAACGTTAATTGAATTTCCTACATGTAGTCTCTTGCAGAATAACAATGACTCAAATGGTTATTTCTCATTCGTCAAAACATATGCTTTCTATTGGCTTCAAATAATTGCTAACTAATTATGCGCTCGTCGAATTACTTTAAAATAACGGTTTCTTGCGCCTATCGGGGAAAACCCTCAGACGACAATCCTACTTATAGGAATATATCCTTTGCTAAAACTATAGAAATACCTCCACGTGCGCCGAGAGCCGCCATAGTTGCTAGTATTGTGCAAGTTGTGGACGATTCCTGCTGGCGGCGCGAGCGCTCCCACAGAATATCAATGAGTCAAATAGTTATTGTTCTTATTCACCTGTAACGTTTTATATCGTATTTATAGATTTAGATAAACCTATGTTCCCAATTGCACTTCTCCGCAGTTCAATGGAAATTTTGCAATGCCTATGTACTTGTTAGTGATCTTGGCTATATTATATTGTACATGCTGTTCGTACAGCAGTTTTAACAAAGTGCGAAAACTAAACATTCCAAACGATGAAAACTGCGGCTTATAATAAGAAAAGATACAAGAAGAACTTGAAGTATAATTTCCACAACCATGACGATCCGATCAATAAAAGGAATGTTATAAATGAACTCTCGGAATAGTTAAGGAACATCAAAAAAAATCAGTTGAAGGGGACATAAAATCAGTAGAGACACACACATTTACAAACAGAGCTGCATACTAAGGCACATTAACATCTTATCTGAATCTCTTATCAATTTCAAATATGAAAGCAATCAGGAATTCCACGTCTTTCACATTCTTTGACTATACTTTGCCTAAAGGTTCCCTAATTATAATTAAATGTTTAACTGAAGGCATTACTAATGACTCGTCAACATCATCAGATTACACTGTCTGTCTGTCCGTCAGGGCACAAGCACCTGTCTACCGTATTTCATTCATTAAACACTTCGTTATCTACATACACATCTCCTAATGATTTGTCAGCCATCCCTAATATGTAGTTATATGAAAATTACTGTAATTAGTTCTTATCAAACGGTCGTGTTCGTCTTCCAAATTAAAAGTCAACGTCAATCTTTTAGTTAACAACCTTCGAACTAATACACAATGTTTTAGATTTCCATAGAGCTTTCACAGTTTTGGTTTGAACGAGTGTTTCAACTCGTTTTTCCCTTCTAAATATTTATCAGGACACCGATGATGTATTCACTATGATAGTTTCTATTTTACAATAAATGTAGATACATATCTACACAAATATTATAAAGAGATAAAGTGTCTATGTTTATAAGTTGTTTTAGGAAGTAATCTTCGGAATTACTGATCAAATTCCGAAAATTTCTTCACTATTAGGAACCTACGTTCCCCGAGTGTCATTGGATAAATTTCAACCACAATTCGAGCGAAGTTCTGGGCAAAATCTATAAGTAATCTGATCATATCGTGAAGTTTCAAATCAACCATCAAATGGCCATTTACATGGTATTACTTGTGGAGCTTACAGAACCGTTACTGAACCCAGATATGTTACAAAGACCGGTGCTGTTGTTTCGCCATGGATGGCGCGTCTTTATATCTTGTCTGCAACAAAACTGTTCGTGACCACACAACCAGACATACACTACATTGGAAAGCATCCGTTGTCTATGATTAGAGCCAAGAGGTCTATCTATTGTCACCAAGTTGCTGAAGGATATCACAACTCTCAAGGCAAGCCTGGCCGACGTACAGTCCAAGTTGGAGGTGTCGAATAACACCATTGGTGAGCTACGTGCCAAACTGGAGTTGTTGCGCAGCTCTATTACGGTAAATAGGTCACCTGATGCCTTCAACGTGAGCACACGTCGCGGAGCGAGAAACGCTAGCGTCGTCAGTTTTGAGTCGGCGAGCTCCACTGCGTCACCCGCTGCTGATACGCACGCGTTGCAACTTGCGCTGCCGCCGTCGCTGATGCCGGTCGAAGTAATGACTCGTGTGGGTACGTCGACCCCAAAACGTGTCTACGCTGCTATCGTCGTCACGCACAAACCTATGTCACAAACCAAGAAGGGGGATAAGAAGAGCTGCGAACCTGCCAACAGGGGTTCGAAACAGCAAGGCCCAGCTACGGGCACGTGTGACAAGGAAGGCTTCGTGACGGTGAAGAGGAAAAAGCGGAAGAAGCCCCTAGTCGGAACCAGTGCTGGACCGCGCTGGCTGGACCCAATGTGCTGCGTCCGGCAATACCAATGACGCAGCTTTATGTGCCCCAGCTACATCACACCACGAAGGTTGAGGAGATCGTGGAGTATGTTCGAGCGAAGACCAGCTGGACCTTGAGATTTGAGAAGTTGGAGTCGCGCCACAACACGAATTTCAAGTCGTTCGTGGTGCGAGTTCCGACTCATCATATTGAGACCTTCCTCAAGGAAGAGTTTTGGCCGAAGGCTGTCAGCAGCACAGCGCAACACGACGCCGTCACTTCGTGTACAATAGTTGTCTATATTTCTGGTTTTTATAAATACATATGTATGATTGTCTATAAAGTATATATGTTATGGGTCTTTGCTACCTGAAATAAATGATAAGGCACGCACCTTATTTCCGCCTGATAAAAGACTATTAAATACTTGTTTCAGGCGGCCAAAGAAGCGCTCCTTCAACGCATGCTTCACGTCAGCAACATTGATGCCCAGCGCTTCCGACATACCCAAATACTTATAGGTTTCGGTTGCTGAGAGGGATTGGGAGATGATGATGATTTATGGAATCCGAGAGCTGGGTTCCCACAGATTCCACAATCTCCCCTCGCTTTATATGCATGACCGCACATGTTTCCAAACCGAATTCCATCCTGTTGGCGCTACTGAAAGTTTCAGTTACCTTCAGTAGCTCCATCAGTTCATCAGTTGCAAATCGTTGGGGGCAAAGAGTTTCAGGTCATCCATTTAAAGGAGGTGAAATATAACTTGACCACCTCTCCTCAACCGATAGCCTAGAGTACCTGAATCTTCGCTGGAGGTTTCGTTATTCGTTCTAAGAGGATTCAAGGCTAAGCAGGACCAAAGTGGACTCAAACTATCGCCCTGAGATATACCTCGCTCTATGATATCCTTATCGGCTCGCTATTCCTCTGGATTTACCGACATCATGGATAGCGAAGGACTGTCGTCCATGGCCCCATACATGACATCAGGAAGGTGCGCAGAGTTGCATCAACTTTATACAACTCTAGCACCCTCATGAGCCATGTATGTCATGTGGCACACAGTCATAGGCCTTCATATAGTCTATCTAACGTGTCGACAGATCCCTTCGGGAACGAAATATATTATTATTATTATTGAATGTCTTCGAGTTAATAATGTGTGCAAAATGAACATCAAGGAAGTCGTGATTCATATGTTAATAAGAAACATACACACATTTCAGTGACATACATACATATGTTGTATATTACAAAGCGTTGCGCTTCGTAAAACAGTTGATAATTCCGATAATTGAGCGTCGCGTAATAATTGATAGTTTACTAATTGATTGTGCGGTGGTAATTACTCGCGTAATTCAAGTTAGCGCGGAGCACCGCACCGATCGGAGGCACATAGCACGGTCTAGCATTATGTGCACAAAAGTTTCTTAAATAACGAAGGAAGGAAGGAGGTGAAAATGTATCTAAAAGGGGTTAAAATATCTAATATAATGTTTGACGATGACTTTCGTTACGAGCACGGCTCATCACATTAGAATATATAGGAAGACATGATGAGCGGGTCCAACCGACAAAAGAAAAATAATGAATTCATGAGTGTGTTCGTGAGTGAGACCAGTTGACTAAAGAGCCGTAACACCACAATACCATCCGTTTTTCTGACAAAAAATAAACAAAGCAGTGTACTGTGCGAGTGATCCCAAAATAAAACAAGCCAACTCGGCTTACCTCTGCAACAAAGCTGTCGGGTTTCTCATAGACCCACTCGGTGCAGAGGTGGTCTGTGGTGTGGTTGTAGCGCGCGCAGTCGTCCACGGCGGGCGACCAGCACTGCTTGACGGGCTGGTCGCTCCAGTGGAGGGACTGGTTCAGCCAGAGGGTGCTGAACGATGCATCCGGGCCGTCGCACACAGGGATCTTACATCTGGAATGGATGCGGCGTTTAAATAATCTGTGCAAAGTGAAGCCTGTGATTCTAAATTATGATGTAATGTTTCAAGTAAAGATGACTAGCTGTGCTTTAAGTACAAGTGTGGACATTGATTTAAACTGTTTTTCTTAGGATTCTACTCTAAAGCTTAATGTTGAGATTGAGGCCATAAAATGTAAACAGATATAAAATGAGCGGAGCTTAACTATCATTCGCTTCGTAATCTTCCTCATTCGTTCTTCTGAAATAAAACGTTAAATTGATTCACGCTTCGTTTAATGTCTTTACATGGTCGTACCCATAATATATTCTATTCATATCTCGCTACGTATTGTACGTTGGCACAATTCCGGGAAGCAGAAATAGGAAAATGTTTATTTCAATCAATAGTGTGAACAGAGAATTCTGAACAACGATGAAACATTGTTGTACAGATATCTGTCCAAATCTTTTAAAAGTTTTTTTATGACATACTGTTATTTTATACGCAAAAGCTCGCCCATAGAGTCGCAATTTTAGTCGTTGACCATCATAGCAGATGAGATTTTATTAGTCAAACAACTGCTTTCAGGAAACAATAGATGCAATCATGGCAGGATCAGGTAAACCTTTTCACGGTTATGGAAGTAGAAACCTCGTTTTTATTTTTTCTTGTATGAATAAAATCTGATAAACAGAAGTTAAAGACAAACAAACCGACAAACACACGATGCGTTTGGGTCATGAACTAAGTATGAAATCGGTTTTTTATATGTGCAATGCGGAAACAGTCTGCTGAGTGTAGTTTGCGTTCTTTTACGAGCCTGGGGGTCTAAAATGGCCGCTTTAGCAGAATCATATATTATTAGGATAATAATATGAATTACGTTTAAATTCGTAAAATGATCACAAGGTGACAATTCATAATAGTAGGTACGTCTATATTTTAGACCCCCTGTTCGATGCGCACACGCAAGTTCGTTATGATAATGTATTCATACAAGGATTCAGAAAGGATCGGGCAATAATTGTAATTTGTTGTATTGCTTGCAGCTTGTTATAAAATGCTCATTCATTTATTTTCTGTACATATTAATCTACGTATTTAAAGTTATTTGTTTATACAGTTATTATAATTAAAAAATTAAAATATAGTTTTGTTGTGATTAAACAGATAGTTACTAGAGTCAATTTAGGATTGTAGGAACTAGATGGGAGTGCCCAAGAACTGAGTTCTATGACGACTTGAGAGGCCTATATCCAGCAGTGAGACAACTGCTAGTGAAGTTGAAGACAAGGGAAAATTAAAACTAGTTTCAGCATCACCTGTATCCCGCTTCTTCGACGGCGAACACGTAGTTGACATTGTACATGGAGTTGGTGGCATATACCAGAGCCAGCATGGCCATGGTGAGGGCCTGGTGACGCCCGAACGCGCCCAGCTGTCCCAACACGTCGTCAAGGTGGACGCGCTTAGAGTCAGCGTTCAAGTCTGCCATGGTGGGGTTGGTGCCAACTTTGGAGCCAACTTTGATAGAAAGTCAAGAGTTTGTCTGTGGTCAGCGCTTGAGCACAATGTTTTCATAAAACTAAAGCTTGCTTACAAGGTATTACTCACAAATTGTAGTTTGTTAAACGCATATGTTGATTCTTGGATTATAATAGTCTTTATTTTAACAACTTTCTTGGATTTTGGACTTCTACAACTAACTATCTACCAGTGCTCGTGCTCGCAGTTAATGTTCTGTTTGCCACAGAATAGCTACAGCTGACGCATTTTGTTGGGAAAACAAGTCTCAGGTCAAAGAGCTCGTAAAACTTCCATTCACAGCACTTTTCAACTTAAAGTCACTTTAATTCACACTTAGCACTAACTTTAGTCTTCAACACTTCGACATGTTCTACACCAACTTTATAAAGTAGGTTTTCATTTTTTTCAACTAAACTTGCTACAGTGACTAAGGAACAGATTCTTTTCACCTTAAATTATTCTTCTTAAACGTGTGTCCAGCAGAAATGTCTAATGACATCTAAAATGCAAATATAATATTAATAGCTCAAATTAAAAATATATCAACTAGTTTATTATTCAATTCCAAAGTTCACTTCATCAAGTCACTAGCACAAATACACATGTCATCATGCAAATATAAACAATATAGGTGTGGATGCTAAGGTCTTCACGGTACGGTCTTAGGTAGCTGGTGTTGAAATGGCGGCCGTCGCACAGTTTTATGTGACAGTTAATTAAATATTTATTGTGCTGGGCTCACGACGGTGATAACCACGACTCACTTGCGTGCTTCAGCTGTTGACACTGATAAACTGGCAGGGTCTCGTTTACGTTAATATTTCTGGATCAATTTTGATTGCAGTCCATTTTGAATAGTTTAAATTAAAATTTTATACAGGACTGTCTTGCTCAAGTAGGAATTAGATTCAATTCAATTCAATTCATTTATTGCATGAAATAGAAGATATATATATAGATTTCCCAAACCTTTGCTTCTAAAACTTAACCCACCTTTCAGTTTCCAATTCGCTATCAGGTAATCTGCCTATAAAGCAGTGTCCTTAGTATACATCACATCTGCTGACTGAACTGATGTTGCAATATTGACTAAAGTCGGTTGTTACGCGCCTTGGGCCGTTGGGCTCCCTATGCAAGGAGTGATCCAAAATACCGATGAAGACGGCAAACACCCTGTAAGATCGAATACTTGTGACCTAAAACCACTTATTTAGATAATTATGTTTCGTAACAGCATGTAGTGCGAACAGGAACAAATAACACAACTCGAACAAATGTAAACACACGCGTTTCATCAGTAAGCTACATAGGCTAATTCTTTATTTATGTACTGCTTATATCTTGACATTACATTTACATAAAAATACAATATATTTTTCTTGGAAGCCATCTGGCTGGTTATGATACGCATGTGACATCTTATTCAAATAGCTTATGTTCAAGAATACCGAAATTCCGAATACTATTCCGAACTGGTGTATTCAATACACCTACACGAGTCCCAAATATTCGATCGTTGGTTGAGGTGCGATTCTTTGGTTCCTCAAACCTTATTCTCCCGTATCTGTTTTTTAGGTCCGTGTACTTTGTACATACATGATGTTCACTAGATCTTTACATATTGACGTTGAACCAACATTACTTGACCCCTCTCCCTGTTCTCTTTTCTAGGCCATCATATTCGAGCCCATCATCCAGTTAGCCTCCTAGCCTTTCTCAACTGTGCTGGGGTAAACTTATACATATTTATGATGCACTCAATGCAGTGATACCTACTAAGTATAAATGAGTGAGTTTATATGAGCGAGTATAAATTAAATTTTGCGAATGTTTCATGTAGAATGACTCATTATATGTTTTACACTTTGCACGAACTACTATCTATCCTGTGTCTCTGCCCTTAATCCTTCACTAATTCTTATTATAACTGGGACACACACAATGTTATCACAAACAAACGTTATTCTTAAGACTGTATTGTTTTATTATTCTATTGTGAAAATCTAAGTAATTATCATGTTTATATCTATAGTAAGTTGTTTTACTCGCTAACGACTACTACAGCTAGCTACGTACGATAAGCTGCTGAATTGCATACCTACCTACATATTATGTATTTTGTACAGCCTTGCAGCTTCCTTAATCTCCAAAGCCAATGGGAACTTTACTGATTCGTAAAATCGTCCTGGAGGTAGAATTCTTGTGGGAAACAGACTTTATTCTAAAGCCAGTTCATTTATAATTCTAGTAGCCGACCATCGATAAATTAAGAAGATATGAAATCACACGGCAATTTAACTATCAATTAAGACTATCACTGTTTGGACGCATACGAATGACAAACGGATCCATATACCGACACTTGCTCTTACATCTGATTGCGACAGAAAAGGTAGGTACAGTACTAATCTGGTGGGTAGGCCAGCGGCTCCAGTAAATGAACACTTATGAACTTCAAAAAATAAAAACTATATGACAATGAATAGAGTCCATAGCTGGTTTTTGGTCTAAAGAATATATGTAACGGCGTGACATGATTTAGTTGAATGATCTCAACACTTTTTATAAGTTGTATTCTATTATTTATTGACCAACAATTAATAACGAATAAACAGCAACGTCATGGTGTCTCGGCCGCTCGAAGATCCGATATATCGCCGTCCCCGGAGAATAAAATGATAACTGCCATTATCTTAGTTTTAGTGTTATGTCATTTTTGGGATCTGTGGGTGGTAAAACATCTGCTCAATTTTTTCGAAATTTTTATACAGTTATTTGACGAAGTTACAAAATTTTACAATAGTATTCAAAGTTTTAACACAGGCCTTGAATTACGAGAATAAAGTGTTAATATAATATTATCGAAATGTTTTCGTACTTGTTAATATGACAAACAGTCTTACAATTATATTCTCGTGAAAAATATTCGACTGGATAATGATAAAAGCAGTTATCGTTTTATTCTCGTTCAAAATCAACCAGTCGCTTCGTATAAAGATGTGTTAGTAAAACGACTTTTATGGTTTTGAACAGTAAGACATATTGTCATCATCATTTGAACCCTCTCAGCGCACTGCTGGAGGGTTCAGGTCTAGGATATCGGTTGAGGAGAGGTGGTCAGGTCATATATCACCTTCTTTACAAGGATGATCTAAAACTCTTTGCCCCCCATAAATTGCAACTGACAAAACTACTGAAGGTAACAGAAACTTTCAGCAACGCCATCAGGATGGAATTTGGTGTGGACAAATGTGAAGCGAAGGGAGATTATGGAATCCTAGGGAACTCAATCCTCGGATTCCATACACCTTAGATCCCTCTCCTCGACAGAAACCTACAAGTGTTTAGATATGTCGAAAGCATTAAGCATCAATACAGCCGACATGAAACAATCGTTACTGGTTACTGCCGACATGAAACAATCGTTGAGGGAGCGCTTCATTGGCCACCTGAATAAGGTGCTAACAACAACAACAACATCCATTTATTTTCAGGCTACTTTGACCCATAGATATATGTATACCTTACAGACTAACGTACATAATGATATAATACAAATTGTGTTAGTAAATAGAACCTTAAAACTATATTAGGTAACACTTCACTTGTGCACTGTGCCACTAAGTTCATGTGGCATTTGCTCGTGGAAGCGACGATCCTAAAGTCCTCGTCCAAGACGAGGTGCTGATAACAAGAATTGTTGACTTTACGGCGCGACATAAGAAGTTAAACTCTCGCTGCCTACTTGGTCTTCTGACGCAAGTACTCAACGATGTCCTCCACCGTAGTGGTGTAGTGTAGGCGGGAGATGTACACCGGAGTGTTTGGCTTCGCGGCACGAATAGGCACTAGGCACCGGGCTCCGATGGAGCCGTACCGCAGCGGTGCTTATTGGTACGTTGACGGTGCTTCCTATTCAATACTGTCACAAAATGATCACCAACCTGTTACAGTGCCTTTTCAGGCACGCAGCGCTTAAACAGGCTTTTGTTAGGCGGAAACAAGGTGTGCGCCTTCAACGGTTGGGTCATGCCGATTTTGATTTATTCTTTCGGCATACTCAAATGAACTCAGACGCAACTTGATGCCCGGAATAGGAGGGTCCGTGCACTGGCTGACCGCAAATCGGATGCAACACCCTCGTTCGTTGGTAATGAGACTGTATATCCCACGGAAGTGTGCGGCATAGCTTCTTAAATGCTAACTAATAAACTAACCGTGAGGTATCGCGTCCGTGCACAACCGTGAGGTATACAGTCTCTCGGAATACTTCCTAGAAGCCAACGTGGGGATGCACCGAGGTTTGGTTTCAGTGGACAAGGGCCTCACCCTCCCTGGCTAACGAGAACTGGCGCAAGCCTATAGTATTAGACACTAATGACTGCCCTGCATGGGCCCGATGTAGACTTCTTAGCATCCGTATCGTGGATTTGCTTCGGTGACCTCTTCGGCGAAACCGAAGGTTTTGTCTGTGCAATAATGGACGAAGCTATGATGGCGAACAACTACCGGAATTACATCGTGAAGGATGGCACGGTTGACATATGTCGGGCATGCCACCGTCCGGTAGAATCGATCCGACACATTATTTCTGGCTGTTCTTGTCTGTCTAACGGAGAACTTGCATAAACACAACCTCGTTGCCAGGATTATCCACCAGCAACTTGCTTTGAAGTACAACCTTGTGGAATCAGAAGTGCCATACTATAAGTATGCTCCTGACCCAGTTCTAGACAGTGGTAATATCACGTTGTGTTGGGATCGATCTGTCATCACTGACTGGACTATTGTTGTCAATAAGCCTGACATTGTGGAGATAGATCGATTGGAGCGTCACACAATGATGATCCAGAGAAAAATGAAAGCAGAGAAAGATAAGCAGTTCAAGTGTCTAGATCTGGCTCGCGAGGTTTTCGACATGTGGGATGTGAGTACAGCAGTCATTCTGCCGATAGCTGTGTCGGCCATTGGCTTAATAGCCAAAGGCCTCGACCAACATCTGAGGACGCTTTCGCTTGATTCAGAAAGCAGAACTTCTGGACACGGCGCGTATTGTTAGCTGCTCCTGATGCCGGTGGGTGGACTACTTTTTTAAAATATTTTTTATAGGAATACTTAAAAATGTATTAAATGTGTATTAGAACAAATAAATGAAATAATTCAATAATATAAGATCATATAGCTGACTTTGATTAATACCATATAGTTTTTTTCACTATTGATTTGATTGTTTTTTTCATGTACCTATTTATTTTTGAGGAGTGAGAACCAAGTTTTTTGCTATAGAACGATTTGGAAGACATTTGTTACAAAGTTAATTTTCAAACACTAGAATTTAATTGATTACCGTATCATAGTTTTATTGGGAAACCAAATTTAAAGTCCATAACAGAAAAAAAGTTTCACAATATTTACGAGAATAATACGATATTAAAGTATTATCATCATCACTTGCACCCTAAAAACCCGTAGAATAAAATGATAAGTAATGAGTGCAATATTTGATTCTGATCAGGCTGTACGGAGAATAAAATGATAATCGACATTATACAACTTAGACGATGACTGATTTTGACTAACTTCTTATTTTTTTAATAATATCTCTATTTTAATAATTAGGCGTATTTCACTAAAACATTTCAAACATACAAAAAATAACTTCTTTTCAAAGCTAGGAATCATCAGTCTACGTCCAGTATTTAAGGAGCAATCGAAGAAAACATGTTTTTTATTTTTCCTGAAAAGTTGCGTTTTTGTAATTATCATTTTATTCTCCGGGGACGGCGATATATGTTACGGCTAAAGATGGGTGTCAACATAAACTTAAGATTAGCCGGCTAAACTCCGACGTCAGGGGCACCCCGAGGTTCGGTTAGTTAGGTTCCTGTAAACCTTGCAGACAGAAATAGGAGCCCCGCGCAGCGGGGATCCGTCGACCTGCTGATGGAAACGCTAACCCTAGACGGTCGACGACAGGGGCACCCCGAGGTTCGGTTAGTTCGGAGTTTAGCCGGCTAATCTTAAGTTTATGTTGACTGACACCCATCTTTAGCCGTAACATATACAAAAATCATTTTTAGGATCGTTTTACCATGCACAGTTTTCTAGTTATTTTGAAATTAATCGAGAAATACCCCAAAACCCCAGTGAATGAACGAAATCTATCGAATCACTACATAGTATAAAACAAAGTCGCTTTCTCTGTCCCTATATCCCTATGTATGCTTAAATCTTTAAAACTACGCAACGGATTTTGATGCGGTTTTTTTTGCGGTTTATATGTATAATACATGCACCCGTGCGAAGCCGGGGCGGGTCGCTAGTGATCAATATAAAACCAGTATATGAACACAATTTGTCTTCTATTTATTACACGATATAACGCTTACTATTGCAGTAAATGCAGTAAAAAATCCACTTACTAATAAACAACTCTTCAATCTTCTTCCATCATCAGCCTACAGCAGTCCACTGCTGGACTATGCCTCTCAAATTGCAAGCCAGTTCGGCTCGGTTCGATTCTAGGCAACTCTGATCTAGCTGCTGCCAGCCACCCTACGGAGATCGTCGCTCGTACTTTGCGTGAGGGCCTTACGCCTGCCGATACGAGGTCTTTACTCAAGAAGACGTCTTCTCCAACGGTCTTCGATTCTACTGCTTATATGGCCGGCCCATTGCTACTTCAGCTTGGTTATTCTGTGAGCTATTTTAACAACTTTGTTCTGCCAGATTTACTCGTTCCGCATTCGATTCCTCAGCGTGATTCCAAGCATAAGCAGCTCCATAACTCGCTGAGCGATCCTGAATTTATGGACCAGCCTTACCGAGAGTGTCCACGTTTCGGTCCCGCACGTCATAACAGACAGGATGATTGAAGACTTAATCTCTAGGCTGTGTGTAATACGCGACGAAGAGACTTGACGGAGCTCCCCAAACGATGTCAAGCTGAATTCTTCTGTTAGTCTCCCTCTCAGAGTTGTTCTTACCAAACTGCAAAGTTTGCCCGAAGTAAGCTACATATATGAGTGAAGTAATTAGCTAGTTATATTATCGAACCACCTCGAGAGGGCCGCCATTGACAAAAATAGGTCCTGGGGTGACGTTCTCGTGACCAATGCGTATTGAAGATTCAACTAAGCCAACCAGCATTTGCAAATCACGGTCCTGAGTTTGGATGGTCATCGTCGCGTTTTCATAAATATATCAGAACTTGCATGTATCGCTAGTCGACTTGGCTTCCAATATGATGTAGGTGATGTCTTCATGACGAAGGAAGAAGAAGATAACGAAAACTGTTCACTAGATTTCGTAAACCAATAAATGGACATACTTGTCCGAATTCAAAAGATTAGAAATACCATTTAAAATAATTCCCAAAACACGAACCTTTCAGATTTTTTTATTAATGAAACAATGAAATTGACGATGAACTACGTTTCATTCGTTAGAATTTATACGATTTTTAGTTGTAATGCTGGGAGTGGCTGGAATATTTAATAATTTGCCGTAATTAGCTAAAATCACAAATAATTAAATTTGATACATATTATTAACCTATTATTATAATAAACAAATAACTTAACGAAAATACTGCAGTTATGGCTACAATGTTATTCAAAAATAATTCCTCATAATGTGAGTTATAAATAATTCTGGCTCGAAAAAATTCACAATTTTACTATAACCGCCACTCTAGACGCTCGCTATTTCGAAATGAATAAGAAATTAGTGTTCAAATTAAAATGGGAATTAATAGTCGCAATTACGAAAAAAACATACGTTTTGTAGAATCGTCCTAATTCTTATTTTTTTTGGAAAAACTGCTTTTTAATCATTCACTATGTTTAAGATGATGTCGGTGATAAATGAACAGCTGTTCGTGAACGTCGGCAATGGCGGCACACATACTGATTGATCTAGTTGTAATAACTGTGACTAGATTAGCTGATTAGCTTAGGCTGGAGTACACAACTTGCAGCTTTAGTGCGTGTCAATTCGGCTCGTAGACATCGTATAGTTGCGAAGCGAACACTCGATAGTTCATTGAGTGTCTTCGAAGGGTTCTGATTTAATATGATTTTAAAGAGAATAAGCATAAAACGCTGTTTTATTTTTTATGGTTCTCATAATCATAAGATATGAAAAAAAAATCGTAGTGTATTTACCACCTTTTTTTTCGGATGAGAAATCATCAAATGTCCCCACCGCTCTGGGCGGAGCGGAAGGGAGTGTCAGACTTTTACTGACTAAAACTCATCCATGTTCCTTCTTTTACCCTTTGTGTTCCAGGGCCGCAGTATCTCTTTCGAACAGTCCCGCAGCCCTGGTTGCATCGGCCCTTGCGGACCCCTCCAGTTTGCTGACATCTCTTTGAGGCGCGCGTGGAACACAGCCTGTCGTCATGAGACGGACGGTTGGCGAGCTAGCCCATTACTCACCGTCCACAGGCCCGCGCCTACGGTGTCCGAGAGCCACCACCGAGCCCGCGACGCCTGGGGCGTCTCCCACGGCGGCTGGGACGTGAGGTTCTCTCCCTCTCACGTTCCGCCACCTCCTTCGCTAGCATGACTGCTTCGCAGAAGGCGGTGACGGCTTCCTATTCCCTCTCGCTCCGGACCATGGCTTGAACCAGGGCCGGACGCGAGAGGTCGCCGCCGCCAATCGCCGCTACCAGGACACGGCGGTGCTCCGCCCAAGCGGAGCAGACCTCCACGGTGTGCTTCGCCGTGTTCTCCGGGCGATCTCACAACCGTGTCCGGTGAGGACCTGCGTCAGGCGGAAGGTGAGGGCGCCGTGGCACCTCTCTAGCCACTCCTCAAAGAGTGGATTTATCACCGCTATCGTGGCGTGCCCTGCACGGGGTTGCGACAGTCGCTCTCTCCATGTCGCCATGAGATCGCACCGGAGGTCTTTCCGCTGAAATTTTCCGCGGCAGCGGAGTTTTCCCCCGGCGGCGTAGTGCCTCCGCGCGCCACTGTACTCGTGGACTCGTTGGTCTCATCCAGCGGTTGTTCGTACTACTCGTAGTTTAGGCAGAGGTGATAAGTAGATGCACAAGCACAAATTGCTGCTGCACGCACGTTCCAGTCAGTGCAGCAAAGCTTTAGTAATTTGTAACAATAATTTGTTATTTCTAGAGTAAGTTTTTGCTGCGTGTGATGATTTGCGTTCAGAATGTAGCAGCTCTACTAATGCACTGTGTGGTTTTTGAGTTGTATGGAAAGTATTCGAGCGGTCTGAGTCTCGTGACGTGGCGATGATTGATGGAGATTCTACACTATGTAGGTACAGTCAGTGGGAAATTCTTAAACATTCGTTTTAGAATTTCCCACTCCGGAAAAAATAAGCACTAGGTATCTCCAAGAAAATAAACTAAGTTTTATTTAAGCCAAAGTTACTGTCATTTTTACCCGACTGCCAAGGCTCGTATCTTGTGTTTCTTTGTTAGTTTCTTTATTACCTCGTATGTTCCAAATGACTGGACGGATTTCGACGATTAAGGAGATTCTCAAAAACCTAAGTGTCCTAAGATAGGTGTTTAAAAAAAAATGGCGAATTTTTGGCCCTAAATTGTAAGTAGTTAATATATTTTTTTCAAGCAAGTAAAATTGTATTTGTTTAAACATGGTGTACATGATACGTTGTATGCAAGATAATAGTGAGATCCAGAAAAGTTCTAACATGTTTAGCTGCATAATGTGGATACAAATTGGTAGGAGGAGTTGGTGCATGTTGCTGCCTATCGAGCAGGGTAACAAAATGAAACAAATTAAAAGGAGATTACAAGTGTTCATATGTATATAAGTCCCGACATCCACGCGAACGAACGCGGGCACAGCTAGTGTATATATGTATGTATATAGTCAAGCGATTGACTGCTGCGCTGCATGTCGCGGGTTCGATTCCCGTACGGAACAAATATTTGTATGACCTACAAGTAGTTGTTCCGGGTCTGGGTGTTTTTCTATCTATAATATGTATGTATTTACAAAAAAAAAAATGTATATATGTAGTTTATCAGCCATCTAGTTACCATAACACAAGCATTAGGTTGCTTAGCTTGGGACTAGATGGTGCTGTGTGAAATGTCCAGGGATATTTATTTATTTAAGTATTTATTATTTATTTATATATATGTACATAATACAATTTGTAGTCGTGTTTTTTGATACTTTTAATTAAATGTTACTTGTTATCACTACACTTCAATTAATTATGTAAAAATTATTCGTAAATTAGATAACATTTTGGCATTTTTTTTGTTAATGGATTACTTTATTTGTAAATGTCTCATAACTAGTTTGTATCACCTAAAGTAAGCGCATGTTGTACTAATGTATGTTAATGGACAAAATTATGTTAACAAAATAATGTAAAGCATTTGCCTTCAAACATGGCGAATAATTAAATAGGTACGAATTAATTAAGGCCAAAACGAGAACAACGCTTGTGACTGTTTGAGACAGTCACAAGACTACTGTCGCTTGTGATGTTGTTATCTGTCACTCAGACTAGCTGACAGTTGTGGCATACGGAGTGTTTGTTTGTGCCGCAGTGCCCGTGCCACTGACAAGTTTAGCGATAAGCAGAGAACAGTGAGCGTTGTGCACAAACAGTGGCGCGCACTTGAAATACTACATATAAATGTAGTATTTCAAGTAATTGTTTAGGAATGTGCGTTTGATGAATTACTTTACTGTTATCAAATTATTATGTACGAGTAGGTACGCACAGTCATATAATTATAAGCATAATCCAGATGTCTTCTATTTTTTGCCTTCACTGTCCAAATGTTTAAATGTTACGTTTTCATAATGATTGCAGTTCCGATACTAATTACAATCATTGACATTAGCTCCACTTACACTATTAATAAAGGTCCATGTTTGCATAGTTGTAGACCTACGTGTACAGTCTTTAGGTGTTTCTTTCCCTCGTTAGCGAGTTACAAAGCAGCTGTAATGATAAGCTCTTGTTTTTCTTTGGTTCCCACGCGCGCCGCTACTTGTATGTGGATGTATACCGACTTATTGAAACAAATGCTGTATGTAATGCATGGGACTGGCAGCTTATGACACCACGATATGTAGTTCCATTACACATTCATTTGACTACAGAGAATTATAGTATGTGATACGGGAATTTGTGTTGTGTCCGTGTGAAGTCAATACTGCTTAAGTAATTGCTGTGGAAGTGACACTGTCTCAGTCAATGCAATTATAATATAATTTGTTACGGATTTCTATGCTCCTTGTATTATCTACTTGGTACATATTTCTACAGCCTAGCTCCACAGGGCGTGTGGACATTCCGACAGACACCGACTCGTCCCACTCGAAGGGTCATACAGAACTCGACCTGCCGCGGCCTTGTCCCGCCCTTCGCGCTGCGCACACACGCGACAACGTGTATCCCGTACGCAGACACGCTTGTCAAGTGTGTGTGTTACAATAAACATCATCAGTTGGATATGCACAGAAAGGATATGAAGGAACATTAACGTTCTACAGTATTGCGGAATGATCACTCTACAGTATTGCGGAATTAAATACATTCAGAAAGAAGCCACCATTGTTACTGTTCATTTTTAGTAATCTCGATGTATGTGTAATCGTAATTGCAGGGAAAGGTAACACATAACATTAACATGGATGAGTTTTAGTCAGTAAAAGTCTGACACACCCTTCCGTAATTCCGCTCCGCCCAGAGCGAGCGGGAGGAGTCATTGGATGATTTCCCATCACAAAAAAGGGAAAGGTACCTAATATCCGTACTTTCATTCACACATACTTTATACCTAGTGTAGCTAGCTCAAAGTACATAGGTATATTAATATGAATTTCATTAGGACGCAGTGGCGATATCTGTAGATACCTATTTATTAATTCGTCATTATTTTCATAATTAATCATTATTTTGTATAGTTAACACCTTTTGCGTTAAGTATATTATGTGAACACGTCCCTCGCACAAGACGTCCTAGGAAACAAGTGAGAACAACATTGTACCCACTGATCAAGTTTTTGTTTAAGCCATGACCAAGCTTTTACGTTCAACAATAACTCGCCCGATCCGAGCTCTTCAGTTATCTTCGGCATTGGGCAATACTTAACACTTTTTAAAGCTGATTACTTTAGAGTCGTTGTCGTAGTGACGTCACGCTGCCCTGGCACGGTTCACGCTTGGCATAGGTAACGCTCGCCGTGACATAGATTCGACATAACTGAGCCTCGCAGCTCCATTCAATATTTGATCAAGTTTTTTAGAGATCCGCAGCCAAAATTTTGATACAAAATCCCAGGGCCTCTGATTTATCATCCATCATAAATCAGACTTTAAAAGGAACTCCCCGTAGGAATTGCGATGGTTTAAGTTTAATTTCATATGAATTTAATTGAATTAAGTATGAGGTACTTGATTTGCTAGTGTAGGTACTACTGTTACTGACCGTTAAACTGAACATTATCCACTACAACTTTAACGATATTCCAACACTGTTTTAAGCTTTCTAGGTTTAAAACTAAACTTATACTGTCACTTACGGGATATCACAAAACACACAGCGACGAAATGCAATACAAACAAATAAATAAATAATTACTTTGCTTTCCACGTTTATAATGAAAGTTTATCGGGACATACTGACCTAATTAAGCCAAGCTTAACAATGCCCCCCCCCCCCCCCCGTTTAGGTGTTCACAGCTCCCCACAGTCCCATACATTGCCTCACAATATGAACGAGACAACACGCCTACAGTGTAGGCAGCCCTACGGAACCAGTGACAACAGCATTGTCTCCGCTACACAGTGTGGAGATGTGAAAACTGACGCCTCGCAGGGTACGCAGTTCACGCCGGGGTGCCAGCGTGACAAACATTACGGTCATGACGGGATGGAGCGCCTTCTAGTGCGCTACTATTTCGATCGCAATGTTGTGCCTGCTTAACGATCTGAATTTATTGGTGGGTAAAGTTGGCTGCCCTGATTTGTCTTGATGTTTATGTGTACTGTTGGCATCGTCGTTGTCGATACAATGATGTTCTGAAGAATACCATCAGATCTCATTACGCTACCTATACAAATAGCTCTAGCTCTTGTTTCGTGTTTAATTTATTTATACTGCTTATAAATTCGAGTTTTGGTTGTCAAGGTAATCACAATACAAACATGGTGTCATTGTGAGTTTTAATATTGTTCCTTGTTTCGCTACTACCGCTATTGTAACATGTCGCGATTGTTCGCCAGAAGTACTCGTGATCTCTCCATTTGCAACCGTTAGCTACATAACATTGCTATTTGCTGAACAACGTCTCCCAATCTCCCTGCCTGGTGGTGGTAACGGCCACCCGCACGACTGCCCCGAATGACCGCCACACACTAAACATTCCTCTCCAATCAACCGCGACGGATGGCACTTTACATTTAAACATTCTCCACACCGCATCATATTGTTATAAACGCTATCTTTCTTCACTTTACAGTTACGCCTCTTAACCTGTCTGGGGTCACTGCTTGAAGTAGGTCTTTCTCAGGCTGCGTGACTATGAAGAAATATACCAATATTACAAAAAAAAAATCTCTTATTTGAACACTGTCAGTGACAACTTGTAATTGGCCTTGTTTCACTAACTGGCAACAATATTGAACAATTTCTACAGAGAAAACCATTTTCTCCTTCGCCTAATGAATGGGCAGTCAGCAGCTTGCAAGCCGAGCTGGTGAGCAGTAAAGTTACAAACTTACAATGAACCATATTCCTGGCTGCTGCTACGGCTACGGCAGTAAACTTTTTCTTTCCACAGTTCAAAAGACAAAGTCACATGAGTGATAGTTACAATTTTCCATAGTTTAAAATGTTATCGCCGGCTTTACGAGTACAAGACAGAGAAGGAATAGAAGGCTCGCTCCACTCGCTAACCACAACCACCACAACACCACCACAATTTGACTGCGTAAAACTTAGGTACTTAAATTTAGTAGGTGGGTCCATTGATTTGCTCTCTATTTCATGGTGATCGCTCATCTGATAAGATACTCGGTTTTCTACGAGTAGACTTTCCGAGTTAGCTTGGTCATTTTCCCGACAGGTATCTACCGCCCCCACACCGTGAACTTTTCATCTTGCACTGACTTGCACATTCACTTACCTACTCATTTAAAAGTTCTCTCTCGGGGTCGCTGGTCGCACAAGATTGTTGCTTACAGTGAAAATCTACTTACTGTCATCATGATTCATTTTAAAGGGACGCTTGAATTAATTTATTTTGGATTTAGTTGCGAACTAGTGGTGAGTTGCATTTGATGGTCAAAATAAAAATTGTAATTTACTTATTACATTCAGCTTTTACTTACTTTTACGTTCAGTTCCTAGCGCTAGTGCATCAGTTCTGCCTTCCTTGATAAGATAAATTTTTCCATGACTGAATAACTGTTCGACACGGTTGGCGCAGTGGCTGAGCGATTGACTGCTGCGTCGCGTGTCGCGGGTTCGATTCCCGCACGGAACAAATATTTGTATGGCCTACTGATAGTTGTTCCGGGTCTGGCTGTTTGTGTATGTGAGTTTAAATGTTTGTAAACGCACCCACGACACAGGAGAAATTCCTAGTGTGGGGCAACGTTTTTTTTTTTAAAAAAACAAAAACAAACATGACTGAAAGAGTGCCCATAATATAATAAATATTTTGCTCCAGCGCGCAGCGTCGCGTTATTTTATCATCATTACCAGGTTGTTGAAACATTTAACTACTATTTCATATATGTACCTGACTACAGCATACTTAAGCTAGGTATCTGCGCAGTGGTACAAGTTACCAGTTAATTGCATAAGCTAACAGTATTATTGGTTTTCACAAACCTGTTGCTTTCGCCAGATTTTCCCGCGACTTTGCGAGTAACTTCCAATACTTACTGCGAACATGCGCGTGCGGCTATTAATGTTCGTGTCATTAATTACATCAATTGTCTGTATAATTACATAATTAAGCTTTCTGAGTGATTCTCGGATACTCTATAACCAAAATGATTAGGTACTGCAATATTTTCACAAGATTTTTTTCAGTGGTACCATTACCATTACCATTTCTGATTTTTCATTTTTATTTTTTTTTATTTTTGGACTTTTTGATAACTGTGACAACAGATACATGTTGTTAGTAACCTCAAAATTTTTATGAAGTTTCACCTCTGAAGAGGTCCTAGTCAAAATTTTTCAAAACTCAAGTCATACGACTTGAGTTTTGAAAAATTTCTGTATGATTTGTAATTTCTGAACGACAAAGAACAATGGCAAATCTCCTTACTTTAAATTGTCTGGAATTAAATTGAAGCATCCCGTAGTAAAAAATATGTCTAAAGATTCGGCGTCAGTAGCAGAATCTACAAGCGAGTCTATTTTGATTCGGAAAAGCCGGAAAACAAAGATATCGGAGTTTGAATTTTTAGGTTATGAATGATGTGAACACGACTATTATAGGATTTATAACTTAATAGGTATGATAAAATGATACCAAACAAAAACTAATATTACGGACAAATGGAGTAATCAGTCCATAAACAGTCCAGGTCGGGTAGAAATTAATAGTAAACCGAATAAACACACAAAACACGAACGAAACGGAATACGCAGAGGAATTCTGTAGCATCCAACTGTCAATCGGTCACTGTCAAAGACAAAAGTAGAGCTGTACAATTAAAATCGATTTAATGTAAAATCGATACAATGTTGAATCGATCCTATGCTCCTTTTTTTAGATTTAAAAGTAATATTACATAAAGATCAAATCAGGTTGATTAGAGATAGAATAACTGCATTTCAATAATTATTTTAATAATTCAACCAACCCTAGAATGATCAATTGAATCGATCGTTCATTTAAATCGATACAGATAATAACATTCATAATGATTGTATGTGTAACACCACTATAATATGAAAACAATTCGCGTATCTCGTTCCGAAGCAGTTGATATACTTTTATTAATATAAATTAACTCCGGCTTTTAAGAAATAAAGTGAATAATTGAAAAATCATAAAAAAATAATTAAATTTGTTTCGTTTTTGTGATATTTACGGTCGCTAAAATATAACCAGACAAATTTCTGCCCTTCTTCTTTCATCCTTCAATCTTAGCACGAAAACAATCGTTAAAGCATGTATAACAGTAACAATATAATATGTTACAGCGTCGTGTCATACTGTGTGGTTACGCATACCAATGTGCACCTAATCATTAGTTTGCTAGTTCAGCAGTTGGCTCTTACAGTTACAGCCAATCGAGTAAAACTGCTTATTTCGAATGTTTTTCAATATGTAACAGAATGAGTAAAATGTGCTGCCTAGTGTATTGTTCTAAACCTAGTTTGGACAACTATTATTGTCTCAATTAGGAACGAAACGTGAATGCTGGTTCTAATTCCACAGCGGTGCGTGGGCGCATGTTCCGAACTAGTTTAATATCTCGTTTGTTACAATAATTAATATGCTAATTTTAAAACTGGAGCTTCATTGATTATGAACGAGAGCAAGAAAGCATGTTTGTTTTGCTGACTTAAGATATTTCATTAATCAAATAAGTGGATGATTTGTGATATACTTGTAAACGACCCTACCACTAAGTGACCCTAACTGGACAACGGCACTATGCGACATAGTTAACTATTAGGTTCATTTTAGGTTTCTTTGATTATCTGCCTCCTCGTCACGTCTCTTCTGTATAAACTGAGCCTTACATGCTCTCAACAAATCATTACAGTCGAGTGTTAACCCTCCCACGTAGGAATAACACCTCAAACTAAAAGAGCACTTTTTCGGTCATCTTGAGTATTGAGCGTATGAATACGTACCATAGATAGTACGGACATACCTACACTGTCCCTATTTACACCTAAAACTCGTTCTCTCTGTTACAGGTACTCGCCGGCTCCATTAGACAGCCTCCACACAAATCGGACGCTCTCCTAAACTATTCATTACCCGACCAAGTACGAAAGCTCGTAGTTTGCTGTAGTATTTGAGTTTGGTGTGTAGTACTGATTATGTGAAGGTTACAGCGATTGATCAACACTCTATTGTTCGAGTAACGGTCGCGGTGGACTTGACGTCGTCAGTTTAGGGTTAGGTAGGTGCGCGTGGAACATGAACGCGCCGTCGACACGGCCTGTCGTCATAAGACGGACGGACAGCGAGCTACCCCATTACTCACACGTGATTTGAGTTTTTTTTCTTAGGCTTGAGCTTATTTTCTTTTTCTTTATCACTGATTCACAAATAAAGCAGTTGATTAAAAAATATATAACTAAAAAGGATACTGCCGAGGCGTCCTTGATCCTTGTGTGATGTTCTAGTAGTGTAGTTATGTTGTTAGCACTATTAGCTAGTAAATGCTAGTTATTATACACACACGCTGTGTACGGAACCCCGAGTGATCGGCACTTGTTTCAGAGAGCTTTTTTAACATCAATCGTCAGACGTCAATTTTCTTCGATGAGTATACAAAATGTCTATGCTCTTGACACACAAACTATTGTACACTTTATTTTCTTGTTCATAAGGTACCAATTTGATCAATAAAATTGTCTGAATATGTTTGTGTATTTCCATGATTGTGTGTTGAAGTGAGAAATTTTAATGAGTCGAATATTAATTGACATTTTGACGGTAGTTGAAGCCTTACGCACAAGTGTCGAAACAGACTAATAAGGATGCATTGTTGTGCGTACAGAGTGATGAATAGTTTGGAGAGCGTCTTCAAAATACTTAATACATTCCGTGGAATTAAATTAACAGTTTTTGCGTGCAGTGAAATCATCATAACGTGACAAGAAGTGCCAATAAAAAGTTATTCTAAAATAAGCAAATGTGATTTAAAATTCGAATTGACAGTAGTGAACACAATGTTCTAAACACAAAAAGTTCCTGTGACAAGAGTGCTAAAAATTAAAAAAAAAAGTGAAATTTCAACATTGAAAGGTTGGTGTGTTGTGATGTGTGAGTGGGTCAGTATGCGATGAAGCGCAGCAAGTCGTACACGTGGCTGTCGGGGCTGCTGCGGCCGAAGCCCGAGGAGCGCGACGACGAGGAGTGGGGTGCCGCGCCCTGGGTGCGCGCCGACGTTATGCACCATGACAGGTCAGGATCTGCATGTTTACACTTACTGCAGTTGTGACTATCGTTTTATATATTAGGTTTAAAACAAACATTTGTCAAAGATTCACGTTGGTTGCATTTCTAGGAGTGTCCGACTGAAACAGAATTTTCAGCCGTAACCGATAGAGAACCTTCGGCCCTGGTCCCGGTTCGGCCGAAACCGAAACCCAAACTACAACTTGTTCACGTTATTTTTGAATACAAATTTTAAATGTTATAATTTTAGTTTAAATATACCTTCTGTTACATTGGAGTCCAACCTGTCCAGTGTCCACAGAATACCGTGATTTTTCACCCAAAAAAAAAGTAGTTTTGCAGGAATAATTTTGTGTAGAGTTACTTAGTTTGATGTACAGAATGCTTGAATTCGGCTTCGTGAATTGTCAGTTTACATTTTACAGACAGTGTTAAATAAATTAAAAACGAAATTAATAAATATATCTAATAATAAAAATTCCAAAAATGACGGCGAACTCAATTAGCGATCACGAGCAATGAACTCCCCCGAAGTTAGCCTAAGGACATACCACAATAATTCACTAATACTACAGAGTTTCGGTGCGGCCGCAGTTTCGGCTGAAACTAGATTTTTTAGCCGAATCTGGCTGAAATCGAAACTGAACCTTCGGTCGGACAGTAATTTCTAGGATCAGCGCCGGTGAACTTTACATACGAGTACACGTGTCGAACGATCGGTTGCAATAATGATGCTACCGAGAAATGCATCTTGGATGTAGAGACTTGCGTTTCTCGCAAACATTGTTATCCCAACCGAATTTTTTCGTTATTATTAAGCGATCGAAATTTTGCGACACCGTCGGTATCTATGTCGAGACTGCCGGACGCGGCCCTGTTCCATTGGCGTCCGCCACTCGGTAACTTCACATGACATGAATACTGACCGTGTCACGAGTCACGAGACAAGATAGAAGGCTCGTTGATTTTAATCTAATGCGACCTTCTCAAAAAATCTCGAAATGATAAAATAACATGGGAATTCCGATCCATAGCAGTTTACCTCGTTTATCGGATGCCGTACAAACCCTTAGTGAGTCTGCTGTGCCTGTAACATCTCATAGCAATGGCTAACACATATATGTGATATACGTAGTGCGTAAAACAAACACATGGGTTTTGCAGATTTAATGATGACTTTCAGTGAACGCCATTGGTTAGACTGGGATTTCTTAGCGCAGAACGATACCGACCTAACAGGCAACAGCATATAGTTACATTGCGCTTTCTCGAGACCTTCTGTTCCCGTTGTTTTTATTGTCGTCGGAGAAAATGCGTTCCTGGTAGCAGCCCGCGGTGCCCGCTACGGACAGAGTACCTGTGAGAGTACCGACCGGGAACGCGCGCAAAAACACGCGACAGTTACATCTGTACCTACCTACGGCATGAATAAGGCAGTACGATGCGATAAACACTCACAAACGACTTAGAACATCGTAGATCTGATCCAAGTGGTACCGAATCACGAGTACGATATAGAACGGACTAATTAATTGGCAGTGGCGATCGATTTGTATGTCTCTTTGTGGATGGCGTTACAGAGAAACCGGTGTGATTTATTTGCATAAATGTTTCGTTTGTGGAACGCCTTTGAACGAATTGTGTAGATATCGATTGGGTTAACTGCGAAGTGCGTTGTAATTTAGATGGTTTGGTACCTACCTAGCCTTTACACGGTGAATGCTTGTAAAAGCCTACCCTATTGCTTTGCGCAGAAGCAGTTTCCTTCCTACGAAGTACGATGTACGAGGTAGTCGGAGTGGCATCACACTAATAGGTCTGATGCCAATTTACTACGAAAACCAACCAAGTATACGAAGTGTACGGTAAGGAATTGAGAACAACGATGAAAATCGTGTGCAAGTCAAGACAATAGGGGTTATTATATTTCCTAATTTTCTGACATAACTGTTCCAAGTCAAAAACGCTTGCAACCCAAAATCACCAAGTCGTAGAAACTGTCCATGTTTGTAAATAAGAAAGTAAAACATGAAGAAAATTGAAATACGAATGTCATACGAAAGACAATAGTAGCGTATGACACGGGACGGGCGGAGAAGCGCGCGCGCGTGGGAGCCCGATCCGATCGAGTGGGGCCGAGTGCGGCAGTTCGCGGGTCACGCATTGTTGTGTCGCGACCATTGTCCTGCTGTCCACCCGCTAGATGGAGACCTCGCTTGCAGGCGCTTTTGGCTTCGGGCTACTGTGATAGAGGAACATTGTCAGCATGCTTCGAAGTTATGCTTTTGATCAATTCTGTTTGTGCATTGTCAGTTAGTAGTTTTTCTTTTCTTGCGAAGAGAAGACAGAAAAACTAACCCCAAGTAAAAATTATGTTAGAAAAAATTACAATCCATTATATATTATTATTTATTTTTTTATTACAAAATGAGCCTGCTCTCGACCTCGATCACGCCTGATGGAAAGCGATGGATGAGGTCTATGATGAAATGAGCTTGGCCAGAAGATGCCTGTTCTGTACTCTTGCTTTGGAGGTTACGGGTTAAATGTGGGAGGGAACACAGATGCCGGCAGAGAGTTCCACACTTCTACTGTGCGCATAATAAACGTGGAAAGCCAAAATACTCCAATTTAAGTATTGACTTCTATCCAATAATACTTCTTCGAGCAAGAATTCATTCCAATTATAGAAGCACATGGAACCAGTTATACTATAATATTATTCTTAATTTACTTGTAATCAACCTCGTGTCATTTAATTTTACGCAAAACGTTTTATTGCAGATTTTACTACCTACTATCGTCAGACCAGTCTTAATCATTATATTAATTTCTATAATATAATATTGTGTGATCAATTTGTACGGATGTCGTATCGTTATGTAACCTGTTAAAGTTTTTGTGTGAGATTTGTCACACGACGGGTTTTTGCGCCGTTCTTAAATAGCGTAAGAATATCCTTGAACTGCACGGGCGCTAGGCGCAATCGATTAGATTCATCTGTTTTATTTATTAAGAATCCGTTTAAGTTTTCTTACGTATTTTTCAATAATTATTGGCACTTGCCTTGTGAGGTTTGGCAAAAAGTTATAATTTACTAAAGCATTGATAGTAATCATAAGTAGCCGTTGCTTGTTATAAAAAAATAAATCTCCTATTTTGTTTTTTTCAATGCTACGTCCATACATTGTAACTGTATCCATGGTACAAGTTTCCTAATAGGCTTACTAAAAATATATATTTTAAATTAATAATTAAGTTCACAAATTGATTCATCACTTATGCCTCGTCCTACAATGAAGGCGCCTACGCCCCAGGCCGAGCGCGCGCCGCGGGCGCCGACCAATCAGCACTGTTTATGTAGCACTTTGGTAACTAACCACTCCTTGAGCCATAACTAGCTAACCACTGACCGTTTTGACCGAATCGAAGGCATGACATCATTACTTATTAATATTTTAACGTGGCCATTTAAGGTAGATGCAATGGAGGAATGCTTGGCTTAGTCACATGTCAAATTAGAGGAAAACTAACAAAAGTGGCGCCACGATCCTTTCCGGACTTGCGTTATCTAATTTGGTGGATTGTCTTACAAAGAAGAGAAACTAAAGCAATAGATCCGTAGAAAACAAGAAATGGTACAAAAGAGCAAAACACAAAAGAGCACCAAAATTGTGGGTCACTCGATAACCTCTGGCGATTTCTATGCGTCTAATCGAACTATCTAACGGTCCATCGAATTGACCTGCCAGTGAAGAAAAGAGCAGTCTATTATGTGTCTCTGATTATTCTACGAACACTACTCCATTGTCAAGGCTTTTACTTCGAGTAATTGGGAAGGTGTTGATGCGAATTTGAATAAAAAAGGCCTATTGAGAATTAACAATTCTGTAAAGAGCCTCTTACAATAACGCGGGCTTTTTATCCAATTACGTGATTAGGAGTCTGTTTGAGAATATACAAAACCGTGTATTCGGCTTCGGCGTACAAACCTTAAGAAGGAAAGCTTTAGATGTGTTAATTGCTTTATGACAAAGGCATTCATTTTGATTCTTCCAAATGTTGAATAAACAGGAAAGAAAGAAGTAAGTAACCAATTTAATACAAAATGTTTTTCAAATGCCCATAACTAATGAATAAGAAAATTCAAAAGAGTTTTTACTCATGCACTAACGGCACTTCGTGCAATGACCACGTTCGTTGTTAAACACCAATGTTTTCCTCTGAAGGCCTGATCTATTCTATCCAAGTCCTGTGCACCTGACGTGGCTGATCGTCATCATCACCCTGTCAGCGCAGCAGGGCGCGCGCATAATGCGAACTGCGTACGGTGCGCCCGCACAAAGACGCCGCGCATGCGCCTTGCACGCACCAAGACGTCTTACTTCGAGCACGTCAGACTGCGCGACGTGCTACATGGTGCACTTGTAAATTATAACAAGTTATTCTAGCACGAATGGTGTATTGTAAACTGTCGTAAGCGTAGGAATCACTGCTTAAATTATAACTTATAACATAAAATATCTGCACCCCAATTGCGTTACACACTCTATTTGCTTCAGTTAGTATTTAGAAATTAGTCTGCAAGACAACGTTCACATGGCAATGCATGTTGTTGAATCCTCAAAATGAATGATATCAATCTATCTTCTATCTATAGTTATAAAATTCAAAGTCCTGACTGACTGACTGATATATCACAGCCTAAGTCGCTGGTCCTAGAGACATGAAATTTGGAGTCTGTATTCTTTGTGAAGAGTAGGTATCAATTAAGAAAGTGTTTTCGAAATTCCACCCCTAAGAGGGTGAAATGGGGCGTTGAATTTTCTGTGAAACTTTTTATTCTCGGAGTAGATTGACTTGAAAATTTGTGTACATACTCTTCAGTTAAAATTATGAGATACGTGTATCACAGTTTTTCCAAAATAATCCCCCAATATAAAATTCAAAGACCTGACTGACTGATATATCAACGCACAGCCTAAACTGCTGTTCTTAAAGACATGAAATTTGATGGCTGTATTCTTTGTGATGAGTGGGCTATGAAACGGTTTTTCGAAATTCCACCCCTAAGAAGGTGAATTGGGGGGATGAATTTTCTGTGAAACTTAATAATTATTCTCGGGGTCGATTGACTCGAAAATTGGTGTACACACTCTTCAATTAAAATTATGAGACATTGTATCATTCATCATTGTTTTCCAAAACCATCCCCCAACAGAGTCACATAGGACTTCGAAGCTCACGTAGACGAGCGCATGGCGTGCAGCGCGGGGTGTGCGGGGCGTTAATTCCCCCGATTTTCACGTTGGCTCGTGATACGCGACATTGATATTAAATATTATAAAAATGTATTATGTCAAGAAATAGATTCCTAATGAATCATTTGATTGATGTCACCGGTGTCCAATCTCAAACCAATTTAATTGATATTACTATGAACTAATATTTGCAAGTTATAAGCAAGTACATGTAAATCAATGTATGTACTATACATAAATATAGAGATTACTTATTATCCCAGAAGTAAAATCCCGTGGGCAATTCCCGAACTCCACGCTGGTGAAGCTGCGGGCATAAGCTAGTTGCGGTAACAAAAGCACTTGGTGCTAGCTACAATAACCGTGTTGCTAGCCTACCTTACCCTCGCAGTTGTACCAATTTCAAGTCATACCTAAGTATCATCTTGAAACTCACACTGGTCATGATGAAGTGCAACATCTACACAAATATTGATTCACAAACCGCAAGTAAGAAGTTCGTAAGTGGTTTCCGTTTCCAAACACTCAATAGACCGTTTTCTAAGCGTGTATTTCCGTAATATTCAATGAGCCAGATGTGTTAAGTTGGGACTTAAAGTGTTGAACATAACCACGGCACCACGGTGTGGCCGCAGCCCGCATTGCGCACTGCAAGCTTCTCGAGCGCATAGGGATCGTAAAGTACTCGCGGTGCACGTAAACCGTGGTGGAGGAGGGCTCGGTTGCGGTGGAGCTTACCGCTTCACACAGCAACAGATGTTAGACGGGTGACGGGTTAGGTGGTCAGTGTGCTGAGAAGTTCTTCTTCTTTTATACTCCCTAATATAGGCTTTCTCTGTAGGTTATTGAAATTAGTTCATCACACATACAAAGTTATAGCAGCCAGTGTGTACTCGGTTTACCTTCCTTTAGGCCAAGGTATCCCAATTGATTAATTTAGGTTTTTTTAGTTTGAAGGAAGTCAGTTTAATGTTGGTTATGTTTTATTGTTTATGATAAATGATTACACCAGCACCTGTATGATGTTTATGTGTTACACCCTCTGTTTGTAATTTATTTATACTTTATCATACCTGTGCCGGTTGTGAAATGTATGTTTATGTAAAAAATAAAGCATAAAGCCGGTGCTCGCGGCTAACTTTACGCCACAAGTTAGCGTGTTGTCCAGTAAAGGGGTCGCGCTTAGTTGGCCGCAACGGAACACACTGTATAAGTAAAGCAAGCATTTAGCTTAGCGTAGGTAGTACTATACATTTCAAGAAAATATGATCCATACATTGCTCTCCGCCAGTGCTGAGTAACTTCAAACAAAATAATTAAAATCTAAATGTACTGATCATCTTATTTAGGAAAAACTTTTCGATTTTACTACGAATAGTACCTATACAGACGTTTTAAGCTTCTGTGTCCTTCCAAAGAGAAGCAAACCGTCACTTGTTTCTCACGGCCAGTTAGTCTCTCTTCCCACATAGTTACTGTACTTTCTAAATTAAAAGCAAATAAAGCAGGGTGCGCACATGTTCGGCTGTCACTTTCAATGTCCGTTTCCTAGCCGAGTGTGAATTGAAAATGTAACCGCAGCGCGATGATTGGCTGCGAGAGCCGTCCGTGCGCACACGCAACCTCCCGACGACGCTCAGGGCTCAGGGTTACTGTCCTATAGGACTGGGCTTTGTTTTAGTAAAGGAATTCATTAAGGTTTAATTGGAGAAATTGTATAATGAATAAAATATTGTCGCATCGCTAAGATATTCCTAATGACACTCACACGCAACTTGCAGCGATGTAGGGTCGAGGTGCTTTGGGTTTACATCTATACCAATAAATGGAATTAAAGTGTCTGTTTGTAATATCAAAAATAACAGTTTTTTTACTGAATGCATATGAAAATATATACGGCATATAACAAAAACATTTTTTTTTTCAATTTTTGTGTCGGTCTGTCTGTCTGTCTGTTCGTTCCGGCTAATCTCCGAAATGGCTGGGCTGATTTTGACGTTTACTGGTAGATAGCTGATTTACTGTAGAAAAATAAGAGTTTGGTGCAAAAAAAATAAAACTCTAGAAATTGGTAACAAAATTCGATTCAAACGGTTAATCTCCGAAACGGCTGGACCGATTTTGGCGGAACTTATACTGGCAGATAGCTGATGTTATAAGGAGTAACTTTTATTTTAGAATACGAATTAGGGTTCCGTGCAAAAAAATTAAAATCCTTCGATTAAAAAAAGGGAAGTAATATTTTTTTATAATAATTTCACACGAACGAAGGTCGTGGGCAACAGCTAGTTAGGGTTCCGTAGCCAAATGGAAAAAAACGGAACCCTTATGGATGCGTCATGTCTGTCTGTCTGTCCGTTCGTATGTCACAGTAACTTTTTTGCGATTTAGTTGTGCTTGTGAGGTGCCTCAGTAGTCGGTAGAGTCAAAGACTAAACTTTTGGTATATGTTGTGGAGACCCTACCAGCAGACGTCGATAGCCAGGTGTCGGCTGCGCGGCTCATATCACGGATAGCATGAAGCTGGCTCGAATCCTAACCGCCGCACCACAAACAATCAATTCTGATTGCGTTTATGGAGCACAGTAACTAACTAACTGCCAACCACGAAGCTTGCTTTCATAGATATTTGAGAACGTGAGGTTTCACGGGTTTCACAAATTAAATACTACCTTATATGCAGTTGCTTGCTTTTAGGGATAATCTATGGACTTCACATGCTTTCAATTTACTGTTGTAAAATATTAAATGGTGGCGGTCAACATTTTAGAAATCGGAAACTATTAGTCGAGAGCATGTAGACAAAAAGGTGGAACAAAGTTTATGGTGATCGGAAGGTCATGGGACTTTGTATATTGTGTTCCTAGAGGTTCGGAGAAGAAATTTCAAAATAAATTTCCTTTTAAATATTTTTTTTTTCGTTTATGAAAAACTTTAAATTCGCCAAATTTACATTGTGGCGTAATATTGTGACCTATGTGCATTCATTAAATGTCGGTTGGTGGTTTATTTGTTCATTGTTCTCTGAATTGAATACCCTAAAAAAAGCAATAAAAAAGTAGCAAGCCAGTTTTTTTTTTAAATCTCCTATTTTCTTCAATTATTTCTAAAATACAGAATATTAAGACGAAGACTTCTGTTACAATTGGTGACTGATACTTTGTCACAGATAACTGGAGCTAAAACTGTTCAAGAAAACGACATTTATGAGTAAAGTGATTTCATCGACAACAATGAACAAATAAACAGACCTAATTGGCGTATTGTTTATTTATTTCAAACAGCCATGTTTATATGATAATGTTACTACTGATAATGATCCTTGGAAGCTTCTGACTCAGTTATCATTGGTTCTCTGTTGTCAGCTGAAATAGGATTGTTTTTATGAGTACTATGTTCCTCCCACTTACTGTTAGCTTAGCACTCAGCTACGGGACGGTATAACGACGCCCGTTACACTATTTATCTTATTTCTTTATTGTCTCCATTTTGTAGGCAATTATTGCAGTTAATAATAATATTGTCTTCATGGAAAGATAAGCTACTGGTTTTATTTCTGTAATGAGACTCTAAAGAATAAGAATAAGAATCATTTATTTGTCAAACATGCGTTAAAGCAACTACGCAAAGCGCGCGCAAAGGCGCAAAGAAGGTGCGTGCGTAAAGTAACTAGACTTATCTATTATGGGCTTAATAAAGTACTTAATTGCCAACAAAATAAAGATACGTAGCTGTTAATATTGTTAAACTGTACAATTACAACGTTAATATATGAGTTAAATATGTAGACTGTAAACGTCAATCTAGACATTCAAGCTTCCATGCATTTTTCATGAAACTGTTATTTAACAGGGAAAATGTAGGACCATGTATGTAATGTACAGGTAGTGTTAGCGAGATAAGTAACGTAAACAGTAGATCAACAGCTCACATCAAATCAAAGATTTATTAGTAGAAGACCTTTTACTCCCCTCTTCACCATGACAATCGACTTTAAACAGTAATATTTCAACAGTTTACGTGCCCCCGCCCTGCCTGCTAGTGCTACCCTGCAGCGAGCGCGTGAATGTGCCCATCATACAATTTAAATCTCGCCATAACGCCGTCCCTCACTCGCCTAAACCGACATAACTGCCACTTTCCATACGCTCCATAAAAATGCAGTTAACTCACTTCATGAACGCACCCCAATGGATAATAAACTTTATTTTTGAAGATAAAAGGTTGGAATTGTAAGGGATGTGATTAAAAAATGCCCTGGTAGATGGAATTATTCATATAAATGGGTTTTGACAGTTTTATTCTTTGATACTGTGGGATATTACGCGCGTGAGGTCTCACATGGGTTGCTACTGAAAACTGAAAACATTTTTAAATTTTCCAAAAGTATATGAATAGAGTGTAGACATAAGTATATTACCGGACTTCCAGCCCACAAAATAGTTTTAAAAATCGGTGTACCAATTATTCTCCTCAGAAATTGATGTCCTCCAAACTTTGTAACGGCACGGCTCAAAGTCACAAATCTGCAGCAAAACATAATCGAAGCTGAAATATTAACCGGTTGCGGCGCTGGTGATATCGTTTTTATTCCAAGAATACCTATAATTCCTAACAACTTTCCTTTCTCTTTCAAACGAGTGCAATTCCCAGTCAGTCTCTGTTATGCCATGACGATTAATAAAGCTTAGGGCCAGACATTATCCGTTGCGGGGGTGGACCTAAGTATTGGATGCTTTTCCCATGGTCAACTATACGTAGCTCTTTCTCGCGTAAACAACCCCAATGACCTTTTTGTGTACGCTCCAGATGGTTCCACAGCTAATGTTGTTTATAAAGAAGCACTAGCATAAATAAAAAAAAATGATTTGTATCGGAATCCTCCAACAGCGCTTCGCACAAAAAAATACATTGTTAAGTTCCGACATCCACGCGAACGAAGTCGCGGGCACAGCTAGTATTATATAAGAGTGTATATTCCGTGAAACATCACAGAATATACTTTCTAGCTAGAGACTAGTCTCGTGTGAGTCAGCCTAGACTAGGAACAGGACGTTACACACAGACAGACACATTACTGATTCTATTTATATCGCACTGTTTACCTGCAAGTACAGGTATTTGTATTTACAGTGACTTCCCAAATGACATGCGATATTATGCTTTCAAACACATTGAAGCAATGTACGTGCTGCCGGTGCTCAAGTAATGTTTATAAATACCTTGATTCTGATTGTTGCTATTACCTAAATTAGTGCTTTGATTTGTGTCCTCAGGAAGGTGCTAAGATCCTACTTAGAAATCATTCTATCCTAGAACTTCTGGCTTACCAAAGTGGTGCCTTTATGACTCAAGTTTTACGTTTCATGCAACACTTTTAAACCATCAAATAGCTGGCCGTTCCTAGGTAATAAAAAATATTAATTTGTTAAAGATTTAAAACAAAGGCTAAAGTACTTATATGGATACCACTCGTATCGAAAGACTTGGTAAAAGATTAACGAGTATAGTTACTTCGCGGACCAACACATTGTGTGCGTATAAGTTCACACTTATCTTAGTGAGATACCGGACTCCGTCCAGCCGGGGCTATTACGTTAGGTGCATCAGTGCTATTAACTAAGATTGTACAAGTACATCTTTGCAGTAACACGTTAGATGGCTGTATTTTCACGGGTATTTAACGTGTTACATGTGTGTTTTATACCCGTGTAAATACAGCCATATAAAGCTCGATCAATAGCTGAACATTTATTAATTAACCAACAAGTTTTACTAACACCAACACTAAGTCTTCTCTCTAACAAGATACGGGCACAACGTTAAACTGACTAGTAAAGTTAGGATATAGATACTGCCGTTCAACGAGACATTCTTACATATACTACCTTTAGAATGGATAAAATGGCTATGAGCCATTGAGCGCCCCAGTATTAGGCATTCGCGAAAAGTGGACAAGTTAAAAATTGTGTAAGAACAATAATTTTAAGTGTTGTAGCTTTATCACATGATACTTCACAATTAGCACAATCACCAGATTCGCCGGACACTGACCGTCGAGGTGTCCGACTGTCCGACCCGCGTCGCACGGGCCCGCGTGCCGTACTGTCCGCGCCACGTGTCCAGATAATCGCTGTGTTTGCCGAGTCTATTGGACACACAGCGTGGGCTTGACCACGGTCAGAATATGGATATTAATTCCGATTTGATATAATTTACCTTGAGATAAGTGTTGGGCAAGTTGCGGAACGGGGAAGAGCTGGGCGGTCAATGTCCAGCAGTGATAACCTACGACATGGTCTGAATGATAGTAGGGAACGGTGGTTTTTTAATTGTCCCAAATACCTAAACATTAGCAACACCAATAATGGTGAGGATGTGACACCGACATTAGAGACAAAGTTAGTGTTTCCATTAGTTCATCCACATTTTGCCAGTTATGTTTAAGTCCCATGTAATAGGAAATACAGCCTTGCAAATCTATATTTATAAAATTCAAAGTCCTGACTGACTGATATATCAACGCACAGCCCAAACCGCTGATCCTAGAGATATTAAATTTGGAGGGTGTATTGTTTGTGAAGAGTAAATATCCAATAAAAAAAAGTTTTACGAATTTCCACCCCTATGAGTGTGAAATGGGGGGTTGAATTTTCTGTGAATCTTTTTAATCTCGGGGTTGATTCACTTAAAAATTTGTGTTCATACTCTTCAGTTAAAATTATGAGACGTGTATCACAGTTTTTCCAAAATCATCCCAAAATACATATAAAATTCTAAGTCCTCACTGACTGACTGATATATCACACGCACAGCCGAAACCACTGGTCCTAGAGCAATGAAATTTGGAGGGTGTATTCTTTGTGAAGAGTAGGTAGGTATCCACTAAGAAAGGGTTTAACGAAATTCCACCTCTAAGAGGGTAAAAGGGGGGTCCAACGGGACCCTATTACTAAGCCTTCGCTGTCCATTCGTCCGTCCATCTGTCTGTCAGCGGGCTGAATCTCATGAACCGTAATAGACCTACTGAACGGATTTGGATAAAATTTAGCACACAGATAGTGTATAACCTCACGCCGTGATGGCTCTCGGCCTCCGTAGGCGCGGGCCTGTGGACGGTGAGTAATGGGCTAGCTCGCCGTCCGTCCGTCGTATGACGACGGGCAGGCCGTGTCGACGGCGCGTTCGTGTTCCACGCGCGCCTCAAAGAGTTGTCAGCAAACGGGAGGGGCCCGCAAGGGCCGGTGCCTGCCAGGGCTGCGGGACTGTTCGAAAGAGATACCGCGGCCCTGGAACATAAAGGGCCAATGAAGGAACATGGGTGGTTTTTAGTCAGTAAGAGTCTGACACTCCCTTCCGCTCCGCCCAGGGCAGGGGGGGTCATTTGATGATTTCCCACCCACCAAAAAAAAAAAAAAGATAGTGTGATTGGACCTGGATTAACACGTAGGATACTTTTTATCGGTAGTATGATCCCGTGGGAAAATTATCAAACTCCACGTGGGCAAAGCCGCGGGCATAAGCTAGTATCTATATAATTATTACCTACACTAATAGAGTAATCCCAGATGGCGGCATTTGAGTAAAACATTCACTTCCATGTGGTTAGATTGTGGCATCAAAGTCGTCCTATCCTTTGAACAGCAAATATGCACAGTTCTAGTGTTATTATCGGCGTGTACAACATAATAAGACCTCCGTCCAGAGACGACTGTGCCGTGGTGCCGTGAGTGCCCCTGCACAGTACGTACACAAATAGTCTTAACTGTTGCCTTCCGCTGCCCGCCTGTGTGCGGCGGTCGGCGGCTGAGGAACACTTGTAAACATGGACCATCGTGGGATGCGCTGAGTGCATCTCATTACAGACTCCAGTATGTTGACGACTTCCAACATGTTGTGAGTGAGCGGATATTCTTTCTAATAATAATTCTAACAATTCAAGGCGAAAGTGGGTAGTTATTAGACTGTCATCAATATCGAGTGTGTCCCCATAAGCAGGACTCAATTCATAGGATTTTAGAACATTATTATTCATTCAGTAATTTAAAAAAAACCAATTAAAACTAACCAACCAATACAACAGTTGTAATTGGTACATAAGATAACTGTGCAATTCCACTAATGAGTTTTTGGGAGGGCCTTAGTATTTTGTGGTGGGAATTTTGTCTGATTATTTACTAACATTATTTTTAAGTATACTGACTAACTAAACTATGGATCGTGAGTCTGATGCAAATAAATAAATAAATAAATTATGGACATTACAAGAAACTCAATCATTAGTTCATTACAATCCTAATTAGGTATAACTTATAATTTAATATCTTACTTATTATAAATGCGAAAGTAAGCTTGTTTGTAACCTTTTCACGGTTTAACCGCTGAACCGATCATCGTGAAGTTTTGCATATTCGTTGTCGGGTGTACAGAAAAGGACATAGGGCACCTTTCATCCCGAAAAGAAGTGCTGTTCCCGAGGAAAACAACAATAACGTTCTCATGATTATAGATGGCGCCACGTGTCTTTCGAATCATGATTGAATTAAATTATTGTTATTTTAAGCAGAGTATCTACAACCCGAATTGATTGTCAAATTCTAATCTAACGCGAGCGAAGCTGCGGGAAAAAGATAGAAACTCATAAAACATTGCGTTCCCAAACTAACAGCAGACAGTTGAGCATGTACTTCACTTAGTAAGTGACTACTACCGCCCAAGTGCCCAAGCCACAGTGCCACATGCCGGAAGAAAGACTGATTTATCAGATTTTATCAATCTTGAAGTAAGGCGTGTTAGATACAGTGCCCTGGCGATTTGTGGCGCCCCGACACGCGACGGAAAAGTCCAATTGATGATAACTTATCACTGGACGAATCGGATATAGATGATGAGATATATCTAGAACTTGTCGCGGAAATTGAAAATATATATCGCGGTGAAGAAGAACAAGATTGTTGTGACGTTGCAGTTGAGTTACTGTGAGAGGTTGATGAGTGGTTTTATTCCGTAGAGAAATATCTTGCGGATCAACATAACCACAAGATCTTATTAATATGGTTACTATGATTCTTATTTTTTTAAAGTTGACAGTGGTTCATGGCATAATCTTATTCAATGATTTGCTCTTTATAAATTATTTTTTCCAAGATTAATTGAAAATCTGGACGTCAATGTGCTCTTTTGCACCTACAGCACAGTATACCTTTACTATAAATCTCTTACAAGAATCGTTTAAAGTTTGTTCGTTATTACACTGCATGAGGAGTTTATGAGTGTACGCGGAGATAATTACAATAAGAAGTAAACGCACGACTAATCGAAGCGATTAGTCGCCGCAGCATAAATGTAGCTTGTGTGGAATTAATATTATTACGGTATCGTTATGTACTATTAACGCAATGTCGATAAGTCGATAGATACACGACGTGTTTGTACATATTACTGATGTAATTCGAAAAATGTTAATAATTACACATTATGACATTCGCTGAGAGTGGACCATCGAACTGACACTTGCTTGGCTATCTGTTGCATAACGTACGACTGAATTGATTGATCTGTTTGGGTGAACGACGAATTCATTTTGATGCACATGGAGTTTAGCTTTCGCCACATTCATAGTCTGTCGTTGTTATTTCATTATTTATTACACACATGGAGATGACGTCATTATTTCTTACCGGTCGGATGGATTGAGATCTTTCCTTATGTGTTGTTGTTGGTACTTACTTATTTCATCGGCTTGAAGTCATGCATTTCTCTCTCCGCTCATATCTCTAGAAGCTTATATACTCTCATAAGAAAGAGCTTGGTTATTTATGACTTCTGTTTCTACGAAAAATAATGGAAGAATGCAGAGACCCCAAACAAACAGATACTCAGTGCAAGCTGTTCTTATTTTTATTTGTATCAGGCACCTTGGCGGGCGTTATGATAAATGCCGAATAAAATATGATGCCGGTGTACTGTGAGTGTGATGGTCGTTATGTGACCATTCCTCACACGCGGCACCAGCTCGTGACGTAACGCGGGAGGAACCGACGTGTAGGGATGAAGTACAACGAGTACTCTAGGGGTTATCAGGGAACAAAGAAACCAAATCTTTGCTACTCAAATAACCTCTCAGAATCACAATCTTCCTTTAGTTGCCGCAATCGGGTAAACATAGAGAATACGCCTTCGAATAATAAGGAAAACGCAGACTTCAATGTTGTTAAGACTTTTCATCACGATGAGTCATACGTGATTGATTAATATATTTTGTTTGGCTTCTTAGTTGCGGACAGTAAAATAAAAACTCAAAATCAGTAAGAACACAATTTTCTTAAAAACTGCCTTTATACTTCATCGTTGATCGCAGCATCCACGTCATTCCACGTAGCACCCCTGTCCGTTTATCAGCGTGTCTTGAAACCCGCTTGTCGTAGGGGTGTGCTAAGCTCTCCGTCAGCGCCGGCGCTCAGGGGTGCCCCTCAAGATGAACCCCGAGTATGCCCCACAGCCCGAGACACTGGCCCGGATTTATTGCGCGTTAAGGAGATCATAAAATGAGCACTGCTTTTGTGTACTCTCATTTTATTGGCCATTTAAATGAAAATCCGTTTGCGTAAAGCTGCTTTCGTGTAATGAAAACTCTGTGGTTTGATGTGTTGGTTTTAAACGTAGGTACCTACTTACCGAACGCAAACTCGCGCTTAGTCGAGTGTGTCTCTCGTTAACTTGATTAATTTCAATTTCACGCTTCAGACTAGTACTCACACCATTTTCTTTAAAAACATACTCATCTTACATAATTATCCTCTTTTAATTTTACATACCTACTTTTCTTCTTTCTAAAATAAAAACCCTTAATGTTAACCAACGTTAACCATTTATCAGAGATCTCAGTAAAGATCCCTGCACTAGAACCGTTTGGTGCTGCTCATCAAATTACGGCTTGGCTTCCGGCAGTTCCCGCCGACGCATTCAATAAATAGAATTGTTCGTCATTTCCCGCCGTCCCGCGTCCGCCCAACGCGTGTGCCCCTCCTGCTGCCACTTAGCTTTATAGTTTCACTGATTCATAGCCCCTGTGGCTAAGGGTGGCCGAAGATTGGCGAAGGTACCCGAATGCTACTGAAGTTCTGAAGGAATTTACTTAAATTTAGCAAGAGGGCACACAGAGTGCCATAAGTTTTGGCTTTTATTGTATACCTAGCTGTTGCCCGCGACCTTCGTACGAGTGAAATTATTATTTCAAAATAATTACTTCTCTTTTTGGATCGGATATTGTTACCAATTTCAAGGGTTTTAATTTTTTTGCACGAAACCCCAATTATTTTTCTAAAATAAAAGTATAGCCTCTGTTAGGCCTTAGAACATCAGCTATCTGCCGTTTCGAAGGTTACCCGGAACAAACAAAAAAACAGACAAAAGGGGCCATCACTAAACACCCGAGTTCATTGATAGTGGTAGTGACAGTTTGCTCAGCTCGACAATTAATAATAATAATAATAAAGTTTATTGATTCATAAAAGTGTTACAAAATTTAGGTATGACACTGGATCCCGCACTAGGATACCCTGTGTCGCAGGATCCAGTCTCTTTCGACAGATAATATGAATTTTAAAATAAGTAAAATGCAACGGTAACAGTATAGTTAATTTAACTTAGGACTAAAGGTAACCAAGTGTATGTGTGTGTCTGATGAGAGTTTGTGTGTATGTGATGAGTGTGAGTATGTATGTGTTGAGTGTGTGTGTATGTGATGAGTTTAAGTACATATGTGATGAGTGTGTGTATGTGACGATGAATACCTACTTTAATGGTTGAACGATAAAAGGTTTTCGGTTTCAGCATAATTAAGCCCAAGCAACCAGTCCTGAACCTGTTTTTTGCACGCAAACTTTGTCAAGGGGAGTATTTTGAGTTGTTTGTTAACTTTCTCATAGAGGTATGGACCAATACGAGAGAAAGCCTTGTTGCCAAATTTTAGTTTGCAGAAAACTCTATTCCATTTAGGTTTTCTACGTGTACGCTGATCCGTTATCACTGTTGCAGCCGAACTTTTATGAAATTTAAGGAGTACTGATAAAATGTACAATTGGCGCACCGTAAGCACTCTCGTTTCTCGATACAACATATCAGTGGGGTAACGGATACTTAATTTATGAGAGACCTTAAGGATAGCTCTTTGTGCACGTTCAGCAGTAATTAGATAGCTTTTACCAGCGAAACCCCAAGTTAATATGCAGTAGCTAAGAACAGACTGACATAGAGCCAGGTAAGTCATCCTGAGAGTTTCTTTGTCAGCTATAGATCGAAGTTTTTTAAATATGTACAAAAGCTTCCTTACACGCGAAGTAACCGATTGAATTTGCTTTGCCCATGTCAGGTGTTGGTCTATGTTAATGCCAAGATACTTGATGCTGTTGACTTTTTCAAAACTAAATAATTGGCACGACGATAAGCGATGCCTATAGTAGCCCATTACCAATACGCCATTATCTGCGTCTAATGGTACAAATGGCTGAACCACGGGTTATTAGGTTATCTATGCAAATCAGACGCTGGCGGCATTAAAACTCAGTCAAAATAATTATTGATCCATAAAATCACTATAAAATGTAACGAAATTCTGCTAGAGATAAAAGGTATTTTTATACTTTTTTTAAATTATTTCTTTGATACCTATGGATGGACTTACCTATTTCTATGTGATACTTACTTTAGCAGCGAACCGCTGTTATATTATACAATAAGACTTTAATGTTTTTAAAGAAAACTATCTTTATCTTTTCTCGATTTAAATAGAATTATTGGTTCTTTATTTACAAGTGAAATCGTTCCAAACACCCAATCTGGCATTTTATTGCTAGTAAAGATCTAGCTGACTCAGCACAGCTGTCAGTCTGCTTACCCCCTCGGATCAGTGTCGCCGCGATAAATGACTTTACTTTTAAACAAGGATTACGATTTTTTTCGACCGAGGGAACTTTACAGCAGTGAAAAATGCGAGAGTTCCCCTCCGGGCACCGAGCCGCCGCCGCCGGGCAAGAGGGCAAGAGGGGCTCGCTCGGGCAAGTCCTCGTCTTAAGTGTATTCAAAGTAGAGGTTTTATTGGCGCGGTTAGTGAGTGAGTCTTTTAGATTCAAGTGTTCAGTTACTGCCCTAAACGATATATTCTGGGAAGTGATTTCCGGGGTTTTGGAGAAAAGGGAAGAAAGGTTTATTGTGAGGAATACTTACTTACTGCTCTTATTTTCTTGTAGACAGGATGTGATGAACCCATGGACATGAGATTCAACTCACAAGATGCGATATAGTTTGGACCCTGACCAATTCGCAATCTAGTACATACGCTGATTTCCTGCCCGAAACGTTTAATACTAATGTTGCAGTTTTTTTGTAGTTTATGTTATGAGACAGTAGCCACAATCAGTTGTCTACTTATTCAAATCTAAGGAGGTCTATCTGTGACATATTCCAGTCCTGTCTGAAACAGTGAAGAGTTCCCCAACCGCAAATGATACGTCTGAAATGAATTCCAAACAAAGATTATTCGAAAATGCTCTCTCTTCAATTTCGATGAAAAACCACAGATTCCTAGTGTGTAGTGGTAGATATTACTATAGACCACATACACTATAAAACCATTTAGCGTAAGTAATAATAACATGCTTTTAGGATGAAATATACGTAGGTAGTGAAGTATATTTTATCCTAAAAGCTAATAATATTTACAAAATAAAGATTATGTAAATATTATTAATTTAACGGCTGCTAATTAATAGTTAATGGTACTTTATCAAATCATTAATTTATGTAGATTTGATAAAAGCCCATCTACTTTCAACCAAATAGAGTATCATTATCATAAATTCCTATCATTCAAAATCGAATTTGTATTATCTTATCGGAAATTAAAGATAAATGGTAAAACGTTCCTCTTAACATTGGATATTCAATAAATAAACACGATATAAAACTAAAGGTTATGTAAAAGTGCAAAAAGACATCAGTCAAGGTCAGTCGTTCGGTGCGGAGATACCATTCATAGCACTCATTATACGTCACGACTCAAGATGACGTCAATGATACGATGAGATATAGAAGCGAAATTTTGGCGCTGATTTCATCCGACTCCGTGGCGCAACGGTAGCGCGTCTGACTCCAGATCAGAAGGTTGCGTGTTCAAATCACGTCGGGGTCAATGTCAATTTTTTGTTTCTCGATGAGAATTAAAAAATGGTTTTTGTTTTTGTAATTTGTCTATTGTTATAATTTAATACATAGCTAATCACCTGTATAAGTGTTTGTTGTAGATCTTCCGAAATCGTCGCAACTGTTCTTATTAAAGTTTTATTTTCCGTGAAGCTGTAGAACGAGGATAAATCAATGAAATGTATACAATATTGATGAACCAATTGTTTCGGTGGCCGGCAGCCGACAGCCATCGGTTCCCACGGACGAATGCTATTTGATTATTTCACGGTCCGTGCGTCTGTGGTGTTCAGGGCTAGTTCCACTGCACCGATGAAGTTCAGTCGGGATGGGATGCGGCCGATGCGGCCGTGGATCACGAAAATGTAACCAGTCTGTTATTGTTGTAAGTAAAGTTACACGTCCACGTTTGACTAAAATCTTACTTTCGGACGAAACAAAGATCACATCATCATGATCATTATCTTATCTTATCTTATCTTAACAATAAAAGATTTTCAGTTATAAAATATACTTCTCAATAGGTAATTGTAAACAGTTTAGAGTTCTTAGGATTTTTTTCTATTAACATGTAGTATTTGTAATTGTAGTTCTACAGTCTTATATTTTTAAATAAATAAGTCGTTTATTTATTTAAAAATGTAAGACTGTAAGAACATGTCATGTTACAGTCATACTCTCCATGGAAGAAAATACTTGTTAAACAACCCCAAGTAACATGGGACGAGGGCAGGAAGATTATCTTTATTAAATGAATATCACCAGCCCTTAACTTGATCCAACTTATTCAAATGATATGTATGGACAATGAGTGTGAACATTGTTCAACGATTGAATGCTCGCATACCTATAATAATAGTAATCTTCATCACAATAGTAATCTGCGTAATAATTGTTACAGCTGTGAGAACGATTGCCTTTTGTATCAGTTCCTGTGCTGAACGCCACACCGGCCGCGGCACCGTGACGCAATGGAAATGATTAGCTTTGATTGAGAACGGTGAACAGTGGCTAACTCATTTGTAAGCTGCCATTATTATTAAGATTAATATTCAAGTTTTTTGTATCCAACAAAAATGTATGAGCGTTGTTATTTACATTGAAAAACACGTTTCAAAGACCATCGACATTTTGCGTCTTTAATGTTTTTATTTTACTTTAAGCAAGCACCCTGCTGTGTCCGAGCTGTTAAAGATTTGGCAGGTAGGTATCGTAGTTTTTCCCGTAAAATTCTTCGTTTTTTCGATAAAAACATTCAGCAGTCAGGCGCGTGCATTGCAGGTACTCACTTTAATAAGTACGATGGATGATGATGACTGACATATTTTATTTATGTAGTGATAGTTAAATGTAATTGGATCTTATGAGGTAGGCAAGTACGCAGTCCCTTCCTGCAATGCACGCGCCTGCCAACAGTACCTATCTTCCAAAATTGCTTTAAAAGACAACACTAATAATATAATTGGTAGAGAAGTAGAGACTAGTGCCAAATTGCCTAAACAACAAAATAAATATGAGATTAAACGAACTTACCTGTAAGTGAATTTCTATCTCAATTATACTCTCTCCTTGTCCGAGACGGTTTAACAGTGTTGTCTACGACTTGTGCTCCAGCGTCGCCACAATATTTAAAACTGCCATCAAAACAAAAAACTCTTCGTATTTCCGAACGAACCTGTCAACTTCATTTACGGTTTTTGTGCACGGCGTTGTCTCTACGCCTTAAAAATAGTTTTTTGTGTAATTAAGTAAGTTTTAGTATTATTTAGCATCCAAGTATCCAAATGAGAGTCTATCATTAGATATTTTAACAAGAAAACAACTAGTAACAATTCTGGCATTAACATCAGGGCATAGAGTTCAGACACTATCACTATTAAAAATTAAAAATATTTAATTTTTAACCGATGGATTCGTATTTTGAAGAATTTCGGTTTTCTTACATCCCAAACTTCCAAGCAAAATATCTTGAAAAACGCATCGACAATATATCAGAGTGGTATTCTTGTAAAGGTGCAATACGCTAATGGTTGGCACAACCTCAAGACCTTCGAACTATGTCTTAGGAAAAAAAGAGAGGCCTACGAGACTAAAGACAAAACACCAGTGTTAAGACAGCGCTATCCATCTTAGATGTAAGCTTAAGTAGTAGCTTTTCGCAAAGAAGGAGGCTTCAAGATGCTATGCCACTGCTTTGTGCTCAGTGACACAGAAACAAGGCGGTGTTGAATCTTAGGTAATTCGCCTCTACTGTGTACTTATTCATTTAAATTAAATGGAAAATGGATTTCATTTAACTCAGTCTATCGCTTTTGAGAACCGGCCATACCTCTATCTAAAGTTGCGTCACATTACAAAACTCTCGTATTTAAATAAAACCCATAAATTCTATGCAAATGTCCAAACTCGTAGAACAGCTGTTAAAATCAGTGATCTAATTTTAAAATCTCGTTTATTTTATCTAAATGGTCATATAATATAAGTTTGATGAAGGCGATGACCTTGAGGGGCATACAGTCAATGACCAGAGTGACATCGGTGACCACAGTGACTATGTCCCACCCATGCGATGACACCAGCGGTCATGTTTGTATGTAACGCGTGGTTCGTAGTATCCTAGTCACTCGGAATTCCGACATGTCAACTAAATCGGAGTTTTAAATCACCGTGATGGCATGAGTAATAAAAATCGTTAAAAATATTAAATTACTTATTTCCTGTGTTTCGGTGGGCTCTGAATCATTGGTTTAACTTGTGAAGTATTCTTTTTATCATGCTTATCACGTATGGGAATTCCCATGGTACGAGTAAGTTCTGTAAGGTAGGAATGTTTGGTCACTGTTGGGACACAGTGAGTTTCGAGTGTTGGAAACAGAATCGAGTTGCGGATGACAGTGGTAGCGGTACTGAGTGCAAAAAACGAACAAGAAAGAGGGTAGACCGATTTGTCTGCTCATAAACACCCACCCGCAATAACTTCAGTTTGTCCGTGAGCATGGTGCTTGCAATCAATATCGGGATCTCAAAACAAACAGTAAACATGGTAAATATCCCGTTTCTAGTGTTAATGATAATAATTTTAGTGACCATGCCAGTTTAAAAACTTATATTATAAAATGGCTTCTTTATTTACTTACCTACTGCTTCAATTTACCAGTCTGTGCAAAGTTATGCCTCTGTGTTATCATATTATTATCTATTACGTTTACCCCTTTGAAGTATCGTTTGTCCCAGCCTCTAATGTGACTACAACATTGTAATTATTGTTCCCAATTATCGCAGGACTCTTAACTTCCAGAACAAGGACCGCCCGCCATTCCCAATCAATGGTTTTTATCTTTGACTGCAATGAGTTCTCAACTAATTTGTATACAATTCAGTTCCCGGGGAGTGACTTTGAGAAGGATCTCGAATGAATACTCCTCACGTTACGTTCTGTCTTCGTCGCGATATCACGTCGGCGCAATTAGCGACCGAGCAGGACTCTCGACCACATTGCTACTGCATTCTCTCAAACAAGACAGCTTTGCGAACAGCACCAACCTTATCTACTTGACATAAAGTTTATTTTGTGTTGAGTTGGTCTTGACTAAAGTAGTTGTTAATCGTTCGCGAGCTCTGGATGTGAAGCTAATCGTTCGTTGGTTTTTCTTTTAACTTCAAAAGTCACAAAATAAAGAGATGTAGAAGGTGAACTCATCATACCACGCGATGTGCTCATAAATATAGTTGTTTCTATAGTATCTTATGGACAAAATGAAGCAGACTGGAACTTGGTGTAACATTTGCAAATTACAGCTATTTTTATTCTGCTCAGCATGTGGTGATAAGAATTATTTCAAACGTAAGTAGATGTTATAGGATAGCAAAAATTACATAAAGAAAACCAGTCAGGTCTTTCGATGAGACATACATGGATGATAAAGATTCCTTAGGCTAATGATGTCCAATAGAATCTAATGTAGTAACTGTCGAGTTAGTTTTGAATAATTATCTTCCCTGAACTTCTGTATCATGCAAGGGGTTAAGCTGTGCTTCTCGAAGAGTGGTTCTACCTTTGTAGGAGTCAGTTATGTTGAAGGAACCGTGTTCGGGTGCTGTCGGCTCTTGTCGGTTGGGGTCGGCACCTTGTCCTAAAGCGTGATAATATGTGTCTGATTACGACGACATGACGAATGTGTTTGTCGTTCTCTTGTAGTTACTTGTTTCACCTGTTTCCTATAACATTTCAGATTGAAAGTAAGCCTGCTGTCCCAGTGGCAATGCGTTTCGTTGACTATAATGAGTATAGCGTGAGTATATCACTACCACAAAGATAATAAACTAACAGATTACCGTGGTTGGTAATGAGCGCACCGTGGTTACAGCAAAGGAAGGCAGCTCTTACCTGACCGCGGTCGTAGGCAGAGGCAGTGGTCGGCGGTTGTGGTTGGTCGAGGTAAGTGAGGCCTTCTGTGGGAACTGGAGCGGTCACCACCGACGTGAGATACTGCTCGGGATTTGGATTTGTGAACTATGTGAACTTGGTTATGTTTTAGTGATCCTCATAAAGCTCATTTTGGGATATATTTTGTGAAAGCTGGGGTTTCCCCAAGGTGGCATATTAGGGTCACTTGTATCTTTTTCAAGTTCCTGTATTTGAGTGAAATAGTAAATAAGGGGTATCTTATTACCCAGTACTAACTAGGTTGTGGAGGTCAGATAGGCATTTGCCGTTTAAAATACTCTTCCAGCTGCATCCGGTTAGACTGGAAGCCGAACCCGACATCGTTGGGAAAAGGATAGTCAGATAAGTAAATTTCACTGTTACAATTATTTATGAATTAGTGGAATTGATTTCAGCTCAACTTAAGGCCAAGCTGATTTTGAACATTTTAAAGTTAATTGAGATCAAGCCCTCAATCGAAAAGTCATCACTTTACATGCCTTGTCATCTGTCAGTGTCTGAGATAATCCCCCTGTACCACAGACATGCGCTGCGCCGTGACTTTCACTGCACCGTTACTCAGCCCTGCAGGCTAATTGCCGTTACGATCGACCAGACGGATAATTGACCGGTCCGGTCGCACGATCCGGAGCCCCTTAGAAAAAGTGGCGAAAATTATAAACTACACGTTTGTGTCGGTGACCTTCGGCCCTTTGCGCGCACGCAGGCCGCGTGACGTGACTTGTAATATTAGTAGATAGTAATCATAGCCCTTTCGAAAAAGTGGCGTGAAATTATAAAGCCGGTCACAATTAAACATGCACAGGTGTCTGCCTGAGCTAATACTTTGATAATAAAGCATTATGCGGTAAGTTTAATACGGTATCACGGTATGAAGACTATTTAATTTGTGAAGCATTTAAATGTAAGTCCCTGATCCAATGAAAGTAGGTAGTCTTAAGTTTGATTTTACCTGACAAGTTAAATTATCTTGTGGCAGAAACTCTTTAACGAAATACAAACTTTCTTATAACAGACACAAAAAACCGGCCAAGTGCGTGTCGGGCCACGTACAATGTAGGGTTCCGTAGAACTTGCCCATCAAAATATGCGGACATTTCCTCGATTAGTTTGCCTCCGAACGATGATTTTTATTGTAATGATAAAAACAAACTTTCATTTGCAGTTGAAAAACCTGTGCTACGATACGCTATGTTTAGGAAAAAAAATTATTTAATTTAATTTCATAAGTTGGTCAACTATTATTCGTAAACTAGTAAAGCCTACTTAGCTGCGACAGTTTGCCTTTTAACTTTGTAAAATTGTAATATACATATAGGTACTATCACCGTGAATTTTTTCACGCACCCAAATACAACCGTTTAGCTGGTAGAGGGAGAGAACACTTGAGTCTAACAAAAATTAGCACTTTAAAGCACACAAACGAATCCCTTAATCGAAAAATTATTTTACAAACTCGCAATATTTTTAAAGACCTATCTAACGACATCCCACACAATGGTGTACGCGAGAAAAAAAAATCCCCACTTACGTGGAGATTTTAAATATTTTACCACATTATGCCTGTAACTAATTTGTATATGCAAGCATTCTAGTACTAAGAGTCTTTGAGCTAAGCTTCGGACAGACGGAACCCTAAAAAGGGGCAAAACGCTGACATGTCCATCAGTGATAAGCCGACGATATAATTAAAGCTCTAAGTATGTTCGTAGGATTCCGGTCGGTAATGCGATGTGTAACTGACGTCACAGCTACGGCAACCCGATGTTACAACGACGTCAACTGAGTGCCAGCCAGCGGCACCGCACCAAGATGTTTCTCTTATGAAACGACTACTACACAGCCGGTGCATTATTATATCATTTTATTAGTTCTACATCGATATCCTTCTCGCTTTGAGAAACGTTACGCGTGCTCCACATATGTTTAGGTCGGCTTGAAAATATGTATTACATTTGGTCTGTCTGTCAGACTGACAAGACCACGTGTAGCAGCCCTTACGTGAAAGCTGTCATTCCTGTAATATATATTAGTTTAACTGCGTTCGGTTACAACTTTAAAACATCGGGAATTTTTGTCGGTGGTGTGGAACAGATATAAAGACGTGCACCCACCAACCGTCGCCGTCGGTCGCCGCGACCGGTCGGCCCGTCCGCTGCTCGTAATGAGCAAAAAATGACGCTCCCAAGTCCCAAGTCTGTGCAGTGTCCAATGTGTAGTGTGTAGGGTTACCAGTCACTCAGCTCTGTGGGACACGCACTGATAAAGGAAACCTGTTCCAGTTAACGAAGAGTCTAGTCATGGTTATCGAGTAGCAATCAATTGCTGCGAAGGTAGTCCCAACGTAATAATAGTGAATGATCTAAATCTAGTCGAATGCAAAATGCACCCTTGATGTTTTTTCTGACACTTCATTTTTGACCCGAAAAATGTTATTGAAGTAATATTAAAATTTGTGTGTTGACCAATGATTACTTATAGCGTGTGGAATTGTGAATCAAGAACATTTTTGCCCAAGTCTCGAGCCCAAAAAGTTATAATTTTGTGTCAAAACATTGCTTCTAATACTTACTCATATGTGCTTACATGGTGTGTCAGTTACTACTTAACCGTTTATTAGTTGCATCAACAAACACCCTGAACACTCCCCCTGATTCTGCAAAACGACCTGTACTTCATTGTCTCATATTCATAAAACTACACTAAACATTGATTGCCCGCGCGTTCGCCATTGCAGCCCGCGCTTCACACTTCTTTAATTGAATACCAACGTGTTTGTGCTAGTCGTGGTTTCTTTGTATTATAACTAGCTGTGAACCTTCATTATTGAGATGTTTTGATAACTGGTTGGTTGGGAGTGGAGTAGCACCGCTAACGGGGAGCATTACGTGCGGATATTTATAGAAAACAAACAAGTGTATAAACTCATTGATTGTTTTATGGACCGCTATGTCATGTAACGGAGGTACCTATTTAATAATGAGACATTGGAGTTTGAAAAAGTTCTGAGCATTTTAATGAGAAGAGCAAAATACTGTCACTTTAGTTTTATGGAAAACCGTGACTGATGGCATTCGCAATGGAAAAGATGTGTACTTCCGGCTCAAACTACATTTAAATCAACAAAACCATTTACAGGTACAGTAAGTGCCGCCCGTTCTAAAATGAAGATACTCTATGCAGAACAACGTATGCTTCTCTTTTATAACAAAATACAGAGTATTGTTTGTTATTGTTTCAATAAGCGGGGTTTCTTTCGTTGTTTCCGCACGCAAAATACGCGCATTGGACGTGGAGTTGCGGACACCAGCCCGTTATACAATACAATACAAGCGGGGTTTCTTTCGGAATTGTAAAAGCAACAATGAGTTATTTTGTAAAGATTGTCTGAAATTGAAAATTGTCATTCGGATAACTTTTTATGGTTCTCTGAAATATATAAAAGTAAGTACCTATGTGGTTTAAAGCGACACTATAAGCTGTAAGCCCCACAACCTGTGGTACATAAGAAGTTAAGGCTTGTCTCATACATGGTACTTACGTTTACGAATGTAGCAAGTGAAATCAATGCCTTTAGCGGTACATAACCCTAAGCGTGTGTGACAAGTGTCGTAAACGCGCGCTATGCTGTAGCATCGATGTATTACAAGTTCTATGTAATTAATATGTTGTACATAGCGACGGTTTTTGTATGGTTTTGATACGAGCATCGGTTAATTAATGTTAGATGCTTAGATATCAATGTTGTAATGGATATCTCGGGCAATCTCTGCTTGGAATGCCGACAGTATTTAAAAATACGTATATAAATGTGATGGAAAATGTATGAATGTCCAGAATATGATGAATACGTTCCTCCTACGAGCAGCTCAGATCCAAGAGATAGTGGAACACTCAAAGAAAACAATTTAAAATAATAAAAAGTAAAGTAAAGTCCCTACTTACATAGCAGCTCCATTCGGTCACGAGCTGTCAGATAACTTCAAACTCATACATCAAATCACCAGAAGGCATAATGCCGTGTGTGGCTATGAGCACCTTGGCAAATTGCTAAGCATGGTGGTTTTAGCGTAATTAACACAAACTCGTGAATTAATGAGACTGTTTAAATATGAATACGCCCGAACAACCAAATATTCCCCCAGTTTCCACCCACTAAGACGCAAGAATGTCATACATAAGTACATACAAGATTACCGAAACATCAAGCCTTGTATATAGAGACATCTTATAAATATTAACCTTCAAACAGGAATCAATCTTCGAATCAGTTGGAGCCTCCAATCGTTAAAGGCCGGGGTTCGGTTCCCGGAACGTGCAAAAAGCCTGGCGAGGTATATTATTATGTGTATTGGTATAATGAAGCATAATGATCGGTTTTTAGCACGAATTGAACCGTATGGCGCTGGCGTTCTAGACTTGGAGATAATTACAAAATGGAGCGGAATAATGTACGCATTTGTTTTGTTCCTCGTTCTCACAGTGAGGAAGCCTGTGTCCTTGTATGCTCGTTTTGTTGTATGCATCAAGTGGCAGGAATATGGCAAGAATATGGCAGGAATATGGCAGGAATATGGCAGGAATATGGCAGGAGTATGGCAGGAGTATGGCAGGAATATGGCAGGAATATGGCAGGAATATGGCAGGAGTATGGCAGGAGTATGGCAAGAATATGGCAGGAATATGGCAGGAATATGGCAGGAATATGGCAGGAGTATGGCAGGAGTATGGCAGGAATATGGCAGGAATATGGCAGGAATATGGCAGGAATATGGCAGGAGTATGGCAGGAGTATGGCAAGAATATGGCAGGAATATGGCAGGAATATGGCAGGAATATGGCAGGAGTATGGCAGGAGTATGGCAGGAATATGGCAGGAATATGGCAGGAATATGGCAGGAATATGGCAGGAGTATGGCAGGAGTATGGCAAGAATATGGCAGGAATATGGCAGGAATATGGCAGGAATATGGCAGGAATATGGCAGGAATATGGCAGGAATATGGCAGGAGTATGGCAGGAGTATGGCAGGAATATGGCAGGAATATGTCAGGACTAGAGCCAATGTTGTACGTATGGTGGACGCTATGGCTACGTGGCAGACGACACGGGTACAATGCGTAGTGTTTATGTATTTATGACTCGATCGAATGTCACATCACTGATCCATGAACGACCCACATCCAGCTTTATACATTCTGCAGTAGGTTCTACATTTTTTTATGTTCATAATGATGGAGCTTTAACGTAGACAACGTTTTATATTACCTTTTACTAACTGACAAGAGATTTCTCTTTAATGAAAAATGATATCTTAATATTTCAGACCCTAATTGCTAAAAATAACATTCTCTTTTACTTAAGGAGCTTAGCTTCACTTATAATATCGTATTTGCTGGAAGGCTGAGTGTCTGTCCGTGACCGTCGGATTAGTAGCGTGAGCATTAAATGTAATAGCAATGCCGAGGTGAAGGAGTTTTTAATGTGAATTAAATTTAGTTTCGCAGGAAATGGTAATATACACTCGTGAGTGATCTAGTTGTATAAGGTACAATTATTCGTAGGGGTTATTGCTATTTTTTAAACTGCACACAAACATATAATAAAATAGAATAACCAGAATTTAAAAATATAAGAAATCATTCGCTGGCAAATTGAATTAAGCGAGGTGACAAAGTTGCCAAACAGCTGGATCTGTGTTCTGTCAGTAGTTATATAAAATGAATGTGAATTTTTGATTTGCATTAAAAACGGAAAGCTGCCAAGGAAATGGCGGGATGAATACGATTCTTTTACAGATAAGTCTGAATAAGTGGAACACCACAACACAAATAGTTGATCATAATATCTAATTACAATACTAATAACTTGTACAATTTGTTATGTATGTTGAGCTTCAAAGCTCATTGGTATGAATCTGGAACAATCGAGTAGTCAAGACAGCACAATTTATCGGTTTGTTACTAATTTAGCACAAATTATAGAAACCTGTAAGAGGAACAGGTTATTCTACATCTGTGATTCGAATGAATACCGGCTCAGTTTCACAATGCCTGATGATGTGGGGTACTTAGTACTCACCTAGTTTAAAGACTTGGCGATCCGGTTGGCTGAGACGCTAAACAACTACATTCGTCTTGCCATTAGTTGCCATCATTTGATTTGGTCTTTGTTAGCTGTCGTGCTTTAGTTGCAGTTGTTTAGTCCCTCGAGCCCCTTTGATAGTTTCCTTAGCCCCAGACATTGACTACAATACAGTTTCGAGCGCTGTCATATACTACAAGAATGATTGATGTTTCTACTTAGTACTTAGTAGTCAAGTAAACATATTTATCAACTTCCTGTTTTTCTTCCTTAAGCGTCACTACTAGGTTTGGGGTGTGTTTTTCGGCCCTACATCTCTAACAATTATCAGAAAAGTAGAGTGTCTATTGTATAGGCAGGGTCAAATTAAATAAGAAACTATTTTAGACAAATTTTGAGTGATTTTTACAATATTGATTTCAAGTAACTATTGCACTACCCGTGACCGTTAAAAAACCTCTAGAGTTTCTGTAACGATACCTTATCTGTCACGTCTGCGACGTTCCGCTAGCTAGTTTAATTTGTCCTTGTATTTCAAACCTCGTCAGTCCTTCACCCCATAAAGTAGCAGTGGCAGGTGCTATACCTACTAATAAGGTGAAGCAACACTAGAGAGTCAACAAACGCAATCGCGATCGGTTTTTTTTCCGGCAACCGGTGAGTGTCGGCCGGTAAGTGCTGACCGGTAGGTAAGATTCGGTAATTGGATGATAATGAGCGTAGGCGCATCGGTCCAAGTTTATAGTGTAGGGTGGAGTTGCTACGTAGTGAGGATGAGACTTTCCTGATATATGTATGATGCCCAACAAATAAAACATAAATGATAAATATGTACCGGGCCATTTCAGGTTCTTTTTTTTTCATGTGGTTAATCACTGTCCATGAGTCAGTGACAGTTTTTAAAATTCTAATAGGTTTGATTAATTACTAAAGGATTATTTTAGAGGAAGGAGGAAATACATGTAGATTCATCCTCATATTATTTTCCTCCTCTGACAAATAGAAATGATCTTGCTCTTTTGTTCTCTAAGTCAAAGTCAAAATTATTAAATGCAGTAAATGTGGTACAAAAGATGGTAAATATAATATGTAATGCAATGACACATTTCGCCATAAAATTGGCATGCAAACATTAATGAATAAGATGCTAATTCCAAAATTATTATTATTCTCATTTATTCCCAACTTTATCTTCGATTCTTCGTGTGTTTCAATCTCTGCCCAACGATGGTCACCCTCACCGCAGTCGGGTCTGCGCCTGCGCCACATTTAATGCACTGATAAAAACTTCCAGCGCCGGTTGCTGCCGCCGGTGATATTTTTTGCAGCTCCCAAACTAAAAGCTTCATGTTAGTAAAGCTGTCCGGACAAAAACGCGTTGTTTGTGGTATTGTTAAAAGTTTTATCAAAAAGGCGCTGTTTTTTGTTCAGTCGTCTGTCATATTTGAGGTAACATTCTGGGCGGGTTTGGCTGTTATAAAAAGGAGCGGATAATTAATTAGGTCCCATTATAAAGGTTCGTATTATGACATAATTAGTAACATTAAGATTTTTTGGAAAAATATTTCGTGAATGTTCAATGTCTTTATCACAGTCGTGGGAAACGGCTGAATTTTTTCAAAGAAATTAAGAATGATCATGATGACCATTAAAATTAAATAATTTATGTCTTACTTTAGATACTTTGTATTTTTTCTTAATACCTGTGAGGTCGGCAGTAGGTACTACAAGCTCCAAAGCGTTTACCAGGAAACTGTCAACTACTTAAGATGTCTTTGTAACGAGCCGGGTGTTCGTGGGAGTCGTCGGCATAACTCCCTGCCGAGCCCGCTGTTATGAGAGCGTAATTATACACAAATATTTAACAATCCGCAAATGATGATAGAGAGCGCGAGTAATTGGCGCGATAGTCCATTGTTGTACTGCATAAGGTACGGTATTGTCAAAAGTGGAAGACCGTAAAGGTGTTACACTCAGTAGGCGTGTAGGGAGTATACATATAACTGTAACGACTGCGTAGCAATCAGTTTTAGGGTTTACCTATTGGCCAGGAGTTATTTTCGCCATCTAGCTTTTTTATTAAAGCTTTTCTGAAACTGTTGCCCAGTTAGTTGGAAATATAACGTATGACATTGGACACGGACGTGTACCGTATAATGCGACTGTTGTACACTTGCGATGCCGACCGTCGCCGTCGGTGTCAGTGGTGCATCATCTCTCTATTGTATACAACTAGGAGCTTCCACAAAGCACGCATGTCTGGATGTGGTCACGTGACGGTGAAAGAGTGTGGGTACCGTAACTGACGAAAAACAGGATCTACAACAAGGATTCGCAGCAACAAATCATTAAGATAACGAATTGAATCATTAAAAATATACTTAAAAAAATAGATTTAAAAAACACAGCAAAGTCAGCTAGTTATTAACTTCAATCCGATTGAGTGCTTTGTTCAAAAGGAACTGATCATAAGGCACATAAAGATCCCTTTAGTGAACGGCCTAAAGTAAATTACATTTTGAAGTCCATTTTACTTCTAATAGGTCTCTGGCTCGGATATAATCCAGGCTCTAATCATCCGTAAGAGGCTTTCAAAGCAAAATACCACTAAATACGGCCCATTGTGCAATTTAATTCTCTTTTTATTGGAGGATAATAATTTCCGAAGTGTGTGAAAGTGTTTGGCGTCGGATTTTCATTAAGATAAGTCGCTGCGCGGGCGCAAGCCACGCCCCTCCATTACACGCACGTGACTGCGCGGCGAAAAATCGATGTAATTTACTTGAAGAAATAAAACAAGTTAAATAATATCATAGTGCGGTGGCAGGCGGGTCTGATAGATGTGGGCTGAGATTGTGCTGTGGTAAGCACGCGGAGCTGTGGTCAGGTGGTCACTAGCTGTGGCCACAAGCAATTCTTTCAAAGACATTAATAGCTGAAGTAATGTGGTACCGTTGAGGAAATTATAGAGCTTATGAAGCTTTTCATTTTGATAGGAATCGATGTCTGTGTGTGTGTTCCTTGTGGTATAAATGGTGTCAGTCTATAACCACGACATATTTCGTATTTGAAATTACAGCTTTCAATCCTCGTAAACGTAATATAGTAACTGCAAAGTGTGGTCTTAATTTAATTGACAGTTGTTCCGGTAATTAGCTTAACACTGCTCACAGCCGGATTCTGAATTCAGAATTTTAAAATGAGAACTTGTCAAACGTTGTCTTAGGTTTTACGGTTTTTGCGTCAGAAGTTTTGAATTTCAAAAGGGGTGAGGTCGTAGTAGACAACCGTCACGGTGTGTACTTATAGGTGGGGTCAGGTACATCTACTTATACTGTCTGCTAGTTTGGGCACCGGTGTCAGACTTTTACTCGTTATCCTGAAGAACAATCCCCGTATTCCTGAGTAAGTTTGCGTTCTAATCACACTCTTAATATGTCAAAACTACCTTTGACTGTCGCTGAGATGAGATTGCGATCACATTTTTAAACATGTATGGGAATTGTCGTTCCTTCTGCGCATGCTATTATAACATTGTTTTGAACTTCATATTATAATACTTACGCGGGTTTATCCAAAATCCATATTAGCGCTAAATTCACTTAAACTATACTTGTCCATGCCCTGTCAGTCGTAAACCGTTCTCATAAAGTGAAGGTTCATGAGCTGCGCGTGTTAGATATATGGATGCTACACACATGTATATGTATATATATATGTATTAATACCCACTGATTATCAAGCTTCGAGTGTCAGAATGGTTACTTGTTATTTACTGTGTCTAAAAGTATCTCTAAAAAGGTGTGTAGGGTAAAGGGTTTCTATCAAGAAAAGGCACAGAAAGACAAGACCATTAATTTATTTCAATTTGGCTTGTCAGATATTTATAGGCAACGTTAATTACCTATCAAGCTACGTCCATTCGCAAACCTAGGTCCTCGTGGAGAAGAATGGACAAGAAACTCCACGGTAACAACTTTTAAAGTATTATGCCAAAACAATTATATGTTGTCCTGGACCCTTCTCAAATATAGCAATTTATCAGTGAAGATAAACAATAAGCAATATAAACCATATTATGACACATATTTCTACACATAGTTATCAGTAATATTCATAGTATAATATTCAATAACTTACATAACTTGTAGATCCTTAAGGTAATACAAATTGGTTCCAGCTTTACACATTTGGTATCTTCATTACCATGTCACTTTCAAACGTAATACTATACACATGGCACATACAATACACACCACTCAGGGTAGGTCTTAACCCTTAGAACACTTGCAGCATAAAAGCCCCGAATTGGCGACAACCTCTATTTTTATACACGTCAAACGTCAAATACTCAGTACATCCTACCCGCCATAATAAACCAATGGCAAATGGTCACATATTATAACTAAATAACTAATAACATAGACAACAATTAACAAATTCTCTTTAAGGGAACTATTTTAAAACTTCATTAGATAATTTACCAAACTAGTAAGTATTTATTTGTAATCTATTTGTTTAATCGGATAAAATATGAACATCAACTGATAGCTCAGAGAATTGATTGAAACAACTTGATATATTGAAATTGCAAGATAAGATCTGGGACACATTATAAATATCACTTAATTATTACTAATTCATTTTAAATTAAATAAACATTTAACTTGATTATTCAAATATAACAAATGTCTTTCGTTTGGATACTAAGCCTTTTAAGCCACAATAAAAACTATTTCTATAAAATACATCGTAGTATAAAATGTATATTAGGTTTATTTTAAATTAGAACCTTTCTGTTCTCAAGATATTTATTCACGATGATTATAAAATTAGTAATATTTTTGTAATGCAACGTCGCCGTACGTCAATGTTATTTTATGTTTGACAGCTGACGTTGCTGGATCATTATTATTATTAATGTAGTAATTACTGAGAGTCTTTAAACAGTCAGACATTCTCATATACATAAGGATATGCTATCACGGCCAGACTGACAAGTACTTCGCTCTCGAAGTACATTAGATACCCTTTTTCTACAATTAAAATTTACTTTTGTTTTGCCAAGTGCCTAGACGTGTCAAGTCCTCTCCACCCGCTGCTAGTGGGATAGACTTGCACCAAGCAAATGACCGACCAGCGGAAACAAGTTTTATCGGTTACCTCGTCTTTTCTACAATTGCAATTTACTCTTGTTTTGCCAAATGCCTAGACGTGTCAAGTCCCCTCCACCCGCTGCTAGTGGGATAGACTTGCACCAAGCAAATGACCGACCAGCGAAAACAAGTTTTATCGATTACCTCGTCATGCAAGTCCCATTCACCCGCTGCTGGTGAGATAGACAAGCACCAAGTAAACGATCGCCCAGCGGATTTTTACTTTTTTATTTTTGCTAAGTCTTAATGTGCCATATCATTTTCGACACTTACATTTTCATTAATTGATTCACTTGACCAGAATCAATTTTTTTTTTTCTTTGGCTACTGAAATATCTCGTTAATTACCTAGACCTCGTAGAGCAAACGATCATTAGGAAGGATAGAAGATTTTTATAAGGCGCTTTAAATTTAGGTGCCAATTTATCATTACGCCTATAATTAAATGATGAAAATGAAATGACAATAGTTATTGTTTGACCTTGATATCTATTTAATTTTTGACATTGATATTTATTTCACTTTGACATTGTAATACTATCTTTATTTCCATTCATTGTTTATGTATACTCAATTGTTATATTTTGCTTGTATTTTCTGTCTTAAGTTATGTTGTGTTTTGTTTTAATTATTTTGTTGATTTCATTATTGTTTTTTTTTTATATAATAATTACTGATTATGTGAAAGAGTGAACATCTCTGAGGTAGATTTTTGAGAAACTATTTATTATTAAGATGTCATGTAAAATGCACCAAAAATCACACTAATAAAGAAATTGGATTCTGTGAGGCATACACCAAATCTACTTTAAAATTTACGTTGTTACGACGATTGGCGTCGAAACATTTTTTTTAAATTTTTCTGTTATTTTTAATAGGCGTAGTTTAGCTATTTCTCGGTCAGCCTCTAAGTTATTTGGATTTTGTCTATCATTTTCGTCAGGTACGTCGTCTAAACGAGCTTGGGCAAACGGAATATTTGCGTCTAAGCCGATAAGTAATCGCAAAGGGGCAAAGCCTGTGGATTGTTGTACAGTTGTGTTAATTGATTGTTATACTTTTCCACAGAACGTTCGGCCAATCTGACTGTTCATCAACAGAATCTTCAGCTTCTTAATTTTTTTTTTTCAATTCAGTTCAATATTTTTATTGTGTTTTTTTAGTTATTGTTTTTAAGCCAAAGTAACATAAGGGAACTATCAGTAACCTTTGACATAATAATTTACAAACAATATGATGTCTTAGTTTATCGCATCAAAAGAATATTTGTTACCCACTTGATTAATTCAAGTAGGTACTAAATAGTCATTAAGTTTTGTAATTTATCTCAACATGATTTAACATTAGATAGAAATTTTCCAATATAAATAACTTGTATATTATTCTCCAACTCATATTTGCGAGTATCAAGCATCGTACTACGTAACGTTTATACATCCTATTCTTAGTCTCATTTTAGTGATAGAATTATCAAGAAAATCAACAGGTATTGCCATTATCATTTAAACCATTCTAAGCCAAGCTTCAAATAAATAGTCTGAAACCAATCTTGAATATTTAACAAACTTCAATTTCATCATCTCATTAACTTAATTAAGGATGGAACTTATTTTTCTGTAAATTACACATTAAAATATTTTTTATGCAAGTACCAGACATAAAAAAGTTTTTACTGAAGCTTAACTTTTAAACAATAAATTGGTAAATAGTTTACGTTAATAATTTACAGTAGTTTCCTGTAGGATTTTTCATTTCTAACTTTTCAGGTAACATAATATTAAAGCAGAGCCTCTAAAGGCCTTACCGAAATAAGCTATTTCGTACTGCTGCTCCATTTAATCCATGACGTGGCTTCGAAACTATTTCTGCAGCTTTTCAGTTCCGCTGTCAGAGTCAGCAGCATGTAGTTATCGTCCTTTTTTGAATCGAGCTGGCGATCCGCAGACGTCTCATCTTTCAGCATCACACCAATAGCTCCAACATTGATCATGAAAATATCAAAATGAAAACCATTAGAAATCATATTAGTAAGCCTGAGCACTATCCCACTTCTGATGTTAGATATATGGATGCTACACACATGTATATGTATATATATATGTATTAATACCCACTGATTATCAAGCTTCGAGTGTCAGAATGGTTACTTGTTATTTACTGTGTCTAAAAGTATCTCTAAAAAGGTGTGTAGGGTAAAGGGTTTCTATCAAGAAAAGGCACAGAAAGACAAGACCATTAATTTATTTCAATTTGGCTTGTCAGATATTTATAGGCAACGTTAATTACCTATCAAGCTACGTCCATTCGCAAACCTAGGTCCTCGTGGAGAAGAATGGACAAGAAACTCCACGGTAACAACTTTTAAAGTATTATGCCAAAACAATTATATGTTGTCCTGGACCCTTCTCAAATATAGCAATTTATCAGTGAAGATAAACAATAAGCAATATAAACCATATTATGACACATATTTCTACACATAGTTATCAGTAATATTCATAGTATAATATTCAATAACTTACATAACTTGTAGATCCTTAAGGTAATACAAATTGGTTCCAGCTTTACACATTTGGTATCTTCATTACCATGTCACTTTCAAACGTAATACTATACACATGGCACATACAATACACACCACTCAGGGTAGGTCTTAACCCTTAGAACACTTGCAGCATAAAAGCCCCGAATTGGCGACAACCTCTATTTTTATACACGTCAAACGTCAAATACTCAGTACATCCTACCCGCCATAATAAACCAATGGCAAATGGTCACATATTATAACTAAATAACTAATAACATAGACAACAATTAACAAATTCTCTTTAAGGGAACTATTTTAAAACTTCATTAGATAATTTACCAAACTAGTAAGTATTTATTTGTAATCTATTTGTTTAATCGGATAAAATATGAACATCAACTGATAGCTCAGAGAATTGATTGAAACAACTTGATATATTGAAATTGCAAGATAAGATCTGGGACACATTATAAATATCACTTAATTATTACTAATTCATTTTAAATTAAATAAACATTTAACTTGATTATTCAAATATAACAAATGTCTTTCGTTTGGATACTAAGCCTTTTAAGCCACAATAAAAACTATTTCTATAAAATACATCGTAGTATAAAATGTATATTAGGTTTATTTTAAATTAGAACCTTTCTGTTCTCAAGATATTTATTCACGATGATTATAAAATTAGTAATATTTTTGTAATGCAACGTCGCCGTACGTCAATGTTATTTTATGTTTGACAGCTGACGTTGCTGGATCATTATTATTATTAATGTAGTAATTACTGAGAGTCTTTAAACAGTCAGACATTCTCATATACATAAGGATAATTATGCTATCACGCGCACACCGGCACCGCACTAAAATAGTTATGATCCGTACACGTGTCGCACTCTCAGGCGACAGTCGACTCAAGAGTACACGACATGTCTTACGTTAGTCGCAAGTCGGAACTGCTATAAAACCGCTTTTATTAGCTTGAATATATTGTTAACGATTTTATAGTAGGTTGATTGTTAGTTTGCAATATACTCACTTTGTCGCCATCTCTTATTTCTAATCATTAAAACTTTATCGTTTCTGTGAAATAACAGAACTTTGGTAAGTTAATACTTACGAGTAACTATAAATCTTTATACATTCTGTGAGTTTCAATTCTACACAATGATTTTTGATAAATATGGCACATACGTGAATGTTGTGAAATAAAAAAAAAGTCATCAAACCTTACTGTGTGTGTCTATATTTATTTATTTATTTATTAATAAAGGTTTACCAACAGCTTGTGTGTACAAAATATTTTGAGTACAGGTTTTACAGTCTAGGACTTACACAGTCGCCAATTACAGGTTAACCAGCATTCACAAAGAAAGTGATAAGTTAATAACACAAAAGAGTATAAAATTGAAACCGAGTGGCTCTAGAAATGAAATAACTAAACTAAAATAAACAACTACGCAATTAAACTCGCTAAACTTAAGAGCATATTTGGCTTACGAAATATAAAATTCATGAATAAAACAGCATCGCTATAATTTAACTAACTAATTATATGAGAAGAATAAAAAAGACATAAATAAAGAAGAATTAGTAAAATAAGATAAAAAGTTGTCATTCACTGACATAAGATAATATTCTGTTGTGATTTTCGGGAATTAAGTAATTGGGTTTTAAAGATTTTTATGGAATCATGGTGAATGTCAAGATCAGGTGAGGATTTAATAATAGAATTCATCTCTCTACTGAGTCTGTTAAGTGGCGAGTTTACCCCAATATTTGTGTTTGATCCATGAGTATTGAACAAGTTGGTTATAGGATATCTAGGCATATTGAATGGTACTTTTAGTCCGATACGCTTAACTAGTTCACTGCAGTCCAATTTATTATTTACTAATTTGTACAAAAACATGAGATCTTGTATCAGTCGACGGTCGCGCAGACTATTTATTTTATACGTTTGAAGACGTTGTTCATATGGACACCGGGGAGATATTTGACTGAAGGTATATGCTAGGTGTTTTGTAAAGGCCCTCTGGATGCTTTCGACTCTTTGTGAGTGTACTGCATAGTGGGGATTCCACACCACGCTGGCAAATTCTACGTGGCTGCGAACTAAGGCGTTATAAAGTACAGTTTTTGTTCTTACCAGCTTAAATCCTTTAGTATTTCTCTTAAGAAATCCTAGCAACCGTGCAGATTTCGTGACGATGTTGTCGATATGGCTTCTGAAGTTAAGTTTACTGTCCATGATTACGCCAAGATCGCGGACCTCATTAACTGTTTCTAATACTGCACCTTTTATTTTGTATGAGACCGTATTGGATTGTTTTTTCCTAGAAAATCGTATGTGGTTACATTTTTTTACGTTAAGCTGCATGTGATTCAGGTTGCACCAATGCTCAATTCTGTCTAAATCCTCCTGAATTAGGGAAGCATCTACATCTGTGGTGATAGTTTTGTAAATTTTTAGATCATCGGCAAACATTAGGTATTTACAGTGTTGGATTTGATCTGTAATGTCATTAATGAAGAGCGAAAACAGAACTGGTGCAAGGTGAGAACCCTGAGGAACTCCTGAATCAGCATAGTACGGGTAAGATTCATAACCATTAACAACAAGAATTTGCGATCTACGGCATAAATAAGATGAAAACCAGTTTAATAAAGAACCATGTATACCATTGTATTCTACCTTTGATAGTAGCAGAGAATGGTCAACTGTATCAAACGCACTGCTAAAGTCTGTGTATACAGCATCTACTTCTAATCTTTTGTCAAGAGCTAAGGTTACGTCAGAAACAAACTCAACAAGGTTTGTTTCTACGCTGCGACCAGCTTTAAAACCATGCTGACTTTGTGAAATAATTTTATTAATGTGGTGAGTAATGATTGGACAGACAAGAGACTCAAAGATCTTGGAAAAACATGATAATATTGAAATAGGACAGTAATTTTTAACATTAGCAGGATAACCTTTCTTGAAAATCGGCACTATTCTAGCGGTTTTCCATACTTCAGGGAAGATTCCTTCGGCAAGTGAAGAATTAAAAATTAACCGCAACGGAAGGGCAAGTTCATGGCAACAGCGTTTTATTAACAAGGGTGGTATGGAATCAGGTCCAGCCCCTTTGAAAGCATCTATGAGTTCCAGCTTGTTAAAAATTTGCATTTCCGTAAACTTAATAGTACTTATGACAGAGTCAATACCTGAAAATCCATTGCAAGTGTTGTTAGTAGTAACTGGGTTTTGACTAAAAACAGACACAAATTGATCCGCAAAAAGGTTAGCAATTTCAGGACCACTACTAGTGACCCTATCATTCATAAACATGTCAGCAGGTATGCAAGATTCCCCACGACGTTTATCTTTTATGAAACGCCAGAAAGCTTTAGGGTTTTTGGGAATATCGTTTTCAATTTTACTTTTATATGTATTGTAACAGTTATTTATTAATGTATGGCAGCGACTGCGAAGTAATTCAAAGGTTAGTCTGTCTCGGGGATTATTATATTTGCGGTATTTTTGTCTAAATTTCTCTTTTTCAGACAGGGCCCTAATAAGTGAGGCAGTATACCAAGACGGGTATTTAGATTTTTTCTTATTATATTTGGGTACAAAATTATCAATAGCGCTCTGTAGCACACTGTAGAAGGCGTCAACCCTTTCATTAACATCAACACATTTATGGAAGGCATCATACCAATTTATACTTTTGAGGTAAATTATGATTTGTTCATAGTCAGCTTTAAAAAAGTTGTAACCGGACCGATATTTTGATTTTAATTGTTCTAGATTTGACAGTGAAATAGATATAAGCAAGTTTGGATGATGGGAGTCCAGTTTACTAAGCAGGTCATTAGGCTTAGTAACTGTTACATCTGATATGTTACTTAATACTAGATCTAAAAATTTGTTTTCTGCATTATGGATGGTATTAAATTGGTGGAGTTCATTAACTGACAAAAAGTCTACAAATGAGTAACCCAGTGCGTTTTCATGGTTTGATGGCGAAAGATGTAGGTCATCATCTCTCCTGTTCCACTCGATAAAACTCAAGTTAAAATCCCCAAGAATCACAACATCATCACCATTATTGAGCACTTTATTAACATTATTTAGGAAGCTCTGCAGAGAGTCCAGTTTGACAGGCGGGGGCATATAGATAACACATAGTGCAATTTTTTTGGTATTGTTGTTAACAGTTAACTCTATAGACAACCATAAATCTTCCAAATCACTTTCCCAGCTTTTCATTCGTACAGATTTAATTTTATTAGTAACAGCAACCATAACCCCTCCCCCATCTTTTTTGGATGCCTTAGAACTTAATCTATCTCTACGATATACTATGTATCGCGAGTCAATGAACTCTCCATTAGTTACAGTAGGGTTTAGCCAAGATTCAGTAAATGCTATTACATCATAGTTAGTAAGCAAAATATTTTTATAGATATCTTCGGTTTTAGTTTTCATTCCACGAACATTTTGATAATAAATATCAAGCATTGCGGACACAAATAACGCAAAGAACACTTTTAGAAATACATAAGTTAACTTAATTTTAAATTGCTACATCTGTCGTTTTCATTAGCTTTAAGCTATCCTGATTGCGAATGTAGATAGGCTTCGAATAAATGTCTTTTCGTACAAGAATTCGCCCATTACGTATCCAGACAAAGTTATATGACATCTCCTTAGCCAATTTCCGTGTTGCCGCATGAAGTTGTTTGCTAGTAGGGCATAAATGCTCGCTAACAAAAATAGGCACTCGGTTACCAGCTATGTCTAAGTGATGCGAACACAATTTATCCGAGGGTTGTTTTTTGTTGAAGTCTCCTACAGCAGCCAGAAGATTGTCACGCTGGCGAGGGCTGCGGAGCTTAGCGATCACAGTGCGAGGACGGTTGCTCTCCTTATTTAGTTTGGCTACTCGTGTGATTTGCATAATATCACTTTCGCCAATGTCACAACTAGTTACCTTCCCAATCTTTTGTAGCGTTTGCACTAGGTTTTCAGATTTATCCTCAGGCAGACCATTAATTTCCACGTTGTTTTCGCGCATGTTTTGTTCTACTATACATAATCGTGATGTAAGTTCGCTAACACTTTGTTGGAGGGTTGCATTATCGTTGCGCAGTTGGTTTATTAGGATATCTTTTTCATCAAAGCGTTTCCTGAACTCTTCAAAGTGCTCATTGAAAAACCCAAGTGAAACTTTGAACTCAGATATTTCTACTTGTATGTTTTTTAACTGCTCAGTAAATAACTCTTTAAAAGATGACTTTAAAGCTGCGGCCAATTCTTCCTTAATTATATCTCTAAGATTATTTTCGTTTAAACATTGTTCCTGAATATTTGATATTGACATAGACTGCTTACTTTTCTTCCTTAGAGTCACATTCATCGCATCTAGTGGACTTATTTGAGAACCAAGAGTTTTAGGTATAGTATTGGGGCTTGATGTCTGTTTCCGACCTGGTGAACGACGGAGGTTCCCAGTATTAGCCGGGCGCGCAGGTGTTTCTGTGTTGTCGGTCTTTAGTTTTTTGCAGCAGCATTCGGGGCATTTCCAGGTAGACTTATAATCAAGGTCCATTAGGTAAAAGTTATTATTCGGTATGTTCACACAAAAAATGTCAAATCTCAACTTGCATTCGCAACAATCCAAAAATTCTAGATTTTTTATTTCATTGCGGCACCCAGTGCAGATTTTTAGGTTTGGTTCCATTATTATTTTAGGTAATTCCAAAAGCTAAAAAGGTAAAGCTTGAAGTCGTTGAAGAGCCAAGCGGCAAGCGAAAAAATTTTTGAAAGTAATTTGCTTATTACTCACGAACGCACACGAATCCGATCATGATGTAAGCACCACTAGATAGTCCGTAAACACAGCTTCACGGGGATATAAATCACTACTTATTATGGAAACTATTGACCACTTTTCTGAATATTTTAACGGAGCAAAATTTTAAAACAGTATTGTCACTTTGACGCTTTGACGTGTCCATAGCAAAAATTCTATAGATAGGTCTTTAAAAATGGTATTGAGGTTCTTAAAACCATTTTTCTCAAAGTCATAAAAAAATCATCAATCCTAAATGTGCGTGAAATTAGGGCGAAGGGGGGGGCTCTAATTTCACGCACGTATATAGGTTTGATGTTTTTTTTTGGATTTTTTCATCAAACTGCAGCAGTGACTTTGTTTTTCATTAAAATACTATGAAACACTGTGTGCGTGTGAGTACGACTCGCACTCGGCCGGTTTTTTTACTAAGCTCCTGCCAAAAAGCTTTACTTTTCATTCATCTCTCGTCGTGAAACCAATAAACAAAACCATCCATCACAGACGTCTACGCAAATACCCGCGGAGTGCGTACTATCCGCTACGCATGCAAACGCGACGGGCCACACGCTTGCACTAGTCATCGCATGCGACTTCACTCACAAGTACGTCTGTGTCTGTGCCAAGATTCCAGGATGCATTTTCCGGGCGAATTTTATAATAATTTTACTATTGCGAATAATCGTAAATGTAAACGAAAATTTACAGGAATAAGATCACTGCTTGGGAATTTCATAAAATTGGATTAAAAGATGTCTTCCTCCCTGTGCGATCTGAAAAACTACATGCAGTTTGCCAGGGGACGATACTTTTGTACTTTGATGCAGATTTCTCATTCCAACGAACCAGTGGACCTACCCATCCGATGACCAACCAAACAATGGAACTAACCATGAAATCACGTAAAAAAACAGCTGTTCCCTACATTTTCACGATTCATGTTAACAAATAATGTGCTTGTTGCAACTAGAACCAGAATACTTTGACACAAACAGACACACAGTTCCATATGCTTCACATTACAATAGCGAAGGTCCCTGCTAGGAATACTCACACATTGAGTAGAGGAGAGCACGCACACCACACCGCACACCGGCGCGCGGCGGCGTGCTTGTGCGTACGGCACAGGGACGAATAATAAGTTGTGCAGACTTATTATGTCGGGGCCCGCAGACGAGGTGCTGCAATAGAGAATAGTCTGAGGGAAATACTGGAATTTGTGATTTATGGGCAATAGAAACGATGACTAAGACATTACGTCTGTTTTGTGAATATTACAAGAATTATAAAAACACAACCACCTTTAGATCAGGTTACAAAATGATCAAGCATCAACAAGTTGCATCGCTCAGAAAATTTAGGCTCCTCAACACCCTTCTTCCCTATCGGACTGAGTGGTCCTGACTTCCTGAGGGCCACGTCGACAAAATGGCCATTTATCAGCGCAAACGATGGTGAAGAGTCAAAAGTGTTGATGACGAGTAACCGTACAGCTTATTCCAACTCTATTGAAAGTCGTAGAAAAACTAAACGATTTTTATTTATTTAAACTTCATGTACTATGCTGTTACATGGGTTAATGCCGCAAGACATTCTGTACCAGTTAACCTTTGGGTTACAAAGGACAACATTGTGATAGGCAACAAAAGAATATCTAAAAAAAACACGTCTTGTATTCGAAAATGTATTTAAAAAAAAATGAGAAACTGCGGAGCCCAAAAATTATAGACCAACCACTTGTGTACCAACGGTCTATAAAGCTCTTACATCCATTTTGAAATCAACCAAAATATTGAGAGAAATTCTATCATGTCCGCCTCTCAGAATGGATGTAGGAACCGAAGCCCGAGCTGCTCCTCATTAATATGGCCATTAGCCAACAGGTTCGCCGTTCTGTCTACATGTTGGATAGATTATAAGAAGGCCTATGATTCTGTGCCTCATACATGGCTCATGAGGGTGCTGGAGTTGTATAAAGTTGATGCAACTCTGCGTACCTTTTATCTATTAATAAGTAGGTAGGATTTTTCTGAGGTGTCTGTAAATATATGTGAAATCCATTCGCATTGGCGTATCAGTCAGTCAGACAGGACTTTGAATTTTATATGTATAGATGTGAAAGTTTGTGAGAATGATGGATTTTGTTACTTTTTGAAGCAAAAACTACAGAAAGGATTTGGATGAAAGGAGATGGCCAGTTTTGGGCCAAAGTATGTACAGAAACGATATGTATATTAAAAAAGACTAGATTTTTTACTGATTAAAAATAACATGTAACAATAATAACTTTCTACCGGAATGAGCTAAAAATTATAATTTGAAATATGGTTTTAGATTGAATGTAGTTCTAAACCTAGCTCCGTAAACAAGCTGTCAGGTCATTACGAGTTCGTTCTAAAACTAGTAGTTCCAAAGAAGTTACTAAAAAAACGATCTCTATTTTGTTTTAGCACTGGTCATGAACATTATAATCATTTATAAAAGAAAAAAGGACATTTGATGAAATTATTGTTGTTTTAGTAATAGTTATTTATTTATTTAACAATAACATCGTTCAAAATCGTGTATCGGTTAACTGTTTCAAAACGAAAAAATATCGATGTTTGTCAAAATGTCAATGTCACGTCACTCCCGTCAAGTCCCGTCATTCGTTTTCGTACTCGTGCGGATGTGCTTATTATTCGATTTCTGCTATTTTTCTGACGACTTTGGATTGATTTTACGGACTTGGACACCGATTGCTTATCGACTGGATAATGGTGAATTGCGTGAGTTGTGGTATCCCTACTGACCGTAGCAACGCTACTGGAAGTGTGCCTTTACATGATGAAGCATTTCTTTCCATAATAAGGTCAAGGACTGTCGTCAAACAGTGGCAAGGTACCAAAATACCATCACACCTCCAGCACCATTCCTGTATGATATATTAATTGAGTATGAAAATGAAGATGAATAAAATATTGAAAAAATAACTTGTGTTTATTTTACCTACCTAATTCCTTTTTTGTGCTATGCAATAATATGCTAATAGTAACACATATGTTTACAAACAATTAAATCAATGTGTTTATTTGATTATGGTATTTACAATACATTTTGGCGTTTTATAGGTACAATTCTCACCATCTGCCGCATAACCTAAACTAGTGACCGAAAAACTTATTTTTGACATAGAAGTTTTAAAAAAATCTTTCTGATATGAATATGTTTGTGTTTTATCTATTAAATAATACATAAATGATTACTGTTCATATTTGGCCCAACGATGTATGGATTTCTGGCGATCTCCTTTAGCACACAGATAGTTTATAACCTGGATTAACACATATGATACTTATTATTCCGGTAGTATGATCCCGTGAGACAATTATCGAACTCCATGCGGGCGAAGCCGCGGGCATAAGCTAGTTTTTTATATTGAAATATTTAAAAATGTAATTACGAACTTTCTTTTAAAAGTGAATTTGCTTTTACTTGCAATAAAGTACAATTGATTGCCAATGTGTTCTATGTGAGACTGGTTAGAGGCGCTTTTTCCCTATATACTTAGAGAGGACACTGTGACTCAGTGGTGGGAACATTAATAGGCTGATTAGATTACACTCCCAACGTTATGATTGTTTCACTCTACGAACTCTTTCTTTCTTGATATTATCACGACAATTGTTTCCATCATTACTTGTGTATTCCTACAGACGTAACCTCATCACTTACGTGTCACCGTGAGAGCCAGTGACGTCCCCTTACAGATCATATCACATGGTACGAGGTACGTGTCTACAATACTACGGCATTATAATTATATGGCGGCACTTCCCGATCTTATCGCCGTTTGTTTGGGCTCTTAATGGTTTTAGAGGTCGTAGGAATGGGCTGTGTGGTGTGTGGGATGAGGGCGTGCTGGTATACCGGCTTTTGGGGCTTACAAGTTTCTACTTACCTACTTCGAAAGAGCTTGCTAGGAAAGCGTAGTTTTATAGCATAGCATTTGTAAGTATTTTTCTGTTCCCTTCCAACTTCCACTTATCTACACTAATATTATAAAGAGGTATGTTTGTAACGAATAAACTTAAAAACTACTGGACCGATTTCAAAAATTCTTTCACCATTAGAATGCTACATCATTTCTGAGTAACATAGACTATATTTAAAAAAAAATGTAAACCGGTGCAAAGTCTAGGGTCTGTTTATATATTAGTGTAAATTATCGTAAATCAAAGCTGGAATGTGAATAATAACAAGTGGACCGTTCATGATCACCACTTCAAAAGTTCAGTGTTAATTAAGGGCTTTATTATATGATTTGTTAGCATATACTCGTATGATACACATCGTTGGGAAACCATAATAACTAACCTTTATTCTGATGTTCTGAATCTGAAATGAAATAATAATAAACGGAATAATAATATTATAATTAACACTAGAAACGGGATATTTACCATGTCCACAAAAAAAATAAATAATAATAATAAAAATAAAAATTATTATAAAAAAAAAATAATATCCCTGGACATTTCACACAGCACCATCTAGTCCCAAGCTAAGCAACCTAATGCCTGTGTTATGGTAGCTAGATGGCTGATAAACTACATATATATATATATTTTTTTTTTGTCAATACACACATACTATAGATAGAAAAACACCCAGACCCGGAACAACTACTTGTAAGTCATACAAATATTTGTTCCAAAAAAAATGAACTGAAAGTTATTTATTTGCTAGAATATAGGTACTTACATAATAACAACATGGTAAAATAATTTTAGTCTCACTGTATTCGACTTGTCAGTCGTGCAAATATTTGTAGTACATGCATAACAACAACGGGAAGTGATCGTACATTGTGGATCCTTTGAGAAACCTGTGAGATCTGTCCGTATGAGAAAAGGTCTTTGCCCCAGTGTGTTTGTGGGGCAGTAAAGTTAATGACTGACATTAATTTAAACATTATTGCATTTTCGTGCCTAATAAACGTTGTAAATATGAAATTAATATGAGCATTGATTTAAGTATCAATTCCATGTGTTATTGGCACGATCTTCTAATAAACGTGGTTATTGCGTCGACGCAGACGTCGGAACATCTCATCTCTGTTAACTACTCAGGTTCCCGTGCGAATTTATAATCACTGATATTAATAAGTAATAACTGAGATATTATGACAGTAAACTCACTTAAGTACTTACTTCCTTATTGTAGCAATATTTTTTAGTATTAAACCAGATCTCAAATGTTAGCCACTGAATTAAAGTGACATAAAGTCGCAATTTCCTTTTCCGAAAGTAACTCTTTTACTTTTATAATTATGACAGTATCTGGTGATCTTATTTTTATGTACGAAAAAAATAAAAAAGTTAATAATACCTGCAACAATTTCCGCGATTAGTAACATTTAGCAAATGGAGCATTAAATACATTTTAGACATTCCCCACTCCCCCAAAAGGGCATACATAAACCTGCATAGCTCACTGGTACGCCACTATGCGCTAGTACTGGCTACTCAGATACTTGCACGTACCACTGTCACGAGCTTCACCTCACGTCTGCAACACCAGTTTTTATGCAAGCGTGATAATATGGGCCTTGTCACTTACTAACATCTGTTAGGAAATAACTTCGTTCGTTTTAAGATTCTAGCTGCGGTAACTTAAGCTTGAATTTAGCATGTCTTGGGTACAATAGTGCAAGATGTGTTCTTCTCAGTTGTGCCCCTTGATAGGCTGATAATAAGGGTTGCATGGTTCTGAGGATTATCTCACTTATCAGGTAACAACTAATAATTTGGGAATAAAGGTGTTTGTAGAGGTTGAAACAGGAATAAGTACCTAGGTTCCTAATATCTATGGTTTGGAATTTTGCAGCGATCGTGTTGGGTTAAAGTTTACTTTGCTTGGATAGGAAATGTGAAATAATAATGCCAATTTTGTAGAACTCAGAGGGTGACGTTTTAACCTGACGATTGCTATGAACCTCACATTCTGTGTATTTTCCTTTTAGGTTTCAAATAACTGATTCTAGCTTAGGTAGCAGGTACGCTTCAGTTTCCGCGTCATCAGGCGGACTATTTAACTCTTACAGGAAACGATTCAGGCATGAACGCGTTATGAACAACGTAGTGATATTTAATGTTGAATTAAAAAATGAGAGGCATTTAATCACATATCTTCATTAATTTACGGCACTTAAATGAAGAAGCTTCATGTCAAGAGCTCCTAAATCTTCTCAAGAGCTTGAATAATTAGTAGCTCCTATTAAACACATATATCACTGATAATGAGCTCATCACGATTCATTCTCCACACACGACACACTAACGTATGAGAACACTTCTCACTTCATACATAACGAGGGAACATCTCTATCGGCACCAAATGACCACTATCTATCACGTACCCCATTATGCGGCCAGAGCCACAGACCACGTGCAAGTAGCCCCTAATGTGGGGAACAGCCATCTAATCACAATGCCATTAAATTCTATTAATACATTCTAAGTTTGTGTTTCTAAATACTTTAACTATCTTATTTTAAAGTAGTAAGGAATAAATTACTTGAACAAAAACAGGGAACTTTAGACAAAGTTAATTTTGCGGTCAAAACTTTGAGAAACTCCAATTATATGTACGAAGAGCAAAGCTTTTCATCGGTAAAGCTGAGTTTGTTGATTTTAAGTTAAATGATAATGTAACTATCACATTATAATCTGTACTACGAACGTAATAGGGTATGTATTAGCTTGTAACATTTACTCACACAGTAATATATGATTCCACTTAAGATTGATAACTAACTAGTCTTGGTTTTAATTCGTGAACGCTCATTAACGTGGCCATTAAAACGACGTTGATATGAATTTAATTATTATCCAAAATAATAAACTAAATAACATCAATTAATCGGCATGAGAAAATGTCCCTACTACGTGAATTGATATAAATCATAGCGTAAATGATATTTTATTAACTCCTTGACTTTCAAGTAAGGTTTGACTAATTTTGACTTATTTAATTGGAATTCTTTTGAACTGTTTAAAGATCAATGCACTCAAACAAAGTTGTGGAATCAGGCGTTACTTTGCGGAAATCCATGACCCATCCTGCAGCTGTTGATGCTGCATTAGCTCAGCTTCATGGCCCACCCCATCTAGACAAAAAGTTAAGTGGGTTATCTGAACCAGACTTATCCCTCATTGTACCACACACATTTAGAATACTAGATGATTGTATAGGTTAATTATTGCAATTTGAATATTATGAACCTACTTGCTTTTGCCACCGGCTTCACTCGCGTGGAGCTCAAAAGTTGACAAATTAATTAAAACATTAAGTTGTCCTAGTGTATCCCCTGTACTATCTGTGTTCGAAATCTGCTGTTAATGTGTAAAAAGGTAAGTGCCAGGCGCACAAAGTCACTTTTGTATTTATAATATTAGTATGAATGCCTTGAAAGTTAGCCTCACCCTAACGGTTTGGTTCCTTACAAGTCAACTTGTTGCATCGCCTTCATTGTTCTTCATTAATATTAATCACATCCTCACTTAACAGCCGATTCTTAACGCGAAGTTATTATGCGTATAATTACATACACCATTAATTATGTGTTTATGAGCGGTCTGTCGCCCATCACCTAGTTATGAAGCGCCCTGTTATGGAGAGCAATAAGGCTAGACACAAAGATTCAAATCAAGTACAAAGATTCTTGAACAGAGAGCACTAAATGACTTGACCTAGCTAAAGTGGTGCTCTATTTGTATAGAGCAGCTTTATGAGTATACAGCATGTATCAGAGTGGCGCGGTAATATTGAAAGGTCGTACAGACAATGAAACTGAACAACTTACTCCATCGGATCAACATTATAATCGCAAAAAAATTACAGTTGTCCCATAGACAACTTCAAAACCCAAGACTCTTTATTGGACCCAAGTGTTTGGGACGCGCTGCGATTATTTCTATGAAATTAATTTATGTAAATACAGCTTGGTTGTCAAGAACTTACAAGCGCTAATTTTTATTTTTTCCTTTCTGGTACTTGCTGTAGAGTTGGAGTGGATGAAACTCTACGCAGTGTAAAGAAATGATTGACATGACTCTAACATTTAAACATACACCAGTTACAGGGACTAAGTTGTGATAGGTGATAGTCCAGGTGGACCTAGACGAGCCTGACTAGGGCATACGAAGCGGTGTTTCTCGGTTCTTAAAATCCGGGAATTCCCGTTTATTCGATTTATAAAAAAAAAACGGTTTTGTTGTAGGGAACCCGGTTTATTTCGGGTTTTTCGGTTCTTCTATTTCGTTTTTAATTGGTTATTATTGATCTGTGAACTGCGCAGATCAGACACACAATACGTCGTAGGTCATTTAAAATGTAGAAACATGAGTAAATCAATTTAATATATTCTCCCACGACTTATTCATCGTCCCACCTTACGCTTCCCGATCTGCCATCTCCAATCAAGAACACGTTTACCCCAACGGTCATTGGTTCTACGGCTAATATATGCGGCCCATTGTCACTTCAGCTTACTTATTCTGTGAGCTATGTCGACAACTCTGGTTCTCTGTCGGATCACCTAGTTCGGACGCGTACCCTCAAAGAGACTCAACGCATAGCCCGCTCCACAACTTTCGACCACGTTTCGGCCCCATAAGTCATAACAGGCAGGACGCACTATGATGACCTTAGTCTTTAGGCACTGTGGAATACGAGACCAGAAGACACTACGAATGCTGCCCAGCTCAGCTGGATTCTTATATTAGCCCCCCTTTCAAAGTTGTTCTTAGCAAACTGCAGAGTTTGCCTGAGGTAAAGATATTCTCGAACAACCTCGAGAGGACTGTCATTGACAACAATAGGGCCTAGGGTGACGTGTTCGTTGAACATAACCTGGGTTTAGTCCAAGTTCGTCCTGAGAACAATGCTGATTAAAGAGTCAACTAGGCCATCCAGCTTCTGCTGCAAGTCGTGCAGTGATTCAGCTAGTATGACGGTGTTATCTGCAAATCTCAAGTGTGCGATGTACCTGTAACCCAACTGTAGCCCAATTGTTCAGCATCTTAAGCACATCCTTCAGCGCGTTGGTGTAATTTCGGGGATATTACGTCCCTTTGCCTCACCCCCCGACGAAATAGGATATGCTGTGTTTGCTGGTTCTGAGTTTAGACGCGTTTTCATAAAGACTTCTCAGCACTTGGATGTACTCCGGCTACGAAACGACGATATCCCCATCAGATTTGGTCCACTTCGTCAGGTGGTTCTTCCCAGGTGATTAGACGAACACTTTCGACCCCCGGTTATACTCAATCGCTTTTTCTATTGAGCGTGTGCTGGAGCATCGAAGGTCGCGTCGTACCAATTTTGTAATTGTTTGTTGAGTGCCCGTAGTTCTGCTGAGGGGTGGGTTTTCATGTCGTACCGTCAAAAGCTCCAGAGTCTCCTCCGAAAGTTTGGACTTCCAACCTGGGAATTCCACCATTTGGCCAAGCGCCTGGGCCAAGACTATAAACTTTGTAATTTTTAATTAACAAATAGAACAAGGGTATATTTTAAATTGAAGGTTTTGGATAAAACCGAAAAAAACAAAACCAAAAAATGGCGGTTTTTCGTTGCCCTAAGCCTGACATTACGGCAATCCAATGGTTATATTCATAATACTAGATAATACTAAGCTATAGTCCATTGCCTCTTATAACTAGTTTACCATCGTTCGGTAAGTTGATGACGGTCATGGACGTAAATAGATTAAAATTAATATCTACCTACCTACCAAAATGAAAACCATGATCATGTCTGCCACAAAATTGGACAAATTATTAGTAGTCTGAGTCCCTGAAACCGGAGACCGTTCGCAGAAACCAATCATAACAGGCACTAATTACTGAAACTTCCATTCATTAAACTTACCGACTTTACATGCATTTAAGACACACAATCTTAAGCTCTACTTTACCGAAAATAAGAGTGAAATCTAGAGCACGTGGTGTTTTTGAGATCTCTATCGATGGAGTCATCTGGTCGTCATGGCAACGGTAACACGAGTTCTGAATTCGAAGTTTAGAATTCGAACGTGCTCCCAACGATACACACCACTGAAAAATTTTGATACTTGAATAATCATAAGAAAAATCGTAAAAATGTTGAAAAAAGGTTAGTAGAATAAATAAATACTTATCTTGACTCAATGTTATCTTTTTTACTATAAATAATTAAACTCTGATGTCAGTTGATCAGAGCAAAACAATGAATACTGCAAGCACTATCGCGGTATTAATTGAAGCGATTTGCATTGCAATAGTAGGTAATTCAATAATCGTCTGTAAGCTTTTAATGGACGACTTAGAGAATAATGTTACTGTTAATCCACCGTATGTTGAATCTCATAACTTTACTTTCTAGTTACAAAAAATAAAATGGCGTTGTGACGGGCATCGCATGTATTAGTTGCTTCGTTTGACACAACAAGCGCTACTACTGAGCACGTAGTCCTGGGAAAACCCAATAACACTTTGCTTAACCAGGTTATTGTCCCTGGTTGGGCAAAGAATCATTAGATTTTTCAAGAATGACTAAATAGCAGTCCGGTCTAGTCAGGATTGGTGTACTATTGATGGCAACAAGCTAGCACCTATCTCTATTTCATAAGACTTAAACATAACTTACAATACAGGTGAACACAAACGTGATGTCATGTCGTTTTTACAAAAAAATGCAAGTATCAAGATTGTTTCAAACGTCGTTCCAAGCAGGGTGCGTTCAAAGTGTGGAACAACGAACAAGTCACGTCTGCGGGATTCAATATGTCCGCCAGGAGACGAGCCGACACAGACACAGGCAGAAGGCACCGGCATTATCGGAACAGCTTGTTTTACACGTGTCACTGGGCTTTTGGAAGACGGTTTGGTTAAACACATGTTGTATAGGAGAATCGTTTTTAACGAGTTTTACGGAAAGGCTAAAGCCAATGCTGTGAGTAAGCCAGTAGGGCTTAGCGCTTTGAACTTATTTGAACTGATACTGGTTTTGCGATTAGCCAATCCTGTATTTAATAAATTAGCTTTATTAAAAAAATCGCCCAACACCTTTTATACAGATTCGTTTGTTTTGAATTAGTAAGACAGAAACAATGTAACCTGTAAAGGAATCAAGGAATCATTTAGTTTTAGCCCGTTATTTGTGGCCATAATTAATGATTTATTCTTATTCGTATGAGGAAAGTATACATAACCGTTATAATACAATTTTAAAATAAATTGAAAATTTTAAAATCAATCAATATCAATATTATATATATATATATATCAATTTTAAATTAATTACTGTTCGCACACACATTACAGTTAAATGACTTTCTTAGGTTATACATTATCTACTTGGACAGGTTCTTAAATAACGAATATTTCTGTTTATAACACGAATATTCTTGTAAAGTGCATTGTAATGTAATATTTATAGTTATTCCATTTTGAATAATCACATAAAATTCTTTGTAAGTGTGCGTTTTAATGTTTTGAATTTACAATTTTGTGTTATTTCACTCGTTTATAGTCGCTTTACGTTATTTAAAACATCTGAGTTATTATAATAGTTATTGCATAGCGTTACAAATGGACATGGGTAGAGGGGCTGGTGGAGCTACAGGTATTAATGTGTAAAACGAAAAGAAATATAGATACGGTGCCTTTTAACATATTTCTTGAAGATAGGGACAATATCTAGATATGGTAACTGATATAGTGTTATTACCGTAATAAATACTATTAATTTAATCCTAAAATGGATTTTTAAAACGTATCTACAATTGACCCTATCTCAAAGTATTTTCCGAGTATTTTTTTCTGTTTTTATTTTTATTTCCCTAAATTCTAAACGTTGTAGATTAGAATAACTTTTAGTTTTTTTTTTCGAAAGTTCGAACCGTTATCAAAATAGGGGTTCTGATAACGGCGTCGACCCTGGGAATGTCCGCGCTTCCCACGGATCAATTAACAAAATCGTTATATATTGCTGTAGATGTTATAGGTTCAAGTTTTTGGGGTCAAAGTTATTATCCTATACAGGTTATGGCATATTGACTGTTGTAGTCATGAGAGTATGCTATCGAATAGTTATAAAAGTAAAATAACAGTTTTATTGGCTCAGTATTGTTATGTTTGTGATGCTTGTTATTGGAGAATAAAGGTAAATGTTTCAGTATTCATCGTTTTAGTGTTGTTTACTGTTTGTTTCAGATTATAGCACACAATCTAGTTAGTTAGCGGGTAATTGATACTTTTGATGTGTCTCGATTCATTGTTTATTACGGGTATTTAGAGTCTCATTTACACTTGTTTAGAATTTCTTGATACCATAATAAAACAAAATGGCAAGGCATCCTACAGGGCACCGTATTTTATTATTGAAGTAATTTTCCGCAACATGATTACGGGAAACCGACGATTTAGATGTCTAAGGCAGAAATTAGTGCAAAAAATATTATTATAGCTAGCCCATATTGTCCCACTGCTGGGCGAAGGCCTCCCTCCATTCCTTCCAACGGTCACAATTCTGTGCTACTACTTTTCAATTCTCAAGGAAGACATCCAGTTCGTCCCGCCATCTCCTTCGTGGTCCGCCGCCACCCCGTGTCATTGCAAAAAATAAAATTAGATTAATTCTTTACTCATGTCAAGTATAATAAATATGGTTTATTTTCCTGGTAATTAAATTATTTACAAATTACAAGACTATAGGTAATAGTAATAAAAATATTTACAAGTAGGTATCAAAAGGGTTACAGGGCGTCCAAAAATTCGTCCATATTGCTGTCAACAGGAAAAGTTCCCAGAAGGCTGGCAGCATTGCCACGTTGGATGGCAATGCTGATTTTTTGGCCAAAAAATGGGCCCGCGCTCAGGTCACGTGAAGAGTCGACCAACCGCTTGGCGATTTCCTGAAATACTAGGTGGGCACTCGGACCTCATGGCATTTCAACCCCAAACGGCTCAAACACATAACAACCAATTAAATTATTGTATTTGCGCCGTTTGAGGTATTCAGCACCAGCCTGCAGCAGCCGTACAGCCTAAGCAAGGCATTTTATTTATCAAAATTAGCCATTTAAAGACGACATACGTGTAATTATTTTGATAAAATACGTCCATCGTAGGCGGAACTTTATGAGCACTAATTTGTGCTACTTAAAACAAGTTTTAAGTATGACAATAAAATCGCTTCGGATATTAATTAACTCGCCGTTTTGGTGTTGTGGATGACACACGGCGGCATGGCGGTAATGAAGCGTCCATCTTACATTATTTATACTTTATTATATTTTGCGCCCGCGCACGTCGATTGGAATAAGTTATTAGTTCAATAAATTAAATGTTATTGTTTTTCATTAAAATATAGAACTCATAACTTACATAGATGTCGATGAGTTTAAGTTAGTGATTCGATGCTTTTTTTTTTAATAAATGAAAAAGCCCAGTTTTATACCAGGTGCTGTAATTTTTCTAATTAATGCAAGAGCTTTTAAACAGATTTTTAGAAAAAATGTAGTTTGAAATTGTCTAAGCTTCTGTTTAATTTGTTAAATTAAAGGGGTAACAATGCTGAACCTTTACACAAATTACCATAACGAATGGCATGTATCTATGTGGCCTCATATTATAATTTTAATGCTAGATGAACAAGTTCATCCAAATATCTACACATAAGCAACGTAACGTAATACCAGCCTATCATCATAATGTCGGATCATAATTAAATTTTACGATTATTTCATATTAAATATTTGAGAATGGAGCCCGTTGAGTCAGCGACTCATATTTATGTTAATGTTCGAGATTAGGAGTTATTAACATAGTTGTCTTATCACTTCTTATGATTTATAAACTATTATGTTACTTTAGGGTGGTTTCCGTGTGACTTTAACCGCAACAATGATAGAGCTTTGATGTATGTTTTGAACAGATTTAATAGTTTGTTTGATATCGGTGCCCCCATTCTAATAAATTTGATAAGATTGACTGTTTGTCAGCAGCCCTCTAGTCAGACGAAAGTGAACCGAGCAGCAGATAAGTTCACTTTTCAACTGAAAAAGACTTACAATGGTCAATTTTTCAAAGTTTTTATTCAACTTTGACTTATATCTATGTGTCTGAAGCTCTGAACTATTGGCATTTTGGCTACAGGAATCATACTCACTTAAAAGCTATACCTACCCAACAGGCCCAGCAGGTCAGATTTCTTTTCAAACTCGTGACGTAAGCAGTCTGCCTGTGAGACGTTTTCAAATCACAAATTCGTGCAAGTTCCCTCAGAGACCATCTTACGTATAGCGATCCATCTTATCGGTCCATCTGTCCCGCTCCGCCTCTTGCATGTAGATCTCCGCAGATAGACGGGACTAGAGGAGAGAAGGGTCATCGGGACATCTCAGTGTTTAGCGAGACGCACGGCTTGATAGCCGCGGTTCAGATATGTGGGTTCACGATTGTCGCCTGTTTTTAGTGCTTTGGGACGGCTGCGGGCGATGTGTATACTGTTATTAAAGACTGAGTAGCTACTAGAACTGCCGAACTGGACACGAAATATATAGATATTTTTATGTCCAGCAGGCAGTTCTAGTGGTTCAAAAAAAACATATTTTGCATCGAATGTAAACTCGAATAACCCTTCACAGTTGCGAAAAACTAAACCATTGGTTCCATCTGCACATTGAAAACCATCTCCTAATTCATCACTTGTCATAATAACGAAGCTAGTGGGCGTGCCACAACCAGTACCTCCGTACCGTCGGCACGCGCCTGTCACCGCGAGATGGATGGCGTGGCGAACAGGGGATGTTAATTGTGTACAGTCCACCGGGGACCCGGGACTGCCCCAAACAAAATGATGAAAAGGGAGCAAACAACCTGCAACTGACGATGTGTAAAACAATTAATACAAAACTGAGCTTTTGTTTCCGTAAAACTGACCTCTCTGTCTTTAAAACCCAGATGTTTAAGACAAAACTAATGAGAAATGTATGGAAAATTTGCCTAGAGAGGGCGTGACTACTGAGATGGCGACTCATAGAGAAGTAAGGAAGACGCGCTGCGTATTGGGCTAAGGGCAGGATAAGGATGATGATCGGGAACAATATAGTCGTTTCTGTAACGTATATGCAATACAAAACGGTTTGTCTGTACGTACACGTATAATAGGACTGTTCGCTTAAACTAATTAAAAGTGTTGGCAAATTTTAATTATTATATAGGCACACTTTAATACTGAATCAAGAATTCAGAACTTATGACTAATACACTTTTGTATGTAAAAACCGAACGCATAGGGTCACCGCTTCCAAATAAATATCCAACTTTTCCGTATTCCGGGGACCACCAGTAGGATTACCGGAAAGTCTTCCAATATTACGTCTAATGATATACCAAAACAAAAGGAGATCGTCGCAGATGACGCGCGGACGTGCCAACCCTACTGATTAGAGCCCCTTATGTACCCGCAACCGCACGACAGAACTATGAAAACAGACCCTAAACGTACGTAATAAAGGTGCTCTCTTACCCATGGTCTTGGCTGACTGTACCCTCAGATAAAGACGTCGCTTATGGCCGGATTAAGATGCGATCGCGGCTTTAAAGTCGGAAGGCGGATATTGGTCCAGGGGATTGGATCCAAGGCATCTTGTTAACATGCAGGTGGATGGCTGTAAAAATGTGATAAGCTTTGTAGAGCCGACGGTTACGAAGAGGTAGGTAATGTGAGCGATTGTGAATTAATTTGTCGTTGGTTTCTTTGATACGAAGGAGCTGTTTCTGACTAAAAAATAGTTTTGATAATCCATATTTGAATAGGTACGCTAAAAATGCCATTGATACAGTTTTAACCAACTTTAAAAGTAGCTGAAACTGAACAGTTAATAAGCTCAGCTTAAGATTTTTTTTTCTCACAGGATCTTTTTATTTCTTTTTTATTATATGATCCTTATCGTAACTATTATATTTGAGGATAAATAATAATTCCAGAACAATCGTTCACTGTCCTCACGTAGTAACTGGTCCCTTCATATTTATCATGGGAGTTCTTCATCCAGATTTCTAAACCCCTACTTTAGGTCGTTTTATATCTCCATCCGTCTTTGAGACGCGTCATTGCGGGCCGCTGTAGGGCGACCATTATTTTAAGTGAGTTTCTTGGCCTCATCCCTGAATTTTTAATGTGCAAAAATGTTGTGACCCTGTTTGCGAATTTAGGGTCATACAAGACGCAGCATTCGCAAGTTTCTTTTTTATAATAGTGTATGTATGTATTTATCTTCTTTTAAATAGCTTCGTGCTTTGTTCCCTGTGTTGTATTAGCAATCAAGACTAATACTTATTTCTAATCTAATCGAATATGAAATAAATTAGGATAAATAAGAATTTCCTTTCGCTTGCTCTTAAAACCATTCCAATACAATTTCCAAATTGTCTCTTCTCCTACGACGAGCACAGCATCCTACCCGCAAAGTAGCATAAACATCTGTCGGTTGGTTGACAAGCAGGTCACGCGCGCGCCCTCTGCTGATCTACTCCAGTAACTGCCGCCATTCTTTTATTCCCCCCCCCCTTCCCGCTCCCCGTACCCCATCGGAAAGTTGTATTGTTTCGTCTCCCGAATATTTTAAAATGTTGGAAATGTATTATCGTTACGGAAGTGAGAGTGCGGAGGAAGATTTTGTAAATGGCTTTCGATATCGTTAGTGTTAAATTTTATTAGGTTTTTTATTCGATAACTGATGATGCTGGGTTGAATATGAAGTGGAAATCAGTGTTTACGATGAGATAGTTAGGTACATACCACACACACAGCAGAGATGGCAACAACACAAGACTTACGTGTTTGTTAACTATTATTTTATCACCAGTATCATGTAGCAAACGGAAAACAGGGCTCAAATCCCTGCACCACCCAAGTCTAACAACTTAACAAATGAGCAATCTTCAAAATCATCTGTTATAAAGTAAAAAGAAAAGAGTAATATCCCTGTGTGGCCTTTAAATTGAGTAACAAGGTGTCCAATAACGTGTTTCACTAAACGACACGAAGGTTATAGCGCTTTTTATTAACCTCTTTTGTCCGACACTCTTCAATTTATTTATTAGCATTTTGTCAATGAACTTATTCTTGTATGATATTGGTAATTTATTCAAGAGGGTCAATGCGAGTCCATGGATGACACCAATCAACAATGGCAATTTATGAGTTGTATCATTAAGATTTTAAACGATTCTCAAGAACCTGCCTCCTGCTAATAGGTATTTATTTATTTGTTATATGCTTATGAGTTAAAATATAATTATTATGGGGTTCCCAGCTGTAATATTTTACACACAACGATTGCCAAAGAGTCAAAATGAATGGTTTGCCGAATATTCGCCATGAAAACTAATTACTGCAATTGGAATCGTTAAGTTGAGGTTGAGCTTTAGTCGCAAATTGATTTAGCTCCAACAAATAAAACTTTACATGCAGGCATTTGCAGAGATTGTTTTGCTTTATTGCACATGATCCTGATTGATTGAATTCTAAGATTTACGATTGAGTGATGAGCAGCCTTTTTATGTTGAAATCTAGAAAGTGGTTTTGTAAAAACTCATCTGTAGTGATAATCCTTATAAATGAGGTAGAAATGATCGGTATGATGAGAAGGCTGTATTTGAATTTAATTTTTCTTTCGCATAATCTTTGGGAATTAATGTTTTCTGAGTAAAATTATTTATACTTGAATGAATGATTGAATGATACATTTATTTGCAAGAATATAGGTAGCTAACATAAGGTCTTAATATACATATATGGGTTTCACTATATTCTGCATAGGTATTTTAGTCTATATTTATAGCATCGGTAAAATTAACGATTACTTAATTGCACGAATGCCGCCTTCTCGTACTTTTCTAGCATGTCGCATTTTTTTACGAAAAGTGGAACCAGTCACTATAAATTAAAATGCAGTTAAAACTATATACGAGTATGTATAAGTCGTACATTTTCTCAAGTCATGCGAACTCATTGGAAATAGAAATGTTTGTCTTGTGACGAGTAACACGAGTGTTAGATATACGTCAGTTTCAGTGGACGCCAGACAAGCCGGGTTCATATACATGGCGGCTTGGCGATGTGGGTCGGACCGGTCCCTTCAGCTCGCTAATTGACGTCCGACAGGTACACAGGCAGACCGGCATAACCGCTCATAAACCAACACACGAATCACGCAAACCCTACCAACAACCCACCACATTAAATTCAATTTACTTCGACCGCTCCGCTATGCAGAATTCACTAAAGCATTCGACTGTGTGCACTATAAAAGAAAGCTGCAGGAACCTTCCACAAAAAGTCGCGGGACATTGATCTGTTGTAGTCTTGGAATAAAAGTCATTTTATTGAGTGATCGCTCAGCCGTTGTCACGTTTTATATCATTGAAAAACCTGGAACCCGTTATGGTGATGCAAGGGTTTACGCTGGGGCCGGTCAAGAACCATTTTATATCTTAATCTGTTGGGGTCAGAGTTCGATATTGAATGCGATATGTTTGTTAGTTACGTCGTTCAGAGGTCTACGCGCGAGTGCAGTAGGCCGGAATGCCCGCTTCGGGAGAACCTGTCCCGCGCCTGAGACGTGCACTTCAAGTCTGCTTTATAAAATTCACGTGTGGAACGCATTACTACGTCGATGATTCACATTTATGGCAGCGTTATCTTTTAGATGTTCTTTTTTTCTTTGTAAAAGGTTTTATGGCTCGTTAGTTGAATAATTTGTGCGTTCCAACTTAATCTGCCGGAGATAAAATTGAATCGTCAAGTTATTGGAGACTGTCTAAATTGAGGAATTAATAAGTTTTATTTTTGCGTTAGATTTAGTTAAATTGCCATAGCTTCCTCAATTAATACTAGTTTTAAAGCAATTAAGTTTCCACTTTTCATATTTTATAGTCTCCGTATCATTAAAATCTTTGCTTACCGTCTTCGTCCCAGTTATTAAATAAAAAATCGTAAAATATGTCTTCATTTACTTTTGACTTGGAAATTGATTTTGACTGGTTCGTGTTCTCATACAAATGAGAGTTAAGGAGGACATGGTCACACATGTACTTCACCAGGTGATACCAGTAAATTATTGATATTTGCGATACTTTATGTTTGTTATACTTCGCTTGGGCAGTTTTAAACGATTTGCAAATAAAGTTCGCTCGGGAGGTGTGAATATATTATTTTTCAGAAGGTATATGTAACCGTGCCATCAATCAGCGGTCCGTTCTTCCCGGCGTTAACGATGTGTTAAAGCTAAGCAAATACGCATAACTGCGCTCATTATCCACCACGACCGGTTGTCCACTGTTTGTCGTAAGTCAACGTGACTCAATTTGTTTGAGCATCGGACAGATCTTCACCTGTACGGTAATTTTATTATTAGTCAAGGTTATGATGCTTATTTTACCGAGTCATGTTGCTCGTTGACTTTTAGAGATGATCTGAACTAGAATTTCTAACAGAATATTAGATCTACAACATACTGAGTAGTCCATAGTCTGGATTTGTGTCGGGAACAATATAGTACTGTTGAAATGTGACCGTGCCTACTATAGGTCACCTTTGTCTGACCCTTCAGGGGGGATTCCTGATGATTTGATGTCCTGAGTCGGTAATATCGACTAATACTAATACATAGTACATCAATTTTAAAATTACAAAAAATTAAAAAGCTCATCCATCACACTTCAGTACCCAGCTACGTGATAAGGAAATATTTTCTTTTCGCTCAATGCCAATGAAATCTTATTTCCATCAAGGCTAGACTGAGAAACGACCACTACATTATTATCCGCTCGGGGGTAAGCAGAGCTTCGTAATTGGATGTCAGTCATAACGCTGAACGTGTTTCTAAATGGCTTGGCCAATTAGATTTATTGTGGGAAGAATTAAACAAGACTCATTCCAATCTGAAGATTAACTAGAAAAGGTCTATATTCTGCAGAAGCGAAAAGGTTGGGAGTGCAATATGTTTTAATAGTGTGTCTATCAGTAACCTTTTAAAGAATTTCAATCCATTTGGGCTTATTCAGTACTGCCCGGTACAGAATCGAACCTTTGTCTTCATGTTTGGTTGTTGCCTCCTGGTGTCCACAAGACCGCCAGGTCCAGTAAATATTCTCGCTTCAATTAAGATAACCCTTGTTCCCAACTTACACATGCTCCCAAGTCCCAATTGAGGCATTTTCCCAAAATAAAATACAACAATATAAAACGAAATTAATTTAGCAAAACAACTTCCCGACCCGGGAATCGACCGTGCGTCCCTAGCGGCCACTTAATTCCATTACTAATTCACCGGACACACACCGAATTAAAATAGCCGCACATAATCCAACAGGAACCTTTTCCCACGCAATAGTCATCCTTAGCACCAAGATCTTCTTAAATTTCTTGGCCCAAAATTCCGTGAAGGTGTAGTTGGTGGTTATGCCGTTTTGTGTGGTATGCAGTGGTATCTAGATGGTCCGCGAAGAGTTTTTTAATCCGTAATGGGCGCGCGTCGCTGATAACAGACAGTATGATATACTGAGCAGCGGGAAATATTTTGGAAAATGTATGTCCTAGTATGGAGACCGCTCTCACTGAAGGTGAGATGGCCAACAGCAGGCATGTACTCAAATGGCTCCAGAATTGACATTGACACATTTGAATACATGCCAGTCTTAATCACGCCGCCTCTGACTATGATATGATGCTCCGCAAAGAATACATAAATACATTAGGTGGATATTAAGTCTACGCTGGACAGCTCTTGACGTCCATATTCTGATAAGACCACATATGACTAGAACAGGTCCTACAGGTACAGGTTTAATCAGGGTTCCGTACAGGTGACGCGACATCGCTTCTAAAGGAGATCGCTTGCTAATGTTGCGGAACTAGCTCCGTAATGGAATAGGATCCCGCAAGGAGGGTGGGAAGTCGAAGAAAACTAGATCAGAATGTAACATCATTAGAGTAATAAGATAGTGTGTCTGTAGTCAGGGTTATCAAGATTTAAAAGCATTACCCGGCTCACATAATTCTTTTAATTTTGTGATAAACCGCCTCTCATGAGGGTTTATTTTTATCTGGTAGGTATTTATTACATTGGTCATGAAACTCCTCCGAGGCCTCCTCCGGGCAAAACTAACCGCTCAATGCATTCCAACTGTCAGGAAACAAAACGCGACAGGCACAGGAAAAAGATGACAAGATGAGATGCACTCTTTCTTAAAGGACTGGCCAAAATCGCACAAGGTCGCGAAAACTGAAACGAGGGAAGCGGAGGCATCATAATAATAACTAAAGAGAGTTAAAACCCTTCCTGCCTTTCTCCCATTTGGTAAGCGCAAATCGTTTTTCAATATACTCCCTCGAAAACTGGCTCTTATCGCACTACGACTAGGTTCAACATGCAATGTGTTTCACACGCGTGGATTTTTTTCATACTTATATCAAAACTGTGCGGAAATAAAAAAATACACAGATAACTTCTTCCAAGTCCAAATCCTATAGTCGGCGATGATTGTTTTTGTTAATCTCGACAAAGAGATATGCGTCTTTACGGCGTGAATATTGTGTTTATAAGTAGAATATCGTAAATAAATATGATTGTTTTAAACAAATATTTACTTTTATGAACAAATTAACATTTATTTATGTTCTAAATTCAAAAATGTTTGAATTTTCTATTTTCCATATTAGGCTGTTTAGCGGCTTCATACCTTTGCTTCTCCGTCAACCTGGCGAAAGGCAAAAAAGCAAATAAAATCTTAGTTTCATAATTCATGACAAAAATACTTTTCTTTTTATTTTATGATTTTATTTCTACGAAAGTGTATTAAAAAACGTCGTTTGATACACGTCGGCATTTGTTATTGCAGTTCTCGGCTTCATAACAACCTCCCCTGCGGCTCGGTTGTAAATTCCGCCTCGTATGCAACAACAAAGTTTCCCCACTTATATCAAAATGTACTATTTTTCTTCCATTCTCCCCTGACTTCCGTCAATCGTCAAGGACTGTCAAAATGAGAGCTTTTTATAATAGTTTGGAGTGATTCGTTGATTTATGACATGGTTCAAATACTGTAATTATCAGCTCCGCGTCCGTGAACTATTTACTAACCATCATTTGCCACCCAGTTAACTTAGTGAAAAAAAGCACATTCATTGTTTCTGAAAGCCGTCGCCATACTAACCAACCATGTGTCCGGTAGTCGGTGCGCAGTAATTAATAGTCGCGGCGCACGGGACGGCACCGAACCCGCGACCCGCCGCGACCCACCGCTGCGTGCTTTATGATCAGCAGTGTTAGTCGTGTCAATAGGTGAGCTTGTTGTAACTTGGCAAAGGATAAGCGTACCTAGCGTTTGTTTAGTATTCAGCTTGCTATGATAAGATTGCAATTCGGAACCGGAACGAACGAACATTTTATCAGCCAAAACGATGGTGGGGAAGTTTAATAAGCATTGATTAACATTTTGACTTATATAAATTACCGAAAATATTGTGAGAGTCATGTTGAAAGTCATATAAAATATTTTTATTATATAAAATGTTATGAAAACTATTTCTATTTGTCTTGCCCTCTGGTTGAAATACCTATTGATAATATGACGGGAGAATGAAAGCGCGTATAGATCGGATCAGCTAGTAAAACAAACTTTTAACAAAAAAAGACGTCAGAATAGATATCGAAAAAAGTAGGCAAAGTTTTTTAAACGGTTCTGTTTTAACTATATCGATCACATGACTACTGATAAAGGCGCCGCACAAGTGGGCCCAGTTATCGCTTGGTCCCCTTAGGGGTGGATACAACTCGGGAAATGTAACATAATGTTAATTCAAACGCCATTCAACTTTCCATGACAATTAAACATTTATTATTCCAGACAATTTCCCTAAAAACCATAAACAATAAGCATGCATACATGCAATAAAAAGCACTCGTCCCGGAACCCATGACAGACTATAACGGGCTATAACACTTCCTTTATGTGGCACAAACATTAGAGATAAGGCTAATAGCACGCGAGGGCGCGATACTCGCTGTCGACAGCGGTCGGACACGGCAGGAGCGTCACTCACGTGCACACAGCCTTACTTGCATGCGGATATGCAGTATATCATAACTATGATCGTTCATTAAGGGATGCTTTTACGCAGGTCCGCTTACAGAAAAAAATTAAGCCGGAAAATTGACTGAAGTTTTCTTTGTCACCATTGATTTTCAGCGTAGGGCAGGTGATAACAAAACCATGACGTATTTTCGTCGAACTGTTAGACAGAGTTCTGAAGGAAGAACTTTTTTCAATTACGGGTAACTTTTGCCTAACACCTATTGAGAATATGAGCTAGTGGTTAAGTTATTTGTAACTTACACCACAAATTAATCGCTGCCACCTGTCCTGTTGCACACATAAATCTTTGTACCACATTCACAATTGTATCTCTATGCAAATCCGACAACATTGCCAGTTCACAATCAAGCTACTCCATTTATCCAGTGCTAGGTGCTAATCAAATCCAGTTCGCACTTATAGCCCATAACTCATAGGTTTCTCTAGCCGCCATTAATATACGTTGTCTGTCTAACGGTTCTCCAGCATCTGGGGCACTACAACCTACCCTACACTAACTATAGTACAACATGTGCTTAAGTACCTTTAAGCAGGCAATCTTTAATTTAACGCCATTACTCTAAGCTATGTTTAAGTACGGCTCAAATTGACATAATAATCTAGGAGACATTCTGATGAAGTAAAATAGGAAAACATGATTATGTGGAGCATAAACCTAGATATTGATAATTCTACGTTAATTTTTTTTTTTGCCGTAAATAAATATTTAAACTATTTCCATAATATATTATTTGATTGAAGCTAAAGTTATCTAAACTTGAGGTTGGAAGTTGTAAGCTTCATGCTCGTAGGGAGTCATGGCAGCTGGGTACTTTTCTTGTTAATTCTGTGCGTTGAGATACCTGCGTTCCTATTGTTCTTTAATCGAAATCAGTTGATCTTGGTATTTATAGCTTTGTCCTGTATCTGAGGTTCATTTCAGGGCTCATTCTTGCTTTACGTAGATCTACGTGTCTCGAGTATGTTAGTAATAGGTATAGGTACATCGATCCCCGTTGTGATACGAAGTCCTTTGTGAAGGTTGACGCAAGTGAATGCAGTAGTGCCATAACTCTTAAGACTTGCATCTCAAAGAATATTCCTGGATTAAACGTTTTATAGAACATCAGTCATTAATATCCCGACAATTTCCGATTTAAAAGCTTTTTCAGTAGTAAGTTCTTTCGTGAAAAGTACAGCAACATATGAATTGACAAACTGTAGGTTAGCTAGACCGTGTTTGATTTACGACCGCTTCCATACCTTTACATGGATTTAAAAGAAAAACTGCCCGCAGCCTCCCACTAGGCTAGACATCCACCTCTCCAGGCGCTGACAGTTCACAAGTATCTATGTAAAGTTGGCTGAATAAAACATTTGAAGAAAATGGCGGCGCCGTCAGCCTTCGCCTCACAATTAGAAAGCCCGGGATTATTCCGGATTACCGTCATAGTGGTGAATAATCGGTAACCATTCGATACTATACGATCCGCCATTGTATTTAAATGAACGCAGAGTGGTGTGAAACTATCTGACGACTGCCACTACAGGTTATTGCTATTTTAGTCGGCAGTGAAAAAGTCTGTAGGAATTTTACATGACGTAAAAACTTTAAGCTTTTGTTGAAGAATGAAAAAGCCAAGTTTTCCTCGATTCTGTACATAAATATGAAGCAGTTCAGTTAATGAATGCCAGGCAGTGCATAGTTTATACCACAGAATACCTCTTCTATCTATGCCGTGTATCCAACCACGGAAGATAAACACAAAAAACTCGAAAGAACACAGTGTTCGAAATTCTACTTAAGCGGGCAAAAGCATTTTGTATCAATGAAACTGTTTACATCTATTTACTTTTGAATTGTCAGAGTCGGGCAGTTAGTCAGAAAGTAGAAGCTAGTGGTCCGTGCCAAAACTTACATCTCTATGGATAAGAACGGGAATTAAACTCTAAAGTACGGACACTTTCAAATCAAGACATGTATTAAAAATCTTGGGTACATTAATCTTGGTGCTTGTTATGTTATAATAAAGGGGAAGGAGAAATAATTTCTGGAAATATCAAAATACAGTACTTAAAATAAGCATCTACTTAACTAAATGTCACGATTAGCATTTTAATATAAGTTAAACGTTCCATAGCCAGTTCGCGACATGTTTCCTAATGGTATCTCTAAGTACTTAGAAGTCCTCCTCAGCCTCCCTGAGGGACGACCCTGCCCAAGGGTGGCGCCGATACGAAGGTATTTGAATAACAATAGATATACAGGAAATAAATAAACGAACCTTAACTCAATCGGGAACAGCCATTGATTTTTACATTTCCTTGGATGTCCTTTTCCATTTTAGGGAAATGTGTTGGAAAGGTTCTATTGAGTGCACGTCAGAGGTAAAACTTTGCGTTGGCCTGGCGTTAGTGGAGAATGAGGAATACTAGGCTAGCTTATACGGGTCACGAACGTGTGGCTTACTATACTATTATTATCATTTTAAAACGACAAACAATGACGAAATAATAAAAATTCCAATTTTTCGTGACTTCAATTCTCTTACGTGTTGGCTATCATTGTGCTGATTAACGTTACGGCCAATGACCTGATGGCCAAGAGCCTCGACAACCATCTCTCGAGACTCTCCTTGGGCGGTTGGTTTAAGGGCCTGATTCAGAATCAGAAGGTAGTACTCCTCGATAGAGCTCGCATAGTGAAGAGGTTCCTGTCTCTGGAGCCCTAACCACGGGTAGCTTAGACCCTGCTCCCGACACCGACGGAAAGTTATTTTTTATATTCTTAATACTTGGTGTTTATTTATATTTTTATGTTCGTCGAGAATCAAACTCGCGACCCGTTACACGTTCACAAGCTCAGTCACTTCGCTAATGCACCCATTAATAGATGACATTAACTAGCTTTCAGCTTTAATTACATTCCCAATAAACGTATTTCAACGGGGCTAATAAAACAACAAATAAACTGTCAATTTAAAGTCCTTTCTAGACCTATAAAACGACTCAGTAATTAATAGGTACTTTTCTTATTAATTAACTTTAATTGCTTACAATAAATAAACCAATCCTGCTAACAATTGGAAAGTAATCAGCTAATAGGTTTATATTTAACGGATCGTTTTATATTGTTACAGGTACGTTTATACAGCTGTAATCAAGAGTGAGTGGTACCTCCTCCCTCACCGCTCCTCCTGAAGGGAAGGGCGAGGGGGCAGAGGTATTGCGATGCAAATGAGATGATCGTCGTGATTCAAGTGAACTGCCGTATCGACAAGTGGATGTAGAATGTACGGAGGTGAGTTTGGGGCGTGAACGCTGCTGTTTTATTTGTAAGGTTATTGTTTGATCACGTCGTGATGGCTCTCGGCCACCGTAGGCGCGGGCCTGTGGACGGTGAGTAATGGGCTAGCTCGCCATCCGTCCGTCGTATGACGACAGGCCGTGTCGACGGCGCGTTCGTGTTCCACGCGCGCCTCAAAGAGATGTCAGCAATCATGAGGGGCCCGCAAGGGCCGATGCCTGCCAGGGCTGCGGGACTGTTCGAAAGAGATACCGCGGCCCTGGAACATCAAGGGCAAAAGAAGGAACATGGATGGTTTTTAGTCAGTAAAAGTCTGACACTCCCTTCCGCTCCGCCAGGAGCGGGAGGAGTCATCTGATGATTTCCCATCCGAAAAAAAAAGGGTATTGGTTGATATTTAATTTATTCAAAAGTAATAAATGGGAACAGGACGGCAGACATGTGCGGTATTTTAAGTTACTTTCTCTAAAATATACTAGTAGAAATCGCACATAGTTACGTTTATTTCGACACCATATTCTTCAAACAGATCCAAATTGTAGAACTGTTAAATCTACAGTGCCTACAATATCGAATTATTTGAATGTCTTTTCTATAGATAATTTAATCACGGCTTAGCTGTAATGACGTAGTAGCAATAAGGATTAGTTTTTAGGGTTCCGTACCTCAAAAAGAAAAAAACGCAACCCTTATAGGATCACTCGTGTGTCTGTCCGTCTGTCACAGCCAATTTACTCCGTAACTACTCGATCGATTGTGTTGAAATTTGGTACACATATGTAAGTCGGTGACTCAAAGACGGAGGTGTAACGTAGATTAATGAATTTTAAACATGGTGCCACTTTTGGGGGGTAAATTAGAATATGATAAAAAATCATTGCAAACTATATCGTGTTACATATCAAATGAAAAGACTCATTGTGAGCAGGTGAAAATTGACCATCCCCTCTCCCCTTAACTCCGAAACTACAGGGCCGAAAATTAAAAAAAAATACAAAAAATAGTTCTTTGCCTATAGATTAGGTACAGGAAAACCTATAAGAATAGAATAGAATAGAATATTTATTTATTGTAAAACATGAGTAAACATCAAATGATATGTGCAAGATCTTAAAATAACAGGTAGATCCACATGTTTTGCCATTTATGGCGTACAAAACAACATATTTGTGGCTTAGTTTTAACCATAAAAAATAATAATAAACAATTGAGTCTACACAGCAAACTATGAAATTTAAATAATTAATCCTAATGCTAATTAAAAAATAATGTATTCTTTTTACAGATTTGGGGGTCAAATTGTGAAAAATGTCGTAATTTTAGGTATCTATTTAATGAATTGCGGTCATTTAAAAATTCCGATATGGAATAATAGTATTTTGCTATGAGATATTTTTTTAAATGTATTTAAACAAGAAATCTATGGTATTAAAAGTAACATAGGAAATTTCTCAAATTTGGGTCATATTTAAAACAACTTTTATTTAGATTAAGGTACGGAACCCTCTCCACGCGAATCGAACTCGCATTTGTCCGGTTTTTTAAGATCAAGTGAGTGCGGATTAAGGTTGTCATAAATTACCATTTATTTTAATAGTTTAGCGTCAAGACACTTTATTTTTATTTATTCTTGATAGATTTTACTCCAAAGTTTGATGTTCTAGCAAGGTTGTAACATTGCATTTAAAACTCTGTAATATTCGTGGTGACACTGCTGTTAACTTTTATTTCAGTTAATTCATTTTATTACCATATAATATGTGTCAAAATTGTGCCATTGTTTATTGCTGAGATGCTGTACCGACCCTAAGTAAGGGCAGAAGAATGATGATGATGAGACGGCTAATAAGGAAAGAAACCGCCGCACCGCCTGTGATATCGCCCCGTATGTTCACATACTCGTGCCGGTAAAGGGCCGGCCGCGTCTCGCTACAATCCGCAGCTCGCCGGATTTGTGCCCCATCGTGGGGACTCGCGACTTTGTACTAGTTTACTGCATAGATGTGGGGATCTTAAGCAAGACTGCGATAAAGTTTTAGTATTAGCAGTTAACTTCGCGTTCACAGCGACAAGCGAGTGGAAACTATTGGTTAGCAATCCGGAATTGATCTAAAAACGAAAACGAATCAAATCCCATCATAGCACCTAATAATAATGAAACAGATTTTACAGCACCTAGATTTTTATCCTGGATAGAGAAAGTGCTAAGAAGCCATTAAGTAAGAAACTTAAAGCTGCGTCCATACTTTGACGTTAGTCCCAATTCGGCGCATGTACCATGGACACATCAGGGCGCCACACAGATATGATGCAACCAGCCATAAGCTATTGTCCAGTAGTCAAACTACACAAATTCAACCGTATTTTCCAAAGAATTATACATGACACCGTTCCCAAGATATCTCTATCCATATTTATCGAGAAATGAACACTACAGACGCACTGACGACTTATTTAGACGTGAATGTCGACGTTAGTATAAGTTGTAGTATTATCTACAGCAGTGTGGGCGGACTTCCACCACACCACAGATACCTATACAATAGATAGGTGCACAATCATAGGAAATATTGTGAAATCGTATTATTGCACAAGTTGAGTTACTTTAGTCTGGTAGGCTCAGTTTGATTCTGGCTTATTCCGATCACAACCCACAATCCGAACCCATTCAGTAAAATTCGTTGGGAATATGGATAAACTTGATGAGAGAGTGCATCTGTGTTTGTGCACACACTGGTGCACTATCATATTTCCTGCATCGTCGGTCTCCGCTGAGGTTGACCTTCAAGGCCCAACACGGCCAGGAGGACTAGTAAATTTCGGAACATAGGCCCTTGGAAATGTGTAACGCACGAGTATGGTCGTATTTCACCGTTAAATTAATAAATTATTAACCTGCTTTGTAAATATTTGAGTGCAATTGCACTCTCATAATGAAGATTTCTACTGGATTGGTAAATCTTCTCTATAATAGGTAATAAAAAGTTTTTCTGTCCACAATTCTCCTGATTCAAGCATAATCTTGAAGAACTGGCATGGTACCCAGTGTGCTCGTAGCCGTCTATAAGCTGACGAGTTTATTAGCGACGCTGATGGCTTCCATAATTCAATACCGACGGGCGTGCCTGATGAATGCCTGATCAGCGATAACTGTATACACGCGGGGAATGCGGAGAAACGCTGTCATAGCGAGATTAATTTATTATGAAAGTTTACTTACTTAGTAAGAAGTTAAGTTGTTGTATAAATGATAACTTACCTACCTATGACAGGTATTCTGACGTAATAATATTTTTTCTTGACCATTCCTGCAGCAATAACGCAGGAACAATTTTATGCGTCCTACGCGACGTGTTTAAAATTGAAATAAAATACAAAACCACTATAATAATATAAGCTCAACCATACAGATCGAAAGCGGATAGATGGAAAATACAAACATATGAAACGGACAGAACATCTAAAACAGTACAAACATTACAACAGAAAACTTAGAAAGGTGGCTTTACCTTTAACCATAAAATGTAAGCTCTCCAAGTTTTACAACATAGTCCGTGTCAACGGCAACGTAGCACTCACCGTAGACCTGTAGCACTACGTCCATAGATCTCCGCATATTACCCTAGCCATCTACTTAATCATGGTGACTCCACAGACCGTTACATCATTGTATATGCACCACAACTTCATCACACGGAGCCTGAGAACCTCACAGACCAGCTACAAGACAGACAGGCACGTTTGAACATAAACCCATCGGACATGACAGCCGCTAAACAAGGAGGTAGCTGTGTGAGAGAGACGTTATGATGTGACCGCTCTATGCATCAATGTGTTGTCATTTAAATATATAATCTATGGTTGATGTTGAGCTGGACTATGTAAAGTCCATTGCTGGACTTAATTTCTTCTAGGAAAGAGTTCGCAGTAAATTAAACTTGTAATCACGGCATACAGGCCATTTTGGCACCGGTTATAACAATTATTATTGTGTGTTTGATAGATAGAAACAATCTCCTATCTGTCAGACAAAGGTAATAATTTGTAAATTCAGTGTGCCGTGAACAGAATTGATTTAAAATGTGATTTTTCCGTCAAATTTTAATCGCGCCTGGTAGTTAACTGTCTAATTATAGGTTAGTCTAATAAATTCCTTATATCATAAATAAGCTTAAAGCATAGGTTTAGACGAGCAGGCTACAGACATGCTTTGCGCATGTATAATAACCTGTCCAGGCGGTTGATTGAGAGGCAAATGGCACTTTCAATCAAGTTTTGATTTGCTTACCTTATCGGCTAAGTTGCGCGGTCGATCTACTACTTAGCCTTTAATACTATAATGTTGTGCACCACGTCACTTTGCTGCTGACAGTAACAAGTAGATTATGTACTTGTGATTTACTGGCCCTGCCCACTACTTGATTGTAATATTGTGATGTGATAATAATATTTCATTAGCTGTCGTAATTGTCATGTCTAACTGATTTATCCGGATTCTCGATCAATCACTAAGCAGAATATCCGTGAAAGTCTTTCATTCAGAATTGAACTCAGATTGGTAGCACCAGCGCTTGCGACCACTTCAGATCAATAAACGTTCGTTTTGCCATTATACGGCTCTCGATTCACACTCCCAGATGCACTCCTTTCTCACAAACCAATAGAATACCATCGAGTATCTAACGAGGCTAGAAAGGCCCTAAACAAAGCGTCTTCGGCACCGATAGGCCAGGAGCCGAGCAGCCGGGCATCGCGGCCATCGGCTAATAACTCAGGGACTACAAATAGTCGCGCGACACCGCCGCAGCACTGTTGCACTGCGGCGCATTCCCACTCATGCAAATTGTAAGCACAGCACTATCTGATCAAGTGTAGCCAGGCAACGGGACTTAGTAGGACTAGGTTAAAATTGAGGAAAAACAAGTTGATTTTTGATTAATATTATTATGTTTGGTGGTAAGTCGCAAACGTATGTAGATGAAATTGATTTGTCTTGTAGATTTTAAACGAATTTTGAGGATTGATTTTTATTGCAGTGCATTTTTAAGCTGAAAATCAAGCTTCGCCTTTTCATAGAAACTATGCTAAAAGGATAGAAATATGATTATAACTATATTTCGTATTACGAACTTATTATTTCACGAATTATCCGACTTTTTTCAAACGGTTGTAAACATTTTTCGTTAATTTTTCCCATAGCAAAAGAAGTTTCTACTGGCGACCGTACCGCGACGGTATCAGCTATGCGCCTGCGACGATTTACATACAAGCAGTGAATTGTACCGCGGTCGTAGCGTATTGGTTATTGTGCACTTAATAGCAACAGATAGGCTGCTAGTCTGTGAGCTAGGAATTGTATTGAAATTAATATAAAGCGAGGGAAGCTGCAACAGATAGAGTTATCACGTGGGAATTAAAGTTATAATGAATGAAATAGAACAAGAGCTTTGGTGGTTGAATGTAATTATTAAAAATCAACTTGTAGGGTTTTACCTTTACCTAAATACGTATGATTTGGTGTAAGTATTTTCGACGCTTTATACTGCTCAAACAAAGAAATATTTATTCAGCACATCTATTGAAGAAGTTTTCCCACAGATTTTCAACTTTGTCGATTTATAAATGCCCGCTCATATCTTATACATTCCATCGCTATTATAATTATTTATAAGAATTCTAGTGCTTTAAACTATAGGCTAGAACACACCGTATCCCTATATTCAAATCTAATCTCTGGACAGGACCGTTTGCCCATTCTAAAAGATTTACAAAGGGTCTATAACTCAATCATTGCGCGCACTTCATTGTCACCGCACGACCATTCACTTCAACGGACAGGTTGCAACTGACCGTTCCATACGTTATTCGAGCTGTCAGCGCGCGCCGCTAGGTGGCAGCAGTGACGCCTCCGTGACATGTCATGTCCGGTCCGAAATAAATCTTATAAGTGGACATGTGGTTGTAGTACCGTTATGAAAACCGGGAGTGTGGAATCAAAGTTATCGGTATTAAAGACTTAACTGGGTTTATCTGATGACCAGGAAAGAAAATTTAAGTTTAATAATATTATAATTAACACTAGAAACGGGATATTTACTATGTCCACTGTGACAAAAAACACAGACGTGACAATAAGGCACGCGCGCGCGCGCGTACGTGTGTGTAATGTTAGTGACCATGACAGTTTAAAAACTTATAAGTTTAATAATATCCCGAAATTCGTCTAAAAAGAGTGTGTACTGGTTACTTTGGCCCAAAACACACACAGTACAATCCAACCAAAAATACCAAAAATATAAGCATTTATTTTATAAAGGTCAAGCATCTTCAGATAACCCTTCTAAAATATCAAACGGTCACCACTTACCTCATCCTAACATAAAGATAAAGTAATTGCTATAACTGCCGGATCGTTTTAAAGAGCCTAACACTCAATAATGTAATTTCCCAAGAACAATTTTGAGATAAACTTATAAATATAACAAGTTTTGTTAAGTTAAGAAGTTTACGAAACGAATCAAATTATTAAATAACGTTCTATTTAGAGCAAACCCTACGCGCTGCACACCTACTCGTACCGGGCTGAATATAATGTAGGTTATAGTAACGGTAGCAACAAGTAGCCGGTTGCGGGTTCGATGCCAGGCGGTGTATTAATTGCGTCTTATTTGAGGGAGCCGTGTTTGGTGCTATAACGTTTACTGATTGTATTGGGTTGGAGCGCGAGGTGGTGTGAAAGTGTAATAACGATGAAGGAATAAGAAACTGAGTAGTACCGCACGGTATGCTATCTTTATTTAACTGGACTGAACTACAGACTACCCGTCCATAACTATGTGTTAAGTTCATCGGCAAACAGCTAACTAAACAGCAAACAATACTGAACGCACGTGCAACTGACCACCCCCTCTATAACAGTTTACAATTACATTTCAACTTGATACCACTCAGCTCTCGCATCAATCACGACCAGCATCCTTCAGCTAATCAAACTCGTTGTTCAGCGCATGTTGCCAGCGGGGCAGTGAAAGTGCGGGATACGGGACCCGGGAGCGTAGGGCGGCAGTCGGCGCCCAGCCGCCGCGCAGTCTGCCCGCCCCGACGCGCCGCCCGCCCTACGACAAGCGAACATCGGACATTATTACGATAACAATACGGAAATGATAACTTAAAAGTTTTTGTGATTGTAAAAGTGTGAATGACACTGATTAAGAAAAGTGTTTCCGTCTCACGCGGAGCTGATTTTCAGTTGTTTTTGGAAAATAAAAATAATATCCTTTTGAAACATATCGTCATAGTTGATTGTTATATTATTATTATTTTTGATGCGTTAAAAGTTTGATAATCTTGTTTACTTAGTATGGATTTCAAAAGTGATAAAAATCCACATATCGTCACGAATTTTGACAATAATTAATTTTTAAAGTGTAAAACATTTATAAACTAAATTAAGTGCACATATATGTTGTTCGTAAACTGATAAAAGTGATAGTGTGTTGGAGGTGTTCCTGTGATCGAACATTATAAAACTAAAGGTAGGTTCATTCATAAATAAATTTACTAAGTCACGTGATTTAATAAATACGACACGTGGAGTGCAGATAAATACATTTTATTCCTAAATAAAATTATAAAGTGCTCAGTATTCCTTGGTACTAAAAATATTCAGTTTGACTTTGAATTGATAAAAGTCCCTTTTTAGTACAATATACTTGTACCATGTTTTGACAACTTACCTACTATGCGAAAATGTTTTCAACAGGTATTGCTAATTTACCTCGATAACAGTTTTGGAGGGATTTTGAATCACATTTTAATTATTAGTTTTCATATCTCTATACGACCTTGCGTTATCGTCTCTCCGTCAGGTATATTTGATTAGAGTGATAATTACTTACGCAATAGGTTTGCACATATCTAGATAGCTAGTTATAATCAGAACGATTCAAAATATGAATAAGAACTCAACTTAATATAGAAATAAACTCGGAGCTATAGAACTCACTAGTCACCGGTCACTTAGGTTCGTCACTTATAAGTAGGCTGGACACACCAGTGCCTTATTAGGAGTTATTAGTTGGCACAGAATCTATTTAGTCAGTGTCGAGTTATTCAACACACACGCATATTTTAATCCTAATAAAATACTAACAATATGTCTATAACAATAAACTAGATATGTACAAAGGACTCATTATTTATAGATACCTGTTACCTCATCCAACAGCCATACAACTCATCCACAGACATCGATAGAGAAATATCTGTCCACCATTCATTCACATCATTCAAGCCCCGATCACCACCCGGCGGTTAAATCACAATAACTCAAAACAAAACTATCACAAGAAGCACTAAGTGTGCACTGAGCACCTCCGCATAAAGTCTAAGTGCCACGTCCACAGATATGCTTAACGAGCGCTTATCCACCACTTAAGCGAGCAGAGCGAAACGCATCGCATAATCATTAGTTTTTTACTCAACTTTTGGAACCAATTAAGCGAACCGCTCGATACGTTAGGAGTTTTATCGCTCTCACGTGATGATTCAATGCTAAGTGCAATGAGGATTGTATCTATATTGTTGCAGACTCCGAATAATCGCAGGGATAAATAATGGCGGCGCTAGGATTGAGATAAATCTCGCTTTAATTAAGTCTCGCGTTCACTTTACTTAAGTTATCATTGTACTTGTTGGGTTCAGTTTTTTATTGATATCGTTAATGAATAAAACATTCTACCTCAAGGTGTCAATTAGACACTGAATATAAATGAGAGGTGCAACAATGTTTAAAGTGCAGTACGAAACAGAAGTTGATCGATGTTGTTGTACGAAATGGCAGCTTTTAGTACTGTAACAATCTTAAATCTATTTGAAAATATAATGTCTTATATATCTTGGGACAACCAACACACCGCCATCTGATCCCAAACTAGGCAGAGCCTGTACTATGGCAACCAGACAACTGATAAACATACTTATATATTTCTAAATACATACATATTATAGATAAATTACACACCCAGATACAGAAAAAATTGTCCTGTGTGGGAATCGAACCCACGACCTCCGTCCTAGCAGTCAGGGTCACTAACCACTAGGCTAATCAAAATCATTGTTATGTTTGTTTACTAACAAGAAATGCGCAACTAATGACATTAAACCCATAATTAAAAATACCCCTTATCGTGTCGCGTGACATTAGTATCATCAATACTTAGCTGACCCTAAAAATAAAAGAAATCCAGAGTTCTCCAAGTGAGTAGTATCAAAGAGAGTATAAAATTAAAAGATTGCTACTGAGGGCTACCTTCTGGATCACGTCTTGCTCCTCATTAACATATCTCTTGAGTTGAAGTCTCGTTTTCCGAAGAGATATCAATTTTATAAAAGTTTGATTCTGTTCACGTTATTTATTTGAAAAATCTTGTACTTAATCCTGTACTCTTCGTTTTTAAAAAAGCAGATATTTCAGTGAGTGAGTGTACTTTGTCTAATAACGCTAAAACGCTAACTAAACGTAAACGCTCTCTAATATAAACCAGAAAGACTTATCACCACAATAATGGACAAACCAATGTGAATAGAAACCGATAGACACACAAACCAATGACATGAACAATGATCTAGTACCAGATACAAGTGTCTGTGTATTGATACCAGTATCTCGATAGTGTATTTACTATTAAGTACCTCACTTGAATCAAGTCTCGACAGGGGCTATGTTAGTGCTTACACTTAATGGTCGAGTTAAGAGCTTAGATTGTATACTTTTGTGTATTCATTTATAATACGTGTTGGTGAACACAACACTCTTTAATGACCCGGTCATTTATCGTAAGGTAAAAAAGTTGAAGCACTGGAAGTCCACCAATCGGTTGTAAAGGTAACATAACACCACGCCTGTAATCACCAAAGGGTTAAGCAGTGGTGTACCTACAATACCCATATTAATCAATCAAAAGTCATGAATTGAAATGAGGCTGATAATGAGCACTTTTTAAACGTCAAAGTTTACAAGAGACAGCCCCCTAACAAGCACACCCTTCGACAGTCGACACCTCCTAGTGAAGCTTAGCTGGGAAGAAGAAGATACATCTCGCTGTGTATCGTTGTCCAGCAACGACAATATGCAGTCGCAATACATAATAGCTCAAACTTGTGCCAGTTAGCGCATTACTGCTTGGTGCACAGTACAATATGCCCCTGTAGCCCGTAGCCTGTAGCCCGCCACAAACATAGCCCAGAAATAGCTCCGGCCGAACTGCAAGTAATAAACAAACGCAACGTTAAATCTGTCACGCGATGCTGCGTTTAGACGCCAGGCTGCGGTCAGTGGCTCGGGCAAGTAACTGGGCGGTGTGACTTTTAGTGTCCACTCCAATAATGTTAGGTAATCATTTTTAAATAAATAAATAAATAATAAATAAATAATAAAGTATTTATTTCACAAAAACATAGCACTTTGCACTGTTTACATTGTTGCAGAATAATATTTACAATATGATGCAATAGTAGACTCTATCTTTTAAACTAGGACTAGCCTGTATCTTAAAAGATAGGGTTCAGTCAAGTGGATTCTATTTATATTCACAAAGAAACAAGTGAGGACAGTGTCAATGATTTGTACTAACAGCTGTACAGAAATAAAAATTAAATAATAACAAAAAACTAATCATAAGTAACACAAGGAGTGTGAATGACAGCAGACATGCATGTCAAGGGGAGTGTGGGTGTGTGTAGAGTGTGTGGGTGTGTGTGTGTGTGTGTGTGTGGATGTGGGTGTATGTGTGGAAGTGATTCCGTGAGTGAAATAAATATATAATAATTCGATATAAAGTGTGAGATGTGATTGATATAAGAGTATGTATGTGATATTATATTAATGTTAAGAGATGTACGTTAGCAGATTCTCAGTTGAAACATAGTCCTGCTGTAATAGCCATTTACTTATTTCTTTCTTTAACATATATCTATTTAAATCCAGTATGTTTAGCTTTTTATGCAGATTTTTGTATAAATGCTTACTTAAAACGTAAAATTGGTGTTGGGCAAAAGAGGTTTTATGTTGAACGCCTGAAGGGACATTTGTGCGCTTTTTAGGGTTGGATTTGGGCATGGATCTATGAGTCCTGAGGGCTGACTGCAGAACGAATTTTTGTTTCAAAGATTCATGAATTATCAATTCTACCGTTAAATCCTTGATTTTGTGATGTGGTACCTGCTCATTAGATGTTAGGTAATCATTTTTGTTTCAAAGATTCATGAATTATCAATTCTACCGTTAAATCCTTGATTTGGTGATGTGGTACATTCTGCTCATTAGATATGGCTCATATTTATGCGAAATCAATATTGTTATACTGGAACCTGACTCAAACTGGCAAACTGGGGAAAATCTGATCAAAGTAAAGAACTAGGAGCGATACATTTTTCGTGTCTGCAATAATTCAATATCTTAAGGCCAGTAACTGTCCATTAACCAGAACGCCTAATGATGCTTGTTCTTAAAGTAAACCTGCTACCGTACTACTTACTACACGAGATGTAGTGATCTAACGGTTAGTCCAAGCCAGTGGCTGGCGCCAGTAGCTACGACTCCTTAAGGACTGACATAACTTCGCGCGAACTGAAAGTAATAAACAAACGCGAGTTAAATCTGTCACACGGTCGCTTTGCACGCGATGCAGCGTTCAAACGGCGGAGGAAGCTATCGACGCTAGTTAATATTATTCTTTGTAATGAAAACTGTAAGATAAAGTAAACATTAACCAGATTTGAAACTATTGGAGACTTGTCGCAGAAAAACACAGGACGTACCTATACGTCAAATCTATAAAATAAATATTTTGAAGCCTTAAAACTCTACCATATTATTCACTTTAAAAATTAAAATTGTACACATTCCGTGCCAGATAAACACTGGCTAATAAATCACTCGCACCATGCACACGCTTGCCTCATCGCATCCGGTCAATCTCATTGGTTAGAGCCAACTTACTGTGTGTGGACTTCCTTATGTGAAATCAGTATTCTTAATGACAACATCCAATATTTGCTTAAACACTGGGAACAGTAGGTACACCAATAAATCCATGTCCAGTTAAAGTTCAAGCTACTCGCCCGATGCAAATGGGGCTTGCCAGTCGCACGTGGCAGCGGTGACCGGATACACATTAAAGTTACACACTCACTTGTTGACTATTTAAAGAATATTATATTTGTACACGGCTTATATTGTTGATGATCAATGTTTTTCATTAAGAAGTAAGTACGTATAAAAGTTTGCTAAGTAAGACATTTCAGTTAAACCTTAGATAGTAAGATAGAACTGTGATGTTTAACTAGTTGTATTTTATCCAGTTTAACAGATAACGTCAAACAAATTTTAGAGTAGGTACTGTATCGTCCTCTATATCACACAAGCATTCCTCTCTTCAAAGTCTCGTTGAAGAGTGAGAAATGTCCATCGTATTTCCTTGCCTACCACTATTCCGTGGGGCAGTATCCCAAACCTTTCCGACAACATTCAATCTCAACTCCGTTACCAACACACACACCCTCCACCCTTCCGGCCGCCGCGCGTCGCCCGCTGACGAAGCAAATAACGAAACTATTTCACTAAGGGGTGCGGAACTCAAAAATGAAAAGGCACATTGTTGGTTTCCTTGTGAAATGTAAATTTGTGGGTCCCTGGGCCCCTGATGCCGACTAGTGCCGAGGTTCGTGAACCTTCGATATTCTATTAAGATAACGGTTGAAACGACGTCGTTTTATTATTGTGACGCGCGCCATATTTTCATCATGCTGAAAATCTGTCAACTTGAGATATGGTGGTTTGGGGTACGGAAGATACAGACAAGGCACAGCGCTGTGGGCACTCATAGAATCTATTTAACACATACTTATTTTAACAGATGGTCCAAGTGGGTTTATACATATATATAGGAGTTCTTCTGAGGATAACCTATAAAATTCAGCAATAACAAAATGCAGGAAGAGAATTGAAGGCTGACAACCTGTAGAAGTAACCATCCTGGCACAAGCCGAGACTTGTTTGTGCGCAAGTGTTAGCTCTTCTTCCACATTCTTATTACCAACCTCCGCGTGACAATCAAGATGATTTACTTTATCTAGCCATATTATTCTTTGTCGGGACTAAGAAAGGCTCGTAAACTCATCGCTATTATTAATGTAAAGTTTCACTTCCACAAAGCACTAAACTTTAACAAATTAAAACATAGTCTCGCTGGCGGCATGGCGGCACCTCTATGCTTCCTAAGTCTTCACAACTTCCCCTCAAGAAGGCGCTTGCGAAAATATGAATATTATTCAAAGTGATTTGTCATAAATTGAACAGCGGCACTTTAGCACCGACGACACTGCCTACACCCGGGCGCGAGAGTCATCGTTATGTTTTGACAAACAGCTTGACACTTGATAACACTTGGGATATAAATTCCTTGAAAAAAAAGTTAATTGAAACTCGCAGATAATTTCTTTTCAGTTATTTTGAGAGGATGTTTCGCGATTTTCTGAGGTTTTTTTAGAATAACGCAACCGCGGTAACTATTGAGACTTTCAGGCAGCTGTTATTGAGTTCTTCTGTTATTATTGAAAAACTTCTACAAGTAATTAAGAATCTAAAATCTCTGAAAAGTAGGCATGACAGACATTCTCGCTTAATCACACGGACACGGTTGCACAGCTGCCAAACATGCAAGATGCACATTATTTTATTGAAAGTACCATCCTACGAAGGTCTAAAAAGTATGCACTTTTCGCATTCATCGATTTATTATAGTTCCGTTACTATCACCCAATTAATATCGCTCGCCTGCCGACACTGAATCACGCCGCACCTATTAAACCCAGCTGCACTGCATCGCGTCCCGACCGCTCACCGCTCGGCCACGAGCTGCTCGACCAACACGCGTGTTGCAGGAGCGACTGCAGACAGAATAAATGAAAGAAATTGCTCAGAGCAATCTACGAGACACCGCGACGCGACATGCGACGCGTCATTATAGTACAGCGTGGTTCTTCCTTGAATGGCATTGTCAGGAGGGCGCTGTTGGAATTGTCACTGTGAATTGTGTGTAGAAATTGTATTGTTTTACAAACATGGTGTCCGATGTTAATTCCGACAGTGGCCACGCATCTAAAGATGCAGTACTACACTCACGTGAAAGAATGTCGTTACACACGCGCGAGTCGCTTGATGCAAGCCGCACCGCGCGTGGTTGTGGTCGAGGCGTTAACCAGCAAGTCGGCTCACTCGCCGGTCGGTTATACCGCGGAATCCTTAATCACCGCTCGCTAATATTTGCGCTCGGCCGATGCGCTCAGACGTAAGCTCTCGTTTACTTAATACCGCAGCCGGTAAGTGCATTAAGTGGTGCTATCAATTCTCAGATTCCGTAGTAAATCGGAATTGAAGAGTTAGGTTTGGATTACTGATTCCATGTAATTAGTGCCTGATTCCACTTGACTTCAACAACGAAGAACGAAAGAATAGTATTTCTGCTCTAGTGCGACCCACCTACAAGGTGGGTCGCACTTATGTATTCCGCGTTGATTTTTATATCACGCCTAATAAATATGCAGGGAACACTTTGCATATTCTCATAAAATACCTTATTAAACATGTAAAAATATTCTCAAAAGACAAACTAATTCTGAGCCAAAACGCGCCGAAAATTTAAACTGTTTTAATAAATAAATTCAATTAATATTTTTCTTGTTTCAGGTAAGGAAATACCTAATTAATTCCGGGAGTCAACCCTGCTGTGTGCGTAATTTATGCGCGGACATGTGTCGTCCCGGCTGGCCCGGGACCCGGACTGCGGGACACGCGACGCGGGATTGTGTGGAGGGTTAACAACGGTGTTTCCGATAGATTCGTAAGTTTTTATTTTGCAGTTTTTGCAAACTTTAGTGCGTTGAAAATATTATGTTATTTTCATTGTGTTCCGTGTTTTCTTTGGATGTATACAATATTTTGCAAGACTACTTTTCTGGCATTTACCTATTTTATTAATTTAAGTGAAATGTTGCAGTGCAATATCACTTCAGCGGAAACAATTACAATTTTAAACGAAGAAGATATTAAACAAAATAACTAAAACATCCATGTTTTACACGGTTCCACAGAAAAAGCAATTGAGAGTGGTCGTGAGTAGATTTAGATAAGTAGTAAACGCTACCCGCGCCTTTAATACGCGGTCGTGCTCACGAGCAGTTATGTAAAATTAAACCTAAACCAGAAATAAGGAATAATCCAGAACTCTACGGTTTCAACGAGGAACGGTTGCACGCGCGTATCAGGAAAGGCAATAGTCTAATGACTGCACGGCATACAGCAAGTTGTAAGACTAGATACCAAAGCTATAGTAAAACTTACAAACTTGAAATGTATTTCAACAGTAGGCAATGGCAACTTCGAAATACCCCCAAGGGCTAGACGGCGGGTAAGAGTTTGATAAGTACGGGGTCCCGGGACATCGCTAGTACTTATCACAAACTAAATAGGCCTCTGCAGATATAGGGTTAAACAAAATCAGTTTGTTTTTCTTTAACCAGAGGTGCAGAGTTACTAATGTTTCTGTTTGTCTCTCCTCAAAACGGACACTGAAAACGGGTTATTTTTATTATATAATGTTTATGCCCTCTGAGCTTCACTGCTAATTCCTTTGAGGATAACAGGCACTATTATGTTTAATAAACACAAGTTACGAGCCTAAACAAAATTACACCACACAGTCAAAAGCCAATCAAAATCCAATTTGGAAAAAACTTTTTGCAAAATATTTATGTTCTTTAACTAGCTTTTGCCCGCGACTTCGCTCGCGTCAATTTAGAATTTGACAATCAATTCGGGTTGTACTCTGCTAGTAATAATATAATTCAATCATGATTCGAAAAACACGTGGCGCCATCTATAATCATGAGAACCTTATTGTAGTTTTCCTCGGGAACAGTAATTTTTTGGGATGAAAGGTACTCTATGTCCGTTTCTGTACACCTGACAACGTACATATATGCAAAATTTCAGGATGATCGGTCGATGGTAAGAAACAAACAGAGTTACTTTCGGTTTTATAATATTAGTAAGGATTAAATCAATTATTTGAGTATGCACACTAAAATACAAAAACGATGGCACAGGGAACATGTTTTTTGTAAAATAAATAAAATAATAATTGCAAATAAAAAAGTGAAAAAGATCGGATGTCGTAAAAATGTTGTGTCAGTTTATTTGATTTTATATTGGATCAGTGCACGTTAGTGAATGTTAATGTATGTTTGAGAGTTAAAAAAAAAAAACACTTTATTGAGAGTCCTCCTTCACTTAAACAGACCACCTACGGAAGGTATTTTAATATCCAGAGAAATCGAATTTGTGGCCGAAACTTTAGGACTGCAGTAGGTTGTATGTATGGCCAGAATTAAACTTAGGCTAATACGCACGCAAATAATTCTATTTGGACCTACCTTGGTAAATGCCACTGCACTACACCTTGCAGGTTATGGCCGACATGTAAGCAACACCGTACGTAACTAAGACTTACAAGTACTTACAACTTTAACTTAGTCTAAGTTAAAGTTCTACAAACAGCGTAGAACTGGGTACTAGTCTGTACTAGGACGCAACACAACAGTACTGTGACAATAAGACGACAGTATAAAACGTTGTTGTCCCAAAATGTTGGTCAAACAGTCCCACAGAGGTATTAAGTATAAAGTGGAAGTTGTTTGCAGTGGAGGGTTGAGAATGTTGAGATACAAGATTGGTCACGCGACGGTACGGCCGCGGCGATAGGGTTAATTAACTTTCGGGAAAGGTGTTTTCTTTGCTCGCAATACTGGATATTTTGGTGATTGGGAGAATCACAATGATTATTTACAAATCGTAATCTATTCCGCAATGCAGATATCTCGTTTTGGGCCCCAAAATAATTAGTTTTTATCTTTTCCCATGAGTTCTAGAAACGAGGGCTGCGGAATAATCTTGGTGGGCTGCATTTACTGTAAGCGTGAATAGATCATTTTGCGGCTCACGGTTTCCGAAGAGGTTAAGAGTTGTACAGTTTCTCGGTAAGGAACAGAACGCTACAGAACACACACAACAACAATAAAATTCTGTGTAATCTTCTGTTCAACAGTGAAATGAAAAACGTTGAAACTGCTTCTGTAAAGATGCTAACAAACAGTCAAGAAAAAAATGACAATTAAAATTTGTTACATAGGGCGTTATTATCATCTAAGTAAGAGTCGCAATAAAAACTATCGAATTTCATTAATTCAGAGCGTGACGCGTGCCGATGAGGGTGCGCGCACACTGCATCCATACCACGGAAATATAATATTACGCTGAAAATTCATCGGTATTTCCAATTCCATTGCACATTCCGTTGCATTTCTATCTTCAATTACAATAGTAATAGCACAATGGATTCCGAATGAGGGAAAACGTGTGTGTAATAGATTTTGGGTGACGGGTTGCGAAGGGAAGGGGGACACGAGACACCGATGTTTAATGTTTATACGTTTTGTCGCCGCGAGGGGGCGCCTCGAGAAAAGTGTGTGAACGAAAAACACAGAGAATAATTTAAAATATCGTGATAATCAACAAATTGTATGGGACTCAATTTAAATGATGTTTATTTGATTTGACCAGTCGTAGTTGTTTTAACTGTTTGATTACTTGGTTATATTATTGTAACACACACACACTTATTCCTACATGATGCAATACATTGAAATTCTTAGGTACGGATGCTGGGTAATTCATTACGCTGAAAAATAACGCTACCAGGAGGGAAGTGTTATTTTTAATTAAAACGATTGTTTACAAACATGCACTGTCGAGGAAGACTGCCAATCCATGTAAACCACAAACATTACTGCATACATAGCTACAAGGTCACCGCCCGCCCCGCCCCTCTGCTTCACTCCTACACCTCCCCCCCCCCACTACTACGACAAATGAATGAACGAGGGGTGCGCCGGACACACGGGGTTGATTCTAACAACCTCGACCCAGTAGTGTTGATACTTTAGCAGACAACCGGGTATTTGAGTAACTAAAGAAGTATTTATTTTAGATAAAGTGAATTATATTACATACGAGTACGAGCAAAAAACTGTATGAATATTTTTCTAATTGCTCAAATAAATAAATTGGTATATTGTAGGATTCAGTAACTTGTAATTGTAAGTATTAATTCTTGTCTATGATTATTATTAAAGATAATTATTTTAAATAAGTTAATAATTTCTTGTAGTTTATACGAATTTATTTTACCTCTCTCTGATGCAGTTGTAGACATAACAACAATTATTTAGTAATTGTTGCTGTGATTAAATTAACAATACATTTAATATTTATAACCATCATAAATTAGATTGTAATGGACTGCGGCTACCGGTTAACAGCTCATAACAAATTCAATATTTACGACTGTCTGCATACCTACTCTTATCTCAGTTTCAAAGCCCGCGACATTTAATGTTAAATAAAGAAACTAGTTTGTATGTTCTAGCAAGGATCAAGTGTGTCGTCGCGATAGATATTTTACGATCGCGCCCCGAGTGCACGCAGCAAGGTTAGCTTAGTTCACAACGTGGCCGCACCGTCGCGCCACCTCCCGCCGTTCCAAATTCAAAAATACAGACGTTCTCATTCAGTTCATTTTTGAACATTTAAAATAAAATAAAAATACTCGAATAAAGTAAACTACCACCAGTGACCAGTACAGTGTGTGTGTGTCTTTAAAAGTGGAAGTCTAGTTGTGTGATAAGTTTCGTCCACATTTTGGTTGTGTTTGTTGTTAGTGAAGTATTTTTCTTATTAGAAATGTGCTAGTATGATATAGTTAGGACTTACATAAACAAAATTATAAGAACTTAAAAAAGTCAGCGGTAAAACACGAAATGCAACTTGTTGATTGTCAAAATTTTCTTTAAATTTTCTTACTTTTATCTCATTATTTGCGTCCAATCTATTCATAAATAATATTTGCTAAGTTTCATACATGTTTCATACGTACAAAGTGCAAGTGTTTACAAACAGCGGTGCATCGATTTCACATAAAGTGGCACCCGACATAAGGCGGGCGCCAGAGGGGAGCGGGCGCGGGCGCAGGGCGGACGCAACTGTCAAAATGCACGCGTTCCCCCTTGTGGAAATGCACCATGAAAAGTTTATTGACTTCAACGCTAAACCGCATTGTAGCCTGAGAACAGTTTTGCAGTTGTTATTAATTTTCATTTTACAACCGAAGATTGTTGGCAAAGTTAGCACCTCGGTGGTTTAGAATCAATTTCTTACAGCACTTGTACAAAAGTTCTCATGGTTTTATGACTAAATTTTAAAGCCTGCTACTTCCAATTAGAATCTTTCATGATAAAACATTTTCATTCTCCAATGAAACTACACATTTGTCCTATGTTTTGTGAAAATATTGATAGTGATGAAAGCTGGTGTGCTTCAGCCCGTGGCTTCCTAAGACTATTTGCTAACCCAGATAATAATATGTTTAGTCAACCGGTGTGTCAAAGTTTATCGAAATCCGTTCCGTCGTTAAGGTATGAATTGGACACACAGGCGTTACTTTCGCATAATATATAGTATCAGTATCAGAATGAATGTCTCCTAATTAGACGTCCCGCGTGCACGCTTACCCCAGCCTTACGTCCACACAGGGGCACGCAGCAGCCGCTCGCAGCGTGACGCGAACCCGCGCGCCTGTGTGAGTTAGGACTTTACTATGAGTCACGCTGCGACTCGCTGCTACCATGCAAACGGCAGGCGCCGGGATTTCTCGACGGACTATAATGTACTACTTACTATGTCTTACTACGGATATTTTTGGCTGTAGTTCAAATGCGTAAATCCATTATTTCTTTAATTTTTTTTTTATGAAATTAATTTTCGTCTGTAGATTTGCATACTTAGATAAAATAAAATAAAACCTGAAGCAGGTCAGCTTTAAAACATTGCAATTTCATTCAATAATGATGTACATAAGTAATCAATAATATTTTAACTTTAGAGTACATCACAAAAACAATTAGTTTTTTTTTTTCATCCTGAGCTAACAAGCGTTTATTGCATTACACATTAAAATAGCAACAGCCGTAACATTTATGCGAATGTGTTTATTTTAATTTCGTCTACGTATACCAAACAGCAAACTTGTCTAAATGGGAAATCATCCCCTTCGTGAAGCGTGCAAATTAATTTCCACCTTGGTTCCATTGAAATAAGGTTGGAACTCGATTGGTAAACCGTTTTGTTTTGATTCGGTTCGCGATAATGAAGCGAAATGTGGAAAAGTGCAGCTAAACACTGGAGATATACTATGTATGTGAGTTTGTATGCATGTATGTGTATCATTCGAGAGGGGCTAATGGAAGAGTTTAGTTCGAGAGGCTCGGGGTTCCGGGGCCAGGTTGTAATTTTTTTGTGTAGTTAGTAATATACTTACGTGTGTTTGCGTTGTGCTCGTTAGATTATATCTGTTGATATTAGTAGAAATTCAAAAGAAATATTAGAACAGTTAAATATGGCATACCTAACCTACTTACAGTCGTTATGTATAATTTTCAGAAACATTGCATTATTTTTTATTAACTGCTCCCTAGCTCTAGACTATAATGTTATATTGCATAGTACACAAACACTGTAATTATAGTCTACACACACCCGAAGCAACGATAATTTATGTCATCAATAATGTACCTACTCACAAGTACATTGAAGCGCACCTCATACGCACCCCACAAGTTCAGCGGTGCATCCCTTTGCATTAGAATAGTTTAGTGCGCTATACAGACGGGGCTGGAGCGGATCTACAATAGCTGATTACAATTAATCTCGACGCCGCCGCCGCCGCCGTGTAAAAAACAACAAAAGAAAATAATTTCCTATAACTTTGTTGCGCCTTGTGTAATGTCGTAGCTCGTAGCGCTACGCCGCCGTAGCATATCACGCATACGAACGCTACGAACTACATTATTTTCGGGACTTTTTCAATTGGTTTTTTGAGTGGTGAATCGAGAAAGTTACGATACGACATTGCCTTGTTGGTCTAGCGCTCTCAAGCACTAGTTTTGAGCAAAAGTTCCTGGGTTTGATTCCCGGGTAGACAAAATGTTTTACCATAAGAATTTTCTCAGTAGCAGCCACGGACTCTGGATTTAGGTCCGGTTGATGCCAATAGGCTTGCCCTCTGTTGCCTTTCTTTTGTTTATTATTTTGTCATTTTGTATGCACGTCCCTGCGACAAATAAATATTTTATCTTTCTTTCTATAACATGGAACTTGTAACATATCTCGACAACGTGGGCGTACTACGACCTCTTGCTAAGCCTTTGCCCTTCGGGGACTGCAGGCGTGATGTTATATGTTTTGATATTTTTAAGATAACTTCTACAGTTTTACTTTAAATAATAAACTTTCAGATTCTAAATTTACTGAAACGCGTTCATTTTCCAGCGAGTTCATAGAAACATAATGAGGGAGTCATTATGAGATGTAGAACTGTTTCTATGAACTCGCTGGAACTGCCGGTTAATTCCTCCCTCTGAGTGAGAGGGAATGCTCCCTTTATTGTGCATGGTGATTTATAACTGCAGAGTCCAGGGTCTACTGTTAGCAACGAGTGATGGAATGAACGTGAGATGAACAGCGTATTGTGTTAGGGTTTTGTCAGTAATTAGTTATTTACTTTTGTCGGTGGAATGGGTATTATGTATTGGTGATAAAATGTCGTTAACTGGGGCAAAACGGATATTGTATTAGTCTTTCCTTCTTATCTTGTTTTGTTGTAGTAACGGTGCGTCAAGATGCGTAGGTTCATATTACATATTAATGGTTTTTCAACTTAATCGCTAAAGCATTAGGTTAAGGTTGATTGGGACAATTTGACAGTTTCGGGTAGCTTGATGTGCGGCGTCTGTACTACGGCAATAACCAGGCTTCAATAGGAGGGTTTTTACAGCGTGACCTTTTATTGATAAAGAGATAGGACTTTTAAAGGCGTTGCATACCTACCGCGTTATATTTTTGATTCGACGTTGGACTTTTCTTAGAAAAATACCAACACTGAGGTCACACAGTCTCTTTTAAAACCTAGACATTATCTTGCTCAAGTCATGTGATATTTGTGATAACATGCAGATTGCCTGAGTTGGTCTAATAACATAAAGTTTTAACTGATTTCCTAATTGCCTAATGTCAACACCCAATCACAGCGCAGTGCAGCGAATGCCTGCATTACATGTATCTAATCGGCTGAAGCACCCACAAATCAATTGATGTGGGCCTCCGTAATCACTCTAATCTTAATATGTACTGTTTGTACCCCCACCGCCCCTGCACCCCCCAGCCACTGCAGTGTATGGGGGTAGGGGAGATGCATTGTGATAACTTTAATCAGAGCAAATGTATTGAAAGATTACCACTGCGTGCAGGGGCGTGCAGGGGCGGGTGATTGAAATAGTTTGGCTGTCGATTGTATTGGTGGTGGCCGGTGGATGGTCGCAGTTGATGATTGGTGATGCATGGCCCTGGTTTTGCCTCTTTGATGTCAGTTTAATTTTGTTTTATGTAGTGTGTTTGCTGTCCAATTCTATTTGTGCATCTGCACACTACTATTATTATGCAGTCCTTTTAAAATTTAGCTTTAATTTTGCACCAGAATCAAAATCACTGGGATCTTTTTTCTAGTTTCTATAAGATTGTTTTTATGTTTAAAATTTTTGCTATTATCTTTAAACACACACGGGCACGCACTCACAGCGCACTCTGTATTACCTTGATATACCATTATTATTGTACCTATGTTAAACAAATGAATAAATGACTAATGACTATAATCTCGGTAATTATGTTATACTAAACTAACTGAAACAATGTGTCATAAACAGCTTTACATTTAATTCTTAATCTGCATAATCAGCTAATTCCGCCCCTCTGTACAAGATTATAAATTGCTTTAAATCCCGTTTAGACGCATACAGTGCGTATTGTTGCTAAATACTACGGAGACGTTACGTATCGTCTGCACTCGACAGACAGTGGTACTCGCTCGCAGTAATGCAGGCCTACTTAAGTCAATATGGTAACATTATTATGCGATTTTGGGGATTTTTCATTGTATGGCTACGTTGAGCGTTTGCTTTTGTTAATCTATCGAGGATCGAGCTTATCATTATTTCAGCCGAAATACGTCAATTGCTAGACATATGTCTATTCTAAAAATTATCAAGTTTACCCAAGATATGGCAAGCAAGGAGGTGTCTGATGAGATGACGAGTAATAGAGAAGTATGAACGAAGAACACATGCTGCGCCGGCCGCAGTGCCGGTTTCCTCCCGATTCCTGTACCGTTCGGGAAGGATGTCCGGATACCCATTGGACCATGATACTGAACCACTGAAGTTGTTCAGGGGCATGCTCTGAGACGCCACACGAGAGAACTTGCGTTTATTATGTTACAGCCTGTATTAACAATTGGATGATTTAGATTGTTATGTCCAATAGGTCCTGCAGGCAACAAATGACGGCTGACTTTATAATTCAGCACTATGTATCTACCTAAATTTAATCTAGTCTACGTAATGACTGGCCCAGTATGCGACCACACGTCTGTACGGGCCGGTCTGTCACCGGCGCGCGGCGTACGGTGGGCCCTGTGGCTCACGGCGCGGTGCTTGCAAACTCATCAGTTATAAATGTTCACGCCCGCGGCGCTGAGGGTCGGCAGCGGCGGTACTGACACACGTAAACTGGTATGAGTATTGTTATGTGATGGAAGCGATTGCGCTTTTCAGTTTCAGGGGTGTGCGTAGTGTTCAGGTTTAAAGTAGACAAATTTTTCTATAATAAGTACCGGAAATTATATTGGTTTATTCACTATCATTTTCAGAACCTTATTTAAAAGGCTTCATTACACGAATAGATAGTTTAATTTAGTTTTTGTAATCATTTTCCAAGTCAGGAATAACATTTGTCTCAATGTTCATCATTACCAGACAGAGTAACAAGAATTTGTTTGGTAAATAAACTACAACTAAAACACCCGTCTACCGAAAAATCACGCTCTAATTGAATTCAGGGTTTACAAGATAAAATCGGCTCCTCCTATTATTGAAGTCGGTTAAATTCTAGCCTATCTTACTTGGGCCATAATAACGAATCGATTGACACCATATTCATCAAAATAGGATGAATAGTTTAGACGCCACGGAGGAACGTACGTAAATACAAGCACATGCATAGACTGCTAAAATCATAACCCTTCCTTTGGCTTCGCCGTAGTCGGGTAAAAAGAGCTCAGAGAGTTGGTGAAAACGAACTGAATATTTGTGTGTAAACCTACGTAGCCTGTGCTTCATATCGTTTGGTTCTATTCGTCACTTCTCATTCCCATAACAGAAAAATAATATGACAATCCGCGGAGATCATTCCTTGCGATGGAACCGTCCCCACAGATCATACCCTTGTTACGAACATTGTAAATCTCAGCGAAGCGCGACGGAGCAATAACAATAATTCCACCGGAAATAGTTTCCTTCTCCCCACCTTCATGAACACCCAGCCAAGAATCTCATTCCCTGCACAGTATGACGTCACAGGCATAAGTGTCGCTATGAATTTTCTATACACCCTGCTCCGATCCCTACCGTAAGAGCTTGAAGATTTATTACCTTACTTACGCTAGTGCTCCTTATTAAACGCTTACTCCACGCTTCAGATGCACGCATGCTATCCCTTCCTAATCGCATAGCGTGTGAGAGGGATGGAATCCGATTCGAATTTTCTAAGTTTTGAAAAGGGATGTTTAATAACAGTGTTTTGAAGGGCGATCGTGATTTTGATTCGTGGAACCCATTTTGAATCTAACTCATGGTGACTTTTGCATGAAAAGCGATCAGGTTCTATGTATTGTTCAGTTCGTAAAACCTCTTTTACATGTATGATAAACTTTATGGTTTTGAATTCAAGGTCGGTTTTCCGATATCTAAAACCATGCTTAGATTGCTTGCAAGGTGCTACTGCAGTCGTAATATTCCTTACCTGTATTGCCATAAGGTTTATTTTGCCAGATCAAAGTAGTCATTTGCAGGGCTGTAAACTACATACTTGGCGCTATTATCAATCATTGTTTGTGAATCTAATAAGACTCGAGGATTTGAAGGATGAATGTTTAAAGTGGTTGCGAAACTTTGGGAATTTCGTAATATTACATAGAGAAGAGGAGTTATTTGAGTTTATCCTAATTAATTTTTGTGTACAGAAATAAATAACACTAAGGAGTTTGATTTTAATACCTAACATTTTAATGTTTTTGTGATAAGTTGAAAACTGTTTCTAAAGATCTCAAGTTGCATTTCGGAAAACAATAACCAAAGATCAGAAAATCAAAACCAAAATGACAGTTCCTTAGAACTTTAGACAGCAAACCGTATCTTGTAGTACTAGTGCAGTGTTTAAAGTGTGAGTGGGAGACAGTGAGACCCTGCAACGATGACGGAGCACTGGTCGTGGCTGACAGGCTCGCCGGCGGCGGAGTACACCTACAGCCCGCCGACGCGGCCCAGCCGGCCCCCGCAGCGGCCGCTGGTCAAGCTCGCCACTAGTGCGCATCTGCACACCATAGCCAGGTGAGCGACGATGTCACACAGCTTGTTGACGGGCTCGGTCGTCACCGAGCCCCATAATGGATGTATTCACTCTCATTCTGTTAGGTATTAAGGGAAATTTGCAAATTATATTGTGCCAAAAATAAGCCTATTAGACGGGGTGGAAGGGACGCTGACGGGAAAACGGTTACTAACAACCGTAGAATGATGTACTGAACACGTGGTAACCGTTTTCACGTCGGTGTCCCTTCCACGCGTATACCTTTGGCCCAGAAACAAGCTCAGGACGCAGTATCTACGTCCAATCAAACAGCATTTAGCATTTGTAAGTAATTTAGAGAATCGTGCATGAATGAAAATATCTATGTCTTAAATCAAGTAACTAAGTCAGACGGCGATTTGATTTATTTGATGTGTGTCCTCATCAAATAAATCAAATCGCCAATATTACTTACCTAATTGGAAAACGGTCTGAGCATGATGAGGTTCTGAGCTCCATGCCCAGGTCGGGCAAAGTTATAATAAGTTTATCCATCAGTCTGAATTTGTCACTCAAGAACATAACTGATGAAATGTGGGGGTACTGTTAGGTACACCTCTGCCTAACCCTTCGGGGATTACAGGCGTGATTCTATGTTCGAAAAAAAATCCAGGAGAAATTCAACACACAAAATAATGAAGTCGGTAATATTCATTTGGAGATAACAGTTCTTAATGTACTGTCTGAACGTACAAATGGCGTGTTACTCGTGAATGTCAAGTCAGCGTTATAAAGTCATTGTTTCCTCACATTTGGTATTCAACGCGCTGTTTTCTTGAAAAATAGCGAATTCCCCATGGAATCCATTCCTTCCAGGAACCAATTTATATTTGCCTCCATTGCAATATGATGCAAAGAAAAAGCAACCTTCTTCCCTTGGAAAGAGTCAAACATTGCTATACAAGTTTTTCAGGAGTGGAAAAGTCACTTTGTCAAAGTTGACTTCTGTTTTGACTTTTACAAAAACTGTTTTTACTTTCTTTTGCACATGTATTACGTTGGAAAAAGATTCAATTTTCCTTGTCACGCCTGCTAACGGAATTTTCTAATGGTGTTTTAAAACAAACTTTTCGTTGCACTTCGCTGGGGCACTTCGGCGAAGATTGAGTGTATTTAGAGGTGTAAAGATAAGTTGGTCGGAGTGCAGACGGTGTGGACAGCTTGATGGATTGTTGCAGTACCCACCCACCTCTGAGGATTTCATTAAACTTGATGTATGGACACACATTGTGTATGAAGCAAGAAATACTGGTAATATTTCAACGGTAATTCAGAGACAAATACTATACTTTGAAACTGTACAGTACTTAAGCATGCAGACAGACTTCGATAAACATTCAGTTTTCGCCAGCTGCTGCACCTAATTTACAGAAGTATTTTCAACTGTCGGGAAATACTACATGGTTACAATTTTAATGCAAAAATCCCCTACAAGAGAAAACCCTATGCAATATTTATACTTTAAGTTTACTTTTAAAACATACATACAATACACAATACATCAATTAATTAAAGCTTTAAGTTATGTACGAAAGAAAAAAACAATAGGACATGGTGCGAGCGAGTGAGGACGTTATATCTATATAAAGAGTTCTAGTTTCTAGTGTAGTGTACTTTATTTTAATTTCTTTCATTTTTATCGTACTAGTTAGATCCTAAAGCTGGGTCTATGCTAGGCGCCTGCCAGGGCTGCGGGACTGTTCAAAAGAGATACCGCGGCCCTGGAACATAAAGGGCCAATGAAGGAACATGGGTGGTTTTTAGTCAGTAAGAGTTTGACACTCCCTTCCGCTCCGCCCAGAGCGGGAGGAGTCATTTGATGATTTCCACCCCCCAAAAAAAAAAAAAAAAAAAAAGGGTCTATGATAGGCGAACCGAACACGAGCAGAGCACAAGCGGAGCACACATTCCCTTGGCGGGAGTGCTCGGTGGTAAACAAAAAAGTGCAAATATTTGTCAATTAGTGAACAGTTAACAACTTCAGCAATGAACATGAATTTAATGCAAGTGACAATTTGTAATAGTAATGAGTGCAGTGAAAACATACCTTGATAGTTGGCTTTGGAGTTAGGGCCGGTTTGGGCGATTTGTCTGTACCGCCAACATCAGGCGTCGAGAGTGGCGTGCTGACGGTGACAACAGGATACTCTGTGACGACGCATTCTGCCCGGCGAACGGTCTGCCTGCACTTGACAGTCCAGACGCCGCGTTCCTGACGATCTGTGGTTGGGAGGTCACCACAGTACTATGATTTGATGATGAAACACTGATGCTTTGGGTCTGAACGGTTTGTGGCTGCACCGGTTAGATCTTTGTGGAGGATGTCTAGTATATGGGTGGCCGTCTCCCAATCGAGACCTGAACTGATGTGGGTGCTACACTCGATACGGGCTTCTGGAATGAATGAATGGTGATGATATTTACAGGTGATGTGTGGTGGTGTGCAGCAACTGATTCAAGCTTTGGATAGAAACATAATAGTGGTTGATGAAAACACAAGGTGAGTAGGACACTTATAAGTCACTATTTATAAACATTATTAATTTATTTATTAATTGTCTACCAAATTAATTTATATGTAAATATATTACAAATTTCAACTGCCTTTGACAGTTGTATATGAAATGGTCATTATGTACAGCAAATTGTTTTCTTTAATTCATTTTCTTTAACGTGTACAACTAGCGCAGACGCAGCTTTGAGCAGCAACTTTCCTGTTTTAACTCGTGAGCACCTGTGTTACGTACACAATCGTTATCCATCTGTTTCAGCTTGGTTGGTTCTCCTTTTAATAAATATAAATAGACATATTATTTAAAATTCTAAATTTAGCGCACGTTCAAAAAGAAAATCTCTCTGGATTTTATTACCGAACCAATATTCCCTCTACAAATATTTTCCATTGTCGGTGGTACGAGGACACCAGCTGAGCCTTGTATTGTAAAATTATAAAACCACACACGGCACAACTTTATTTGATGGAAAAAACATAAAAATTTACATATAGAACAGGCCGCGGATTTTCGCGGGAAGTATTTATTTCTCCCCTGGCAACACTACGTGAGTCGAATGGGGAGAGATCGCTAGGCTGGCAACATCGACTATTACTCATTGTGGGCTCCCCCTTTAGTTTATAGGCTGTATACTGTGATTGTTTGTGTCTTTGTGGGTAAAGGAAACAAGATGCTTGTGTGTATATAATATTATGTTTTTCTTAACGGAATTGGTATTCTTCCGACTGGTTTTGAGATCTAGATGCAGCTTTAATCTTTAAACCCATAAATCATACTGAAAAGTAGCTTAACAAACTACCAGTTAAATATAAATATGAAGGCAAAGACGCCTTCAGGTTTGGTTATCATAAATCTACCAAACAATAATGTTACTAGACCACAGAAACAAATAAATTCCATGCTCTGATTGACCGTGTGATTAGCTAATGATGTACAATTACTTTTCCATGCGTCAAAACTTACTACAACAACCATATCTTTACCAAGTTACCGTAAAATCAATCACAGATATGAAAAATCGTATTTCTCCCCAATTCTACCATCATTAGTAGAAAAACACGAACGTATGGCATCAGAACGGTGAAAACTTTCCATTTTTCTTGTTTCCCTTCAAAAAACCTGTCAAAGTATTCTCATTACCGCTGACAGATCACTGTTCCCTGCTTACCCTGTCTCGTATGATGGATGGGGAAACTTCACTGCGAATAGTTCCGCCTTCAGGGAAATTAGTGGTTCCAATGATACTCAGTTGAGTAATGACATAGTTTAGCAGTAATAGTGAATACCTCGCTGTGATATATAGATGTTTGTAATTTTAGGATATTTTTAGACTTGTTCCTACATCTACCGTCTTAGTGCTGGTGATATTTTGAGACCCAATTGTCTATCTAATTCAAGCCAATAAATCGATGTACCGCCAATTGATGCGTCATTACAAGAAAGCATTTGAAGTCACAACCTTCATTATATGCACCATAGTTATTCTTGAATTTGAAATGGTTTATAAGCCTAATCAGCCTATGATAACGTACCCACGCTGCCTTATGTGTGAGGAGAGTTAACGGTTTAATTGGATGGTTTAAATACATCTTCATTTCATCCATAAAATCTATCATTACTACCCCAGCCCCAATTTTACCATAAACCCCCTTCCTATGCTTACGGCGTCCAGAAAAATCAATCTTCTTGTTCTAAATCAAAATTTCTTGTATATTGCCCAGGTCACCGGCCCGTCTGGCCGGAGTAAAACATGTCTTGAACAAACGTGAACAAACTTTGTTTTCCTTCCTTATTTGCTTAATTGTTTACGAACCGAAGTCCGGTGCAACCATAATGTGGATGATTTACAGCATATATTGTAAACATTTTACAGGTTAATATTGTATGAAAGTGATGATTCTGACGAGAAAATATAAGCTCTCTAAGAAAAGTTCACATTCTTCTAAAATGCAACGGCAGCGCGGCGAAACGAGCATATTGCAACTCAAACGTACCCAGGTACTTGACACACCATGCTGATAGATACTGCTTTTGACAAAACACGAGCAGATCATACATACGTATTTGTTTGGATTATACACCAAACCGCAATCTAATGCTGCTATTTCATTTACAATAGGTACACCCGAATTTATGTATTTCTTGATTCACTATCCTACATTATTATGACACTCACCGATTGCATGCGACTACATTTTTTTGTGACGGTACCCAATGCCTAACCCGTTTTAAGCCTAAAAAATAAATTGTATAAGTGGTTGCAACCATAGAGTAGGTCGTCCCGATATGATTGTTGTATTTATTAACCTCCAACCTTTTTGGAATCCGCAAGAAAAATATTCCAGCAGCATTCATAAAATCGATTTAAAACATTTTCAGCTCGTTTTCCCGTAAATCTTGGGGTCTTGTATCACGACACCTTGAATACGATGCATCACGCTTGTACGTGCGCGGGGCGAGCAGGGCTCTTGAGTGGCAGCCCGCGCCCCGCGACCAATGGTCCGTGCTATGGGATACGTGCCCTGAATTCTGAACTAATGGTGGAAACTAGCCAATTGTTGCAGAAATACGATTTGGCTAAGGTTAAAAGGTTTATGCAGTTTAATCAATGGTTCTGTAAGATGGGATATTGAGCTGCTGGTGTTTAAATTATAATAACTTTATTTATATATTTATTTAAACTTCATGTACAATAGTGGTAGATAGCGGGACTTAATGCCACAAGGCATTCTCTACCAGTCAACCTTTGGGTTAAATATGAAAACATTGTGATAGGGATAATAACTTTATTTAGTTTTATAGGCACTGTCGACTTAATACTTTTCGAAAATCATTGTGAACAGTGACTCCTAATAACGCTATTGACGGCTCATTTCAGGCAAACCAATAATTTGGTATAATTTATTTGCGTAATATTCCGAAATCGGCAAAGACAGGTATGACAACTTCAACCTAGGTGGTCTCACAACAGCTGAGCGTGAACACAATTTAACTTACGACGCTATTACTAATAGCCGATGACAACATAAACGTACATTTTATTAAACGCTTCTGCCTATACTTAATAACGATAAAGAAGGCAATAAGCGGCCTCCGGCGGCAGTCATTAGCCAAAACAGCACGTTGGATATGACTGGCAAGTCCTGGCAGCATGCCGTGGCACCACAATTACACACAACATGCGTATTACTTATGTCTTTGACCAAATCATCAGTTTGTGACGTGCAAAGATAAAACTACAGCTACACCAATAGAAACTAGACTTTATGACTATTAAAATAGAGGTTATTGTGACTGCATATCATGCTGGTTTCCTAATACCATATAATTGAATGAAGTAAAAAAGTTAAGCTAAGATATAAATGTGTGGCCCGGTGCTGGCGGGTCATTGTGGAAAAGATGACGTCGAAGTGTTGTTTGCTGCTGGTTGTCATGGCGACCGTCACCAGTTCGGTGATGGGGACTGCGGAGGTGATGAGCCACGTCACCGCACATTTTGGAAAGGCACTTGAAGAGTGCAGGGAAGAGGTAAGCAAGATTATTGTTTTATTGTAAACTTTGTCTAAATATGTACTCATTCTGTTCTGAATGCTATGTATCAAATTAGATTATTTAAATTGGAATTCGAGCCATACTTTTGGGCTAATTTCATCAATGAAAGTAAAGCGATCTTAAACCGCGTATACGAGCTGTTAGCGTCAAAGTTCCAGGAAGTAATGATGATACGAACAGCTTTTGAGCGCCGTTCAGATAAAGTGCTGACGCTTTCAGTTTCATAGGTGATGAAAATGGCCCTAAATACTTAAATTTGAGCTTTTATTACTCCTCATCTATCATTTCTATCCTCGAACCCGTAGCACTGGATCAGTAAAGTCTACAATAGAATCGTAACCATTCCTCAAACAATCTCAGACCACTTCTTATCCAAAACTTCTATCTATCTCCAGTCAGGGCTCTCAGCAGAGGTCCTGGAGGAGTTCCAGCACTTCTGGCGCGAGGACTTCGAGGTGGTGCACCGCGAGCTGGGCTGCGCCATCATCTGCATGTCCAACAAGTTCTCGCTGCTGCAGGACGACAGCCGCATGCACCACGTCAACATGCACGACTACGTTAAGGGCTTCCCTAATGGTGAGAGGGTATTTTCTTTATAAAAGTAGAAAACGAACGAACGTTTTTTTCCTTTTTTTTTAAATTGATTTTGATGATTTTTTTTAGGCAAATAATGTATAAAAATGCCTGATTTATCAGGCATTTTTATACATGAGTGACAACACTGACTGACTGACTGACTGACGGACTGTAATTAACAGTGTGTGATGCAATTGGAGTGCAGGTTTCGTGACGATATGGGATTTAAAAACGGCGAAAAAAGGAACTGTCTTACAAGAATGTGTGTTTGCAGACGGGGTGCAATATGTTTTTATTGCTTCATTTTTTTTATTACAATAGGAGACCTTTGCTTTGTTGCCAGTTTTAAATAGTAAAATCTAGAAAAGATTAGATAGTGAGCTCTTCATTTATAATTACAGTACTGAAGCAGAATAACTCCCAACGTGAAACATTCTTAACCTGCGTTTATAAAACTAAAAAGAAGTTACAGTTACAACTTCGTCTATTGCAATGCGATTTTGCAAATACTTCTTTCTAGTATCAAAAATACCATTTTCTTTCATGTTATTCCTCTTTATTTGTACTGCTGCTAGTGAATTATTGTGGTGGTAGACATTATTTACTGCCTTACTGCACATGCAACTGAAACAAAGGTCACGCGATCCAATCTGTCAGCCATATTGTTTTTTGCTGAATTTATCGCGAAACTAACTACAAAGTTATAAGCTCTAATGTTCCAGGTAAAGGGTTACAGGAATTGGACGAAACGGGTACAAAGCTAAGATTTACTGACTTTGTAATTAACAAAGGTTTAGTAAATGTACGTACAGTGTAGAAATCCAAATGTAAATCTGTTGCCGTACTTACTGCAGAAACAATTTAGCGAGACTGTTGAGTAACACTATCGCAACAAGTACGTAACCATGCACCACCTAGACATACAAACGAGTCATAATAAAATAGTGCCTCCATGTGTGACTAATAATTATGATAGAGACTATCCTTCGTGAAAGCATAATATGGCATTACCGATCTTGCCAAGTCATACTAATAGTGCATAAACCTCGCTAAAATTAACAATTATTAAGTATAATTTTCTTGTCACCGATGATTCTTACTTAGCTCGTTCGTCACAGGTGAAGTCCTCTCCCAAAAGCTAGTGGACCTGATCCACAACTGCGAGAAGAAATACGACAGTATGACAGACGACTGCGACCGCGTGGTCAAGGTGGCTGCTTGCTTCAAGGTGGACGCTAAGGGAGCCGGCATTGCTCCTGAAGTGGCCATGATCGAAGCCGTCATGGAGAAGTACTGATGCTGATGATGAACTGGCTGGATGTAGACTATGGACTGCTGTGCTTAAGTTAGTGTTAGTAATGCATGATCAAAAAATTATAAAAAAATAAAGAGTTGTTTTTTAGTTTATTATATTTTGTTTTGATATTTAATGTTCGTGTTTATGACTTAACCTGAACTTCCCTAATATTAGATTATTCGTACTAGTGAAATAAAAAGCTGCCTGAATAAAGTCGTAACAAAAAAGTGAAGCCGAATTAGGTTCTATCCCGATCCCGTAAAAAAATTACCTGCAGAATAATCTGAATAGGTACACTTTTTATAGTCTGATGTTATGCAACTGCAGCACTATGTTTTATATGGATGGGTTCTGACTTCATTAAATATTAACAATATTTGTAGTAGGGTAAGTATATTTCAAGAAAGTTGTTTATATCTAAGTACAGATATAATGATATCGTAAGCCAGAAATACTTCCATAGTATGATAGGCTACCAGTTTAAACGCCAGCTCGGGGTGCCGTTGCTTTCCATCGCGATCTATCGGTGTTACGACATGTCATGACATCAGGTATTTTGTGCTACCTGTTCTATGTTAAATGTTACTGTTACATACACACATATTTTTTCTGGATATGAAGGTCAAACTCACATCAAAATTGATTATGTGGATAAGACAAAGTAAACGGTCACAAAGAAGTACAAAAACCTTTGTTTTTATCCACCAGGCACGAGTCAAAGCTGGCCTAATACGCTACTAGCATAAGCATATTCAGCCTATAATGTTCCCACTGCTGGGACACTCGGCCTGCTCTCTATGAGAGGGAATGAGCTATAATCCACCACGCGGGCTCAGTGCGGGTTGGTAGATGTCACATGTCTTCGAACTTTTGGACACATATAAACTACACAAAGTAATGCGCCTGCCTGGGTTCGAACCCACGACTTACTTTTCGTATTTCGGGGCCGGCACCAATGGGCCACCACCGCTCTCCACCATACGCTACTAAGAAATCCCTAAGGTAAAATCCCAATAAAACTACTCGAACTGGGAGTCGAACCCAGGACCTCGTGCTTGGGCTGCGGGACTGTTCGAAAGAGATACCGCGGCCCTGGAACATAAAGGGCCGATGAAGGAACATGGGTGGTTTTTAGTCAGTAAGAGTCTGACACTCCCTTCCGCTCCGCCCAGGGCGGGGGGGGGGGTCATTTGATGATTTCCCACCCTCCAAAAAAAAAAAAAAAGGACCTCGTGCTTAGCAGTAGCGCTTGCGACTATTCATATTGTACATAGAGATTCTGAAAATGACTAATCTTGCCAAATCAAAATGGCTGTGTGAAGGCTAAAGACATATAAAAACGACTGATTAGTTTAAAGTAGGTACCAAAGTTGTTGTTTTGCGATGTGCATTTAGTTAAGCGTCGCCGCGTCCCGCGTCGTGGTCGTCGCGCGTCGGCCCGTCTACCGCCGACGGAACATTGATGACTGTACCATACTAAAAGTATTGTACTTGTTAATGTTTAAGTTATTGTTGGTCCTTGTTTCTTTACAAAATATTGCCGTATTGTCTTCACGAATTCAATGTTTTTCCAATACATTTCAACACGGATGTAAAGGAATTTCTGTAATGTCACATTGTGTGTACGGGAAGATGAAAATAAAGAAAATCATCGTCATAGTCTAGCTATCCTCCCAAACCACCAGCTCACGGAAATGGCAATGACATGAGTAGACCTGAATGCATAATGGCGTTAAGTAGAAATGGGCTTGAAAAATTAATGTTCTCTGTCAAAATTGGCAATGAACATCAAATGTAAACTCATCTTCTTTTCTGTGTGTAAATCTTGAGGTTGCGTAGTTAACCTCGCCACTTATACACAAGGTATAGTGGGCTCAAACTCAGACTAGTACCAATGGGAATTTTTATTTATTTTATTTTAATAACGCGGGCTGTACCTATCTCATGATTCGTAATAGGTAGACAGTTGAAAATTTTCACAGAATGTGTATTTCTGTTACCGCTATAATAACAACTAATATAATTAAATTAAAAATTAAAGGGGGCTCCCCTACTGTGATGGTACGGAACCCTTCATGCGCGAGTCCGACTTGCACTTGGCCGGTTTTTTAATTCGTATGTCGGTACTTTGTAAGTTCATCTCGGACTTCAATGAAACCGATGGGTCTGCAGCGAGGCAAGCTGCTATTATTAAGAAATTATGATTAAAGTTACAATAACAAAACGCGGTAGATTCGTGTCAACATAAAGCGCCACAAATGAACGGGTTGTCCCCACACTGACTATGGAGCAGGCACTGCACAGTGCAAGACAAGCATGAGCCTACAAAACTAATAATAGCCTGTTCAGCTCGTCATTTGGATTCCATGAATGAATCCGCTACACTAATTAAACCACGTGTAATCAAGCCGAGGGGCTCATTGCCGCGTGGCCGTAACTCCTAATTAGCGCGGTAATTAAACGCGGATATAAGCCTGCCCATCCGATGCTCTGCCTCAATGGCGCCCCGTACATCAGCCACCATGTCCGTCCACCTGGCGTTGGTGGTGATCGCCGGACTCTTCATCATGGCGGAGTGTTCGCAAGAAGTCATCAAGAATCTGTCCCTGCACTTCGCTAAGCCGTTGGAAGACTGTAAGAAGGAGGTAAGATACTCATTATTATGTGTTGATTTGATCTGACCAGGAGGAAACCCGTATATTCCAGATTTATAAGGATCTGTTTGCGTGACGAGCACAGCTATTTAAGCTTTTTCGTTTAAAACCTTGGACTAATTTGTTTAATAGATGGTTTTTTGGGTAAAACCTATGGCACACTCGACCACCTGAAATATCATCTCATTTATGCTATGCGATTTTGACCGTCATTTGCTTTTTATGGTGGTTCAGAACACTTAATAATTCACTATACCATCTGCTATTCCAATTGTTCAATAAACTTACATGCTTTGGTCCTCAACAATTCTAGATGGACCTCCCTGAGTCAGTGACGACAGATTTCTACAACTTCTGGAAGGAGGGCTACGAGTTCACGAACAGACAGACTGGCTGCGCCATCCTTTGCCTCTCATCCAAGCTGGAACTGCTAGACCAGGAGCTGAAGCTGCACCATGGCAAGGCGCAAGAGTTCGCGCAGAAACATGGCGCTGGTTAGAGATCTGTTCTTATTAATACCATTTTAAGCCGTTTTGGTTTAGATAATTTTGTGGTCTACCTACGTTGATTTTCTTGTGCACCTCATAAATTAATACGTGAGTAATCGTAGTAGTTCTATGTCCAAATGTTTAGCCCACCAGCCCTATCAGTAGATAAATATAAAGCTACCTCGATGTAACTAGATATAGTGCGATAAGGGCTAGGGAGTGCTTCACAAAATTAAAATGTGAGTCAGCGAGATTTCCGAACGGTTGAAGCGGAAAATTGTAAAGAAAGTGTAATGTCACGCAGTTTCTATTGGGAAATAACTCGATATAATGGCGTTACAGATTGAGACTCATAAACTATAGTTTCCATACTGCTGCATCTGTGAATTATTTTACGGTATAATTATGCGATAATCTGACATCTACATTCTTCTCAGTGTCTGCATCCCGTAAACTTGGGTCCCTCCTTTTTTTCGTGTCAATGACTTTAATTCTTTCCGACCAGTAATAAGCAACCTGGACAGTACTGGCATTTCCTGCAATTACGAAAACTGGAGGACTATTAGATCCCCATAATTTACCATACCATATTACCATCTTTCACTTTTTTTACCAATTTAATCGCCACCAGACGAGGCGATGGCGAAGCAGCTGGTGGCCCTGATCCACGGTTGCGCCGAGTCGACCCCTGACGCAGCCGAGGACCCCTGCATGAAGACCCTCAACGTGGCCAAGTGCTTCAAAGCCAAGATCCACGAGCTCAACTGGGCGCCGAGCATGGAGCTCATCATCGGAGAAGTCTTGGCTGAAGTGTAGAGGAATGATCGATTGAACCTGTATTTCTTACTTGCTTTTTGGAAAGAACAATATTGCAAGTATTAGTGACTCTTTTCTGTTGTTTTGATATTAGCTAGCGCAAAATAAATGTGTCTTTATCTTCTTGAATTGATTCAGCTATGCGTTTAAATTATTGCTCTTAGATTATAACTTAATAGTATTTATTGTTAAAATCAAATCTCTATCAGAATAAAGATTATAATTTAAACAGTTCTCCCAAAACATAAATCGAATGTTGAAATGTAGATATCCTAATCCGGACCAGGCATGTTAAATGGACTTGTGCGATAATTTAGTTGTTCGTGTGAAGAATCTCCTACCTCGCCAATTTGCTCGAAGGGGGTGGGTAGTTTTGTAAGCTGCAATTACTTGATGTAATATTATTAAATAAATATATACATCAATCAGTTTTGTTTTATTTCTACGTCTTTATTGAAATCGGTCTAAACCAACAGTTTATTGTTTACATGCATCGAAAACCTCTTTAGAAGCATCTACAGTTTTATGTCATGCAAGAATTAAGGTAAAAGTGAGGAAAGAGGTTCAGAGCCTCCTAGTTAAAACGCTCTCTGAGGTCTATTCATGAATAAACTCGATGAGTTTGCTGAAAATCTTATAACAAAGTCACGAGAAGTTACGGTAAATTTCACAAGATTTTGATTTTGTACATCTAAAACACAAATTCAATTAACAAAGTAATTAATCCAACACATTTCCCAATTGTTCCGATTTCTTCGCTGTTGACAACATTATACCTGCAACTATTATGAAGAGAAATATTGATGTTTTCAGAACAGTGGTCAAAAAAATGAGGATATTAATAGTATTCTGTTCGTTGATTTTGTGTAGTGTGGAAGAAAATGAGGTATACGTGATACAGACCATCAGCAACAATATCGGTGACATGGTGCTGGATTGTCAGATTGAGGTGGGTGTTTACAGTCAAATTATGTTTGTACGTTTACATAGAAAGAGAATTGTGAGCTCTACCAAGGGCCGGAGAGAATATAAATTCTAGTCAACAGTGATTTTGTTGTTCTTGATATGACAGTGGTTTTAGGTTGGCCTTATAATAGCCCATATTGTCCCACTGCTGGGCAAAGGCCTCCCTCCATTCCTCCAAGAGGTCACAATTGTGTGCTACTACTTTCCAATTCTCAAGGAAGACATCCAGTTCGTCCCGCATTGAAATACTAGTACAAAAATAAAAAGACAAAAATAATAGAAAACCGTAAATTTATATTTTAAGTCTATTGGAAGCATCAAGAATAGTAAAAAAAAACATGTAAAACTTATTTAATTTATCTAGCCTGTATTATCCCACTGCTGGGCAAAGAATGCCTCTGCCTTAGTTTCATATTTACACTCAACTTGTAATACCCAACAAGCACAAGTATACCCTGCACAAAACCTTTTTTTGGTATGGGAAATCATCAAATGACTCCTCCCACTCTGGGCGAAGCGGAAGGGAGTGTCAGACTTTTACTGACTAAAACCCATCCATGTTCCTTCTTTTGCCCTTTGTGTTCCAGGGCCGCGGTATCTCTTTCGAACAGTCCCGCAGCCCTGGCAGGCATCGGCCCTTGCGGGCCCCTCCTGTTTGCTGACATCTCTTTGAGGCGCGCGTGGAACACGAACGCGCCGCCGACACGGCCTGTCGTCATAAGTCCACAGGCCTACGGTGGCCGAGAGCCACGTGGCCCCCCCGGGGCGTCTCCCGCGGCGGCTGGGACGTGAGGTTCTCTTCCTCTCACGTTCCGCCACCTCCTTCGCTAGCATGACTGCTTCGTAGAAAGAGGTGACGGCTGGGTTTCCTCTCGCCCCGGACCATGGCTTGAACCAGGGCCGGACGCGAGAGGTTGCCGCCGCCAATCGCCGCTACGAGGACACGGCGGTGCTCCGCCCAAGCGGAGCAGACCTCCACGGTGTGCTCCACCGTGTTCTCCGGGCGATCCTCGCAATGATAGCACCCGGGCGTTTCCTCCCGAAACAACCCTACACAAACCCTAATAACTAAAAAACTAGAGTTGATCTGGTACACTAATGCGTTATTCTTAAGTTATGTGTAATAAACAAAAAGAACTATTTTTGTAAACCTGATCAATACAACGGTATATATATACAATAATGGGATCCTCACACGACACCGCACGCCCGCGCGTTCTGGCAGTGTACGTGTGTTAGGCGTCACTGGATTTCATGCAAACCAATGCGACGTGAGATCCGCTTCAACGCCCGACCGCGCGGACGAGCGGTGTCAGGTGAGAATCGCCTAACACAGGCTTCCGAGTCCACGGGCTTTTTCATTAGTAAATTTAATTATCTAAATAAAATAAATAGCTAAATAATAACATAGAATAGGCTATTTTAAATCTCCCAGTACATACATAATTTAAGTACTAACATAATATTTAATGTACGCTTTCGTTTTCCTATCCTTTTCTAACATCTGTCAGTTCCCGTCTACTGAAAGATATAAGCTAAACTATATCTAATGTCGGTCGCACCACACTTCATTCCGCCGTCTCCTGTAGAGCCAGACCAAAACTCAATATATGTATAAATTGTGAAGTTTTGGTGTACATCTTTATTTGAAGGTCCTCATTAACTAAGTAAATCTACATCATCAATATCCTCAGTTGGAGTTCACAAATGAAGTAATTCAAGATCTAAAGGACTTCTGGAATGAGAAAAACTACCTGAGAAGCCAGGACCTGGGCTGTGCCCTGGTCTGCGTGTTCGAGAAGAATGAGTTCTTGAATGAAGAGGGCAGCCAGGTGGCGACGGAGAATGTTGATGCGTTCCTCAAGGCTTGCGGCGCTGGTAATTTTCTCTTATGTTTACCTTAGTTCATTATCTCACTGTCGCATATTTGCAACCCGTATGAGTAGGTACATTCCAAGTGGATTGGTCTTATTGGCTGTACGCTTCGTAATCACTAGACAACCATGTACGAAAACGTTGATTATATTTTGATTTGGTCACAATAAGCTCGTTGTTGGTCAACTGTACATTTAGACGTCGCTATTAGCATCGTGTAATTCGTGAATTATGACTAGGTTCTAAGTATGGAATAGGTTTTCGATAGTCAACCGTACATTTGGGGTGGTTGGGATCTACCTCCAAGCGGTCCACCCCGGACAACGGCACCACGCGTCTTCACGGACTGTGGTGACGGCTGAAGATCCCTTACAGCGGTGGTAGGCTTCGGCCGCCTGGTTCGCGACCACCCTCCTGCCGGAATCCGGCGCCAAACAGCTTGTCTGTGTTCCGTCGGTGTGCGGGAGTACCAGTGCCATTGGGGGGATGGAAATGGTCAGTTGCGCGGCTTCGGACTAGTCTGGGTGTCTTAAGTGATTCTGTACCGGGTGACTCATACTGGAGGGTAGCGGGATCCGAGGCACGGTCTCTGCCGTTGGCCGACCGCAGTTAGTAGGGGGCCCAAGTACTGCGCCAGCCACGTGGGAAAGGCTGCCCCGCCAACTCGCGAAAAATCCCGAAATGCTCCACCGTGCCAGTTGGCGACTGGGCGGGAGGACCCGGTGGCCATTTCGGGGGGGCTCGGGCGTCCCCGCAGTCTCCAGATGAGTCTCCCACAGGTCCGATGAGCTGAAGAATCCCGTTGGGTAACCGAGCCGCGTCTCGACCATTCTTCTTTTCCACCACTAAAACACTCGCATCATGAAAAATTTTAAAAGGAAAACGGTTTTCAAGCGGCGGCACTTCCTCCCACTTAAAGTGCACCTCACCAACATCAGGGGTTTGCACTCAAATCTCGATCCGGTCCACCACCACCTCGAGACCGAAAAGCCGCACCTATTCTTTTTAACGGAGACGCAGATTGCAACTCCGTCAGACGTGGCGTACCTCAACTACCCAGGTTACTCGCTTGAACATAAGTTCCTAAAACGAGCTGGGGTCTGTGTGTACGTCCGTGATGACATATGCTTTCGGCGTCTCCGCTGCTTTGAGGATTCCGGGTTATCTACTATCTGGATACTGGTGGACACCGGGGTCGAGAAATCACTCTACGTCGGTGTCTACCGGTCGCACAGCGGTGACCAGGAGACGACCAGGCTCTTTGAGCACCTGTTGGAGAAGGCAGATTGTGCCCAGCAGCGATACCCATCCGCGGAGCTTCTTTTTCTGGGGGACTTTAATGCCCACCACGATGAATGGTTGTTCCCGTTCCAGAAAACTGACCATGCTGGGAGAGAGGCGCGCAGATTTGCATTATCGCTAGATCTCACCCAGCTGGTGAGCGAGGCTACGCGGGTGCCAGACGTTGACGGACATACACCCAACTGCTTGGACTTGCTGCTGACCACTGACCCAGACAGGCACTCAGTATCGGTATCAGCCCCACTGGGAACATCTGACCACTGTCTGGTAAAGTCCGTGTCTACCAGCTCTCCTCCAGATGATAGCCCTAGGGGCAAGAGGCGAGTTTGGCGATACGAGTCAGCAGACTGGGATGAGATGCGACACTTTTTTGCGTCCTTCCCTTGGCAGCCAGTGTGTTTTTCTTCGGGCGACCCCACTTGTTCGGCTGAAGCGGTTGCGGACGTGATACGGCAGGGAATGGAATATTATATTCCATTCTCCGACATACCGCTCGGTCACAATGCCCGTCCTTGGTTCAATGTGGACTGCGCTCGTGCTGAGGCTCGAATGCAATCTGCATACCAAGCCTGGGTACAAGCCCGTGACCGCAAAGTCCGAGCTCGACGGGTTCGCGCGAAGAAGAGAGGTTTTAATTCTGCCGCAAAGTCCTGTAAGCGGGTGATCCGAAAGGCACGTTTCGACCACGTCAGCCGCATAGGGGCTAAGCTTGCGTCCTACCCCTCTGGTAGTAAGCAGTTTTGGTCCCTTTCCAAATCGGTCGAAACCAATTTCTGCCGGCCCACATTACCCCCCCTGCAAAAACCGGATGGGTCGCTAGCTCACTCCGCTACCGAGAAGGCAAACCTGTTTGCATCTCTATTTGCTAACAATTCACGTCTAGATGCTGGCTCAAAACAGCCACCAACGATTCCTCACTGTGATTCTTCGATGCCGGAGATCACAATACACATGAAAGAGGTTCGTAGAGTACTACATAGCCTAGACGTGAACAAGGCTAGCGGTCCTGATGGTATACCAGCTAGAGTCTTGAGGAACTGTGCGCCCGAGTTGTCTTCTGTGTTGACGCGCTTGTACCGCCTCTCTCTTAAAACCAGAACGGTACCGAAATCATGGAGGGTTGCCAATGTACAACCAGTACCCAAGAAGGGTAGTCGTGCCGACCCCAGTAACTATCAACCAATCGCCATCACCTCCATACTTTGTAAAGTTATGGAAAGGGTCCTCAATGGGAAGCTGCTAGCGTACCTAGAAGCAAACGACCTACTCAGTGACCGTCAGTATGGCTTTCGCCGGGGACGATCAACTGGGGATCTTCTGGTGTATGCTACGCACTGCTGGGGCGAGGCCATCGAGAAACACGGCGAAGCCCTTGCCGTGTCGCTCGACATCTCGAAGGCTTTCGACAGGGTATGGCACGCAAGTCTGCTGAGCAAACTTCCTGCATACGGCATTCCCGTTGACTTTTGCTGCTGGATATCTGACTTCCTGAGTGAACGGTCGATCCGAGTGGTCATTGATGGCTGCTCCTCTGACCTTATCGCTATTGATGCCGGAGTTCCTCAGGGGTCTGTTCTCTCCGCGACACTTTTCCTGCTGCACATCAATGACCTTCTGGTTCCGGGTATTGTTGGGTACGCAGACGACAGCACTGTCATGGAGAGTTATGCATCCAGCGCAAAAACCAGCGGTGAAGAAGTGCGTTCATTGAGAGAGGCCATGGTGGAGCGAACAAATTCAGCCTTAAGTCTTGTCTCCAAGTGGGGTGATGAAAATCTGGTTGTTTTTAACGCCACCAAAACCCAAGTGTGCCTGTTCACTGCCAAAAGGAGTCCGTTCAATCTGGCTCCTACTTTCCGGGGTGCATCTGTACCAGTTACCGACAACCTCGAGCTTCTTGGTACGAAGTTGAGTGCGAATCTCAACTTCGGTGCCTACATTGAGTCGAAAGCTCAAACAGCGGCAAAAAAGCTGGGTATCCTAAATAAGGTTAGGCGTTACTTCAAGCCAGGACAGCTTTTAGTCCTATATAAAGCTCAAGTTCGGTCCGGCATGGAGTACTGCTGTCACCTTTGGGATGGCTCAGCCAAATACCAATTAGCCACACTCGACTCTGTTGAGCGCAGAGCCAAGAGGCTCATTGGTGACGTTGAGCTGGTGGGTACCAAGCTTCATAGTTTGGCCCACCGGCGCAGGGTTGCATGTCTGTCGGTCTTTTACAGGCTGTACTTCGGGGAGTGTGCACAAGAGCTCCACGAGATCATTCCACCATCTCCCTTCTTCCATCGGGAGTCCAGACGTACTGCGGGTTATCACCCATTCCTTGTCGATGTTCCACACATTCGCACGAAGCGCTTCGCGACATCGTTTATTATGCGCACAGCCAAGGAGTGGAATTCCCTGCCTTCGTCAGTGTTCCCAAGTTCATATAACCCCAATCTTTTTAAGTCGCGAGTTAATAGGCTTCTTCTGGGTAAGCTCGTTCCATCGTCGACCTCATCTCTGTCCTCAGGACTAGATTGAGGTCAAGAGTAGACCCATTTAATATAAAAAAAAAAAAAAAAAAAAAAAAAATGACGTATACGTGAATTATCAGCGATTACTCAGCATTCGTTTGCAAAAATAATTACCCAGTGCCCACTTCCAGACGAAATAATGTCACGGAAGATGGTGGAGCTGGTCCAACTGTGCAAGAAGTCGACGAGGAGCATCAGCAGCTTCTGCGACAGCGCGCTGGAGATGGCCAAGTGCTTCCGTTACGGCATCTTCGAGATGCACTGGGCGCCGGTGCCGGACTACTGGAGGAACCAGCTCGAGCTTCCCCCTGACTCCGAACCCGAACAGGTCTCCGATGATCAGAGCTCGCTCCCGGCTATACTGAAGGAAATGAATCAAAGAAAACTGTTTGCTGAGCTTTTTAGAAGCTGTCGGAAATAAATGTGAAAAATACTTTGATGTTACATTTTTACCCGACTACGGCGAAGCCAAAAGGAAGGGTTATGATTTAAGCAGTCTATGTCTGTGCGTATGTAATGTGTGTGTTTGTATTTACTTATTATTCTATTATTTATTTATTTAAACTTCATGTACAATAGTGGTACATAGGCGGACTTATTGCCACAAGGCATTCTCTACCAGTCAACATCTGGGTTAAATAAGAAAACATAAAAAGATCCACAACTTTTGTATTTACACTTTTTTCACATAACTTCAAAATTTTTGGTTTTTTCAACAAACCAAGTTTTTGGTTATTTATTTTTTACAATTTTTTTCTTTTTTCACGAAACGTGGTGAAAACGGTATTTACAGCTGCTACGAAATAACAGGAAGCAAGGCCCATACAAAAGTTGTAAATCTTTTTATTACTTTGCCATTTAACTTTTTTCCATAGGACTTGTAGTTTTGCCGGAAATCGAGATAAACCGTTTTTTTTCCCTTAAAAATTCAACCCCCTCCACCTAGACCTCAGATCACCCGTAAATTATTTTTCCTTTCCTTTTTGTTATATTCTCTTCCTTTTCCAATGGGTTTCATCCTACTATTATTGTTTTTTTATTCAAAATTATCGACTCTGGTCTATCTAGTATTGGATGTCACTTCTTTAATTTTTTGTTTCTATAACAAGCCGTACCTGATATATTAGAGCTAAATCTCTAAAGGTATTTAAAAAAATATATACTAACTACTACTACTACTTACTCACTCACACACTCTCTCTCTCTCTCTCTCTCTCTCTCTCTTCTACTACTTATTTAACTTTAAAATAAGGAACAATGCCGTGAACTGCAAATGGGTATACTTCTATTACACCGCTTTTCGTTGATAGGTTCCCTCGTTACTATTCACTAGATTTAATTGGCGTAACTCGACCTGCCTACGAACAAAAGACTAGCCAGAAATTACGTGAACGCGTTAACTTATTAATAACCCATCATTAGCTGACACCAAGTACGAAACCACCTCATCATCAACCCTCTGATTACCTACTGCTGTCGACAATTACACACGATCGGCAGCCAATCTACCAATTACTGGTGAATATATAAAGGACAAAGTAACACTTCTCACTTGGAGACACTTTGTAAGAAATGGGAACGTACAACGTCTTCTTCACGCTCGTGATAATAGCTGTGGGGGTGAGGGAGATAGAACCATCCAAAGATGCCATGAAGTTTATCACTTCAGGATTCGTCAAGGTTTTGGAGGAGTGTAAACGTGAGGTAAGTGGTGGCACTAACAGAAATTATTGACTGAGGGAAAATAAACAGAAGATCTAATAAATGTTTTATGCACGATTGCTATAAGTGCCAGTTTCTAAAGCAGCTCCGAATCCTATCACTTATCATCTGAAACTGATGATTTCTGATATTTTGAAACGGAACCTGCAAAATCTGGATTTATGCCTCCACCTCCAATTTTCCCAGCTAAACATGAACGACCAGATCATAGCCGACCTGTTCCACTACTGGAAGCTGGACTACACGCTGCTGAATCGCGATACTGGCTGCGCCATCATCTGCATGAGCAAGAAGCTGGATCTTCTGGATGCCAACGGAAGGATGCATCATGGCAACGCGCAAGAGTTCGCGCTCAAACATGGCGCTGGTGCGTTACATATTTTTATATATTTTGAGAAATCTACAGTCTCTGACTTAGGTTCCTCCTCCACTGTTGTTCTGATTCATTACGTGACAAAGACAGTTGAATCGTCTCTCTGAGTCATCAACCTTTACTACCTCACGCTGCGGCGCTTGCCTTGTGGTCGCAACTGTTGATTCTGGCGCACAGGAGTTGCAGTGGTTGGGAAAGCGCGTGGAGGGATTTTCCAAAAAAAAAACTCAGCACTGGATATATTTTATTGGCAGAAAGATACGGACGACTAAATCGAGGGGAACATTGAAAACGTAAAGTTCTAATTTTCCAAAATTAAACAAAAATATTCTTACAGGAGAGGAAGTAGCAGCAAAGATAGTGACGATAATCCACGATTGCGAGAAAAAGTTCGAGCGAGACGACGACGAGTGTCTCCGAGTCCTTGAGGTGGCCAAGTGCTTCCGCACCGGCATCCACGACCTGGACTGGCAGCCCAAGGTCGAGGTCATCGTCAGTGAGGTCCTCACTGAGATATAGGGAATAAACCTGGATAGTAGCATGTTTTATTTCCTCTTTCCCTACTGAGTTTTGAATGAAGTTCTTTCTGTATTTGTCTTTTGGATGGTAAAATGCTTGTTATAAAAGAAACTCGTTGTGGTTGAAAAGAAAAATCTTTGGGACATCATTGCTCCTCTCTATTCATTTTAGTTATTTAATATTCTAGTTAATTTACTACCTTCTACTAATTCGAATGTGTGACATTGTTAAAATAATATTTTCTGTGATGTATCTCCGTGAAGACCGTCATAAAGGACAATGGTAATCTGCTTTATTCTGTTTCGTATGTAAAGCCTATATTTTACCTTTCCTATTATTTATTCTCGTTGACCCTCCAAAAACAGAGTAATTCAAAAACTTCCGTTCATTCACGCACACTTACTTACTCTGAAATAGCAATTGCACTCGTGTAAAATAATGTCAAGAAATCACTTTATTCCTACAATGAGAACCACTCCAGCCGAGTGTCCAGAATAAGTGCTGTGAATATACGAGTACAAAGCAGTGTCTGCCGTTTATTACTCCGTAGAAGGCGTGGAGTTAACCTTTCTCTTGTAAATCGCCATGTACTGCGTAATGGAAATCAATGTGATCGGTGGACTGTTGACCATGTATCGAATGCAGAATAGCAAAATATGATTTCACTTTTCACAAATACGTCTCTTGGCTTTTACGTTGGTTCACCGCCTTCGTTACTAACAAGTTTTCCTTACTAAAATCTATTTTTAAATGGTGATAATATTCTTGTAGTAGGTATCGCGTGTTCACTTGAAATTTCATGATATGTTCATGTACGAGCAAACCCGTACAATATCATACATGTCAATTTTATGCTGACATCGACGCGCAGCGAATGCATAAAATAATACAATTTCAAGTCAACGATCAGTAGTTGCATAGCACCGTTTGAGCTAACAACGAAGGTCTCATTCGCCGCGAGTCGATCAGTTATTGGGTGTTCTTACAATACACAAGTTTAATCATTTATCAGTCTATCATTTAAATGTACCTTACCCGTACATTTTTGGTCCTTCGAGCCGGATGTCGCGTGTGTTCATTACAGTGTAGCAATCCAGTACTGTAAGGCTTTCACTAGTGACATCAAGTGAACTATCAGTGAAGGTGTTTGTACTGCCAGCAATAGTGCAGTACACAGCAGCAGCAGCAGCAATAATCAGCAGGGGTCAACAAGGATCCGCTTTTGGTGAGCAACAAAGCTCCCGCTTGGACAATCAAGTAAGATCGTTCCTTTTATTATCATTTTAAGAACATGTCGTCTCTGGAAGAAGTTCTCGCCCAACAACAGCAACTACTCCATCAAATAGAGCAAATTTACTCAAACTTCAAAAAGGATGGCTCCGATCGCAAAACCTCGGACTATATACGCCGAAGGCTAGAAAATTTGGATGCATGCTGGCAAGAGTATCAATCGAATCATGTAAGATTGTGTAGCATCGAATATGCCAGATCGCATACTTATTTTACTTCAAAGGAATTTGACGCTGTGAAGGAGAGATATGAGAAAATCAGCGCAGTTATTCAGAATTATCAGCCAACAGAGGAGAGACCATCAACACCGCTTCTAAAGCCTGCTACTCCTCTAGCAACCTCAAGCACCGTACAGCAACTTTCAGGACAATCTTTAAAGAGTCAGGGATCAAACAGCAAGACGGATGAGATGATGAGGAAACAGATAAGTAACTTCAAGGCCTTTGAACATACTGTCTCAAGCATCAACATGGATGCGGTAACGGAGAAATGGGAATTCGATCATCTGTTGAGTACGGTAAGGTCTCGCTGGACTAAAATTGACGCCCAGCATTGGGAATTAGACAGTGAGCTTGGAGACCGAAATCAAGAATACCATCATATGTACCTCAAATATGAAAGCACATACAACGATGCTATCAAAGCAATCAATAAGAAGATGTCATCGGTTTCACATAGAGAGCATACTACGCCAAAAATAGAAATACCTACATTCAGTGGTAGTTACCATCAGTGGACATCCTTTAAGGATCTCTTCACAGAAGCCGTACATGGCAACCCATCATTATCTGGGGCTCAGAAGATGCAGTTTCTCAAGTCTAAAGTAAAAGGTGAAGCAGAGCGTCTCATACAGCATCTCCCGATCAGCTCGGACAACTATATCATTAGTTGGGACATCTTGAGCCATCGTTATGACAACAAGAGGATGATATTTACCTCACAAATCAACATTTTATTAAATATACCAATTCTACAGCAAGCATCAATTAATCATATCAAACGAATCCATGATACTGCACTTGAAACGATGAACGCCATAAAGACCCTCGGTGTAGACGTGACTTCATGGGACCCGTTGATCGTTCACATCCTGTGTCAGAAATTGGATTCGGACACATTCAGCGAATACAACGCAGCAATCAAACAACCCCGAGAATTACTCGGGTTGAATGAATTTCTAACCTTTCTAGAGGGGAAGTTCACGAGCATGGAAGCAAGTAGAAGAAAACAGGAGATCAGCAATCAAAAATCCTTTTCTTCAAACAACAATAAACCATCAGAATCAAAAAATTATCATTTAAAACAATCATATTCAAGCAACAAGGCTATTTCGCAATCACCAAGTTACAGGAAATTGCAAAACTATCGGCCAAACTGTCCAGTCTGCAATGACGCACATGCTATATTTTATTGCAAACAGTTTGCTGACTTTTCCCCGATGAAGAAAAAACAATGTGTTACTAACTTGAATTATTGTCAAAACTGCTTATATGACCATAAAGGCAAAGAATGCTTATCAAAGAAGCGTTGCGTTGAATGCAACGAATTTCACAACACATTACTTCATGAATCGTATTCTAAGGAATTGTCAAAACAAGGAGGTAACTCGATACCTTCTACACAGCAAAACAACATCCGTTATAATCAAGAACGTCCAAATCAAGGTAACACGCACGTAACACAGCAAAATATGATGCAAGAAACTTTGCTTTCAACTGCACTGCTAAAGGTTCAGAAAGCAGATGGGACATATCTGATCCTGCGCGCCCTTATTGATCAGGGCTCACAAATGTCTCTTATCACAGAGAACGCCGCTCAGCAGTTAGGATTGCAGCGATCCAGGTGTGACGGCATAATCACAGGCATAGGACAAAGGGAAAACAGTTGCAAAGGAATGATGAACCTAAACTGTATGTCAAGCTCAAGAATCAAACTCTATCAATTTAATATCGATGTTTATATCATGAACAACTTAACAAAATATTTACCGTCATACTCATTTCCAAAAATAGCATGCCCATTTCTGGATAATCTAGAATTAGCAGATCCTGAGTACAACATCAGCCGACCCATTGACATACTGTTGGGTGCGGACGTATACTCGAATATTCTTTTAGCGGGCATGTGTAGATTAAGCGAATCACTTCCGCTTGTTCAAGAGACTCGTCTGGGTTGGATATTGTGTGGAAATATGAAAACTAAATTAATGTGCAACGTGGTACAATTTGACTTAGACAAAGTTCAGCAATTTTGGGAAATGGAAGATATTACAGAAGAAAAATCATTATCGTTAGAAGAACAAGAGTGCATTCAATACTATGAAGCAACCACAACTCGTTTGGATGATGGAAAATACGAAGTGAGACTTCCACTCGTACCTCAATTTGAGGAGAAATTGGGGCAGTCTAAAAACAAGGCTGTTGCCCAATTCATTCATTTAGAAAAGAAATTACACAAAAACAATACTTTGTTCAACGCATATAAATCATTCATTACCGAATACAAAATCTTAGGTCACATGAAACCTTCACCTTGCAATCAGACACTGGAATGTTTCCTACCGCATCATTGCGTATTGCGCGAAGATAGTGCAACGACTGCATTACGAGTTGTTTACAATGCTTCGGCAAAAACATCAACAAATCAAAGTTTAAATGACTTAATGTACACGGGGCCTAATTTACAGCAAGACCTACAGTCTCTGATCATTAAATGGAGACAATATCAGTACGCATTCACAGCTGACATAGAAAAAATGTTTAGGCAGATTTGGGTACACCCAGAAGATCAACCTTTACAAAAAATTGTGTGGAGAGATAACCCGTCTCAAAAAATACAAGAATATCAATTGACAACCGTAACATACGGCACAAAAGCAGCTCCATTTCTTGCAATGATGACATTGAGACAGTTAGCAACTGATGAACGGGATAAATTCCCAGAAGCCGCTAAGGTCGTCGAAGAATCATTCTATATGGATGATCTAGTACATGGAGCCTGCTCCCTATCATCAGCACTACAGTTGCAGCAAGATTTGATGAATCTCCTTAAATTAGGGGGCTTCAACTTGAGAAAGTGGATGTCAAACGATGGTCGTCTGCTGCAAATAGAAGATCAAGACTATCATAAACAAGAAAGCAAGAATTTTAATCATGCAGGATTAACTAAAACATTAGGACTCCGTTGGAACCCCACACATGATAACTTCACATTTGTATCAAAAATAGAACCATCAAGCACCAGTATCACTAAAAGAATCATACTATCAGACATGTCTAAAATATTCGACCCATTAGGATGGATCGTGCCTGTAACAACAAAATTGAAGATTTTATTCCAAGAAACATGGTTATCTAATCTTCAATGGGATGAACAAGTACCAGATAAAATCAGCAAGGAATGGATCAAAATCAAGGAAGAATTAGAAGGTATCAATCAATTCAAAATACCAAGATGGTACGGTACGGAATCAACAAGCTGTGTAGAGTTACACGGGTTTTGTGACGCATCAACAAAAGCTTATGCTTGCGTCATTTACTGCAGAGTTATTAATAGCAATCAATCAGCAATATTAGTAGCCGCTAAATCAAAATTAGTTCCTACGAAAAAGCAAATATCACTACCTCGATTAGAATTATGTGGAGCACTGTTGCTAGCCAAACTTATGACCAAAGTCAAGCAGAGTCTATCGGGTCATGACCTACGTATTTTTGGTTGGAGTGACTCTACTGCTGTATTGGGATGGCTTCAAGGAAACCCAAGTCGATGGAAAACGTTCGTAGCAAATAGAACAATACAAATAATAGATATCATTCAACCACAATCTTGGCGATATGTAAAATCAAGTGAAAATCCCGCTGACTGTGGAAGCAGAGGACTCAGAGTGTCTCAATTGAATGATTATCGTTTGTGGTGGCAAGGACCAACATGGTTACAATCTTTTGAAGCAACAAAAGAAAATCAAGCTATCTATACAACAAACGAGGAAATAAAAAAGCAAGAAGACGTTCATGTTGTGACAAAGAATGAATCAAGCATAATTACAGACCTGTTAAGCAAGTATCAATCAATCAGCAAAATTGCACGTATTCTAGCATTAGTGATGAAGATTACGACCTACAAAAGAAAAGCAGAAAAGCATTATTTATCATTATCAGAAATCAGTCAAGCAAGGCAAAAAATTATCAAGCATGTACAGCAAGAAGAATTCGTCAAAGAAATAAAAGATTTAAAGCAAGAAGGCACGTTAAATACAAAAAGCAAATTATTAAAATTAAACCCTTACCTGGATGAAAATGATATCTTAAGAGTCGGAGGGAGACTAAAAAAGGCACATATCAGCCATGACATGCAGCACCCTATTATTCTGCCGCACAGTGGACGTCTGACAGAATTAATAATAGAGGACGCACATCACACCATGTTACATGCCGGAGCCCGGCTGACATTGGGTTTTATCAGACAAAAATATTGGATTCTAGGAGGGAACGTCGCTACGAAGAAACAACTTCGTCGTTGCGTAATATGTAAAAAGCAAAATCCAGACAGCCAACAGCAAATCATGGGGCACCTACCGGAGGCCAGAAGTAATCCATCACGTCCATTTACACACACAGGCGTAGATTTTACTGGTCACATCTACGTCAAAGCAAGCAAAGGACGAGGTATTAAGAGTACAAAAGGATATGTGGCTGTCTTTGTGTGCATGGTGACCAAGGCAGTACACTTAGAATTAGTTAGTGATCTAAGCACAACTTCATTCATCGCAGCATTAAGAAGAATGGCAGCTCGCAGAGGGACGCCTAGTCACATTTATAGCGATAATGGTCGCAACTTTGTCGGTGCGAACAAGGTACTACAACAGGAATATCAAGCAATTATGAATATCATGCAAGACAAAGATCTAAAAGCAGAAATATTAGATATGGAAATCAAGTGGAGTTTCAATGCGCCCTCATGGCCATCCGCGGGAGGCCTATGGGAGGCAGCAGTTAAAGGCTTCAAATATCATTTCAAGAGGGTTATTGGTGACCAGATTCTTACATTTGAGGAACTATGTACAGTGCTTACACAGATTGAGGCCTGTCTCAACACGAGACCATTATGTGCTATATCAGAAGATCCAGACGATGTGGATTTTTTAACGCCTGCTCACTTCCTAACAGGTGGATCAAAGGTTACCGTACACGAGACTGAAACGGATTTAAGAACCCGATGGCAGTTGACACAAAAAATTGTACAGGATCTCTGGAAAAGATGGAAGAATGAGTACCTAGTACAAATTACAGAAAGAAGCAAGTGGAGACAAGCAAAACGGAACCTCAATGTAAATGATATTGTCATGATTCATGATGACAATCTTCCGCCGGGAAAATGGCTGATGGGCAGAGTCATCGAGCTACACCCCGGTTCTGATGGGCATGTTCGCGTGGTTACAGTAAAAACCAAAAACGGAACACTGAAACGTCCTATCACAAAATTATCAAAACTCCCAGTTAACAATGAATCCTCACAAATCCAGCAAGCAAAAACGACGGATTCGGGAGAGTCCAATACAGATAAGCAGTCTGAAACAAGGAAAGCAGGCACTCGTTATAATATAGCGTCAGTGTTTACAGCAATCATGCTATTTTTCAGCATAATAACAACTTCCCAATGCGCACTTAACGTCACACAATTCAGGAATAATCAGCATATTTACTTCGATAAACTATCAAACATGCAGATCATAAGGGACAATTGGAAATTAATCATATACTACGATTTAGACCCTTATTGGGAAGGAATTACCGCACTTAACAAAAGCATCATATCGCTAGAACAAACATGCAGAACAATTAAAACACAATCACATTGTGACATATTATTATTACAATTACGTCACGGGTACAATGAACTCGATTACAATAATCATATGTTACTCAGTCAGCATTTTGCAAGGCCAGCGAACAGGTGGCGACGAGGTCTTATCGACGGTGTCGGTTACATAGCAAACGGGCTGTTCGGAGTATTAGACGCTCGATTCGCGGAACAATACGAGAAAGATATCACTCTTCTTCGCAATAATCAAAAGCATATTGTCTCATTTTGGCAAAACCAAACTTCGATCATAGAAGCAGAATTCAGTCTCTTAAAGAGAACGGAGGCTACAATGCACAAACAACATAAAATGATTCATCAACAGTTTTCAAACATCGAAAATACATTAGAAGTATTAAAGGCTGAAACTCAAAATCTTTCGAGGGCAAGTGAAGTTTCAATGGGAGCTATAGTCACAAGCAATCTACTACGCGACTTGAAAGATTTACAGAACGCCTTAGTGGATACAATTACAGACGTCTATCATGGTCGATTTAATCCACATTTAATAACCGCCGAACAATTACAGGATCAGCTGAGCACTATAGCTAGTCATTTGTCTACTGACGTCACCTTACCTGTAGAAAATATTCATACGGATCTTGCACAACTTTTTAAACTTCTACGAGTCAAAGCAAGAATGCTTAAGAATTACTCAATATTTGAGGTACAAATACCTTTGATAAGCAGGGACACCTATGAAATATTCAAGCTTATACCAATCCCTGCGGAGAAAAACAACAACACAATGTTATCAATTAAACCAGTGTCAGATTTCATAGCTATAAATCTGAAAAAGGATGCCTACATCATCTTAACAGAAAATATCATCGATTCCTGCCTAGTGACAAACGTTCACTTGTGCTACATTCATTCTCCTATTTACAAACTAAGCAGAGATAAAGACTTCTGTCAATCAAAGGCATCAGCATGCGAAGTCAACGTCGATCCCTGTCAAAATCTTTGGATTGAAAGCCACTCTATCAACAATTATATTTATTTTTGCTGCGGTCAATGTAACCTACGAACAGTATGTGGAGATCAAGTTACCGCGCATCAACTGACTCACTCCGGACTTATAACTATAGATTACGGCTGCATAATCAAATCAGATAATTTTGAAGTAATTGCTCATCAACAAAGAACGAGCGATGTTAGTGTCAGCGCCAACCTATACTCACCAGTCATTGCATCCATAAATCACGTAATAAACGTGTCTATTCCTCAAGATATTGTCTTGAATGACTCCAGCATAGAGAGCGATCGAGAGCTTAAAATAATTGAGGACAAAATCAAGATCATGAAAGAAAACGGATTGCTAATTGACAGTCTGTCACCCCATGACATTCATCATTACACCGCGATCTACTGTATGATCGGCGTGGTAGCAGCAGGTCTCGGAGTGTTCGCGTGGAGGCGCGCGCGCTCGCGCTGCGCCCCCGCGCTCTCACCGGCGGCGGCGACGCCGACGCCCGCAGCAGGCGGCGCGCCCGGCAGCTGCGCGTGCCCGGCCACGCAACGTGCGTGTGTCGGGAACAGTGTAGTGTATCAGTGTGAAAGTGAAAGGGCGAAGGTGGTTACAAGTGCGCGAGTGTTAGATAAAGCCACCTCCCCTATGTTAGGTTCTTATACAAGCATATCTAATTTGTGAACAGTGTGTTAAGTATAGAGACACTAAGAAATTAGATTAACATCAAATCATGTATTATAATTATTTTGTTTCTCATTTAATCAGTTGTATCTTTATATCTTTTCCTCGGGGAGCATGTACGAGCAAACCCGTACAATATCATACATGTCAATTTTATGCTGACATCGACGCGCAGCGAATGCATAAAATAATACAATTTCAAGTCAACGATCAGTAGTTGCATAGCACCGTTTGAGCTAACAACGAAGGTCTCATTCGCCGCGAGTCGATCAGTTATTGGGTGTTCTTACAATACACAAGTTTAATCATTTATCAGTCTATCATTTAATCTCTCGGATCTGCACCCACAATATAAAACTCTCAAATCAAACCAAAAAAAAAACCTCAGAAAAGTGTTCCCGCTTTTGAAACTAGCCAATTTAATATCATTATATGGAAGTTTTGTTCTCATCTACCTATGTATTAGTATTGCCTTAGGTCTGCGTCGATTTTTTACTTAAAGGTAATGCTAATACAATTCTTTATTGAGTGACATCATAAAAGTGCGGAAAGGAGGACTATTGGTGGAAACGGACACTTAGAAGACACATAAGAACGAACAAGTGCGCTGGTTTACCGGACACGGTAAGCCTCTTAGCTCTGAGCAGCGCAACACCCACGCTGCCTGACCTTCCATCAACCCTAAACAATAAACCCATCCACGTAAATCGCTTCACACGGTTAACCCTGCGCCTGCGCCGCCACGTGAGAATCGGCGCGGTTAATTGCCCCATAACTCCAGCCTATCGCCGCCATTACGCGACAGCACAATCGCGGCGTGCGCCGGCGCAGCATGCACTGCACTGGCTGTAGAACCGGGGATGTGAACAGAAGGATGATAGCACGCGGGATAGGAGCTGTAGGTTATACTGCGTGAGGAAAGTGATGTCTAGTGCATATGATAACTTCCATTTCCAAATGGGTTTACTGCAATCGAATAACGCGTAACACACGCACAATCCCAACTATTCAATTTGACCATTCAACAATATTCATTGTGTTATTTGCGTTGTCGAGTAGGCGATGTTTTCGAACAAATGAAGCGATGGTATAGGAATATCCTACTTTCGGATTGTGTAAGAAAAGAGTGTTAACTACGCAATTTGGGTGAGGGTGGTCTTTGAAAAGATAGGCCAAATGCTTTCTAGTTTTAAAAGGCTTCATTTTGAATGTCGAAAGAGATTGGTACCTCTGCTTTTCGTAAGGTTTTAGGATTCCGTGTACCTACGACTCACTGCCAATGACTGCTTGAAATGGTTTCTTCTTTAGCTATACTTACGGCAGTAAAAATTAATTTGTAATTAATCACAATATGTATACTTAGGTAATTAAATGTACCTTCTGTCTCTTGGTTACTCGGTGCTCACTGAGCATGCAGCGTTAATCGAACCCTGATGTAGTGATAACGGCGTGAACAGATTTATTCAGTGTTCCGATAGTTTTGTGTCTACAGCACTAGAGGGCAGCTATTCAGTGCAGCTGTAGTGTGCTGTAGTGGCGCTTTCAAAGGTTGATAGAGGTGCTTCACCTTGTTAGTCGACTGGAGACGAGACGGGGAGTGTTTTTAAATATGGATTTATTTCAGGCTTATAATCGGTATTTCTAAGTTATATTGTATCGACGGACATACGCGGGTTATGTTTTTCTTTTAGGAGACCATTGAAATTATAACCTCCTTAGATGAAAATGATTCCCCTGACCACAATAAGCTGTGAAACTTGTCTAGAATTTGATTGATCAAATTTTTTAGAGTTTTTATGAAACCTAGTACCTAACATAATAGTAAACTGACATTCTACATCCTGATTGTGTTTCTAAACCGGAATGTTCTGAACACAGTATTCTTCTTATTAGCGTGTCGATAGCAATCTAAATTGTGTCGGCCCAGAACTGCGCTACTAGTTTGGCGCTTTCAGTAGCGTCCATCAGTTCCTGAAGCGAACAAACAACAGGACACGCAGGACACGATAGTAAGTGTCCCATCGTTTGTGGAACAACACCACATTACACTCCAGGGCAGAGTCATTAATTAACACAGTATTAGAAAGTCAGTTTTAAAAATCTTTGACCATCAATCAACGCCTTGCTCTCTTATCTAAAAGCATTTGTTTAATTTTACAAGCCTGCAATAAAATGGCGGCAATCCGGACCAGTCTGAAGAAGCACACATTCCGTTAGCGGGTCCCGTATACCAGCTCGACAAACAATACGTGCTCGGCGCAGTTAAATCTATTTGAGGCGGCGGAACGTGAGAGGGAGAGAACCTCCTCACGTCCCAGCCGCCGCGGGAGAAGCACCGGGCGTCGGGGGCCACGCCGTGATGGCTCTCGGCCACCGTAGGCGCGGGCCTGTGGACGGCGAGTAATGGGCTAGCTCGCCGTCCGTCCGTCGTATGACGACGGGCAGGCCGTGTCGACGGCGCGTTCGTGTTCCACGCGCGCCTCAAAGAGTTGTCAGCAAACGGGAGGGGCCCGCAAGGGCCGGTGCCTGCCAGGGCTGCGGGACTGTTCGAAAGAGATACCGCGGCCCTGGAACATAAAGGGCCAATGAAGGAACATGGGTGTTTTTTAGTCAGTAAGAGTCTGACACTCCCTTCCGCTCCGCCCAGAGCGGGAGGAGTCATTTGATGATTTCTCACCCCCCAAAAAAAAAAAAAAAAAAAAGCGCGCACCACCTGAGACCGACGCGTTATTTACTTATATTGCTGAACCCTAACAGAGCACACTGGACAACTATGCACAGAAGTATTATAGTTTTTTTTTGCGAGCATATTACTTAAAAACCATAAAATCAAACTTTGAATAAGTCTAATTAGAAATAACTAAGTGAGAGTTGTAGACTGATGTTTTGTAAGAAAATATAACATTTTTAATTTTGTATTTTTGTACTTTAAGGTTTTATGAAAAACGACACAATATGACGAGAAGTGAAAAAATAAGAGTTCTTATTTTCTTCCCTTCTCATTGGATTATTATAAAATGTCTCCTTGCCTTAAGAGCGCTATTAAGTAATTAATGACGTTGATGCAGACTATACATTATTCAGTTACTGGAGTAGTTGAATATCGCATTCATGTGAACCTTTTGCAGTCCCCTCTGTTCAGTGGGGAGATGTGACTAGAATGCGATACTTTTCCTTATTTATAATTTTATTTGTATTTGTCGGCGAAACTGTTGGTTGTATCGATACGATACGAGACGCAGGTGCAAGGTTTTATCGCCGATTCACAAGACGTGCCGGCTTATTGAATCGTGAGTGTTTTGCTTGTTAAGGGGGCGACTTCTGCGTAATCTGTTCAATAGTTGTGTACTAGATAAATTTCATCGAGAAGTTACAGATTTTCAACTAGTGGTGTTTGTTAGAAAGGAAATTTAATTCTTTTTATTTAAGTACTTAAGACCACCTAGGTAGGTACACCCAGCCCTGAATGAGTACTCTGAAAGTTTGTCATTGCATTCAAAGCGAGACTGACGTGGAGCCACGAGCACAAGTCTTTAAAACTACTTTTTCCATATTGCACAATAAAATTCATCCGAAAACAATTTTTACTCGAATCTATTTATTTATTTAAAATAGGTACGCAAACAGTACATACATTTTACATTTACTTAACAATAAAAGTATACAGGTCAGGGTTCTTATGTAGATACCAATTCCAGGTATACACAACATCACGCCGTGATGGCTCTCGGCCACCGTAGACGCGGGCCTGTGGACGGTGAGTAATGGGCTAGCTTGCCGTCCGTCCGTCGTATGAGGACAGGCCGTGTCGACGGCGCGTTCGTGTTCCACGCGCGCCTCAAAGAGATGTCAGCAAACGGGAGGGGCCCGCAAGGGCCGATGCCTGCCAGGGCTGCGGGACTGTTCGAAAGAGATACCGCGGCCCTGGAACATAAAGGGCCTAAGAAGGAACATGGGTGGTTTTTAGTCAGTAAGAGTCTGACACTCCCTTCCGCTCCGCCCAGAGCGGGAGGAGTCATTTGATGATTTGAAGAAAAAAAAAAGGTATACACAACATTCTCATAAGTACAATAAAGCATCGTAAAGTTAAAGAAATAAAATGAATATATCTATCGGAGACATTTCTTGACACCCTGGTAGATACTTGTGCCACCTCAACCTTAAGCATTGATTTACTTCTTGTCGTTCGTAGTATTACAGAAAACATCAGGAGTTATTGGAAGCAGTGATAGCTTTACAGCTTATATTATACGATTGGACGTGAAGGATTGCCCAGTACTGGGCGAGGAACAATGGAGCATTGGGATAATGATATCGGTTCTAGATGTTGCAAGTTAACTGGGAGTGAAAATGATTTTTGTTATTTTATTTCTTTAATGAATATGGATATCTGGATAAGGTTGGGTGTCGTGTAGGGACATAATCATGATTATCAGTGACAATACCATTCAAAGTTGATAGGTATTTCCAAAACACCAATGGAGTCGCACACGGGTCCCTTGACGTGCCTTTCATCAGAACTAGTGCCACCATTTTGTTTTACATTTCAATTTTCACAAATGTTGCCAACAGAGCCCTCCTTTATCCCTCCTCCGATCGCCCTCGAATGTCATTCAAGCGCCAAAACAACCATGCATCACTGTATATCACTTCTATTTTGGGTGAAACAAACCACAAATAAAATACAAAACAGAACTAACTGAACATAGTTACTTTATTGAAATAAAACGAATCCTAACACCTTTTATGTAATAAAACACTGTTTTAAGCTTTCACGGTTTAAAACTAATAGTGACCGTATAAGTTTTATTAATAACTTTAATGGTGAGAAAACTGCCGTGTTGCCGGAGATGTCAGTGCTACAACGATTAAAGAAAAGCTACACCAAAACCTGCACCTTTGAAGTCCCTGGAGGTTAGAATCTCATTATAAGTATTTTTAACTAAGGTTATTTCTGGAACTAGGCCCACTTGGGAGGTATGGCTGGACCAAGTCAAAACTTAATATCTAACAACTCAACAGTAACAAGTAAGAACAACTTAGCCTGTCCCCCAAATACTAAACCTTTTCTGTTGCATTTTCGTCTAACCTATTTTACAAAATTTAAATCAAACCAACCAAAATAATGAATCTTTTTTCTTTGATTTTGTTCCCAAACTGTCTGTCTTGTTTGATGCCATCCTCTTACATTTCCACGTCGCTCTTTTATCATCCTCCCTTTCCTCTCCCCTTCACACTTCGGTACCCCGCCCCTCCCTTCCCCCCGCCCTCTCTGCTACACGGCGGTCAGGACCTCCTCCATGATGACTTCCATGCTGGGCGCCCAGTTGAGCTCGTGTATCTTGGTGCGGAAGCACTTGGCCACCTCCAGCACACGGGCGCAGGCGTCCTCGACACCCTGGTGCTGGGTCTCGCAGTCGTGGATGATGCCAACCAGCTGCTTGGCGAGAGCGTCGTCTGTGGAGGCGGAACGATGTTCGGTGAAGAATTGAATATTTATATAGATAATTGAATATAGTTTCTGAGATTTTGACAACAATTATAAGATTTCCATGTCGATTTCTCGTTACAGTTGATAAAAAGTTGATAAAAAAGAAGTTTACGTATAATGGCATTCTACCTAACTGTACTCTGAGGGCTATAAATAGTTTTAAAAGCATTTCGTATTTCTACAGCGATTTTCAACAAGGTTTTCAACATCTTATTGCAATTCATTATTCATAATGACTTTTCCATCATCGTTATCACTGATAGACTCTCTACTAGCCACTTCATTGCAGTATCAATCTCAAAAGCAAAGATAACCTCGTTTGCGCATCGACTGGCTTGGTAGTTATAGGAACAAACAACAATATCTAGGTTCAAGCCCGCCACACTATTCCCAAACCACTGTATCTCCTGAAAGCTAGAATCCACAGTAGCGACCGCCAGAAAAGCGCCGAAACAATGAAGCTCGACGAAGCCCCGGAGAAATTGGATCCCGCAATGAAATTAATCAGAACAGAATAGCGGAGGAATAGGAAAAACTTGATTTCCTCTTTTCTAAGCTCGTCATTCCATTCAAAAGACACATACCAGCTCCATGACTCTTGGCAAACTCCTCAGCCTTCCCGTGGTGCATTTTCTGGTCCTCGCCGATGAGCTCCAGCTTGTTGGCCATGCACAGCACCATGCAGCCCAGTTCGCGGTTCACCAGCGCGTACTCCTCCCGCCAGAAGTTGTACATGTCCTGCATGATGTGCTCGCCCACGTTTAGCTAGAAGAAGAGATACAGCATGACCAGCGTATAACATTACGAGTACTGGAACGTACCTCTCTCTGTGAGAGGGAAACGTTTAGGAAGAGATGATAATATGAGTCATAATCATCATGAAATTGTTATGATAGCAGTGCTGGACGTAAATACAACCACTATCTAAGTTTGTCCCTCACATCACCTAGCCGTCATCTAAGAATTACATCGGAACGATTTTATCTCATATGCTGAAAATTTACGTTATGTCGAAGTATCATAATACATACAATAGCTTTACCTCAGTTTTACACTGATCCACAACCTTTGTGAACCCTGAGCTCATCTTGGAGATGAGCTCCTTGGACGCCATTACCGAACTTGTCATAAACAAGACGCAGACGAAACACGCGAGCCGCCATCTTGAATCCGCCATTTTGAATACTGTGGTGATCGTTGTCTTCGAAGCCTTTTATATCGGGGGCTTGATTAATTGTTTTGATTGTCACTCTGTTTTAATTAATAGGTGAATGTTAGTTAATTACCGAATGTGCGTTATGTTTTGACATGAAGTTTTTGTTCAGCACTCATATCATCATTGCAGTGCAGGAAATGGTCATTGGAATTAATTGCCACTCACGACAGGTTTCATTTACTCTATTGTTCTTGGAATTGGTTTATGATTTGTCGGAAAATGAAATGGGTTAGATAAGAGTGCACTACACCGTAGCGGCGATTGTGTCGACGGTGCGTTCGTGTTCCACGCACGCCTCAACGAAATGTCATCAAACCGGAGGGGGTCCGCAAGGGCCGATGCCTACCGGGCTGTGGGACTGTTCAAAAGAGATACCGCGGTCCTGGAACATAATGGGCACAAGACGGAACATGGATGGTTTTTAGTCAGTAAAAGTCTGACACTCCCTTTCGCTCCACCCAGAGCGGGATGGGATCATTTGGTGATTAACCATCCAAAAAAAAGGTGTTCTACACCTATCATTAGAACCGTACCGGGAGTCCAGCAGTGTTAGTACGCAGTAGTTATTCGGGTCAACAGAACATATCATTTACCCATACTTTCTATTATACAGCTGTATGGATATTATGCGTTAAATGCAAAAGTAACTTTGTATGTCTGTCTATTAACTTTTAACACCCTAACAGCTCAACGGATTTCGATGAAAATAGTTACACAAGGAGACTTATTATGCCTATAGTACGTTCCCATGGAATAATACACAAATTTCTGACATCTACCCTGGCGAAGCCGTAGGTTTAAGCAAGTCTCCTATAAGTACATAACTATATTAGAATGTCCATCGACTCGAACATTACTGCTGGTTCATTATGAATGCGCATCTCGTGCGCGTGCACCATAGCGGATATGCGACGTCCTTGTGTCGATGACCCGCGCTTCGGAGAAGTTAGTATTAATAGCTAGGTTAATGGAATGGGTCACTGATTAAACTATATTTAATAAGGGATTTTAAAACTTCATTCATAGTTACACCCTCCCGAAAGAACATTGCAGTACTAGAGTTTTTTGTGCAAGGGTTGGTCTGAGAAAGCGAATCCTAAGTTCCTACGACCAGCATTATTATTATTTTCATCAAGCAGCTTTACCGTTTAGTTGTAATGTTACCTAAGGTTTGAAGACTATCTATGAGTGCTGTCGAACGACCGGCATGAGAAGCAACAGCTAATCTCTACATTTTACACTTGATATCTGTACAGACAAGGCAGTGGCGCTGCTGTTTAGTAGACGGTAAACAATTTTGTGGGTAATAGTTGAACCTCTAACAGAATGGCTGTTGTGAACAATTATCCGAGCAAACCCAAACCATGCAACCGACTAAAAACCTAATTAAAATAAACAATGCTAAAATAGCTCGTAACTCCATATTAATCCTCATACCGGTGATGTATATCGCTAATTACACATAGAGGGCGACACGGGTCTGTGTTTAGACGAACATTAGCTTGATAGGTGCTGCTCTGCCGGCTCCCGCTGTGGGGCGCGGTTGCATGAGCCACGGATTTCTAGAACGTCATTTTCTAGTACGACATTTTTACCCGTAGGTACCTAGTTTTTAAAGCGCGGAGCTCGTGGCTAAATAATAACATTCGCTCAGGTCGATCTTCAGGTTAAGTCGCGCTTGCCTTGGTTGGTCCGTGGATGCGGACCACCCATTACACACTAAGGATTACAAGGATTACGGTAAACACATTAGCCGTTGATCCCGGCTGTCAAATGCAGATCTTTGATAGTCGTTACATTTCCTTGATAAAGTTTCTGAGGCATCTCTTACGAAATCTAAATGAACTAAATAGCAACTTGTGATCTCAAAGTATTCGGAAATTTTTGAGTATATTTTATCGTATCGCACACAACAATGAATCTGCACCATCCGTAAGTCTACTTCGCTAATCTGGTCACAAATAACTCTTCATTAAACAGCGCTACGTGTGCTGTGCCTAAGTATAGCGAGTAAGTATGTGTTTATGTCTCATACCGTCGTACGGCTTATGTTCCAGTCAGCTTGTTAAAGCTAGGAATTATTATAATTAGCTAGTACTTCGCGCGTGGTATTAAGATAATAACAAACTATTTAATAGTACCTCTGGCTCTGCATGTCCAAAGATGGTGATCAACGACATAATTAAATGTATCTGTTATTTCGTTACACACACACAATTTTCTGTTAATTTCTGCATCAAAATGAACATTATTTATTTTTTTATTTAACCGGGCGCAAATTCAAACTCCGTGGCTGCTACTGAGAAATTCCTGATGGAAAAACCCAAAAACACTTATCCCGACCTGAGAACCGTACCCATGACCTCATGCTCAGCAGTCGTCCTTGCGACCACCAGACCAACGAGGCAGCAAAAACATCAAAATGTATGCTATAAATAAACTGGTTTATTTTCATGATAATTAAATCTATATAAATAAAAAGAAAAGTCTTGACTGACTAATTGACTGACTCATCAACGCCCAGCCCAAACCCTTGGACCTAGAAAGTTGAAATTTTGCACAGAGGTTCCCTTTGTAATGTAGACAAGGAATAAGGAAGGATTTTTCGACATTCAACCCCTAAGACGGTGAAATAGAGGGTTGAATGTTCTGTGAAACTTTTTTCTCGAGGTCGATTGACTTGAAAATTTGTGTACATACTCTTCAGTTAAAATTATGAGAAACGTGTTTCACAGTTTTTCCAAAATCATCGGCCAATATAAAACTCAAAGTCCTGACTGACTGATTAATATTTATATCAACGTCCAGCCTAAACCGCTGGTATTAAAGACATGAAAGGACAATGACCAAAGTTGGTACCAAAAAGTCTCGCGCCTCAAAACCAAAATTTTATAGTAATTAGTTTCATATTTTTTATGGCATTACGCGTCGGGGATTTGATTTTTGAACTGGAAATATAATTTTGAGTTTAAAAGTATGGATATTGTTTTACTCCCTTTATATGACGTTCCGTTTCAACTGAATATAAATGACGTTCCGTGTCAATTGAACAAACCCTTGTCTGTCGAGCGGACTCTAAAAGTCCAGTGAAAAAATGCATTCGGCCGCTTTTGTTTTTGACGGTTATTTTATGTGAAAAACTATACCTGCCTCGCTTCAAATTACTCCAACGTGTAGGGCATACAATAAAAATGAGAAGATTATAGTTATTTTGTCTATGGTTAATTGGCCGTTCACAGATAGTCTTATTGATGTAGAATGCAATGGAATCGATTTTTTGATGAATCGATTAACCAGTAATCGTTTCTTTTGTTTATTATACATTATAGTTTGCTTGAAAAACATTTCAAGAATTACAAATATGTACAGCTTGGCAAAAAAGAGTGTGGAATAACTGAGGTCGCCACTGCCACTGCTTCGAATAGTTTTAATCATTTTAAATAGTTAATTACGCAAGGAAAGTTGATAATTTTTAAAAATCTATGAAAAACCACTAGTATATACGCACTGTTGACACAGAATGTACTAGCAGTTGACAAGTAACCACAATCATCGATATTAGTTCCAACTGTCACCGCGTCAGACTCTTTTTTGCCAAGCTGTATTTGCTTTGCTTTCTTTGAATAACAGCAACAATTAAGTAAGATCAGTACACCAAATCGATTTAGTTTGGTTTATTGCTATTTGCCACAAAATAGATTTTCTCAGCCTAAAGATTTTGATTTATCGATTACATCCCTAAATCCCGACTAGTTTATAGCACTTACTATACTCTATGGTTTATAGTTATCTTATCTGTGGCATCTGACATTTGTACTGTACTGACTGACTACGTTAAACTACTAATATTAATTAATATAATATTAATTCTTACTAATATTAGTGTATTACGCTGTTTTTAGAGCAATAATGTAATGTATGTGTGTTAAAATACGTCGTTGGTAGCGTCGAAAAAATAGACCTACTTTTTAGGTTAGTTTCGATTTTATAAATAAAATAACTCTGAAACGCGGGTTTTTTTTTCAAAAATAATTTTTGTAGGAGTTAATACGATCAGTGTAGTCTATAAAAAACAAAGTTTGATTTTGATGCAACATGGTACGGGATTCCAGACATCCATGAGCATTCTCCTTTGGAGGGTGTGTTCTTTGTGAGGAGTATGTATTAACTAAGAAAGGGTTTTCCGAAATTCCACCTCTGGGGAAATGGATGTTTGATTTTTTTGTGAATCTTTTTATTCTCTGGGTCGATCGACTCAAAAATTGGTATGTTACATACTTACTCTTAAATTAAAAGGATGAAAATAATCTATTACTTTTTAGGGTTCCGTACCCGAAGGGTGACTAACGGGACCCTATTGCTATGCCTATGATGTCCGTCCGTCTGTCTGTCAGCGGACTGTATCTCATGATCCGTAATAGGTAGACAGTTGAAACTTTCACAGAATGTGTATTTCTGTTGCCGCTTTAACAGCAAATCTTACTAAAATTATAAATGCGAAAGTTTGCTACTCTTTCACGCAAAAACTACTGAACGGATTTGTATAGAAATTTAGCACAGATAGATAGGATTAACACATACTCGTAGAATACTTTATATCCCAGTAGTATGATCCCGTGAGACAATTATCAAACTCCACGCGGGCCTAAGCTAGTTATTTATAAACTACAAAACTATAAATAGTAATAAAAATATGAAGTATCAAAGTTACAAGTATCAAGTGTAGACGAATTTTTGGACGCCCTGTAACCCACAAAATTCATCACATTTCGCCAGTTATGTCGAAGTCCATGTGATAGGGGGCGAGCCTATTTCCACCAACTGGGCACAAATCCAGATTCCGTGGCTGCTATTGAGAAATTCCTGATGGAATAACCCATTAACTCAATTTTTTATAGTATTTTTTTCAATTGCATACATTGTTTAATGTTAAGTGGAAGAGCGGAGTCACACAAGCATCACCTTGCTTAAAAGGTGATTTCTAAATTGCGTTATAAAATTATGTAAGTAATTAAAATAAACATTTTTTTAACACTGCGCGACCTCCGCATCGAGCGTCCACATCCAGAACCTCATGGTTAGTAGTCGCACTTGCGACCACTCGACCAACGAGGCAGTCTCTTACATACACACCAAAATTTCCACGCGAACTAAGTCGCGGGCAACAGCTAGTTGTAAATAATCCAACCTCCCTAAAGTTGGTCATGAAGTTCTATTGCCTACCTACGCGTTTCATAGACCGTAGATGTACGTGTGCCATAGAGCATAGACGTGCATTACACACGATTGATTCCGCAGACTGATTTATGTGCTGGTTTTGGCACAAAAGCCGCGGTTTTAGCTAACGTTCGCGTGCCGATGAATGTGCTGGACAGATGAACGTATGTAGATCCAATTCGAAAGTCCTTTTATCTACAAATACCAGAGCTGGATATTTTTACCCTGATTCACTCATGTTGTTTGAATTAAGATATTTGTTATGACGTCCTATGTACAACATAATCTAATGATTTGTTTTGGTTTGTTTCAGGTAAGATTTGAATGAAATTGCAATGGGCGATCGAGAAGGCAAGTACTTATAGCTCTTCTCTGTACCGGTAGGACTAGGATTACTATTCCCTGTAATTTAACGATTAAGACAGTACGCGATTTAACTTGTGTTTGAATGTCACTAATATGGGTTTGTTCAAACCGAGGGGAGTAAGAGCTTGCTCTTTTTGTTATCTTTTAGGACTACAATCTTCATGACTCTCAGACTTGATTATAAACGGTAGGACCTTGCATACACTGTGCACCTACAGCTATCTAATCTCCTTCAATGAACCCAATCACAGCAAATCCTCTGAATCCCCATCAACGTTTATCGCCAATAAATCCATAGAATTAGTGACATAACGCGCTGTCCACCTGGTGATGCCCCGGGGTTAATCCCGCGGGATCCCGAACGTTCCCGCGCTGATCCCGGCCGGGATTGAGACAGCTGCGCGAAACGGCTGCTCACTGACTGATCGCGGGCGATTTGTCTAACTGACCCTTAAGAACTTGAGCGATAGAGCTAGGAGTCAAGTGAAGACATTGTGCGTTTGATAATTTCAGAAACAATCGCAGTTTTTGATACAATTATACAAAGATAAGAAGTCGACAACATTACAACACATTACTCGCTTCTTTCGGTTACGCTCAACTAATGCCCGGTTTATGAACATTCTCTCATTTGTAACTTGACAAAACATACTATAGCATTCCTCAATCCTTTAATATTCTGAATTTCTCACGTAAATCAAAGTATGAAATTAAGTTCTGAATTTCAAAGCAAACCTTAATTTCGAAGACTTTTCAAAAGTAAATCATCAAAGTAATTGCAAAACAATAATTAAATCTGTGCAGTAGACCACCTAAACAAACTGTAAACATAATATTAAAGTCTAAAAAATAACGGTTCCCTTTCTGTCCCGTCCCCTGTCTACATCAATAAATTGTTCCTTAAACTTAGTAAACGTCTTACTCTTATCTATAATAGCGGTCCTGTCGGACAGCCGGACAGTGGGCGGCGGACACCCGGATTAGTGTCCGGGGGCCGCTCTCGCTGAAGATGGCTGATGGGGTTACGAGATTACCGTTGAAGTTTAAGGTAGTTGTAGGGTCAAGTAGCGCTGTACGTTTTATTCTCGTCTACTCGATACAAGAACAAAACGTAATTTTGTGTTTTCTTGGTCATCAACAATTAAGAACTTTTAGTCTGTTAAATATTACACTGGTTTTAAAAGTTATTTCCTCAATAAAAGCGCGTTGTTGGATTTTCAATTTTCAGCATTAGTTTAGGTGTCGCCTAGTACTTAGTGAAACGGGTATATGTACCTATTATGTTACGGCTAATGCGAAAAAAAAGTTAACTTAGGTTTATCTGGGTTAACTTAGTGTTACCCAAGCTTTTGGGTAAAGTCCAAATAATCACTAACATCAATTTAAATTCGGAGGTCTAGCCTTCTTTTCACTGGCGATTTGATGCAACCAACTTGGATGTTCAGCTCGCCGGCTGCTGCTGCTGCCTAATCCATTTGGTCGGGCTGCCCTACCAATAGGTAACACCTAGGTATAGCCGGCTAGAACTAGATGTAACCGTACTTCGGATTTTAGCCGTAACATAGTTTATTTCGAACTTTTCCCAAAATACTCGGATAATGTTATGTTAACCCGGGTAAACCTAGGTTTACTTCTTCTTCTAGTGTTAGCCGTAACATATACAATACTTTATTAATGGAAATACAATCGAAAGCGCTATCCTACGTCATTTATTTTTTTGACTTGTATTTGCCCTGGCGGTTAAGTGTATGTCATGCTCACTCAAATGTCTCGCTGATGGTGGCGCGTGTGTCGGATCAGTTAGTTCCCTTCAAAATGGTTGAGTTGAATGGTGCTGATACATGCGTCATGTTCGTGAACGGGCGCTGTCAGTTGTGACTGGTCATCTCTTGGTTGCCACGGCTTATTTGAATTAATTATTTTATTTTTTGAATTGTTGTTTTCCTTGTTTTTACTATGGACACTTTTAACGTGCACATCTTGCTACATCGCTCTCACATAATGTACCATCTGAACATGAATGATGTAACCAAGGTTTTGTAAAAATATTCTGATTTAAAAGAGTGTCCATGGAGTTTCTTGCCCGTTCTTCTCCATAGAGATCTACGTTAGGGAATGGGCAACTACAGTACTTTCACAGTTTTTATGCCTTGTGACTGGGACTGTAGCTAAAGGACAATGACCAAAGTTGGTACCAAAAAGTCTCGCGCCTCAAAACCAAAATATTATAGTAATTAGTTTCATATTTTTTTACGGCATTACGCGTCGGGGATTTGATTTTTGAACTGGAAATATACTTTTCGAGTTTAAAAGTACGAATATTGTTTTACTCCCTTTATATGACGTTCCGTTTCAACTGAATATAAATGAAGTTCCGTTTCAATTGAACAAACCCTTGTCTGTCGAGCGGACTCTAAAATTAATTACAATTAAGTAAGATCAGTACACCAAATCGATTTAGTTTGGTTTATTGCTATTTGCAACAAAATAGATTTTCTCAGCCTAAAGATTTTGATTTATCGATTACATCCCTAAATCCCGACTAGTTTATAGCACTTACTATACTCTATGGTTTATAGTTATCTTATCTGTGGCATCTGACATTTGTACTGTACTGACTGACTATTGGCAATGTAAAGGTCTAAAATAAAATCGAGTTTCAGTCAAGCATACTGTGGATGTTACTTTAACTCGTAATTCTTACTAATATTAGTGTATTACGCTGTTTTTAGAGCAATAATGTAATGTATGTGTGTTAAAATACGTCGTTGGTAGCGTCGAAAAAATAGACCTACTTTTTAGGTTAGTTTCGATTTTATAAAATAACTCTGAAACGCGGGTTTTTTTTTCAAAAATAATTTTTGTAGGAGTTAATACGATCAGTGTAGTCTATAAAAAACAAGGTTTGATTTTGATGCAGCATGGTACGGGATTCCATACTTCCATGAGCATTCTCTTTTCATTGTTGTCTTTGTTTCGACAATTCAAAAGTGCCTGTAACGGGCCTACTTGAAATAAATGCTTTGATTTTTTTTTTTTTGATTACAATACGCGGCATTTCATTTAGATAATTGACGTGAATACCATGTGGAAACGTTAATTTACTTATTCACAAAATTCGAAACCAGCAACTGCATTGTGTGTCAATACCATGACAGAGTTCATAGGTACATGACTGCATCATCGCCCCGCAGGCTGGCAGCGGGCAGCAAAAACCGCGGCGCGACGCGACCAATAAATCGCGCGACACAGCCACGTGTCGACGCGATGCCGCGTGGCGATTTATCGCGCGGTCGTTATCGGTAAATGTCGCATGCATGCCGTTAATGTTGTGATCATTTGCGCTCCATTAAAAGGATTAAATTAATTGGATTGGATTTTTTTGGAGGGTCCGCCTATGTACCACTATTGTACATGAAGTTTAAATAAATAAATAAATAAATAAATAAATTAAACAGTTCAATATTTTTACAGCTCAATAAAACATCATGAAGGCATTTTTAATTTTAGACAGGGTAGATGATGTACGTTGAGATATTTGTAGAAACCGGCGGATGCGATACATCTGAATAGATCAAATTTTAATGAGGAAGCAAGCAGTACATCACCTACTGGAAAGTAAATTGTCATAACCTAACACGAGAGAACCGTGATCAACGCTATATTAGGTACGTAATTATGTCACTATGTTGCGCACGATTGTCAATGTATGACGCAACACCTTTCATAGAAGTCACCGTTTAAAAGCCTTTTAATTTATTTGATTTTTATATCTGGAATTGGATAGGTAAACATAGGTGTCGGGTACGAAGCGAGGTGTCGGGTGTTGTTGAGTAGAAACTAAAGTTTATTTTTACCAATATTTAATGTGTCACTCTCTAAGTGTTCTTACTGTTAAAATTCTAATGAAATGTTGATGTTACTAAAATGTTTGAATACACCCAGCTAACGCGGTAGACAAAAGTGCACTAAATATGATTTAAAATACTAAGTAGTAAAATTAGTTTAAGGTAACGCAATGGGTAAATATGTAGACACTAACTTAAATCTTTAGTATATCTCTATATATAATCAAACACTAAACATTCGAGCGGATGGCACTTGCATACCTACACTACCATTGATTCTTACTATATTTACAATACAGACAACAAATTATTATGAAGTATTAAGGCTAGGTATCGAAACATCAATGATGCATGTATGCAGTACGCCTACTCACTGAAAACTTGTTCGTTTTCAGGTTTCTAGTTAGTATACTGACTGACAAATCTCTCAACAACTTTCTGTTTAAGTTTACAAGGTTTGTTATAGAAAAGGTTTTCAGCATTTAACGGTGGTCAATAGAATAAAACGCATATCTTTTGATAAATGAATTTGAATTTATCGAAGTCGTTTATTGCGGTGCATTGCGACTGCGCCGTGCACCGGTTAATGTGTTCAGTTCTAAAGAGACTTACTAGTAGAGTTACCAATGGTATGAGCTATCGCGGCAGTAAATTATGTAAAATTACGTATAGTCCGTGATATATGCTTGAGCAAGTTATTTGTGAACTACCCAGTGATCTACAGTTCTTCCTTATAGAGAGCGGTTCTAACTTTATAACTTGAACTTTGATATTGAAGTTTAGTTATCTAGACGACTGAGGGAACTAAAGTATGTTTTTTTTTTAATTCAGCCCTTTATGGATTTAATAGTGGATGAAAGTTTGTATGAAAAATTACGTCAAAGAAGAATGACAGAAATAAGAAAGAATGAAAGAGATTCAGTCGAGACGCAAGAGCAGCCGAACTCCTACACAAAATTGGCCATTCTCCTACTATTTTGAAGTAAAAGTTCAGAAGTTCACATAGTTATAGTATCATCGTTTTTTGGATTCTCAATGGGGATAAATACTTATTGGATTATCAATACATAGTTATCAGTAAGTATGGAAATTCGTTTTTTATGCGGTAGGGAAATCCCATGGGACGATTTATAATATCTGCCCGAACACAATAATCTAATCAAACAATCTTAATTGTCATGTAGTCATTGACGTCAAACACTGAAATAGACCTACCCAGTTGTTAGAATATTTAGACATTTATTTATTTCATATTTCAGTCATGACAGCATGGTTTTACTCACATAAGTTACGCCAGCGTGTTATGGTGTTACGTCATTTGTGTCGTAGACACGTCACCAACTGTCTGTCTAGGCTTGTTCTAGATGTATTTGGGTCACTGAATATTTAGAACTCTACTACCTACTACCATAATTTCTCCACAACCCATGTTATTGTTGTATTGGCAACGGTGGCCCAGTGGGAGAGCAGCGGAGGCTCAGTCGTGGCGGCCCTGAGTTACGAACAGTAAGTCGTGGGTTCGCACCCAGGCAGGCGCATTACTTTGTGTTATTTATTTCATCACTAATGCTCTCAAAATGGTGAAGGAAAACATCGTGAGGAAACCGGCATGTCCTAGAACCAAAATCTCGAAGACATGTGACATCTACCAACCCGCACTGGGCCCGCGTGGTGGATAACAGCCCATTCCCTCTCAGAGAGAGGAGGTCGTGTGTCCCAGCAGTGGGAACATTATAGGCTGATTATGCTAATTGGTATTGGTTTGATTGTCTCATTGGTATAGTGGCCACAAGCGCTACTCCCGAGTTTGAGATCATGTGTTTGATTTCCAGGTCAGGCAGTCTCTTTCAAGTGCGCCTAGACGTAATATACAGTAGTACTACCTAGACATACAAGTGCTATCACTTCTTCAATTCAAGGACCCAGGTATCTATACATATAAAATAATATATACCTTGGTACGCTTGAAAACTCAATCCCCTTTCCCAATGTTGGCGCCGTACAGACGTTTCTGACGTCATCAGTTACGTCACGTCACGGCTTTCAATGGTATTTGTTCAAGTGCTCGGCCCATTTCATTCCTTTCCGTAAACCGCATTTAATAACACCTAACGTAATGCCATCTACTGGTTGAGTGAGGCAACTACGGAGCCGTTCGAAATAGTTTCACTATTCGATACTAGATGGCGGTAGGTTCTTTAATAATTTAATGTTTTCTTAGTAGATTTATTGGTTGAATTTTTTTTTCGTGTGAATGTTATACTTTGTATCATATATTTACAAAATAAGATACACAGTTTTAACATAAAAAAATCCTCAAAATATCGGATAGTTCGTACAGTTGGGTACAAAAGTGTTAAAATATCTAACACTACAATTTTTATTAACTCGACCCTCAATTTTGTTTGCACGCATTTAAAACAAATGTTGATGCCACTGCCCAAATATTTATTTAATGAAAACGTTTCTATTAGCGCAGACCTTGGACGCCCATGTTTAGCCACTATAAATAAACTAGATACCGACACAGTACATAGATGAACACTTTGGGAAATTGTTGACTTGATGGTGTCACCGGACACTGTCCACACCACACACCATCAAAGCTGTGGGGTATAAACCATCGTCGGCCTGCTTCATTTCCGGGTCTAAACCCCATGAATAACCCCGTACCCCTCGTACAGATAGTACGTAAAGATTTGATGATTTAAACCTTAGTTATGTCGTATCTTATTTGCAATGCCGTTGGCGACACCATTTGAGGCAAAGATGGGGGTAAAGGATCGAAATGTGTAGACCAAAAATGTAGCATCAATTATGTTATAGTTATTTTTAATTTATTAATTTTGCAGTTAGCAATAAATAAATAATATGTTTATTTTCTCGTCACCAACGTTACAGTAAACAGGAATTATTTAATCTCACACAGAAGTAAACATTTGTGAGAGACTGGTGCCCGAAATAATCATTGGCTATTCTTCGTCCCTAAAATTAAATCTGTGCCTCAAGATTTATGTCAACGTCATGGTCTATAAGTTTGAGGGCAATGCAATCTCGCACAAATCTCTCGCATACTTAAGATCCTTCCCGCGCAAAGGTAGATGGCAAAGGTATTAGGTAATTATGTAAAACTAATGATAACTATAGACTGGACAGTCTCTCCTTCCGTAGATAACTAAACTAATTAAAATTGTTTATAACTGGCGCAACATTACAACACTAGGCACACTGTGGTAGCCGGGCGTACCCTGTTAATTTGGTCAATGCCATTGACACTGAATTAATAACTTATTTAAAGTACCGAATCAATTCGTCCCACTACCGTTTTAATCGATTGACATTGAATGTTGTTTATTGTGTTTTTAGGCTATTGTTCTTCCATTAGACTATGATTTGAATAGCGATCGGGAACAGAACGATTCTCATTTGCAGAATGTGAAAATGCATTATGAAGAATCTGTAGAGAAAATATTGATGTTGTTGTCGTATTTGGCTGCCTCGTTAGTGTCGTGGTCGTGGTCGCAGCTGATGCTGAGCATAAGGGCTTGGGTAGTTGGGTTCGATTCCCAGGCCAGTCAAACTGTTAGCGGGTCTTTCCATCACAAATAAAAATTGTCAATGGCAGTCTGGAGTCTGGATTTGCACCCGATTGTTTGCAATAACCTCCCCCCTCCCTCACCCTACTCCATGGGACCCAAACAAAATGGCAAAAAACCTACTATTTTACACTATGCACCTCTGTCTAACTCTACGGAGATTCCAGGCATCTGATCCGGACCAGACCAGATCTCGCGTACTATATTCAACTGTCTCTGCCATCGTAGCATGCTCTTAATAAATCCATTTGGTTGTAGATATAATTCTGTTCATAAGTCACAGGCGACCTCGTAATCAACTCCTTTTAAAATATAATAAAGCGGAATGCTCCCGGAGCGCCGCGGAATTTCATTATTCGTTCCAAGTGTCTCTGGAGGCAAGTCAGCTTAATGGACGATTGCGTCACGGCCTCCGCCATTAACTTTTATGAATACTGTACCTAAGTGTTTGTGATCTACGCAGTACGAAGGTTTTAGGCTTTCATAATACTTTTAGCGATAGCATATTATTATGTATTGGCCTGTTGGTCTAGTGGTTAGTGACCCTGACTACTAGGACGGAGGTCGTGGTCGTTCGATTCCCACACAGGACAAATCTTTGTGCGATGAGTACGTTCTGTATGTGGGTGTGTAATTTATCTACAATATGTATGTATTTAGAAATATATAAGTATGTTTATCAGTTGTCTGGTTGCCATAGTACAGGCTCTGCCTAGTTTGCGATCAGATGGCGGTGTTTTGGTTGTCCCAAGATATTATATGACATGCTCGCTTTGATTGAACGGAGCAGAAATAATAGCTGTCATGGCTGACATTGAATTTAGCTTAGATATTATTATAGTGTACTTAGTATTTAGTGAACAGGAATGGTTATGATAACAGAAATGATGAAAATGAGAATTAATTACTTACTCTATTTTTCAAAGACACAGTTTAAGTGATATTGATCACTTTACTTATTGCACTTCATACCAAGAGATATTAACAAGTACTTCAAGTTTGATATATCGATAATAATGTTCCATCGAGCAACAATATGCGCATTACCAAATAGGTACCTAATTGCTTGTTTTGTGTCGGTAATTTCCCTGGTCATTGTGGGCAATGGATGGACGTCCAATGTTCTTTGAATTTAAAGGCATTCATTTCAAATTTAACCGTATGTCTTAGCTTAGGTACTGATGGTGAAGATCCTGGCAAATCAGTAAACTAAAAATAAACAAGAAACCCACGCATTTTCATAACTCAACATTTTTGTAAATCAGTCGGCCTTCGCGATTGATGCGAACGCGGTACGTCACTGCGGCACGTCACTATCTCCGCAAACGCACAATACTGATATTCCTCTCAATAGGAATGTAGAAATCAAAACACTTTAAAACAGGCTGAGATTTCTCCTTACAAATGTTGACGAAATCGACGTGTCGTATTCGTATTAAAAACTTGAAGAAACTTTAAACTATTCTATTTCAATTTTATGTCATTTTCTCACCGACTCAATACTGTGATCCCCACATTGCATTGCAATTAGTCTGTCCCTAAACTAATACAAAGGATTTCTTTAAAAGAAACATAAAAGCTGTAAAATGAACACAAGAATCGAAACCAATATACACTGAAACTAAATAACCACGACATAGTCAAAAACTAATCTTTACTTTCAGGGGCTAGAAAACGTAGTGTTTTACCGCCTGAACTTAAATATAAAAATAAAATTGAATTCTGAATAGCCCTTGTTCCAACCTCAGTAATCAGCATCGCTTTCCTGTACACTGGGCCCCGAGGCCTCATTGAGTTCGCCGCGCTGCTCGTCTTATTCGGCTCTTCGGTTGCAGAATCCAGCTTAGCTACATCATATCTATCGGCACCCTTCACTTTGGTGACCCGATAAGGACCTAGGTACTTTGGTCTCAGCTTCATAGATGCCTACTCCAAATTGCGTCCGTCGAATAGCAACAAGACTCGACTTTTCTTTCTCGCTAATATCCTCAGTGCCAGATACATGAAGAAGATTTTTGAAGAGAAAATTTAAAAAAAAAATTTGGAAATTAATTTACGAAATTCTCGACGTAAGACCTGTACCTGATTGCTCTATACACAGTTTTGTTAATACATAAACCATTACTCTACTAATCCTCTGCACTTGACCGTTTGCCCGGGGGATACCCGTCGTAATAATAGTAATGTGTTCAATCTTTTTGTCTTTGCAATAACTTGTGAACTCTGCACTAGCAGTTCCTGTGTCAATATAATTGCGGATGGGGTTAGCAAAATGTTTGTTGTGCTTTTTGTAGGAAATATCCATGTAAACTTCGTGAACGCATCTATCACCACCAACATAATGATTGTATTGTTTTTTCGTTTCAGTCACGGTAATTCACCTTTCTCAATTGGAGACAATAAATCCTTCTTGCTTTCTGCTTTACGACTTGAGCTACACATGGATAGCTACTCAATGCTTCGGCATGTCGCATCTGGCTCCCACTCCTGTGCTCGATGGTGAACTCGTATTCTTGAAGTAACATTATCCACCGGGCAACTCTTGGTGAAGTAGCCATGTCTTTCTTCTCTAACCCAATCTCTAATTATCTTGAATTTAAATAAAATTATTTAGATTTTTTGACTTTACATCTTTGTTTATGTCGCGGCATCGTTGTCGTTGTCAACCAAAACTTCATCGCCTTTTTTATTCGTGACTGACAAATCAGTGCTGAAACCTTTTTCGTTCGCAGTTGACATCATTCTCAATGCTGCCACCCGCGGCCGCACAATTAACGTTGTCGGCCTCTTTGCTGAACATTGTGCGTTTCGTGTCGGTCGGCGCACTCACGGTACCTAGAAGTTTTTCACCAACCACTTGTTGGGTCGGGTGCTGCTCACGTTTTGTAAAACTCGTACCGGATGTTTCCATCGTACTGAAATGTGGCCGAAACCATTGCATTTAACGCATTTTAGCCCGAGATGTCTATTTGGGAATTTCTTGAACTGCTGACTTCTTTCAAAACTAAAACACCTGATCACCCTTACTAATTTCTACCACATCACTATATTTGGGAAAACTTCGTCTCGCCTTTGATTCTTTTATTAAGTATTCCTTTTTTTCTATTAAATCAGGATACGTGGTCACTCCGTACAACATTATTTTATGAGTTTCGTCTTCTACAACCCCGTCCACAATGTACTTTATCGCATCATAATCCGACATTTTTCTCCGCTTACCTAGATCGTGCACTACAAGTAGGAAGTCCATGTAGCTTTCATCGTCTTGCTTCTTTCGGCTACTCATCAGCTCGTAGCCTGTCTGTCTTCTGGTCTAAAACGTCAGGGAATTCCTTGGCGATCGCTACGTGGGATGAACTGAAGGTCCATCGCACGACTTAAACGGACGCTCAGACTAGAGCCACATAGCCACCGTTCCCACCAGCGATCTTCGCGCAAGCTAAGTAGCCAAAAGATGAAATGGCGACGGCCGAGACCAGCTAAAACCCAATCATGCAAGCCATTGCAAGGTATTTTTCGGACGATATGGTCAGAAAATGCAGCGGCCAGCAGAAATTGAAAAGTGAAAAGATTTTAGATTGAAGAGCGGACGTTGGGAATATTTTGATCCCGAACAATTTCGATCTTGACACACGATTGCTACCTGACAAGCGGGCGTGTGACAATTAGACAGAGCGACTTGTTATTATGTAGTAACAATTTAATAATGACGATTTTCTTCCTCTTGTCCCGTCTATCGCTCGTAAATAGTTGAATGTCTTTGATCCATCATGTAGACGACAATTCTGAGAATTTTATGTGGCCGCTTTTATAGCAGCTTAAGCCTCGTATCCACTAGGCAACATTTGACGCGCGACATGTTGCTCAACATGTTTCGCAACTTGTTGAATGTTGACGCGGAACATTTGTTTAACAACGTTGTCTGTCCACACATTCTCAGTCGTCGACAACATGTCGCCAGAGGACATTGTGTTGATTTCAGCGGCAGTGGTTATAATTTTATCAAAATCAAAAAGAAGAAAACCACGTTGGTGGGTTAGAAAATACCTACAAAATAAAGAAAATGTATTCAGTGATCTCAGTGTGGTTGATGGATCTTTTACGAATTTTACCCGAATGAACAAAACAGACTTCGAGATACTGTTACAAAAAATTGAACCCATAATATCGAAGCAAGATACAAAATTTCGAAACGCAACTAGTTCGATTAATTTGAGCACTCGTTCGTTACACCACACTACGGACATTGTTGTGCGTCACGTCTCCACTCGACAACAATTGATGCTCAACTAACGATGCACTTTAAACAAACAACAAGCCGCGCGTCATGTTGCGCGGCAGCTAGCAACGTCGCGCGCTGTTGTGCAGCGTTGCCGTACATGTTGAGATTCACGTGTCAGGCGCCAAATGTTGCCTAGTGGATACGAGGCTTTATAGTACTTCAAAACCGTTGCGTCTGTTGCCAAACATGAGCGCATTGAAAAATCTGAAAAAAATTCATGTCGTCAGCATGTCGTCAATTTTTTTTTCTAATTAATTTAGTTCCGTCCGTCTTTATTTCCTAGCTTTTCTACTTTTGTGGGTGTGACTTGTGGGAAATCAAAACAGAACGAAATAACTCGTTTGGGGTTGAAACACTAGGGCCATGGGGTCCGAGTGCCCACCTAGTTTTTCGGGAAATCGCCAAGCGGTTGGTCGACTCTTCACAGGACCGAGAGGGCGGGCCTATTTTTTGGCCAAAGAATCAGCATTGCCATCCAACGCGGTAATGCTGCCAGCCTTCTGGGCACTTTTCCTGTTGACAGCGATGCGGACGAATTTTTGGATGCCCTGTAACCCTTTTATACTTGTACATATTTATTTCTATTATAGTTTTGTAGTTTGTAAATAATTAATATTTTGATTAAAGTTCAAGCCTACTTGAACTATTTAATTTAAATTTTATGTCGTGTTTACGTCAAATCCCATTTTACTCCTTCCTCTTTCTCTCTCACACACTGTCGCTCTCACCGATTCAATACTGTCATCCTCACAGGAATATTGTGTCTTAGACTCTGGTGATAAAGATAATACTCCCATGCAGACCGTAACATCAAAGACCACGCGTCGAAGTTGTCACATGGTCACGTCACTAGCGGAAAATGTGCGAACAACAAGATATTATCCACCTTATGAAGTCGGCGATTGAGTTCGTTTTCAATGGTCCGGCGTATTTAAGGGTTGTAAACAAGTGGGACGCGCGGGGGTATCGACCGCGCGGCGGCAGAAGTGTCGGAACGCGCGGCGATGCCGGACGTGCCGCTCTGGGGAAGATGCGCCAAGTGTCAAAGTTCCACAAGAGCGTGGTGGTGCTGGCGCTGTACCTGACGCTCTACCTGCTGGCGCCCTACCTGCTGGCGCCCTACGCCTCCATCAGTTTCATCCGCGACGAGCTGCGCATCGGAAATAAATATGTGTTCATGTTCCTCGTGGCGCCCTACACACCGGTGTTCTCGGACGCCGAAGGTGCCGAGGTGTTCACGACCAGACAGTGCGGGAGATGTTTCATTACGAACAACAAGGGGATGCTGCCGATGAGGGATTACGACGCTGTGCTGGTGTTCGGAGACAGAAGTCTGCTGTCGCAAACGATGGCGGTCATGGATCCAGGGAAGAACTATCTGATTGAAGCGCACAAGCGATGTGTGAGGAACAAGCTGAGAGGGTGTCACCGCGAGCCGCGAGTGACGTCGTTCAGCAGCCGCGAGACGTTCGACCTGTGCGGGCTGTGCCGGAGGCTGGTGGAGCAGCGCGCGTAGGAGCCGCAAGTGATTGGTTGCCTTGTTAGAGTAGGAGAGGATGGCCTCCTCGACGGGAACTGCGGAGGTCTGCCAAAACGAACGCTAGGATAAGATTGGTGCTTTGTGATATCGTCATGAACAGTTGGGTCGCAAGTGTTGTTGTGTTGATGTTGATGTATTTGATGAAAGACTTTTGTTGTGGATGACAATTAATGTATGTTGATGTATTTTTAATGTTATTTTGTCAGCTTAAGTTAAGTGAATTAACGCGATGTTATTAATTGTTGTAAATTTTGTGATCCCATAGACAAGGGGGTATTTTTACGTTATTTAGTGTCATACTGGAACAAATCTATTCTTTCATGAGATTTTCAAGAGATTTGTAGCAAGTGTTTGAAAGAAAATATTTATATTGCACCTATCAGCTGTTTTATTTAAAACCAGTTATTTTCATCTCGATTGCCGTGCGATACTTTCATGAGCCGAAAGATATATTTTCTGAATGATATTGATCGTGTCAGCTGTCGTTCTCCGCAGAGACACATAAACAATAATCTTATTTTCTTTCGTTCGGAATCTCGTTGTTTGCCAAATTTTTTTCGGACGCTCTAATAGATGTACTACCTTTTGTATGAGGTACCTACGAACAATAAGAAAATTGTTTGTCGAACAATACTGACAATGCTACTGTGAATACTATAGGTACCTATAGTTCTTCAAAACTTGATCAAAATAACACATAAAACAGATGATTTCTTTTTACAAAATGCGTCATGCATATTAATTTTTATTTGCATAATATTTTTCCTCAAGTGCTCGTTGCTAGGTTTAATAATACAGAGTTCCCTACTTACAGATAGTTAGACAACGTAAGGAACGTTGTTTAATGATGCATAACATAAATTACAGCAAGTGCCTGTAGGTACCTAAAGACAGGCGAAAATAACTCATTTTATTGAATACTGTCGCTGAACGATAATAAGAAAAGCATCATCATCAGCGCAGCCTTTCCCCCAAATATAATAATATGTTGGCGGCGGATTGCAGATAACAGCTGACATTAAGCAGTCTGGGATACAAACGTGAAACCACACGCGTGACGCGACACAGCAGTTGGCAACTGTTACTATATAACACTTGGTAATGTTTTTTCGAATTAACCCATTCATGTGACGGAAATGTAGATAACTGTTTATCTGAATAAGTATCCTGATCATTCCAAAAATATCCAACCGCTGAACAGTCGCGTTATCCTGACTCCAACCTCGTTGCCCTTCGTAACCCCAACTTATTTCTAAACAGAAAAAACTTATAGTTATTGCTTATTTATTTATTCCACTTCACAACTATCTTTACAGGTATATTATTTAAGACAGTTTTAGTTACCTATGCTTATCCATAATTATGTTATAAATATAAAAATGTGGGTGTGTGTGGGTGTGTGTGAATATTTGTGTGTGTGTGTTCTTACTATGTATCTAAATAATACAACAGACAGCCAAATCTGTTAAACATACAATTCACGTAACAACTTTTTTCAATTGTTAATTGGTAATTGCTGAAATTCATGAAACCTTTATATATTTCCTGAATACGAAGAAATATGTAAAGGTTTCATGAATTTCAGCTTCATAAACCGACCAGGCAGGAATATGGTGTATAGCAGCGATAGGAATTCGTAAACAAAGTAATGGAAAACATTCCCCTCGCCTGAAATAACCCGCGTAAGTCCAGTCCAGCATTACAGTCTGAATCAGTAATTCCCATAAAATCGTAAACAACCTTCACGGGCAAACTATTTATAACGCATTCATTTTCCGTGGCTATGGACTGCTTTTTTATCAATACGTACGGTGTTTCTATTAAAAACGCAATAAACGAGTAAGTAAACATAATGGAATTTCCATGTCTCAAGGTTTTAGCAACTGCTAGGTTTTTTATAAATAACCTAGTATAAACTGTTATAAAATGTTTAAAAGCAGTTATTAATCACAGTTCTACGAGTATAACCGCACTTGTCGCGTGGCCAAAATCAGAACTACCGCCATCATTTTCAGTCGGACGAGTTTGTCCGAAAACGGGCGTACTCGACCGCGTTCATGAACACTTGGTTGTTTGACAAATTGCATAGGCAATCGAATTCGGGCGAATGACCATATTATAGTGTAATTGCGCCATGGACTAGACAAAAATGAAACATTTATCACGAGGTTGAATACAATATTCATTTTAAGCAGCATAACATTGTGATCTCACAAGAACTTCTCGCGGCCATCGCGCGCGGCTCTGCATGTCATCATAGTTGGCATTACCATATTCACCATACGATGCTCCTCCCGTAGATGTAGGTAGCCTCGATCATCTCTGCACACCTTGAGTGAGTACAGTTCTCGTGTTCTATTCTTCACCACGAAACAAATAAGACAAGTAAACATATAACATTCACAGCTATTCACAACAATGCCACACATCAACATTTTTATTCATGAAGACAGAAGTGACAATCATTATTTACCAATTAAAAATAAATATTCATTTGCATGTTTTGAAGGTCGACAGGTTTGAATGTTGCATTAAACTTAATTCTCTAGAAAACAAACCATATCGCTATTCCTATAATACCTCTATATTTACGAGCGACTTTGTATAATACAAAACCTAACCTAGAAAAAAACAGATAAAAAAGCCGGCCAGGCGGGAGCCGGCCTCTCGCACAAAGGTTTTCATAGCACCAAACAATTTCATAACAATATTTTTAACGCTCATTCATATGTCAATATGCACTCAACAGCAAAACGAAATTTTGGTTTTCATAGTATGTTAATGAAAAACCATGTTAAGCAGTTGTACACACAGCGTCAGTAAGCGCTAACCCCTCAATCTTCAATGTTTTGTATATAAATTTAATCCATGCCCTCAAGTTATAACTATAACGATGAACGAACATGTGAACGATGAAGTTACCCCAGTTGTATTAAAATTACTACAATAAAAAATACTTTTCTACAATAACTTTACTACAATAAAAATACTTTGCTACAATACACAATAACTTACAATAACTTTGCAATTCAAACATATTAGAAATATTATACGCAATAATAAAAGTATTAACGTTTTATTAAAAAAAAAAAACAAATAAAAAACACACTCAAAATATAAATACTAACTTAAACTTATTTATTCACTAAAACAATACATTAATTATAATAAAATGTTCTTGCAAATTACAAAAACCAAATTGGGCTTATGACGGATTTGAACGCACATGTTTTTTGGGAGGGTAACCACTTAGTGGAGCTGTGTGTACAAAAAACGCCCATATCTCAAAAATGAAATATCAAAGTTCTTTTACATTCTACTATCCCAATTGTTTTCAGAATTGCCTCCCATTACTTTAGAAATTACAGGAGGGGGGCACAATTTTTACAACTCTAAAATCAAATCAACCATTGACTTAAAAACGAAAAAAAACTTTGAAGGCTTATACATAATTATGTTGAATTGTATTACATTCAACAGCAAAACTAAATTTGTTTTTCATAGTATGTTAATGAAAAACAAAGTTACTGTTCTAGTTTGATAAAAAGTCCCTTAGCTCAAAAACTAAATATCAAATCTTATCAAACCAATTTTCGTTGAAAGTTTTTTATCTTACATTTTTTCAGAATTTTCGTCCTCTTACTTTAGAAATTAGAGGGGGAGGGGACACATTGTATTTTTATTTATTTATTTGGTTCTTCAACAATGAGTACACTATTACATAGATAGTAAAACTTAAAAAAATAAAAATTTTAAACTTAAGTCTAAGTGCCCCATTACTTAAAGAAGAGCACTACATGCACTATATTATGCGTCTAAATAGCTAATACAGTGAAAAAAGAATAAAAATTCAAATTAAAAATTAAAAACAACAACACTATCGATAATATTAAGTCAGGCCAAACAGAATCAAACTTGTACCACTTTTGAAGTGTCTATCTTTCAATCGATTGACTTTGAGGAAAAATGGTTTTAAGAACCTCAATGTCATTTTTAAATACCTACCTACATACCTACATATATATACCTATAAACACCGCACGTAAAGGTTTGATGAAAAAAAAATAGTTTCAGTTCCATGTATGGAGAGTAATTTACGCAATTTCTTGTACAAAAAGTTGGCAACCCTAGCGAAGATTAAATTTAGATTTTTTTCATTATTTCACATATTTGTGTAGCGGTTCATATAACTCTCCAAATTTCAACTGTGGTGTGCCAACAGTCTCGGAGTAAAATGGCTGTGACATACGGACGGACAGGCAGACAGACAGACGGACAGGATGAATCTATAAGAGTTCTGTTTACCCTAAAAACGAACCAAAATACTCGTTTATGACGAGTATAATTAATTTGTTTTTATTTTAGTCTACAATAACATGTTGTGTAAGGAAATGCGCATCAGAATGAGATTTTTCAATAAAAATCGATTGACCCAGAACTTAAAAGTATCTAATTTTAAAACGCCTATAGAATGATTAATATACTATGTAATATCAATTCATCAATTCGATGTTGAGTGTGTGTTGTATAAGAAGTGTGAACGTGAACTATGTACCTACGCTACATGTGCTACTACAAAATAATGTAAATGCAATATTACAACATTTACAAAGTTTTCCTTGTTTTTCTTACTTGTGGTATTTGTTGAGATACTCTATTACGCACTAGGCACACTATTCTATTTAGTTGAAACAATAACATCATGCCGGTAATCCCCGGAGGCTATACAGTATTCTTAGTGGCTCACTCAACACGCCTACATTTGCCTCTTTAGACATATTGACAGCTAAAGTTAGGTGATAAAAGCCCACTTCTCGAGAGTTTTCTTATATAATCTTCTGTCAATTTTAAAGTAACGAAACATGTATTATTAAACGGACAGATGATTCCTAACCTATTCTAAGGAAGCCAATTTTCATCGCCGCCGCACGGCATTCCCGAGGAAATAGTCTAATTTTGTAAAAGGAATAATGGCACCTTATTGACTTGTCCTACAGTCAGCACTGGCTAAGCTTCCACATTCAGACCTACTCGTACGTAACCGGAGAAACTTCGAGTCCTATCATACAGGATGTCCTAGTTCAGGAGTCGAGACCACTTTGATGTAATGTCTACAGAAGTTTGACAAATAAATTGATTTTATTATTTTTATACTATTGTACTATACTATTGTGCCTAAGAAATTCTAAGAATACGATTTGGTGGGCGTTTTCAACCGTTGGCATGACTACGAAGTCTAGGTGAGCTGAGAAACTGACTTAACTTTAGAATACGAGTGCAGGCACATTGCGCCAACTCTATTGAAGTCCCATACAACGGGAGGCGAATCTATTGTCATCAAGCGGGCACAGGTTGATACCGTTTCGGGGCTGCTACTGGGAAATTTTAGATGGAAAACCAACCAAATATCACTTTGCCCCACCTGGGAATCGAACCTACTGATGGTATAATGACCTACTCATTTTGGCGTAATTATGTTTATATCATAAAACACACATTTTCCCCATTTTTCATTTTTTTCCCTTTTGGCGAACACTGAGCAACACCTTTTTTTTTTTTTTTTGGAGGGTGAGAAATCATCAAATGACTCCTCCCGCTCTGGGCGGAGCGGAAGGGAGTGTCAGACTCTTACTGACTAAAAAACACCCATGTTCCTTCGTTGGCCCTTTATGTTCCAGGGCCGCCGTATCTCTTTCGAACAGTCCCGCAGCCCTGGCAGGCACCGGCCCTTGCGGGCTCCTCCCGTTTGCTGACATCTCTTTGAGGCGCGCGTGGAACACGAACGCGCCGTCGACACGGCCTGCCCGTCATACGACGGACGGACGGCGAGCTAGCCCATTACTCGCCGTCCACAGGCCCGCGCCTACGGTGGCCGAGAGCCATCACGGCGTGGCCCCCGACGCCCGGTGCTTCTCCCGCGGCGGCTGGGACGTGAGGAGGTTCTCTCCCTCTCACGTTCCGCCGCCTCCTTCGCTAGCATGACTGCTTCGCAGAATGAGGCGACGGCTTCCCATTCCCTCTCGCCCCGGACCATGGCTTGAACCAGGCCCGGGCGCGAGAGGTCGCCGCCGCCAATCGCCGCTACGAGGACACGGCGGTGCTCCTCCCAAGCGGAGCAGACCTCGACGGTGTGCTCCACCGTGTCCTCCGGTCGATCCTCGCAGTTGTAGCACCAGGGCGTTTCCTCCCGCCCGATTCGGTGCAGGTACCTCCCGAAGCACCCGTGTCCGGTGAGGACCTGCGTCAGGCGGAAGGTGAGGGCGCCGTGGCGCCTCCCTAGCCACTCCTCAAAGAAGGGACTTACCGCCACTATCGTGGCGTGCCCTGAACGGGGTCGCGATAGTCGCTCTCTCCATGTCGCCATGAGATCACGGCGGAGGTCTGTCCGCCGCGCGACAATATGCCGCGGCAGCGGAGTTACCCCCCGGCTCTGTACCTCCGCGCGCCACTCGTGCAGGCGCGCGAGGACTATGGCCTCCAGATCCCATGGCGGCAATCCGGCAAGGAGGCTCGCCGCCTCGCACCTCTGCCTACCCCTTAGGGGATTACGGAGGTCTTTTGCTTACAAATGTAGATGTTAAATGAATGCCCTGGAGGAGTCAAAGTCTTATCACAGTTCTACAGGTGAGTCATTCTTTTGTTGATATAAGTTGTGTTTGTTTAGCTGTAGAGCTACCGAGGTTTAACCTTTCGTGTGCCGGAACGTAGATCTACACGAGACACAATGGCTTTTTAATTGTGTCTATATACTCGGCATACAAGTGGTTAACACAGACAACATAATATTTTCCCAATGTTATCGGTTCGCACACAAGAGCGAGCCACTTCAGGAGCTATCACCGTGTATCATCGACACAACTGCCGAGGGGACTGTAGAAGTGCTTATGCGTTGGCCACCATCAGCCCATATTTACTACTTTTATGCGATGTGTTGAATTTCCATCACTTGTCTGTTTCAACCGCGAGACTCGAAATCCCGACATACAGACATACATGCCCAAACTCACACCTTTTCCCTGTGGGGGTAAGCAGAAACTTTAGAGTCACCTGCTACGTTCCATACATACAATCCACTAGTGCAATAATATTTAGACATTCATTGAGGTGTTGCTCAGTGTGATCTTGCGGTCCATGGCCCTTTACGGGGCCCCGGTGTGGGCGCGTTCGTTGAGGTTGCGTGCAAAGCACTACCTGAACGCGCCCCAAAAGGTGGTAGCCGTAAGGCTGATCCGTGGGTACCGCACGATCTCCCGCGAGGCGGCGAGCCTCCTTGCCGGATTGCCGCCATGGGATCTGGAGGCCATAGTCCTCGCGCGCCTGCACGAGTGGCGCGCGGAGGTACAGAGCCGGGGGGTAACTCCGCTGCCGCGGCATATTGTTGCGCGGCGGACAGACCTCCGCCGTGATCTCATGGCGACATGGAGAGAGCGACTATCGCAACCCCGTTCAGGGCACGCCACGATAGTGGCGGTAAGTCCCCTCTTTGAGGAGTGGCTAGGGAGGCGCCACGGCGCCCTCACCTTCCGCCTGACGCAGGTCCTCACCGGACACGGGTGCTTCGGGAGGTACCTGCACCGAATCGGGCGGGAGGAAACGCCCTGGTGCTACAACTGCGAGGATCGACCGGAGGACACGGTGGAGCACACCGTCGAGGTCTGCTCCGCTTGGGAGGAGCACCGCCGTGTCCTCGTAGCGGCGATTGGCGGCGGCGACCTCTCGCGCCCGGCCCTGGTTCAAGCCATGGTCCGGGGCGAGAGGGAATGGGAAGCCGTCGCCTCCTTCTGCGAAGCAGTCATGCTAGCGAAGGAGGCGGCGGAACGTGAGAGGGAGAGAACCTCCTCACGTCCCAGCCGCCGCGGGAGAAGCACCGGGCGTCGGGGGCCACGCCGTGATGGCTCTCGGCCACCGTAGGCGCGGGCCTGTGGACGGCGAGTAATGGGCTAGCTCGCCGTCCGTCCGTCGTATGACGACGGGCAGGCCGTGTCGACGGCGCGTTCGTGTTCCACGCGCGCCTCATAGAGATGTCAGCAAACGGGAGGGGCCCGCAAGGGCCGGTGCCTGCCAGGGCTGCGGGACTGTTCGAAAGAGATACCGCGGCCCTGGAACATAAAGGGCCAATGAAGGAACATGGGTGTTTTTTAGTCAGTAAGAGTCTGACACTCCCTTCCGCTCCGCCCAGAGCGGGAGCAGTCATTTGATGATTTCTCACCCCCCAAAAAAAAAAAAAAAAAAAAAGGGGTAGGCAGAGGTTTTCCCAAAAGATAGGTTAATAGTAGGTACACCTACATTTCGCCAGTTATGTTTAAGTCCCATGTAGTAGGGGGCGAGGCTATTGCCGTCAACCAGGCACAAACCCAGACTCCGTGGCTGCTACTGAAAAAATACGAATGGAAAAACCCAATAACACTTTAATAATACATTAACCATATTTGTAACTGTTAGAACTAAGGAGTGATTCCAACGAAAACTTCATTTACAATTTTAAATAAAACATAAAAGCTGACCGAAATATTTTCATGAAAGGAAACGACCAACCCGAACCGTGCACCTTTTGTCGACGTTTCATAAGTGCCCACGTAGGGACAGTATAAATTTAGTTTTAAACCGTGTAAGTAAAAAACATGTCTAATTGTGCTCGTCATAAAATATAAACTCAAATTCTATAAAATAGTGGTATGTTACGGTATGTCCGCGCGTTCGTACTAAGCCCAAAGGTCTGAAGAAAGAAAAAGCTTGACTAAAACCTTCATGTAATCATAAATCCGAAATGAAGCCGACGTCAAGCTCCTGTGCTAATAAATCTCTGTCTCAGCTGTCGTACGAAGGCGTTACATAAGTGCTGGCACCGTGCCTGCTGCAGCCGCTTTTTGTAAGTCCAGCGACCACGTAATCGTCTGCAGTGCGTCTCGCCTTATCTTAATCTGACCAAGTATTTGGTTCATGAAAAACAGTCATTGCATAAGCATTTGGTCATTAATTGCATGGCTATTTATCGAGGTAGTTGGGGTCGACAACCAGTCTAACCGGGTGCAGCACTACCAGTATTTGACTTTGAACGACTCTAACCTTCAAAAACCAGTAAAACGACACCCAGGGGACATGGTTTTATTAAAAAATGAAAATGGAGACAATTATATTATCTAGCTGGTAGGTAGGTCTCCTCACCTGAAATGCGGAAAGTGGACAATACGGTATGTCATTAGGGAAACGTTTTTGCTCAGCATATTCAGCAGTTCAATCTGATGAAGCTATGTGTTGTATAGTGATCTATCGAAGTACATTAGTGAGCAAACAAACCCTTGTTTATTTATTGGTTAGGCAATCGTCCATTCAGAACTAATCTCAACAACTTACGCAATCTGTTGATAAACTGGTTACAAACACTGAAAACAATGAAGATTGCAACAAATATAATGATAAAACATATAAATACTAGACATATTTCGCATAGTTATGATTAATTCATAATTATAGTAACTACTCAAAGACAACGAGATATGATCACATCATACACACATTCCACTCACAAAAGACAATGACCAAAATGCATGGAGCAATAGTGCCTTTTTATTTTACTAAACACACTAAACAGAATCTTGTATGGCGGTAAAAATCAAAACTCAGCCCGGACTGAGTTCAATCAGTTTATACAGAATGATAAGAGAGAGAATGATTTTTCAAAATGTTAAAAATACCTCTCTTATTTAAATTATTTTGCCTTTCAAGTTTTGACTATTTATTAAGTGATTTGATGCATGTTAGGATCGGTCGATTTTAACCAGTTCCGGGATCAAGTGTTTCCTTTGCCGTTAGTACTGACAGCTCTCAGCAAGTCTCTCAGCAAATCTTAGAAAGTGCATAAATTTGATTAAAGAAGCCACATGGTAGGTACACGTAGGGATTGGAATCCGGCAACAGGTACAATGGTGCGACTTACGACGCCAACTCTTGAGAAATGCTCGCTAAGTAGGGTCAATTAACGCGACACCGATTTAATTGTTTTGTTCGTACTGGCCCCATACCGAGATACGTCGCAAACGTAGGGCTGGATATTTTAATTGGTCATTCACACAAAAGTGAAAAACATGGCTTAAAAACTCAACGAAATCGCCCAAACACATTAAACGGGTGTCTTATTTATTTTAGTTCTATTTGTAGTCTGTATATAATATACATAACATAAATAAATGGTTTACGGGTGTCTTAGCACTATTATACATATAATAATACTAGCGGTCGCCCGCGGCTCCGCCCGCGTGGATGTCGGTTACCGCTGCAAAAAGCCTACCCAGGAAAGACACGGTTAGCAAAATGATTCCCAGGTCAATTCACAGACACCGACAGTAACATCAACGACGCAGTCATTATCCGCAGGCTGCACAGATTGTCACATTATCTACATAAACTGTACTTAATGATGAAATAATTTATTTTGATAAGGATTAATAGCATGAGTAAAATAAACGCGTTTAAATGTAGTCCAAAAAAAATTCAAGATTTTTAAATAAAAAAATGGTTGTTGTGCCTCACTGGACATAGATAGGTATAGTGTGTTGCGGACTTTTTTGTAGATATTTATAAGATCTACAATTAATTAGCACATTTTATGGTTCTATCTTTTATAGTTTACACAAAATAAGTAACTTTTCTGGTTGATTTTTTACACCTTGTGTCCGAAAAACCCAAATATCTTACGGAACCCTATCTTTTTCCAAAATAAAATATAGCCTATGTTACTCGTGGATAATGTAGCTTTCGAATGGTGAAAGAATTTTTAAAATCGGTACAGTGGTTTTTGAGCCTATTCATTACAAACAAACAAACATACAAACAAAGTTTTCCTCTTTATAATATTAGTGTAGATAATATTTTGGGACAACCAACACACCGCCATCTGATCCCAAACTAGGCAGAGCCTGTACTATGGCAACCAGACAACTGATAAACATACTTATATATTTCTAAATACATACTTAATATAGATAAATCACACCCAGATACAGAACAAATAATCGTACTCATCGCACAAAGATTTGTCCTGTGTGTGAATCGAACCCACAACCTCCGTCCTAGCAGTCAGGGTCACTAACCACTAGACCAACAGGCCTATCAATCAATCATGAACAATAGTGGCGTGGACTTTTGGTAGGCTACGTTATTTGAAAGAAAGAAACATATCAGTTTCCATTCATTTGGTAAATATACATTGCGAGTGTGTTTACCTGCGAAATACAACTCTAATAAAGATTGTAGCTATACGTAGACGGATAAATTCAAATTCATTTGATTCAATACATTTTAGATCATATAAGTATTCATTTGACATTAAAATTAACTATATTATGAAATTAAAATCTCAGTTACAACCAGCACAAACATAATCAAGTAAATAATCTGAATTAAAATTCTAAAATTACAATAGCAATGACTAACAAGACAAAAATTAAAATTTTAATCACAATACTTACCCAAAAAATAAAAATAAAATAAACAAATTTAAATTGAAATTCCAATTCATTTTTAATGGTAATGATTACTAATGATATGCATAAAACTGAAAGATTCTGTCTTAGTAACAGAAATAGCTGTATGTACAGTTCGCCCCTCTGCTATAAAGTGCTATATTATATACTTGTACATAATGTACTCCATCGTCTGACGGTCGAATGACGTCGCCGATGCTCGCCAATCAATAATAATAAAGGTACCAGCCTATACGTAGGTACACTACTATATTGTTTTAAATCATCACGCTGTAATCCCCGAGGTGTTCGGTGGAGATGTACCTATTAGAACACCCACATTTCGCCAGTTATTTTTGAGTTCCATTTATTAGGGCTATCAGGCTATCATATAAAAGCGAACGTTATCACTGAAATACATATCACGCCTGAAATGATCGTACTTAATGATTAAAAGCTAGTTTTCAGCGCACTCCCTTGACTCGTAAGACTTATCGTACAACTCGCGTGCTATCAGTGCACTGTAAGTGTTTGATTGATCATATTGCACTGTTTACTGCATATATTTACGTGTAAATCTTTTAAATAAATAATAAAATATTTAGAAAAAGTCACTTTGGTTTAGACATGATTGTTCCTTTCAAACCTTTATTTACGTAGGTAGCTTTACTATTTACATTACTTTGTAGAATAGAATAGAATTTCTCTTTATTCGAGTATCCGTGACTCAAAAACTGTTAGTAAAACTTACGACTAAGTTAGTGAGCAGTAGCACTGATAAAACAAACAACACAACAAAAAACGGTGGATCACTGCTCTGACAGCCCATGAGCAGTTGCACAACAGCGACCCACATACACACAGTCCAGGTGACTGGCAATCAACTCAACTCAACTCAAAGCATTTATTTCAATTAGACCATTACGGCACAGGTCAAACAATCGCTCCCTACTTTTCCTAATACCCTTAGTTACCCACTAGTCACTGAACATAAACTTTGGGCAAATAGATTTAGTTTTCATTTTTAATGTATTATTGAACTCTGTGTAAACTACCGAAAAGAATTCCTCATAAAATAAAATCAATTATTTACATTTTCAATAATCTGGTCCGGAATACCTATTTTACTAATTAAGTTATTATTAAATTTATTTAAATTACTGGGTGTCATTTGTCTAGACTTCATCTGGATTTTTTTGTAATGGTGTGTTGCACTCGAAAACAACGGTTTGACCGCTATGATCAGAAGGAAGGTAATTTACAATGGATTTATCCAAGTAGTCGCAGCAACAAAAAACTTTATCAATACATGTAGCAGTATTTGTAGTAATTCCGGTTGGTTCCGAAAACACATTTAACAAAATAAATGATTTAAAAAGATGTAATAATCTACTGCTATTTGAATTTTGATCTAAAATATTAACGTTAAAGTCACCACAGATTACAAGCTTTGCTAAAGCATTTTCCATTACCGATTCAAAAATAGAGTAGTTTTAATAATTTGGGGGTCTGAAAACGCACACTATGACATGCTTATCCAGCTCAACACAAGACAGCTCAACAGCAAACCGATAGATTAACAATATCACCATGAGTCTTAAATTTAATACAATTTTTAACTAAGATTAATGAACCCCCACAAATCTTAGTTTTCCGGTTAAAGCAACTGCCCACGCTGTAATTTGCGTAATTAATTAGCATTTCATAGTCTTTTAACCAATGTTCAGTGAAACGAACGAACAATAGTTTAAATGAGTATCCGGAGTGAGCCCCAAGACTCCCATGCCATCACAAGGCAATGAGATCCTACTAGTAGTGGACCCCACTCCAGGATCTTCTATAGTTACACATGGCTCCTCCCAGTAATTGTAAAAAGAATTATTAGTATTATTACTAACTAGCTTCCGCCCGCGACTTCGTCCGCGTGGAATAGTTACTTTGGGCTAACATGACTGCCCGGCTTTGCACATTGTGCGCGCAGTACCCGATCATTATTTTGCTGTGATTTTATTTTAAAACTGCGACAGCTCCTAAGATATTCACTTAAATCGAAAGATGTAAAGGGCAATTTTGTTTTAAATGAAATACTTGTGATGAGTAACGTATTTATTTGGATAAGGATTAATATCATGTTTATAAAAACACCTCCGTAAATAATGCATTATTTTAGAACAAATTTGGTTAGCATAAAAAAGGTTATAGTGAGCTAACCTTAAAAGATAGACATATGCTGTCGCGGATTTTTTTTTAGAACTTTTAAAGAGAAATAATTCTGTAATACATGATTTTTGCGAAACTTTAACCGTTTACGCAGCGCACGCAGCGGAAGCTCTCAATAGGAAAAAATATCTCCCGATTTTGAAACATTCTTCATTAGTGCTCCGCTCCTATTGGTCGTAGCGTGATGATATATAGCCTATAGCCTTCCTCGATAAATGGGCTATCTAACACTGAAAGAATTGTTCAAATCGGGACAGCAGTTCCTGAGATTAGCGCGTTCAAACAAACAAACAAACAAACTCTTCAGCTTTATAATATTAGTATAGATAGTCGCAGTTTTAATAATTGAACTAAACATTGACATACTACTTATGTCTGAGTGAATATTATAAACTAATAGCCTAGCTATTTTGTGTCTACAGCTAATAGGTAGATACAGTTTATCTATTATAATCTTTAGCTAATAGATGATACCGTCCACGTAGCATCCAACCCTGGTACTGGTGAGCTCGGCAATAGGTCCGTTCACATAAATTCTCAATTCACCCTGCCTCGCCCCACACTCCACGTACGGACGAGAAAACGTCCCAACCCATCGCAGTGTTTATCTGGTTTCCATACCAAAACTTTAAAATGTTAATGAGTTCTCTTGGCAATCAGCCCGCTCTAGTTTACTTCATAATGATAGGAAACAGATCCCGGAAGCAGGCGTGATTTGGCGTCTCGCGTTTCGTTAAAACTCGCTTAAAACACAAAACTGCACTCTCAGTTGATAAAACAGCTCTGAATCCATTACACTTTTATTTAATGGCGTATTAAACATGCTGTCAAAAACCTTCGATATCACAGCAGCTAGTGAAATGGGCCTATAGTAACTACTATCGGCGAGGTCACCAGTTTTGTTTTTAGCAATAGGCACAACCACTGTTCGCATCATCTCGCCAGACAGGTAACTATGGCTAATGCAGAAGCTATACAACATAGCAAGTACCCTAGCTAAGTGAGGGCCAGCATACTATTATCGGAGGTGCTCGATACTGGGTCCGTCATGGCCCGGGGACTTACCTCTTGACTTACTTCTAATAGTCTTACTAATCTCCTGAGATTTAACCCCTAATTCCATACCGGGCGGAACATCGGGCACCGAGCGCGAGGGTCCTATAGGCGACTTCACAAAGAACGCCTCTTTAAAAAGATTGGCAATGTCTTCCGGCTCACTCATGCCACCGACGCTCACAGGGATTCCCAGTTTAGTTTTTAACTTATTGGGTGCTTCCAGAAACTCCGAAAATCATTTTCAGCGTGTACGATGACGTGTGTATATTTAAATATCTCATAAACATAGAGGTGAAGGTCAACGCCAATGTTAGGCTAGATCACAAACAATAGAACGACTAATAACAGATGCTTTGTAGCATTCTGTTATTAGTCGTTCCATTGTCTATACTTTTTTAGCAGACGGTAGACGATAATAACAATAACTCTCGCCCCGAAATTAGCTGAATATTGAAGACGTCACTGCGTCGAGTCTTTGATGTCCGCGAGTTTCTGGCAAGAGATCATTATTTACGTGTTAACTATTGTTTCTACTGATCGTTTGACTTTAGAGAATTTTTCTTGTGAATGTCTTTTAGCCTATAGGTACTTTTATTAAAAGAACTTTTTAAACTGAACTAAACTTTCTAAGCAAGAGTGAGTTTACTCTACAGGTTGTCAGTGGCAACTGGAATCATAAAATTTTTAAATTCTAGTTTGGCAGTCCAATGCCTCAGTCCATAGTAAATCCTTAAAAATTAACCTAACTAGGTTTAGGTTAGTCCGCCAGCTCGTAAAAGTCCACGGCTGCTGCGGTAACCAATCAGGGGTTGCTTGTTCCGGTCTGCACATTCGATTTGTCAGTATTTTTGTTGAACATAGCCGACTGAAAGCAATTACTACACAGATTCGGTCATCTGACTAGTGTCGATCGGTTGACTCCGTCCTGCATCTAAGTACCATCGCGAATCACGTTCGGGTTGGTTCGGCACAGATCGCAATAAGCCGAACGATTTCTTTCTTTTCTTTTCATCTGTGCAGCACACTTTATTTTGCCCTAACCCCAGTAATCCCCAATCACCACACTAAGCAGATGCATACATTGGTGATCACAGTTGACATACAAACTCTGTTCATCCCACTGACATAATTACTCAGTAGTGTTTCCATCCCACCCACGGACATAGAGCGCTCTATTCTTTGCTCGGCGGCCAATTTCCGACACACCCTGTATCATGTTGTTCGTTAATTAGGTTAAGAGGTGTTTATGCGTTGTTTTCGCTGGGGAACCGTGTCATAAACACGCTTTGGTTAGACGTTTGCGATAGACGTGCGTTCGTGTTAGTCCTTACAATGCCAGAAATGGACGGCAAGCTATAAAGACATAGCTAGGAGGTACTAGGTGTACGGCATGCGAGCAAATTCGCAAAACGTCCGAAATTTACAAAAAGTTGCAAGTAACTGTAAAACACAGTCTATAATAAACAAAATGTATACAAAGGTTTATAGAGGGCGAGGCGATAGAAGTACTTATGTACCTACCTATGTATGGATCGCAGCAGGTGCAGCGTTCTGTAGTTTCTGCTTACCCCCATGAGAAAAAAGCGTCAGTTTATGTACGTATGGAAAGAAATTGCAATATTAAATTATACTGCACTATTACAATTCAAAGATTCAACATTTTCTTGAAATATCCGCATTTTTAAGGGAAATCTTTTTCCTAGACCTGGGAACCCTGGTACAATGATCTTTTGGCGTGTGTACGACATTGCCGCCGGGGGTCGCCATTGATAGACATTAGTGAAACTGTTTTGTGAAATGTTGAAAATAAAACAATGATGCTACATTATAGGAATCACAGATACATTTGAAATCACAATAATCCAGTTTTCACTTTTACGTTTGCTCCTTCTATTATACAAACAGAAAATATGATGATTTAACTAACTAACAACTGTAGTAACTATATGATTTGCGTTTACGATTAGGGATTGCAATCCGGCGCCATTTCCAATCCGACGGATCGGGCTGGATATTGAGATCCGGTATATTGGTACCGGATCCGGTAAACGTTCAGTGACGCTGGATCCGCCGGATTACCGGATTCGGTTTTCCGGATTGCAATCCCTATTTCCGATGCAACGATAAGAAGGACCAGTGCGCTCTTTGCCTTATCATCTTTGTCACTGTGTTTGCGCTTAATGGAACTTCTGCTCAGCACGTTTCCACTGGGGCTTCAATACAGGTTGCAAGACAAAGTGATTTACCGACAGGTTGTTGTGTTCCGGTAGCCATGTTACTTTCCTACAAACTACTCAACATATTGCGAAAGTGCGTGTTACCTTCTAACAGCAAAGTAATAAAAATTATACGGACTTTTGCAATATTTACCTTATAATTTTACTATAAGCTTTTACACGCGGTTTCGCCTGTGTGGAGGTCGGAGGGGTGACGAACGTCATCGCAATCCGTTCTGCGGTTAAGGCGCGAAAGTTAACAGACAGACAGTCGAACCGACAGACAGACACCACCAGCCACCAACCATGACCAGCCACCAGCCATGGTCAAACATGTTGAGCCAAAGAATACTTTGTAATACCTATAATAAAAAAAAAACATCAAATAATAAACATCTTATGTATATTATCTATACATGTTTTTTCAAATAAATGAATTGAATTGAATTGAATTGACTACACACACACACACACACAAACAGAGATAGGTACTTTTGCATTTATAATATTTAACTACGTAACGCACTAAGTAACGCTCTGTATTTCTCTAAATTAAAAAAAAAACACTTGGACGCGATGGTCTTTATATTACTTAGCAGCGTTTTTATGACAGCTTCCAGTGCTTACATAGTTGTCATTTGATAGAAGTTGAATCACATTAACGACAACATCACGCCTGCATTCCCCGGAGGGTTAGACAGAGGAGAGCCCAAAGTAGGAACATTCACATGTCGCCAGTTAAATGGTTAAATTTATTTCTCACTAGAAATTACAAGGATTTCACTTACTTGAGAACATTTTGGAACTTTGACAATGTTTTTCTTTACAATTCACTTATCTATTAAATAAAATAAAATTTCGTACGCAAATAACATTTATGAAACACAAAGCTTACAATTGTTTCCATCCACCCGCAAAAGAAATAATTACTGTGGTCGCAAATAATCATTACATAATATGAATAATGCGAGCACGGTGCCACAATATTTATCTATGTTTAAACTCTTTTGATAGAAAACCAGCATATTACCTCAATCGGGCACAAATCCAGACTCCTGATGGATTCCCCAGGATCAGCGTGCAACATGCAGCTTAGAATAAATGTTACTAACACTAGTTTATAACTTTACATTGTTACTAACAAATATGGAAATGATTCTGAAATAAATGTTTATTTATTTATTTTATTTAAAAACCCAATGACATTTTGCTCGACCTGGGAACCGAGAATCGATTCCGGTACCTCCTAAACGATATGCAATCATGTGGAGATACGACTGCTGATTCCATCAAGAGCTTGCAGCAAACACTAAAACTAAATGAACTAGAACAACGTGTCGTTGTATTGTTATCAGCTAGTGAGAATGCTTCACCCGTATACACATGTAGCCTCTACCAATTTGAAACACCGATAAAAAAGTAAAACAGGCCGGCTAATTAATTATTTACGCGGGTTGGCAATCAATAGTTAGTCATGATGTGATTGATTGAGAAAAAATTATATTTTGGTCGAATTCAGTTCACTAGTACAAGTTCTTTTTGACTTTGGAAACTAAACTGATCTACAAAATAATGTAACCCATAAACCTTCTAATTGTAAAACAACAGAAAACAGAAATAAAACAAAACAGAAAGAGAATGAAATAGAAATTGTTGACACTTTTTTTTTCTCTTTCTCTTCTCTTAGTTGAAATCTTTCGGATCATCAGACAAGATTTTCTTATTTTAATGTTACGCGAGTGGAAAATGCACAGTAAAGTAAAGTAAACTGTACTGTGTAATTCTAACTCAACAGCTCAAACATCAAGTATCAAATTACAATTAATAACATCAAAGTACCTAGTTATTAGAAAACACAGCAAGTGAAAACAAGGAACAGCTGATTGCTTCAGAGCGGAACCTTCCAACTGGAGCAACCGAGTGTTACGACCACACGTGAGCGGGCCAGTGTCAGGGGCCACTGCAGGCCAGCCGAGGCCACTGCCGGTCAGTTTCCCTGCACCCCGGTGTCGAAAGTGCAGGATGCGTTCGCCGACGCAGCACCGCTGTACTTCCACTCAGGATTGGCTAACGAAGCTGGCTGAACGTGGTTACAGTGATTCGAAGATGAAGCTGACATTCATAAGGTGGGCCGAGTGTTTCAAGTTTTGTGTTGTGTTCCTTGGCAAACCGTGTGTGTGGTGCTGGTGTGCGCTTTCTCGTCGATAGACGTCGTGGAAGGTGGTTCAATGTTTTCCTGATTAATATCGAGTGGGAAGCCAGTAATGCTTTAGTATCTCCCATCACATCGAGGGTTGCGAATTCAATGTTATGGCGTAATTCGTCAGACACTCGTGAAATTGTTATCACCGTTTCTGTTGTGATTAGTATCACCGCGTGCACTGGAAATCTGTCTGAAGGCTGTTAACATTACGGTCTGAATCGTAATCTTTTGAAATGTACTCGGAGCATTGATATGTACTCGGAGCAAACACTTACAAAAACGCTGAAACAATACTTTAAACAAAGAAATTGTTTATCTGTAGTTAAATGAAAAATCTTTGGTTTTTCATGTTTTTTTAATACTTTGCTAAATATTTTGTGAACAAGAACCACGTCGGTTTTGGGTCATTTATTTGCGCAAATTAGATGAACAGTCATCTCGTTTCGTCTTAATTACTGATGTTTAGCCTTAGGTATCCAGCAAAATGGCTTCGTGGGATTTGGCCGAGCAAATCAAACTGAGCCTTAGTCTAATGTCTGTATTCAAGAGACAACCACTTCCTCGTTCTACTTTTTAAAGTGCTAGAAACTGACCAATTAGATTTCTATTTGATTCGTACAACAGTTGCCTAATACAAGTTGAATGCTAACCGGAACTGATGTAATTTAAACCATGTTCAAGTAAGTTCGATTCTATTACCTAGAGACGTTTGAGGTCAGTTCACACTAACACACTCGATGCATCCGCCTTTGCGAAATATATACTGTAACAATGAATAATACTCATTAGGGTACGATTCCAAAGGTCACTGTAGCGGGAAAATGGCAACAGGCAGCAATGTCACCATTGGTTGATTCACGAAGCTCAGAGGCGTTATCACAGATTATGTAGCCATTATTCCTGTTGCTGTGGTTTGTGGTTTGATTTACCTGCAACGGTTTCCTTTGGAACTGTACCTTTATTTTGACTGTTAAAATAGATGATACCTTAGGACCCAGGTGCACTGTGCATATACAGACTTTAATGTCGATTTTTAGTCGATGACAGATCACCGAACAGCAAGCGTTTTCGTATTTTCGTACCAACAAGGATAGGGCTCACTCAAGTGGCTGTGAGTAACGCACATGGCTGTCCGCAATAACTTGGGACCTTAGTAACCCTCATTATTCTACTTTCCTTGATCCTTAGTGTGATAAATAATTATGAAATGATGGCTCAAACTTAATTGGAGCGAAAACAGTACAATAACCGAATGAAGTATGTTTGTGGGTCATACGAGTATGTTCGGTGTTCCATCACTATTGCTCTTGAACGGTAAAGAAAAACATCGTGATTAAACGTGTTCTAAACCAAAAATTCCGAAGCCCACAACGAGGACATTGTAGGCAGATAACACCTACGTTTAGATGTCCTGCTCTCCTTTGGAATCTGTTTGATCGAAACTAGATTACGGTTAACGCTACGTCAATGGCGGCCAAAAAGGTCATAACTGATAGCACGAGGTCACGCAATCAAAACCTTTTCGTCTTCATTACAAATCATTCTCTGGCCCTCAGTAAGGTATTGCCGACCTACGTGTTGCTGCTGGTAGCGCCTACCGATGCAGACCTGTTCTCCAAGGCGACGAGGACCAAATCGGATGAGAGGGATCTGAGGAACAGTGTGTTTGACTTCATCATCATCGGAGGAGGCACGGCGGGGTGTGTGCTGGCGAATAGACTGTCGGCTGTTTCTGATTGGAAGGTAAGAATACTGAAACTTTTTGGTTAACCTTTTACAGGGTCATAGTCGTGATGGTGTAGTAGTTAAAGCTTTGCGTCCGATGCGCAAGGTTGTTGCTGCAAAGTCGGGCAAGTACAAGTATGGCGTCGGTGAAGGAGGAAGGAGTGTGAAAAGCCAGATTTATATTTAAGTAGTCTAAAATTGCCACTCCACCTTGAGTAGGTGATGTTCGATTGTGCTCTGTACAAGAAGAGGCCTGGGACCGGCAGTGGTATAGTAATAGCCTGGTACGCTCTATATCTCTATTTTACCTGATGGATACGAAGAGGTGGATTAGAAGTAGCTAATGATGATGGTGGATGACGGGAAAGTTGAAGACCCTTACTTATACGATATTCTTAGGGATGGGCTCCCCCTAGACCACTTTCTTACCTGAGCGTAAGTAATTACGTGTTCGATGATGGTGTACGCTTGACAAGATGTTAATGTAACGTATCGTATTTCATTTGAGATATCTAGGTACACTCCCAACTGATGACTGTTGTAAATTGTTAGTCAGAACATGCTGGCGATTCTGATACATGTATTTTCCTGTTTCCCTGTACTGATTAGGAGATATTAGCTGTAGCAGGTAGGAAACAATCGGTTCATTAACACATATTATCAGATGGAAAGACCATTAGCAGCGTTTTGTTGTTTAGGTAAACGAGTCACAGTTAGCAGTTCGTAGTTTCCGGGTTTATGAGGTGTGCAGAAGCTTCCTCATTCTATTTACATGATATTGTATCATGAAACTAGGATTACAAATGATAATTATTTTCTTTTAATAACAATAACAGATAATTAGGTAATTCTGTTTGCCTATTTTCACTATAGGTAATTGAAATAAACCAATTATTAACTATTGTATTTAATGTTTTAATTAACTGCTCATTAGCTATAATTTACCTTCAATTATTGGTTAACTATCTCCTTCTAAAATCAGTACTTATTTACTTATTTGTTGAGTAATTTTCAGGTAGACCTTGATACATGATAATAGCTTTACGGTACCTAACTACTTATATTATAGAATAGATACTATATGGATCAAATTACCTACTTGGTTGTATTTCCCCTGGGTAGGTGTCGGTTACAGACAATTAAGGTTAACTCTGGAGAAATTTAGTCTAAGTTAAAGCTTTGATTTACCTCAAATAAAAATTACTCTTCACCTCTCTTTGGCTTATTTATAAAGTACAGACATTCTAAAGGAGATTACATAAAGATAGAAAAGCTCAAAGTTACTGCTAATTTAATTTAAAAATCTTCCGACAAACTTGCGACAGGAGGTTCTTAGAGTTTTAAATGCCTCCTTGTCTATAAACCAGTTTCGATACTAATCACAAAGTTGATAATTATCAAGACTCCCAATTCCAGGTTCTATTACTAGAAGCAGGCATCGACGAGAACATAGACTATGACATCCCTGGAGTGCCCACTAAAGAGTACCGACCCATCCTCTGGAACTACCGGACTGAACGGAACGGCTACTCCTGTCTCTCAAGACCTGGAGGCAGCTGCGAGGTGAAGACTGGCAAGGTGCTGGGAGGATCCAGTGTGACCAATGACATGAAGTATACCCGAGGGTCCAAGGCGGACTATGATGGGTGGCACACCACAGGGGCCCTGGGCTCCTTAGACTGGAAGTTCGATGGTGTTTTAGAACATTTTAAAAGTGTTGAGGATAATGGTAACGATAAAGGACCCTGCCCACTACACTGTACCACACCATGACCGATTGACCGTGCTATGAACGTATCAGGCACGGAAAGAATCATGTCACGAACTACTATCTACACTAGAACGTATCAACAGCAAATCATAGCCGTTTACAACGAGCATCATAACAGGTCGAAAACGGGCTTAGAACGGTCATCATACGCGGTTTTAAGCCTATATTATTTGTACTGAAAAGTATTAGTCTATGCTCACTAGATCGTTCCGTCACCGATCAACAACGTCGCCTGCCATGCGCGGAGCGTCAACAATTTGCCGGCGAATAGAATATTTAGTCGGTGCGGTGCCCATATTCTCCGTGTATGGCACGCGACGGTGTTGGACCATGGCGGGTCGACCTAGTGGGCATAGTCTCATATTTTTCAATACAAAGATTTTTTTATTCCTCAGGTAAAAAAAAATCGTTCATAGCAAGGTCATGGTGTGGTACGGTGTAGTGGGCAGACTCATTAGAGTTATTTTTACTTTATCTGGTCAGTTAATATTTAATACTGATATTTTGAATTAACTATTTCTATTTGTGGTTGATTTTCAATTTATTTTCTTATCCTTCAGTCGGCGCACTCGGTACACTACTATTTTATTAGAAAAAAAAAGTCGTTTAAATATGTAATTATATTTGCGTAAAGTTAGTTAGTTTGATGTACAGAAGTCAGCATATCTGTCAAATTTCTTTAGTAGATTTTCAACTTTATTTCTTATAGAATTAGATTCAAGTTTGGTTGGGAAAATCTGATAGTTTCGGGTAGGTCGGCCTCGTGGAAGGTCCGTTTACATCCTGCAGATGAGGTATATTGAAAGTAAAATTATTACTTACTATGGTATAATGGGGTACCTAGTGTTACCTTTCATTAGCAATTCGTTAATTGTATGACTAGTTTTATGCTAAACAATATTATGACATAAAAATATGATCTTATAAGAGCCCCAAAATGTACGGAAGATTTGAATTAAATAGAAGACACAGTTTTTTGTTATTATAATTTAATCACAAAGGTACACAGAATAGGGTTAGGTATGTATGGAATAGCAAATCGGGTAAAAGGCCTCCACGGCTAAGCTGACACATGCGAACACTTGTCGTTTCCCATGACCATTTTGCATAAATGTAGCTGAATCTCCTCCTGCAATGCACAAGTCGTGTTGACCTGTTAAATCATTAATTACGAAGTTGAATAAAACATTTATTTTAAGCAGTATAACATTATAATCTTGAAGAACTTCTTCAAATAACTGAGCGGTCGGTGACGCCATCATCATCGGCATTAGGTGTTCACCATACGATGCTCCTCACACATGCTAGCAGCCACTGTAGTCAATGACATTGTGTTGGTCATATTCGTGAAATCTTACCATGTCGTGAAGATGGATGGAATCAACTTCCTAGGATCCTCTCTAATAAAACCTTAGCAAACGTTCACTTCAATTTACCTATTTGTAGGTACAACATAAACTAAACCATTATAAAACAAACCATCCCAACATTATATTCAAAAACCCAACTCTATCTATAAAAGTACTCTGAGCCAACTGTCTCTAAATTTTCATTCTTGTCACCTCAAAAAACAACCAACGTTCCCTTTTTGAATCTTACTTCTCAACACCAAGAAAACCCATAGACTACAAAAACTACCAGTCATTCATAGACATAAAATTCTATAAAGCTAATCTTACAACACATTGTGGTAGCCTCTATCATCTCTGCACACCTGACTGTACATTTCTCGTGTTGTATACTTCATCACAATGCAAATAAGACTGGTAAACAAATAAAATGCACAACTATTCACAACAAAACCACATCAAAATTTGTATTGATCACAAATATTTGAAGGTCTTTGACTGATCAAGACAGAGAAGTCAATATTCAAGACCGAAGACAATATGACAATTATGACATCTTCTGTTTTGATAGATGACAATATAGTTTTGAATAAGTATTGCCATTTAAACTAAACAATTTAAAAATAAAAAAATAAATTCTCCAAAAAAACGTTACGTAAAGTACGTTTTGTTTTCGTAGTTTACGTTTTTAATAACAGCAGTCACTATTCATAATTTATTTAATGGCATGATTATTTAGTAACATAAAACATGTTGCGAATAAGAGGCTGGCTTAAAAGCAAAGAACTCATGTGTTTCCAAAGATAGGAGGAGTCTTACCTAAAATGGTTTAGATTTAATAGGACAAAACAGATAGGCTATCGCAGCAATGTAAACGGCTTGTCTTGTAATACTAGGTAGCAAATGTCGCATGATACTCACTATTACTACAAGCAAAATCCTTGCCATTGGCCCATTCTATTTGAGGTCGGCGCAACACGTTTTCTTCTTCCATTCTCCCCTGCATCACGTCACGGCATCATTTACTCCTTTCTCTTTCATATCATTCTTCACCCAATTCTCCCATCTTTTCTTTGGCCTTTTTCTTCTTCTTTTTTGGTCTTTAATTAGTATTTTTATCGAAATAGAAATTCCATATTCTATTGAATATGGTAATTTCCGTCACTGTTTCTACGTTTGGATATTGCAAATGATTGCGTTTAGATGTTCAAAAGTGATATATTTGTTTCTTCTTTTTTACTTTGTGCAGTTTAATCAAAAATAGCATGACATGAAAATAAAAACCCCGTAATTGCTTCATATAATGTACATCATATTATAATGTACATACTACATACTTTCAATGATGAACGCTTCTGAAATTAAGAGAGCCCCGTCATGCCGATCTTCCTTTGGGACACAAATATCTCTGTAATAACTAGTATTAAATAAGATTTTTGTGATTATTACCATCATCATAATCATCAATTTACCAGTCCAGGAATAGTAGTTGTTATGTGTTTTGTCCTGATTAAACTTAATTAGTTTCGTGCAGTTAATGATTGCTGTTACATTCTGAAAATTTTCCTCATGATAAATCTATTTACTAAATGAACTACCTACCTAACGTTTTATTTCAATAAATAGGTATCATGATCATTATGAAGTGGTACAACCACCAGTATGCTGTGTAACCTACCATTTTCGTTTTGTTGGTATTTGATCAGTTAAAAATTTGGGGAAAATAGCACTGAGAACTGAAATACAAACACTGCCTAATTAGGTTACAGTAGCCACATTATTTATTTGAAATTTCGTACAAGTTTCTTGAAAAATTAGTTATTATATGGATGGTATTTAAAAGTACTTCAATTTATTCCCATTTCATTTACCTAATTTTGCCTGTGTTCCACCAAATATACTGAATGTGCCCCAAAATATGTTCATTAAAATATGTCATAACGAGCATCTATTTAACAACTGTTGCAAATTTGTAAAAATAGTAATACACCTAATTTTAAAAACAAGCATTTATTTTTTTAGTTTTACTTCAGATAATGCACTGCAAAATGTATTTGAATCCCGGGGCCGATAGCCGGGGCTCCTATTTCTGTCTGCAGGGTTTACAGGAACCTAACTAACCGAACCTCGGGGCGCCCCTGACGTCGACCGTCTCTAGGATGCATACTAAATATTTTGTGTAACATTCAGGAATATTTGGTGCACGATCAGTATTTTTTGGGGAAGAATAAATATTTTAGAAATGCATACATAGATGTACCTTTAGATTTTTGGTGAACACAAAAATATTATCCTTATTATATTATTAATCCGACTGGTTGGCTGGTAGAAAATGCCTCTGGCATTAAGTCAGTAAAAGTACAAGTTCTACAATATCTGTCTATCAGTAGGTGCTGTTGATCTCATCTGGGATGAGGCACAGCTGATTGCTAACATTATTACGTGTTAATGATATCACTACGGTCACAATAGAGTGATATAATTAGGAGCAATTTTATTTACTAAAGGGTTTCATAACATTTATCTCACTCACTTCATTATCAAACCATGTGCCGAAAAATTTACCCTTTAGTTCGTATTATGTATTTGACAATAGTTGTTTTCTCTTATGGTAATCCTCATCACCAAAAGTCTTTTAATCTTTCTTATTTTTAATCTTACTTTATATTAATTTTAAAGGTGACTACGACGTGCTGATGAATTCCCACTACCACTCCCGAGGGGGGGAGATGCACGTGCAGCGCTTCAAGCATGCCGACAGGTACATGGAGATCTTCACCGCCGCCTTCACGGAAATGGGCCTTCGCACCTTAGACATAAACACCAATATCCAGGAAGCCGTCGTCAACAACCAGTTTGCTGTATCCAACAACACCAGGTTGAGTACCAACAGCGCTTTTCTCAAACCAGCGAGACACAGGAAAAACCTTCAAGTGGTAACAGGAGCATATGTGACGAGGATAGTCATTGATAAACAAGAAAAGAACGTCGATGGCGTAATTTATGAAGTAGAGAAAGGTAAAGAACGACTGGCGTTCGCTAAGAGAGAAATCATTTTAGCTGCAGGCGCTATTAACAATGTCAGGCTACTACATCTGTCCGGTATTGGCCCTAAAGCTGATGTAAAGAAGCATAATATTACACCAATTGTCGATCTCCCGGTAGGACATAACTATCAAGATCAAGTGACCATTGGTGGTCTTGCATTCGCATTAAATGACGTCCCTTTCGTCACTGAAGCCGAAGTTATTAACGATTTCAAAACTTGGTTCCAAAACCGCAGCGGACCGCTAGCTTCCAGAGGCATCGGCCAAGTGTCAGCCTTCATACAACTTTACGAGAACTTCAACGCTCCCGATGTGGAGCTCGCTTTAGAAGGTAATTTTATTAGAAGCGATAAATTTATGCTGACTAATGTAAGTGTGCATGCGGCTGAAGAAACGAACCTGCCCCTGCCGTACTATAATTTAGTTAATATTAATCCCATATTACTAAGACCTAAAAGCAGAGGAAAGGTCATGCTAAATAAAAAGAACCCTAAATATGGTCGACCGATAGTCCAAGCAAACTTCCTCAAGGAAACCGAGGATTTAGATACTCTTGTTGATAGTATTGATATAGCTCTACAACTACTTGACACGAAAGAATTCAAGAAAAATGATATAAAGTTTGCGCCGTTAGACCTTTTCCCTTGCGATAGACTAAGTAACAGAGATCAGTGGAATTGTATCGCTAGACATTACACTAAAGCTATGAGTAATCCCGTAGGAACATGTAGAATGGGGGAAAATAGTACCGATTCTGTTGTTGATTACCAATTGCGGGTTCATGGGATCGAAGGTCTGCGAATTATAGACGCTTCTGTAATGCCTACACATGCTAGAGGCGGGATATTTGCCCCCACAATGATGATAGCAGAGAAAGGAGTTAAGATGATCATAAAAGATTGGAAGGAAAACAACGGTCATTATTACAACAGGCGGTGACAAAAATTACATTTATGTAAATAAAATATTTTATTAATACCAATTTGTTTTTATTATATCACTGGCTTTTTCAGCTATCATTATAACAGGTGCCGCTGTGGAACCGCGAGTTATTTTTGGCATGACCGACGCATCAACGACTCGTAAATTGTTCACTCCGTACACTTTCAAGTTCGCATCTACAACAGATTCAGGATCTTTGTATGGGCCCATCTTGCATGTCCCGGCGTAATTGTGCAAAGGGGTTGAGAAATGTTTGATGATACACAACCAAAAGTCTTCAGATACGCCCTCGTGGTCTTTGCAGTCATTGTTGAGTATATTGCGGGGATCAAACGCATAATCCTCACTCTTGAAAACGTCTGTATCAAATAGTTTCACAATTTCTTGAATTCCTTCCAATAATTTCTTCTCGTCCGACGGGTCTTTAAGAAAGTTGGGGTATATCAATGGTTTTCCAAAGACAGGATCTGTAGCGTTCAGGACTACCTGACCACGGCTTTTAGGAGTCAATAACGATACACACATTTCAATCTTGTCGTAATACATGTTTGAGTCGTGGCCTTTGAATCTTATCTCAATGTCCGGCGTTCCTAAAATATCCGAAATTGAGGTTTCTAAGAACGCTACAACTTGAAAGTTTGCTGACAAAGGGCCGACACCTTTAGAGTAATAAGTTGCGATATCTTTTAGTTTATCAGGGAACTTTGATGTTGTTGCTGTTTTTGTTAGTTTTATAACAGGCAAACAAACTGAAACATGATCGTGAAAATTTCCTCCTACGGGTAAATCATAGAGCGCTTTTACATCTAAATATTCTAAATATTCTTTAGGTCCTATTCCAGATTGCATCAGTAACTTAGGACTGTTTATCGCTCCAGCACTTAAAATGACTTCCTTCGTAGCTCTCACTTTTACTTTTGTACCATTTTTTAAATATTCTACACCGAGAGCAGTTATTGCCTCTCTCTTAGTGTCGAATAATATCTTAGTAACTAACGCTTCTGACACTATTTCTAGATTGGATCTTAACTTCCTAATAGGTTCAATGAAAGCTGTGAATGCACTAACTCTTTCACCGAAGTATGACATCGTCTGTATCCTCATGAACCCGAGCTGATGTTTACCGTTCACATCTGTGTAGTTATATCCTATTTCATTTAACGCACTCAGTAGAACGTCTACGTTATCATCGACGTAAGGATACCGACCGACATCGAGCGGACCTTGTGTTGAATGAAAAAACTTGTTTTTTGATATATCCTTATCGTAATTTCCTTCTGAATATTTGAAATAAGGCAGAACTTCGCTGTAAGCCCAACCCTCGTTCCCAATGATAGCCCACTCGTCATAGTCGGCGGGACTTCCTCTCATGTATGCCATGTCGTTGATAGAGGAGGTGCCTCCCAGGACACGGCCCTGGACTACCTCGCAGCCGTTTTGACCTCGATTCTGACAGAACCTGTAACGTGATATAGCTATATGATTGATAAAAACTACAGTTGCTTTATCAGGATCTGTCGACAGATTGATTTTTAGGAACTTGGTCTGGAAAACTTAGAAATAAGGAAAATAAAATGAGTAATACACTGCACGAGTGAAACGCACATAAACACTACACACTAGTAGTATACTAGTCTTCTAAAAGCCAATCTCTTGACAAATCCCGACCCTCAAACTGTGGACTGAATCTCACCCCTTTTTCGGCCTCATGGAGTATTGCCAGTCTATGTTAGAACCCTTGAACTCGGTCGTAAGTCCCGGGATCAGTGCCATCTTTGGTTCCTCCGGACCTGCTTCAATCATCAGAACCTGGAAGTAAGGTGAGTACGTTTTAAACCAGCTCACTGTTTTTAAATAAAATAAGGTTTTTGTAGACATAAACTGGTTAATGAAAAGTTTTATTTAAACAACAGTAATGGTTACGGGACATAGTTAAAGACACATGTACCCTAGGGAAGAGTGCATTTTAAATTAATTAGATTACTTGAATTCTTTACCTTCCATTTCCTGTTCTCCGACAGTCTGCTAGCTAGCACACAGCCGGCCGTGCCTCCGCCCACCACGATGAAATCATATTCAGTATCGAATTCCACGCCGTCACCCCTCTGATCTTCCTGTTCAGAAAACTTATTGAAGTACGTTAACGGATTTTCGGGATCCTTTCGTTTCGTTTCTAGCTGCTTCAGCTTCTTGTTCTTGCCGAAGTAATCAGGCTCCGGTCCTATGTGGCCATACAGAGTGTGCACCAGGGATATCAGCAGGATAGCTGTCGGGGCACACTCGATGCGTCCGTCACATATCTTGCATAATTCTGCAGTGGCGTTAGCACTCATTGCACCCTCATATTCTGCTGGGAAGACGCCTATCAAATCGGAAGAAACCGGCGCATTATCTGCTATGAACCTCACAGGTACTTCGATAGGAGGAATTTTGAACAGTTGTGTGTTGAGTGGTTAAAAATGTTTCAGAGCTCGCTGTGAGGTTCAATTCCATTAGTATGAATTAGCAGCTATCTAGTTTAAATTCTTTAAACTGTCAATATTAAGTTAGCTTTGTACTATGTTTATCATTGCTGCCACTTAATTATATTGTAATTTATTTCTATTTCTTCATTAATAACAATACTTGAAGGTTGTTTATTATTAGTACTAGTAAATGTATTCTTGATGTTCACTTTACTAGCACAATAATTAGAACTATTCCCACTATGTGTTACAGTCGCGAGGTATGCACAATTCGTCAGTAAGGCGACTGCCCGCGGCCGCTGCTTCGCCACGCTATGTCTCCGACTCTAAGAATTTGTTGTTTATTTCCTTTGTTTTGCTTGTTTACTGCTTAGCCATTGTTGAGTTCCAAGAGATAAATTTTACTTTATAAGTTCTTTTCATATCGGTCACTTTGTTAGAGAGTTACAATAGAACATATACACATACATAGAACATGACCTGTTGGAAACAAGTCATTTGCTGAATACTTTCTGTCATTAAAAAAGGTTTATCAAACACCGTCCACTGCACACATTACATTAGGCCTCTCCCAAGTATCGCCACATCCACGTCTCCTATATTTCTCGCACCCAGCGACCGCATCCAACCACGACCAACCAAGACTTTCTGAAACTGTAACCACGTAATATTTTACTGAAACAAAGTAAAGTAAAATACCCTACCTACTGGTATTCGCGGTATTCTGTATCTGGACGCTGACTCCATTCTAGTTGGGTAAACGCTAGGCAGTTGATGTTGATAGTAGTCTATCGAAAAAGTAGGTATCAATTACAAGTTGTTTGTTTATTGAGTAAACTAGGCATTAATGGAAGAGCGTCGAGTCGTCGAGTCGCAGACAGGCAGCTACTTTGGGAATTAACAGAGCGGCACATTGCTCAAGGGAGCGCTCGACTTAGCCCTGAACAAAAACGATGTTTCCCGAGTCTAGTCATGTGGCCATGGGGTTGGAAGACAATGTCAAATAAGGTCAAAGATGACGTTTATAGATGACCGTCTATCAACGTCAACTTTGAAAGGCGATGTATCAACCTAAGTCGAGTAATAACAATTACTGAATAATTTATAAACCATTCTCTATCTTCCATTGGGAAACGGAAACGAGATGAGGCGAATCAGTGACAAAACGGAGCGTTTCAAAATGAGAAATATTTTCACCAATTAAGTTAGCTTACGTTCGTTGTGAACGATTTTCTGTCCCGATATATTTGTCACTGAATGTAAAATAACAAACTTATACTTGCTTTATTCTCAACATTGCAATAGTACAAGATCTCATTTAGTGCAAGTATGCTAACTGTTGCATCTGTTTTGCATACTGCTAAACCGTTTAGCGCAGTTTTGTGTCCATAGTAGCAATCAGTTTATTATTTCTACATTGTGCCAGTTATTAATAATAATAATACGGTGCTATCCCACGGAAGTGCGGGGGTCGTGGCTTCTTAACTGCTAAGACCCTGCACAACCGTGAGGTATGCAGTCTCAGGGAATACTTCCTAGAAGCCGACGTGGGGATGCACCGAGATGTGGTCTCAGTGGATAAGGGCCTCACCTCACTGTGTGTCACCCCGCTCTCCCTGGCTAACGAGAACTGGCGCAAGCCTAGAGTACCTATTAGACACTAATGACCGCATGGAGGTATGGCAGAGCAAGGAGCTGCACGGGCGCTTTTACCGGGCACTACATGGGTCCGATGTAGACTTCTTAGCGTCCGTATCTTGGCTGCGTTTCGGTGACCTGTTCGGGGAAACCGAAGGTTTTGTCTGTGCAATAATGGACGAAGTTATGATGACGAATAACTACCGGAAATACATTGTGAAGGATGGCACGGTTGACATGTCGGGCATGCCACCGTCCGGGAGAATCAATTCGACACATTATTTCTTGGTGTTCTCGTCTAGATAACGGAGAGCACTTGCATAGACTCAACCTCGTTTCCAGGATTATCCACCAGCAACTTGCCTTGAAGTCCAACCTTGTGGAATCAGAAGTGCCATACTATAAGTACGCGCCCGACCCAGTTCTCGATGATGGTAATATCAAGTTGTACTGGGATCGACCTATCGTCACTGACAGGACTATTGTTGCCAATAAGCCTGACATTGTGGTGATAATCGATCGATCGATTGGAGCGTCGCGCAATGATTGTTGATATTATGGTTCCTCATGACGAGAACCTCGTGAAAGCAGAGAAAGATAAACAATTCAAATATCTCGATCTGGGTCGCGAGGCTGTCGACATGTGGGACGTGAATACAGCAGTCATTGTGCCGATAGTCGTGTCATGGCTTAATAGCCAATAGCCTCGACCAACATCTGAAGAGGCTCTCGCTTGGCAGCTGGATCAAGGGCTTGATTCAAAAAGCAGTTCTTCTGGACATGGCGCGTATTGTTAGGAAGTTCTTCTCTCAAGAGCCCTAACCACCGGTAGCTCGAACCCTGTTCCCGATGCTGGTGGGCTACTATTTTTATACTTTTAAATGTTTTTTATGTTTTTTTATATTTGAATATTTAAAAATGTAAATAATATGTAAAAAAATGAATAAACGAAATAATACGGTGCAAAGGAATTGCCCGCAATTAGTATTGAAGAATGCAAGTTTAAACATACCTCCAAGCTTGTCTTCCCCGGAAGGGTAAGCAGGGCTACAACATACACAGCCATTGCATTGAGTTAAGATTATTTGATTCGACACTTTAACATATTCACGAGGTCATGTCAGCAATCTTGACAAATATTTATCGTACGAAAACTTTTGAATCAATAAAAAACCCATTACGTCTAAGGCATTAATTTGTTTCTAATTCAGACACAGCAGTTAACTGAAGTTCGTGGCAGTAATCGCAGTCAATGTGAACATTAAACTTACCACTCAATTAGATACTAAACACCATGTAGTTATGTTGAAATTTCACACATATCGGATTATTATATTATATTATTATTATATGGATTTTAATCAAGTACTAATGTTGATTCTACTTGTTTCAGGTAAAATTGCAGCGTTAATAACTGGTGTGAAGGGTTTGTAAGCAAATTAGTACTTATAAATATTATGTTTTAATACGTACCAAGGTTGAGATAGTACAAGATAGGTAAAGCATTTTTTTCGATTGATTGTAAATAAATTTATTCAGTTTACTCGCTTTGAAAAGTCAGAACGCCTGTTAGAAAAGTAACAGCAACACATCTTCAAATCACATAACACGATATCATCAGGCGCTCAATTTCACTCTCGAGAGTTTATTCAAATTCATTCGTTCATAAATAATACTGTTAGCGGTTATGCATGAGCAAAGTTGTACAATATATTATAAATTCATGAACTGCTTCGATTTTACGACATTCCAGTTGAGGAAATCGCGTAAAGTTGCACGACAGCACGAGTCTGTCCCGAACGGTGAATTACTAATTATTATTACTTTGAAATTCGTTACCCTACCGATATTTACATGGGTAGGACATATGTTTTCAGCTGCTCGATGGAATGATAGGTATTTAAAGTAAAATAAATAGATAAACATATTGTTTTACGTGCAAGTTTAGGTGGTATCTAACTACCTATCAGTACGATATAAATGTGTCTCAATTATATCTATTCCACACCATATGCGAATAATCTTTATCTATACTCTATACATACAAATAAATAAAATTGAAGTGTCTGTTTGTAATATTAAAATAACAGCTTTTTACTGAATGCATATGAAAGTATATAAGTACCTACGGTACTTATAACAAAAACACATTTTTTTAAATTTTGGTCTGTCTGTTTGTTCCGGCTAATCTCCGAAACGGCTAGACCGATTTTGACGGGACTTTTACTTGCAGATCGCTGATTTTATAAGGTTTAACATTTTATTTTAGAAGAATAATTAGGGTTCCGTGCAAAAAAATTAAAACCCTTGAAATTGGTAACAAAATTCGACTGAAAAAGGGAAGTAGGTAACATTTTATTTTAATAATAATTTTACGCTAACGCAGGTCGCGGGCAACAACTAAATAGTTACTAATACATACCTACATACCTACTTACTTACTATGAATGCGTTCTAATGAAAGAGTATTTTAATCAAATGAAGTACCATCGTTTACCTAGTTATTAGTCTACTACCTAGGGTCGTTGCGCCGGTTTTCGGCCTTTTAGTGGAGTTGTCAACTTTAAGGCACTAGAAAAAAATATTGCCATTATTTTAGCCTAATGCTATTGCTGTTAATATATAGCCTGCATAATGTAGTTTTCGTTTTTATAACTCATTGGTTCCTACAAATATACCTCTTTTTTATATTATTTTTTAATGTGAAACATGGGTAAAACGCCGGTTTTCGGCCACAAATTTTAGATTTCGGCCTACAAGAATTTGGTTTTCGGCCACCGGATTAAATATAATAGAAAGGTAATACAAAGTAAATAAAATAACAATAAAATGTATTTCTTCCTGTATTTTTTATTTACAATAACATTAATCAAATTATTATTAATCAGGTACCATCATAATTGACAACAATGCAAGTACCTATATTATCTATAAGTCTTTTCTTATTTATTCATAATAATTATAATTTAAGGACCAGTAAAATTTGCTCAACAAAGAGTCATCATAAAGTTATTCTAATCATTAAAACATAAATTCGTATAATCTTACCAGTAAGAGAATAGGTTTTTGAATTTTGTTACTTACCACCCAATTATTAAAATCATTCGTTATGTATTCAAAAAATACATCACCACGCATCCAACCACTCTCAGACCTTCCGAGGACCCAATGTGGTGGCATGCTATCTGCTATTTGTTTTGGCGGGCGAATATAGGGAAAAACTATTAGTGGCGGACATACTTGCCCGTTAGCATTAAATGTCACCAAAACAGTTAAATTATCTTTTTCACTGCCATTTTTTATTTGGTAAAGATTGCGGTACCCTCGAGGACCAAGTACCTTTCCAGTTTTAGGGCAAAGGGCGACGGAGGACACGATGGAGCACACCGTGGAGGTCTGCTCCGCTTGGGCGGAGCACCGCCGTGTCCTCGTAGCGGCGATTGGCGGCGGCGACCTCTCGCGTCCGGCCCTGATTCAAGCCATGGTCCGGGGCGAGAGGGAATGGGAAGCCGTCGCCTCCTTCTGCGAAGCAGTCATGCTAGCGAAGGAGGCGGCGGAACGTGAGAGGGAGATAGCCTCACGTCCCAGCCGCCGCGGGAGGAGAAGCACCAGGAGAAGCACCGGGCGTCGGGGGCCACGCCGTGATGGCTCTCGGCCACCGTAGGCGCGGGCCTGTGGACGGTGAGTAATGGGCTAGCTCGCCGTCCGTCCGTCGTATGACGACGGGCAGGCCGTGTCGATGGCGCGTTCGTGTTCCACGCGCGCCTCAAAGAGTTGTCAGCAAACGGGAGGGGCCCGCAAGGGCCGGTGCCTGCCAGGGCTGCGGGACTGTTCGGAAGAGATACCGCGGCCCTGGAACATAAAGGGCCAATGAAGGAACATGGGTGGTTTTTAGTCAGTAAGAGTCTGACACTCCCTTCCGCTCCGCCCAGAGCGGGGGGGGGGGGGGGTCATTTGATGATTTCTCACCCACCAAAAAAAAAGGGCAAAGGGCGAACCCACTCTCATCTCCATTGAATATACGTTCCGGAGATTCCAATATATCACGATGATTTGATTCTACCAGAAACGCTTCTAGTTCTCGAAACCAGAGCTTGATTGACTCCTTCGTTACCCTAGCTCTCGCCTTGTTTATTCCTTCAGCGGATCTTTGTGAAATTTCCGGATGCCTTTTCAAGAATTTCAAAAACCAGGTTTGCCCAGGTCTGCAGGGTCTGCATGCCTAAGTCTTTAAGTAATGATTTTCTGAACAGTGTCTAGCAGTTCTGATTTTTTTATAGGAAAACCACACTTAGCGATGTCAATTAGCCATTCCACTATTTTTATTTCGATTTCATGGGTAAGTATAGGATCAGGACCCCGAGTTTTAATCGAATCATTACTTCTTCCAGATAATCGATCTTGTACAGTTGCCCTAGGAACTCCATAATTTCGGCAAACTTCTCTAATGGAAAGCTTTTTTTCGCGAATGTCTCTAAGTGCCTGGTTAATGGTATCTTGAGTATACGGTGCATTTCTTTTTCGTTTCTATGTCCTTACTCTGTGGAGGGGCCATCTGCAGCAAAAAAATATCCAATTGAAAGATCTTCCTAAAAATGAATAGTGAAATACTTTACATTTCATGAAATGGCTGAAAATCAAAGCGCCGTTCGGTTTTCGGCCGCCCTATTTTTCATACAATTTTAAGTTGGCCGAAAACTGAATAATAATTATAGACTTACTTTAGTTTTCGGCCACTACCGAAATGCGTATTTTAGTTTCATCAATAACCGTTACAATTGCAGTATTTTGATGGCCGAAAACTGAAAACTAGTGTATTCACAAGAATACGGTTCATAATAAACGAAGAGAAGTCGACTTTCGTAAAACCAATTAAATAAAAGAGACAAAAATATTAAGGCTGAACGCTAGCTACTTTTCGGCCGCCTGGCCGACAACCAAACATTTGGACAATTTATTAAGTCACTTTCCGGCCACCTAATTTAACAACTATTTTGATAAAATATTGCACTAATTAATGTAAAAATACAATACTAAGTGATTTATGTAGTGGAATATATGCACATTATTAGATAATCATAGTAAAAACCGCACAAAACTTACTTTTGAGTAGGACGCACGCCACTATATTTTTCGCCCGTTCCCACACGCCTTGACAGCTCCTGTGCTGGCGTCGTACTAAACAATTTATTAAAAGTCGCGTGTTGTGTTTACCCGACCAAGTAATGTTGCTAGATATAATGCAACCATCTGCAAATATATTCAACTTCATTTCGTGCAATAATATTTATTATAATCTTTATTTAATCAAATTTACTGCACCACCTAGTGCCAAAGGCCGAAAACTAGACCCGGCCGGCAAACCGGCGCAACGACCCTACTTAAGTAATAGAAACTAGGACACGTGTCTTTTAATCGATATTATCTAACTACTTACTTTTATGTTTGTCATCGACTGTGTGTTGTTGTTCTGTTCTTATATTTACCATCCAGCTGTTTTGTATCCGTCTCAAACTTTGTGTTAATCAGTGACTGTGTAGACTAAGTAAGTAGTTAAATAAAGTTTTACTGCAAAGCCCAGAGTGAGTTCTAAATTTGAAAGGTAAAGAAGTTACGCAGAGTTATAGAGGCAGCAACGAATATTATAAAAATAACCAGAAAAAAGCTAATACAACCTATGTACCTTACCTAAATGGAAGGTCCAAATGCCATACCTCACGCATTTCCTGAATGTTCAATTTATCTTTTTTGTTGTCATCGCTAGAAAATTACTTCAAAATGTCTCCGGATGCATTTAAACAATAATATGCCTCTCGGAATCATTGAATATATCAACCATTATTAACTTAAACCTATGTAAATAAAGTCGTAATTCCTTTGGCATAAACTTTTTATAATCTGTGGAAGATTGAATAATTTTCAGTGTCCGTGTTGAACCTATTATTTTCAAAATAATTGTGAAGTTATTTTTGTTTTCCTGTGTAGTAGTGTGAGAATGGATTACGAAATAACAAGTTATCATATTTTTCAGGTAGGTTTCACCACGTTACACTTAGGTAATTTATGAGAAAAGTGGTATCAGTGGTGTTACAGTAGGTACAGGACACACAAATCACTACTAACAATAGGTATACTGATTTGTGTATCCTGCTCTGTCACACCTACCTACAAATCAACAAAATAATAATAATCTACTTTAAGTGGTGATTTTAAATGCCTGTTTCCATATATTCTCATGTTCACGCCCATAACCATAAGTACATAATTTAAATAAATACGTCATTTCCATACATTAGTTATGACATACGACTCATAACGACGCTCATTTTAATAATTGAGAAATTAACAATAATCCCTGGTGGGTCGCTCATTGCATTTAACACGCTAACTCAAATTAAATGTACAATAACAATGGACTCTAATTATTATTGCTCACAAAATGGCCGGCTTCGCACTGTTATTGCGAAACCGAACCGAGAAAGCAGCAAAAACGATAATAAATGAAAATATGGGCGGAACTCGACCGCACTGCAATTACTTTTAATTCGATCCCGTTAAGGGTTAGTGCAGTTATTTGAAATACCGCCATCTGTGATCGGGAGTCGGAGTTTTGTTCGTTTTAGTTCTGCTATCGGCCGCAAGAGCGCTAGCGTCGTAAAACTTTATTACCAAAGCTTAGTAGAATGCAAATTCTCTTGTACGGTGAATCGGTTTTTAAAGTATCGGAATGCTTTGCTCACCCTGAATTTAGTGTTCGTCTAGCTTTGAATATTCAATAAAGTAATATCTATTCCGATTCAAGAATGTAGGAAAAGTGCATGAGATTGAATTTGCAGTTTGAATCCCACCCAACTTGCTAGAAATAATGTTTTTTTTTTAATAATTTACTTGTTGCAGACAGGATCAGTAGTAGCCTCATTTAACCAGCCTGTAATGGCCATTCGCAGGCCTCTCCTAGGTGAAATAATAGGTACAAGTACAAAAATAAAGCAGTTTTTACTCTTCAGAACTCTAAATTCACAAAGCCAGTTTGCCAACATAACAAATGCCACAAAAAAGTGTCTATTTAAATAGCAGGTAGGCAACGATTTATGCCATAGTGCCAGTGACGCGGTTAATCAATTACCAAATTGATTTTTCGGTTCACATTCAACTTAAAGTATTCATTCGTTAGAGGAACTCGTTCCACAAATCATTAACAGCGCCAAACATGGAAATGTCTAGCTTCAGGCGATAGAAATCGATCTATTTATTAGTTTTTGTTGAAGAGAAATAATTGCTTTGGATTTATGTAAATTCTTTAAATATACCAACAAGTGGGAAGATTGGTACCTGCATGAGTACATGTCAAGTTTTGATCATTTTCATATAAGAAGTTTGAATTACTTAAGGCAAGATTACTTCAATCCCGAAAAAAACTTCAACTGAGTTTAGGTAAGGAAAATACTGAACAAAGCATCAGGCATGGGTTAAGAGCACTGTAGCCATGTTAACAAAATCCCGTAGATATTGCACTATTGGATTTTCAGCTATTGGCGCTGAACCGCTCGTTTAAAATCTAACATCACTCATTTAAGTGTCACCTAGCGTCAATGAAATCAGTCATAAATCTCATAGTGCCTCATGGTCATGCCCAAACACTGATTAACACAGTCAATCACACGAAAAACAAATACCAATCCTGACACCACTCAATAAGGCGTGGGTACCTAATGCTCATACACACTATCAATTTCACACTAAACCGATAAGCAAACGAATCTGAATCCCTAATTAAAAGCACAGTACTGTAACAAGTCTCTGTGAACCAAGTTAGGTAACAATTAGGTGAACATTCTAGCCAGCAGGCAGCAGGCACTGGGCACCCCTATGTAGGACATTACATGGGTAAGCACTTGTGTATGTGCAAATGAAATAATCCTTAATTACCTGCCCGTACAAGGATAAGCGAGATGTTTTTAGCTATCGATTGCGTGAAGGTAGGGCTGCCTAACACCATCGTTCTACGTTAAGGTTTTGCAAATATAATAATGTTAAGTTACGAAGCCTTCTAGAAAGAAAGTTCCGAGAGGTTCTGCAAGATGTACTTGAAGAAGAATTAGGCATACTCCCTAAGTTTGTATCTCAACCGATTTCTAGTACATCGGCATTTTTAGCGGTCATAAAAAAAGTCTCTCTTTAACATCCACGTCTTCTTTTTAGCGGATCAATGGCAAAAACTCCAAATCCTTATGTTTTCTGTCGAACTCGGTTTGAACTCGGTTCTCTGACAGTAAAAAAGTCATCAAGTGCGATTACTTTTTGACGAATGTTACACTTCATTTCAGTTATGTATAACGGGCTGGTGTCCGCAACTCCACGTCCAATGCGCGTATTTTGCGTGCGGTTCATTTCAGTTATATTGTGGTTGGAGGTATTCTGAAAATGACCACGTAAAGATTATATTATTTAAATTGTTAATCCTTTGGTCAAAAGCGAATCAAAGTCAAAGCGTATTTGACTCTTAACTGTGCGGGTCATGTCACATGTTTGTGAATGAGGACACTTGCCGAATACCTTCAGGCCAGCCCTGACCGGACGTTTGCAAGTCTATAGCATCTACTAATGTATGTAAACGGCGAGTAAAACTCCTGCGCAGCTAAAACCCTGCTCACTGCTGGGATTAAGTTTCGATCCGATACCGCTTTGGGTCCGACTTCTTAAGCACCGCTCGGCCCGTTCAGTTAGTAGCCCCGGTTTTGCGAGCCAATTTAAATATTAATTCCAATAGCTGCCGATTTGAAAGAGAAAATAGAGTTGATCGGATATTGTGGGGTGTAAGTTGTAAGAGTTACGGGAGTTGAGGGAGCGCTTCGCTGAAGTTCCACGCACGAGGCCGGCAGGATGACAGAGACGGTACCACTCCTTGGTCACTGCCTCGTGGTAGGAGCCGGCAGACAACCGACCGTTACATCCTGTTAGAGGTTCCCTGTTACTTGAGGTTTCTCTAATAACTGTAGATCGTGATTACCAAAACATAATGAAACGGTTAAAATAAAATACATTGAAAAAATCATTGACAACCGAAAAACCATTTTATTCAGAAGTGACATCTCAGGTAACAATATTAAAAAACATAAAATTATTACCTGCCTGAGATTATATCAGCAAAACCTCTTTGCTTCAACACTCCTCCTTAATCTCATGCATACATACAAACAACTCATGTTCATACATATACACACTCACACAACACACACTACTCTCAATACACCGCGTTCTCATACACACAAACCCATACTCTTAACACACCACTCAAACTTGCCTCTTACTTGAAAACCCTCCGGTTGTTTCATGTAAACGACTTCACTCAAGTTCCCATTTAGGAATGCTGTTTTCACATCCATTTGGTCTATTTTTAAATCCATTTTAGCTGCTAAAGCTATCAGAACTCTCAACGAACTGTGCCTTACCACAGGCGCAAACGTTTCGAAAATAATCAACGCCTCTGCGTTGACTGAAGCCTCTCGCAACGAGTCGTGCCTTGTAACGGATCTTTATGTAGAGAAACTTTTAAAAGCATTTAATATGGAAAACTGCAAACCTGTGATGACACCAGCTGTACCAGGACAGAGGCTAGAAAAGGTTCCAAGTGATAAGAAGTTGGATGAGAAAATCCCTTATAGATCTTTAATAGGCTCACTTATGTATTTAGCAGTCTGTACGAGACCTGATATCGCTCACGTGGTCAATTATTTGAGCCAGTTCAATGAATGCTACAGCGAGCAACATTGAATTGCGGCTAAAAGAGTGCTTCGATACTTGAAGGGTACAAAGAAGCTAGGAGTGAGGTACTCAAGAGAGAAACGCCAAGAAATGGTAGAAGGCTATGCTGATGCCGATTATGCTGGTGATAGCGATCGACGTTCATATTCAGGCATAGTATTCTTAATTCAAGGAGGAGCAGTTTCGTGGTCAAGTACTAAACAGCGCACTGTGGCACTTAGCACTGCAGAGGCAGAGTATGTCTCAATGTCAGAGGCAGCTAAGGAAGCCGTGTTCCTAAGGCGATTTGTTTTGGAACTGACTGGAAAAGAATACCAACAAGCTTTAACGGTATTTTCAGATAGTCAGTCTGCAATTGCCATTGCATATAATCCAGTTCACCACCAACGCACGAAGCATGTTGATGTGAGATATCACTTTGTGCGAAATGCAGTTGAAGCAGAGGATATAAGGTTAGAGTATCGCGAAACTGAGAGGATGGTTGCGGATATTCTTACCAAGCCTCTCCCCAGAGGCAAGTTTGAGTGGTGTGTTAAGAGTATGGGTTTGTGTGTATGAGAACGCGGTGTATTGAGAGTAGTGTGTGTTGTGTGAGTGTGTATATGTATGAACATGAGTTGTTTGTATGTATGCATGAGATTAAGGAGGAGTGTTGAAGCAAAGAGGTTTTGCTGATATAATCTCAGGCAGGTAATAATTTTATGTTTTTTAATATTGTTGTCTGAGACGTCACTTCTGAATAAAATGGTTTTCGGTTGTCAATGATTTTTTCAATGTATTTTATTTTAACCGTTTCATTATGTTTTGGTAATCACGATCTACAGTTATTAGAGAAACCTCAAGTAACAGGGAACCTCTAACAATGGTTTTTCGGTTGTCAATGATTTTTTCAATGTATTTTTTTTTTAACCGTTTCATTGTTTTGGTAATCACGATCTACAGTTATTAGAGAAACCTAAAGTAACAGGGAACCTCTAACAAAAAAAAAAAAAAAAAAAATCATTGACAACCGAAAAACCATTTTATTCAGAAGTGACATCTCAGGTAACAATATTAAAAAACATAAAATTATTACCTGCCTGAGATTATATCAGCAAAACCTCTTTGCTTCAACACTCCTCCTTAATCTCATGCATACATACAAACAACTCATGTTCATACATATACACACTCACACAACACACACTACTCTCAATACACCGCGTTCTCATACACACAAACCCATACTCTTAACACACCACTCAAACTTGCCTCTTACTTGAAAACCCTCCGGTTGTTTCATGTAAACGACTTCACTCAAGTTCCCATTTAGGAATGCTGTTTTCACATCCATTTGGTCTATTTTTAAATCCATTTTAGCTGCTAAAGCTATCAGAACTCTCAACGAACTGTGCCTTACCACAGGCGCAAACGTTTCGAAAATAATCAACGCCTCTGCGTTGACTGAAGCCTCTCGCAACGAGTCGTGCCTTGTAACGGATCTTTCCCCCCACCTCTTCTTTGATTCGAAAAATCCATTTCGAATCAACGATGTTACACGACCTCGGTGGCTTCACTAGCGTCCACGTTTTATTTTTCTTGAGAGCCTCTAACTCCTCCTCAATCGCAAGTTTCCACTTTGCTTTATCCTCTCTCGATAATGCATCCTGGACAGTTAAAGGATCTTGAAGTACATTAGCCGCTTGATATGCTACAAAATCTGGAAATTGCTTTGGTTTCCTTACTCGTAGTGGGTATCTCCTGCCTGATATCTCATCATTATGGGAGGTTTCTTCAACATCTGATTGTCCTCTTTCATCGGATGTAGCCCACTCTTCGTCCTCAGACTGGGGAGAGCCTCTCTCTCTATCACCACCTTGTCCTTGAAGCGGTGGTTCTACTCCAGTAGCAGCAACAGGTTCTACACTAGTACTTGGCTGTATAGATGGTGCCTCATCACTGAGCACGTCCGTTATTGGTACCACTGATGAAAGCAAAGGCTTCTTACCTTGGTTGCCAGCTGGAGTATTTTCAAAAAATACAATGTCGCGCGCTCTGTGCACGTTGTGTGTAACGGGGTCAACTAACCTATACGCCTTCGTGTTCTCTTCATATCCTACATGAATAAGCTCTTTACTCTTAGGATCCCATTTCTTGCGTTTCTGGTCAGGAATATGCATGTACGCCTTACATCCAAACACTTTAATGTGGCTTACGTCAGTTTTCTTGCCAGTCCAGGCTTCCTCTGGCGTCATGTTGTGGACAGCGATCGTTGGTGAGCGGTTCTTCAGATAAACTGCATGTCTGACGGCCTCCGCCCAGAAGCGCTCATCCAAGCCTGCTTCCTGCAACATACTCCTGCTTTTCTCGCAAATTGTCCTGTTCGCTCTCTCCGCGCATGGGTTCATCTGAGGAGTATACTCGACGGTTAGCTGGTGAACAATACCATTACCTTTGGTAAATTGTTCCATCTCCTTGTTGACGTACTCTTTCCCGTTATCTGTCCGGATTGCTTTCAGTTTCTTACCGGTCTGTGTCTCTACAAGCACCTTAAACTCTTTAAGTTTCTCTACGGCCTCACTCTTTCTCCTGAGTGCATACATGAAAGTTTTCCGCGTTTTATCATCTATGAATGTCATGAAATATTTAAAACCTGTAAACGATTCAACACTCATAGGCCCACAGATGTCAGAATGTACAAGCTCCAGTACATCCTTGGCTCTAGAAGCCTTCTGCTTTGAAAAGGGCTGCCTTGTCTGTTTTCCTAACAGACAAGCAATGCATTCTAACCTATTATTAGAATCTTGAAAACTTACCCCGTTTGCTAGCTTATCTCTCATTAGCTTTAGATTGCGTACTCCAAGGTGGCCCATCCTCCGATGCCATAACTCCAGTGACTCACCGTTGTATACGTCAGTCGCTAGCGCCGCCATCGGTGCCGTGCACTGTGGATAATGTTTAAGTTTGTAAACACCTCTCTCTTCCATACACCTTACAGTCACTTTTCCTTTCACTACGCAATTATTCGAGTCATAAATCTCGCATCCAGCCTTAGAAAATACTACTACCCTTCCTCTCTTTACCAATGTACTCACGCTCAGTAAGTTCACTGTTAGGTCAGGTACATACATAGCTCCTGTTACACACACATTCCTTCCATCTTTACTTACCACATCTCCTTTTCCTATACCATATACTTTACCGCCATCCGCACATGAAATCTCTATCTTATTATGCTTAACATAATTTCTCAACCACTCCCTATTATACGTCATGTGTTCTGATGCTCCCGTATCCACGATGAACTCGTATCTGCTTGAAGAGGTAGACGTCGCCATGGCACTGTGGAGCGCTCCGTCGTCTACAGTGTCCGCCGCTGCATGCACCGCTGTGTGCATCGTAGCGTGCGCCGTCGCCTTCTTCCGGGGATTATCAGGGCAGTCTCGTGCTTTATGCTGCGCAGAATCACAAATGAAGCATTTTGTGGTCTTCTGTGACGGTGGTATACACTTCTTCTGTGTTGTATTTGGTCTTCTCTTGGATCTGGAGGTAAGGGCTGCTTCACTCTGATTTGACTCACTCTGGTATGAAGTCAATTGAAGCAGCTTCGTCTTGACATAGTCTGTGGTAAGTGTAGTTGTTGTGTTCTCCAGGGCTAGTCTCATGGGCATAAACTCTTCCGTTAGTCCCTGTAGCATTAAGGTGGCTAACAACTCGTCATCAATCTCCTTGCCAAGGTCGTTAAGCTGTTGGGATACCTTCATGACCTCCGTCACATACTCCGGTACTGAGGTAAACTGTTCCAGTTTTATGCTCACAAGGCGAGATAATAACCTGCATTTGTTATTTATTCCCTTGTCTTCATACGCTGACCTCAGGGCTTCCCATGCTTGCTTTGCCGTTTTCGCACTTTTCACGTGCACCTTGCAACTTTTGTTGATCATAAGACATATTTTCACTCTTGCCTTTTGATCCCTCTTTACAGCGTTCGCGTCTGCTACGTCTGGTTCGGCAATGATGTAGTTCCATAGCTCGTCATGGACCAACACACACTCCATGTCAAACTTCCAGTTTGAATAGTTTGAACTACCATCGAGTCGCTCAATCGACGGTAACCCACCCGAACTAGTCGATTGCTGCGCGCTATCTCCTGTTGCAGACATTTTTAGAGATTTTTCTAGAACTTTCTTCTCAAAGTTCCATCGACTTTTTCAAAAAATATTTTTGTTATTTGGTGTTTCAGTTCTGGGCATGTTCTGGGCCCATAACCTGTTAGAGGTTCCCTGTTACTTGAGGTTTCTCTAATAACTGTAGATCGTGATTACCAAAACATAATGAAACGGTTAAAATAAAATACATTGAAAAAATCATTGACAACCGAAAAACCATTTTATTCAGAAGTGACATCTCAGGTAACAATATTAAAAAACATAAAATTATTACCTGCCTGAGATTATATCAGCAAAACCTCTTTGCTTCAACACATCCACCAAATACTAAAGGGAAAAAGATAGACTAAGTAGTGTGTTAATAAAATAACTCTGTCTCGCAGTCTTATTATTGAAATGTCTGGAATATATTGAAAAACTGGACGTCTTTAATCTTATTATCAAAGCTGATAATCTCGATTGGTTCTTACAACAATACGGTATGTGCCAGCTACACACCTACTTACCCACATATAAATCTTACGCAAACACCACGTCAACGCTTTCGCACCGCATCAACAAGTTTTTGTAACGTACGTTAAGATCGACGCGGGCATGCTGTCGGATGAGTGCAGGTTCGCTTCCCGTCGCGTCCGTGAGGCCTGTCATTCAAACTTACCTACGTCGACGTGTGGAAGTGATAGACGTGGAGTGATATGAAGTGCAGTTGAGTGATGCAGTTGATATGGTATATTTTGTGAGGAGAGTCTGTGAGAACGTTTGAACGAGGGATTCCATCGAATGAATCTTAGACTACATTGAACGTGGTGAAGACGTTGATTTCTCTGGAAGTTGCAGTTTCAGATGATAATTATTTTTCTGACTGCTGGAAAATAAGAGCTGAGCATCGTAAAACACGTCATTCACCTAGTTTGGGACCGCACAACGCGGCGTAACGGACGTCCGTGTTGGATTATTCGCTTTATTGCATGGACAAGGACATAGGTACTTAAAGCATTTATGTCTGCTACGGTATGCTCGTGATAAGACAGTGTAGCACGACCGATAAAGTAAACCGATTGGGAGTTGCCGACTCCACCATAAAAGCCACCTTCCTCCATGCTCCTATCGTAAACGAGGGCCGTCTTTAGGAAATAGCGTACATTTTTATGCAGCTATGTGCTCCGCGCGCCTGCAGCAAGCGCTCGCGCCGCGCCGTGGTGACGTGCGCAGGCTTAGGTGCACGCACGCATGCACTTTCTACGTCACATTCTCACTGCATAAGTAGTAATTAAAATAGTGAGATAATTGTAGTAATTAGAAAATGTTAGCAGGACCACTGTAATCAATTCTTATATTTTTTTTCGCACTAAAGTTTCTGAAATAAATAAGGAAAGAAAAATAGAAAGATGGGTCCATGAAGTGTTTGAGCAGTAAACTTCTGTTTGTATCTGTTTTGTTTATTTTGGTTGGTTTTGGCACAAAAACCCACAGGCTAGATCTTCTGATGATCTATGTAGTTCGTCAATGATGCTTCAGTTAAAAGTGTGACACAATAGAGATATCGTTATTCAAATTAAACCGAGTTAATCAACTATGCATTTATTATTGATAATGCATAATAAGTTTAGTATGAACTGCAGTGTATAAATTCTTCAAGCCGCATTGTTAAGTATTTTTGATAGAAAACTATTGCCACGGAATAGGAAGGTAGAAATTCCGGAATATTCTCGGTATTTTACTGTGGGAACCTCGGCGACACTCTCTTACTAACCATTGTGCCACTCTAGGAATAAACACACTCAAAAGTCAATTGACATTCTGTCGAAGTCTTAGTACTTCAAGTCTAGGTTCTTACAAACATAAAAAGGTAATATACATAGTAATCAACAAATGAACCTACAATGTATTATGTAATACTTCGATATGATATTGCAGTGCATTAAACTCAATAACTTTGCACCGGCCTTCTGAAACGTAATCATATCGTATTATGTTAAAAAAATAAAATGAAATAAGCCTCTAATGCTGTTTTTCAATTATATCATTAAGATTTGTTACTGACGATCGGTTTTTCCAATAACAGCTTTTCCTTCGACAAAGGCCTCCTCCAAAGACTGCCACCTATCTCTGTCTCTTACAATTCTGGTCCATTCTGGACCGGCCACTCTTTCGCGTTTCAATTATTTCTCAGCGTATGTCCTACCCATTTCCATTTAAGTGTTTTGCATACTTTATTCACACTCTAAATTTAGTTACATTTTTAATTTTGTTTAATCTTATTTTATTTTTACTCCGATTACACTTTTCTCTATTCCATTTTGAAATACTATTATTTTTTTAGTTAGATTCTCTGGTAATGACCATGTTTGACAACCATAAGTTAAACATGGCAAAATGCAGGTGTTATATACTTTTCTTTTGTCTTTATTTTTCATAACTTCGCTAAGAGACCAAAATCTTTTCCACGTGTTAGCAATTCTTCTGTCAATTTCTTTATGCATAGTATCCCGTGTGGCTATTAACTAGGTATATCTACTCATCAACGTATTCTATTTTCTCCATGTTTACAATGATGCTGTATGTCTGTGGAGTCATAATTTTGGTTTTTGTTGTGTTCATTGAGAGTCCTGCTTTTATGCTTCGATCTGCTAGTTGTTGTAGCATTTGCTCTAGATTTTTTTGGACATTCTAAGAACAGTATTAAATCGTCTGCGAAACGTAAGTGATTCAGGTTTCACTGTTTATGTTGAGTCCGTCTTTATTCCAATCAAGGCTTTTGAATACAATTTCGACGGCCGCCAAAATCAATTTGGGTGAAATTGGGTCGCCCTGTCGGACGCCTCTTTCTATAGGAAGCTCCTCCCCCGTTGCTTCCAGCCTGATTTGGCACAGCTGTGCCTTTTGAGTATATGTATGTTCTTTAGTATTTGTATGTACTTTCCCTGTATAACTTGAGAACGCTTCCCAGATGTAGTCATGTTCTAAGGAATCACAGGCCTTGTTGTAATCTCCAAATCCTAGATAGTGAGTTTTTTTGTATTCATTGTATTTGTGTAGGACTTGTCTTAATAATGTATATGATCTACTGTTGAGTATTTACTACGAAGTAAATACGTTTCAAAAACTAAATGTTTCCTAAAATATTGTACTTAACATTACTTTAAAATTTGACTTTGTGTCTTCTCATAGAACATTTGACTAAACCTCTGACCGCTAAGCCAGCTGCACATAAAGACAAACTTTCCGATGACTACTAATGAGTTTCGCACTGTGCTATCTACATACCTATGGTAAATAGGTTGAATAAAAGTAAACCAAAAGAAACCGCTAATCGATTCGCCTCTTACGATACAGTATTAATAGCCCGCTACGAGCCCTTCGTTTATTTGAAGCCCATTTATATTTTGTCCAGTACCGGCGCCGGCGTGGCACACCACCCACTGACTCCTAATTAATGATATTAAATACGCATGTTACTGCTAAAACAAGCCGGCAAGGATTCCGGATAAACCAACTATGTACGAACAGAAAAAATTAAGATAAGAGATACGATGAAGTGCGTGGACAAATGGGCACCGAAGCGCATGCGCATGTATGTAATTATAATTAATCTTGTTGGTAATGCACAACCTTGTTGGTGACCAGCCTCACTGCCCAGTGTGTGGAAATCTTTCCCTCCTATCGCAAATTTTCTTCGAGAAATTTTCTTTCCGAATGCGGTCTTCGTAAACTCACACGAAAGGGAAGGAACTGTGGGAACAGCATTCCTTCTTGTCAATCAAATCGTCAAAAGTATTTCATCTGCCTAACCTTTCCGCAAATATGTTGGCATTGGCTTCTAGTCTAAACGGATGCAGCTGAATACGAGTATTTTACATGGAGCGACTGCCTATCTGATCTCCACAACCCAGTTAGTATTGGGTAATACGATACCCCTTGGTAAGACTGGTTGTTAGACTTTCGGGCCACTGACTACCTGTAACGACTGTCAAAGCTCTGACAATCTGACAAATGACAGCGTGGACCAGCAGCTTAACGTGCGTTCCGAGGCGCGGACGAAACTTGGTATGTAATGGGTCACCCATCCACGGTCCTAGAAAAGCGCGGCTTAACCTAAAGATCGACCCGAGCGGCTGTTATTATTTAGCCACGGTCAAGCTCATCTAAAATCGTCGATCGAAAAGTATATGCTAAGCCAATTTTCGTCGTATACTAAGAATGGCATGGGTCGTGATTTACAGTTATTCCAGTTTCCATTTTAATTGTAGACACCGAAAAACAGTAATAACTGTTGTAAACATTAATGTTAACTAACTTCCAAACAATCCACAAACTTGAACCTTCAACTTCACAAAACACGTTCTACTAGATGTGAGAGATATTAGAAACAATTACAAGATTCCATCCGGTGTCGAAGGTACCAGGCGCCTATAAATCAGACGGAGGTGCGTAATGGCACATAATGCTGGGGTACGGGACGCGGCTAATAGTAGTGGTCACAGGTAAACTGGACCATGGGTAAGTGGACGTTTGAAGGAATTTTGGTAATTGTTAGAACAAAAATACGTGGTAGGCAAGAGATGATGATATTGGGAATACAGCTGATGAAGTTGAAGGTAAAAGTATAAGTATGTGTACGTAAAATCAGTATCATCATCAGATTTCTCTATTACTGTATTCTACTCTTAGAATGTTTTGAAAATAAAAAAGACTAAAAAAATATACACAAAAAAGTACTGGTATGTTCATTGGACCCTCAACTTTAATAGTAATATTGCTTTTCAATAAAGCAGCCGCCTATCATTGCCACTGATGGCACTCAAGAATAGATATGAGATTTTCTATTCTCAAAACCAATTACGAAATATACTCGAAATCTGAGCTGTCATTACTCTTCAACTCTAACTGTATCAAATCTGTAATTGGGACCACCAATACTTCACAATCTATCAACAAAAATTCCACACGTAATATTGTGATGAACTATGAGCCTATGGAGTAACCACGGTCCCTTTAATAACGGTCAACTCACTGTCGAGTTATAAATTAAAATGAAATTAATTTCCTTAACAAAAAGGGGTGGGTACGTCGCATCCTCGCACGTAAATCACGCGGGCGACAACCGTGGCGAATTGGTGATCGATGATGGTAGCCAGCTGGTGGTGGTATTGTGGGATGGTGAGGCGATGTAATTGCGATATCAGTGCGATGGTGTTAATTTATATAATGGTCCGGGATTTCTTTGATCTGGTGCGTAGTAGGTACTCGCACAAAAAGCTTGCCCCTGATGTGACGACCACGACCACTCTGCCAAGAGTGTGACTCGCAACCAGTGTGCGTAATTGCGTATATACGACCAGATGTATGAACGTGGGTAAAGCAAAGGACTGTGTAAGGACCGTAGCAGGTGGCGTTCTGTAGTGTTTGCCTACCCCCATGGGGAAAATTGTGTAATTAGAACGGGATAATTGGACATCTAGATAAATATTGGATTTCTGATTTATTTTTAATGAAAAATTACATAATTTACCTACCGTATCGCGAACGATGTCAATAGTCCCACGTGCGACAGGACAGATAACCGCGGTAATAGATTCAGCCCATAATTTACTCACGATAATGCGCTGTTGCCAACGGGAAACTGTTCCGTCTTATACCTTAATACGCGATTAGGTGACCAAGCGATGCACAAGCGATCATTATATAGTCTTGATCCATGTAGCTGTGGTTACTTATGTTTACACTAATTAGACTATCTTAAATCCATTGATGTTGCTTTACGCTGTTCATTTCTGGAAATAAACCACTCCCAAATAACATTAGAACAACACGTTTTCCTTCAGTGACCAATTAAACATTTCTTACTGAAATTGGCTCGCGAAGAACTTCTTCTTTTGAAAGCTATTCGATAAAATCCTATACTACAACACCACAAATCATAGACCTAATCCTACAAAACACCCCACTGGTCCAATCAGTCGCCTCACGAGAAACAAAACTAAACCAGCTTATAATTCCATAGGCTTGCATTAGACTACTACTTAGAATTCAATTCGATGCCCAACAGGCAAGTTAAACAGGCAAAAAGACTAAAAGTGGACAAAGTTGCGGGCAATCGGCGCACACGCAAGCCTGATACGATCGGGTTCGGTCGGAGCGCTTCGGAGCCGATCAGCTAATTAGTGGCATGGCTGCCGTGACCGCAGGCCATGCTACCTGACCGATTCGCTTTACGCCTTCATTTGGCTCAAAACGATGGATTAGCATAGGCTATAAATAAGGTTGTTTGCGTGAGTCTGCTGTGTCTATTTGTTTTGAATTATGCCCTGCATAGGATATGACGCCTTATTTTCTTTGCAGTTGTTAAATGATCAAGTCGGACGGACAACGGTCATGATCATCAGCCATCGGGCAAAATTATGGATATTTCCCCTTTATCCTTGGTGGATAATGTATCTATATGAGTTGAGGACATTAATTGGTCTTCTTCATCGAATATTTTACAAGGTTTGACGGTTTGATGACGAAGATAATGGTATTTTGATGAACCACACTGGCTCCTTCAGTAAGCATGTGCAACTTGCAAATTGTTTAGCTCCCACTGTTACGTAACAAACTTGTTATTTTCATACCTACATGTCTTCTGTAATCTATCTACTGTTTATAACATTCTTGAGTGATGACCTTCAAACACAGCCGTTAGTCATCCCCTCACAGACAACATGCACAGTGGTCCGCATAGTAATTATTTGGAAATAAAACGACGATGTAAGTATTTGAGCGCACGTTTTTTGTCCAACTCCCGCGCAATTTGTAACACCGCGCCTAAGGCTTCGCTTTAATTTTATTCCTACGTTTTGAAAACACGCAAGCTTTTATGTTATACTGGTAATTTATTGTAAATGTTTGTAATGTTATGTGAAAAAAATTGCAACACGAATCTGTACCTTGGGTATCTATGAAAAGCAAAAAGGAAATGCATGCGAGCATGCAGTAGCAATTGGGTACATACCAATCAACATGTCCATCAGCTTTTTGTGGCAGTCTTTAAGCTGGCTAACCAGAATTGTAAGGATATGAAACTCGATTCATCAGCAGTTATAATATTCTTGTCCGCCATTCACACTACTTCATTATCTTCTGCCCGCCTTTTCCTAACTATTTTAGGATGGACTTTCAGTTTAAGCGGATGCACCTGAATAACAGTATTACCAGTTAAGTAGTGGATATCAAAATACCCCCGGGTATGGACTGGACTATAACGTCATTCTTCCATGCCTAGTACGTCATAAAACTCTAGTAGTAGTGCTAAACTATTCTGGTATTTCCTATGACGTACGATGCCTTGACCAGTCATAAAACTTTATTTTAATGATTACTCACGTACGGTGGTGGGTCGATCGATGTTTCCGCAGTAATAACTAAATAATACAGTTATACAGCCTCACTCTACACAATTGGGTCGCAGCTCCAACTGTCAGTAGGTGTAAGGTCATCGCGATAAGGTGCACTATGAACTATGTGGTCCTCATCAGCACAGGGTAGCCTTGACATGCCATCATCAATATTTCAACCAATATCTACACACGATTGGTGACCGACGGACCCGACGTCGCCCGAAAAATTGCCAAACTTATGTGACAGAGGCAAATGCAGCAAACTTATGCAGGGCAAATGTAGTTTTTAGTTTATAGAAGGTATGCGTGATTGAACCGAAAAGTTCAGAAGTGGCGTTCGCGTACCAGAAGGCGCAGCTTCGGAAGGTTTACCATAAGGACTATTGGACCGATGACTTGATGATGCCCGTGGTACTCTGGGGGTGACGAGAAGCACACGACCTGGCTGTGCGGCGACACTTGGGAGAGCCCTATGTCCAGTAGTGCACGTCTTTCCGATGTTATGGTGACACATGGAGTTAGTTACGCATAACATAGTCCTTTAAATCTTATAACCACATAAAGATTACAGCCCGAAAATGTAACGAGTATGTTACAGAAATCAGTTATTTAAAAAATGTCTGGTTCAAACAATTAGCAAATGTAATAATTGCAATAAGTGATCGTGACCGTTACAGAAATAGTTCGCCACGTGTGGTCTCATTGTGATGCAGCTCGTGATAACACCTGCACGCTATCCAACACGATCATCATACTATGTCACGCACGAGCATCACATAATTAACAGACTTTTGGAGTGGATTCCAACAGCTGATGTGACAGTTTTCAAGATGACGTGATCAAAATACGTAGAGTAGAAAGCGAAACTTTGTATTTACTTAGAAAATGTGTGACACCTATACCCGTAGGAGGGTGTCAGCAGGTAGGTAAGTAGGGGTTGGTAAATAATAAGAGCTCAAAGATCAAGTACACTTATTATTTATTGCCTAAACTTCCGTGGCCAGCACACAACTCGATTACAGAGGGTAGATAGGTGGTAGGAACACTGGCCTGAACCGTCTCCAGCGATGATGGTTCCGTCTTAGCTTCTGCTCGCAGCCAACGGCTTCCGTCCCAGGTTCTACCTCTGGTAAAACGGCGTAGGTAGGTGGCGTAGGTGGGTAGGATCTGCAGCTTAGGACCTTCTCCAGGCGTTCCTCACGACGCCAGAGCCACGATGTGACGATAGATTGTAGGGTAGACTAAAATCCTGGAAATCCAGACAGAAATGGAAGCGTAAGCAAGCTGTCGGAACCATGTTTCGTAGGTCCAAAGGTCACAGTGTCCCAGATAGGAGAATAGGAAGAAATACAGCAGAGAACTAGATTTAAGAAGTTTTAGGAACACCTTACAGTTAGCAGCTAGGTAAAACATATGGAAACTTACCCTAGAGGGATTTCGCGAAGTATTTAATAAAATTATTAAAGTACGATCGGAGCGAGTGACACAGCCGTCACCTCAGAGCTTCCAAAACGACTAGTCATCGTCCGTAGCGAGACCGACTCAATCGTAACTCCTCGGCGACGCTCGGCCAGGATCGTTTCAGCGTTGCGCGGGCGCATAGAAGCGAGGACCTTTTCAGATAATATAATCTCGTGGGTTCCGTACAATTTTATTTTATTTTAATGATTTATTTAGTAGTTAGGTTTTCTTGATAATATTACAATAGGTTATCTTTTAAGTTTTGTGTAAATAGTATGGTTTTAAGTGTACATAGTTTTTTTATTATTAACTAAACTCTTTTAATTTGTAACTTGCAAAGTGCAACGTTACAAATGCCTTAACTTAAAAACAGAATTTCAAACAAAAATAAACACCAAGAAAACTGGAAGTGACTGAGAAGAGATGCGATCGATACAGTTTTTACGCTGAATGTCCATGTTACCTAGTAATTAAGGTGTAATATGATTTAAACCATAATGTAGAAAAAAATAATAGATCCTGAGATAGACCTCAAAGATAAAATACTTATTTTTTATCCGAAGTAAAACTTATCCCAATGAACACAGTCATTGCTCTGTTCACACCTCCCAACAGTTCGGGCGACCTCTGAACCGCAGACCGAAGTGTGAGTATAATGAATGGAACAGATGCGTATCGCGACGCTGTCCTAATATGGAGGTGATTTATGGCATTCATTCGATGAACGGATTAGTCGCGCTGGGACCTTTATTTACAAGTTATCGGAGATACTCATCGGGCTGTAGATGTGGCGATTACTCTATTAGAAACGAGCTGTTTTATTTATGTAAAAGAAACGCCGCAACACTCTGTGTTCAGGAAAATAAGTACAGGTAACTTAATCTACTTTAAATTAAGTTACTTATCAGATCTACTTATATAGTGATGAGGGTGTACTCACCTCTGCCTATCCTTACGGAGAATGTAGGCACAATGATGACAATGCAAACGAACCTACCACAGACCACACAAATCCTGCTCCCATTGTACAACTCAGAGCTCACCAATAAGTAGAATTACACAAAAAATGGCCGTCAATCACTGAGTGTCGTACTGTCGACGCGAATAATATTATCATGTGCGATGAATGTAGCAAGAATGATAATAGTGACCGATTGACTTGTAGATGCGACGGTGTCAAATTATGCGCTGACGGGAAAAACTCTGAGTGAGATGTACAGGTATTGGTTAGGATAGTGACGACTTGTCAAGGTGTATTGGGATAAGTCAGGCAACAAATATATAGGAGTTTTTGATTGATATTAAAGTTTAACATAACCAAATTGTCTTACTGATTCGTGCTTTATAATCGGCCTACATGTTAAAGCCAGTTGTACTGTCTCATTGCTGAGCAAAGGCCTCCCTGCCTCCGTGCTTTTCATCGGACTCAGTTCTGTGACACTTCTTGCCAATTCTAATAGAAGACTTACAAATCGTCCCGCCGTCTCCATCGTATTCTACCGTGGTTTCTGAGCACAGACCTTTCTCTTAATAATTAGCTCAACTAAATTTTAGTCCTTGTTTTCTAATTTAAAATCTACGTCTGTTAAAGTCTCAAGCTTAAAACACTTTCTTTATCTCAGTCTGAAAATATTAAATATCCACAATGACATTAACGACACACATGATTTACACTACACGATAAAAGCTGCATTCACAATCATTTTTAATCGCGAATGAATTTATCATCCTTATTAAAACCTCTCTCGCGAACATTATCGGCCGCTCCTGTATCTACTGCGTTATCGTCGTCTTGATACATCGCCTCCCCACAATGGACAGTATTAATCTCTTCGCCATTTACGCTCGAGCTTATAAATTAACGCTGACACCTCAACACTGCCTAGAAATTTACACTAACTAGTTTTTATATTACAAACTGGTGAACCAGTTCAAAAACTATCAGGTACTACAAACACTATCCATTGCTGCTTTTATTAATCTTTGTTTATCAGCTTTACGTAGTTTCCCAGTAGTGTGGGATACATTTTCAGGGTTCCGTAGTCAACAAACAAGGAACCCTTATAGTTTCGCCAGTCCGTCTATCTGTCTGTCTGTCCGCAGCTTAACTCAAAGACTCTTAGTTAAAAAAGCTGTAATTTGGCATGAATATACTGATTAAGTAGTTACGCCGACAATGTGGTTAAATAAAATCTCGAAAAATATTTTTATAGGGTATCTCCAGTACCTACATGTAAAGTGGGGATTTTTTTTTTCTCGCGTACCCCATATGTGGGATGTTGTTGGATAGGTCTTTAAATAATATTGCGAGTTTGTTCAAAATAATTTTTCGATTAAGGGATTCGTTTGTGAAATATTATGCTTTAAAGTGCAAATTTTTGTTAGACTCAAGTGTGACACAACCGTTTAGGTGGTAAAGGCCCCTCCCCCTTTGAGTTGTGTTTGGGTGCATGAAAAAATTCACGGTAATAGTATATATTAGGGAGTTACAAGGAAAACTATCGCAGCTAAGTAGGCTTTACAAGTTTATGAGTAAGGCCTCATTCGCACGAGAGCTTTTTTAACGTCCGTTAAAAAAGCGTTCATATAGAACAAATGTATTCCCAAGTATATGTTCACACGTCAGCGCTTTTAAAACGCGACGGTTTTTTATCGAGCAGTGTTGTATTTTCTGCGCTGGACGTTGGGCGTTAAATCGAATAGACCATATGAAACTCCTTATTATTATTCACACGAGCGCTTAAAAAACTCCGGCGTTGCGTTCAGTGCACCGAGCGCTTGCGCACCGGTCGGACGTGTATGTTTTGTGCTTACGCATTCAGAAGGTCGATACGATGTCGTGGGTTGCCTGGGAGGACATAAACAAAAAACTCTCAGAACACTGGGAACAACAATTCGTCAAATGTTGTTATAGACATTCGAAAATAATTCAAAATTTTTGCCGGGTATTGCCTCAACTCTTTGTATAGTGTCACAAACTGTCATTTTATGTATCTCTGTTCATTCAGAGGATGTAGGTACCCAGAATGCCTTTTGCTTTTTTTTTCGCCTTTAGCAACACAAATTGCTATCGCTAGTAATTTAGTAGAAACCATTTTCACGTCTTACTGAAGCGAAAGCAGAGACAAGAGTGATTTTAAAGCGTTCGTATGAACAATCACATCGTAAACGTTTTAAAAGCGCCAACGCCGAGTTTTGACGCAACGGTTATTTAGCTCTCGTGCGAATGCGGCCTAATAGTGGACCAACTTATAAAATGTACTTGGATGACATATTTTCCTAAATGGGTGCAAAGGTTTTTCAACTTCAAATGTAAGTTTGTTTTTTTATTATTACAATAAAATCATCGTTCGGAGGCAAATCGGACCGTAGGGAGTGGATTAAATTAACGTTCTTAAGACTACGGAACCCGACAATGTGCGTGGCCCGACACGCACTTGGCCGGTTCTTTTCTATTCAGTTTGTAGTAAACCGGATCGTGCGGAATGCAACTACATAATAGTTTGGTGCAGTTTTTAATTACGATTTGTATCGAGTATGTTGGCGGGATGGCGGGATGACGGGATGAATCTTGAAAGTGTATAATGGGTTAAGGGTTTACTTTTAGAATTCCAGTTATGAGTTGGTTCTAGTAAGTCATTTACTGATATTTTTTCTAAAGAAAAAGAAACTAAGAACGAGTGATATGAACATGGAACAGTTTTTAATTGACAATTATAATTTCTTCGTGTTTGCTATCATTGTTAATGTTGTTTCTGGTGTGCTCATTTCTTGATGTAATAGATAAATCTACTTTAAACTACACCAATTCTCTTTTTCGGTTTTTGAACACCTTCTTAATCATGTACTTTTTGTTTCAGGTATGTATTCATCCAAGATTACATTATTTGTAAGTATAAGAAACAAGTCAACTGCGTACCACATCATCTCAAAGGAACTGTTACATTTTACAGAAATGACCAAGAAACAGAAAACTGTTCAGGTCCCTAGATTGAATCGTTTTAGTTCGCTACCTTATCCGGTACCCGTTACACAAATAGGCTATCCACCAGCCCCGGGCTATACTTACAGCCGGCTAGACCCACATATAGCCCTGCTTCAGTTAAACCCCGCAGGCAACACGATTGCAATTTCTTCCCAACTATCAATTAATCCTAGTTTTACGTCTAAGAGTAATTTACGCCTAATTATCTTACAAAACTGTTAATATTGACATTCATAAATCGAAGGCCATCGACATTAGATTTAATTAAAAAACCTACGCAGTTGTTATACACAAGTTATTTTGTAGAGATTCTCTTTAATGTTTAGCCGTAAGGCAATGTATGGAAACATTAGTATACAAATTAGTATGTTATTTTGAGTAGTTTTTGGATATAAGTTGAAGAGAAAATTATTAATTTAACCACTGGTATGCTCAGTCCACAGCATGATCATCTGCCTAGCTTTTTCTTAACTATGTTGGGGTCTGCTTCCAGTGTAACTGGATGCAGCTGAATACCAGCATTTTATTCAGCCTATCAGACATCCAGAACCCAGTTGGTAACAAGCTAGTCCTGGGCAAGACTGGTAGTCAGACTTTCATGCACTAAGTACCCGTAACGACTGCCAAAGATAGGAGACTAACAAATTCTGTTCAAAACATTTCTTTATCCTCTTCTCGAACCTTCTTTTCATAAACTGACTTCATTTTGAGGCACTTCTTCAAAACTTGTGACCTTTCACATGCGTCGGTGTGAGGCTCTGCGTCGGAGGGCGGCGACCCGTATCACGATGTTAATAGATTCAAAACATCTCGCTGCTAGCTGTCATTACGTGTAATTTCGACGGCTCCACATGAGACACCAGGGCTGACACTGATTTAACTTCTACATCTTTACATTTTTTATGATACATGATAATGGTAACAGAATTTTACTGATTAACATTCCGTACTTTTTCAATGTGTTATTTATTCTCGCATCGATTGCGACGAAGTTGGTAAAATTTAACGGATTTCCTTGTCTCACTTCCACACCAGCTTCAATTGTGTCACTTATGTTTAAGGCAATTAAATGATCTTCTCTTACGATTCACAAAGTTAATCTAAACCATTGAGATTAATTTAAGGAAGAGAAAACTGTTTTGATTCCTATTTTCAATCAAACCGTACCCATAATTTATGTATTGTTAATCCTCTGGCGGAATTAGATTCATGCACATATCGCCAGCCCTACACTAAACTGTGAGTTGCTCTGCGGCCTTCTCTAAAATTGCTTGTAATTTGAATGATTTCGGGTGTAGTGTCCAGTGCTCACCATTTTGGTAAAATTATTGTATTGTAGCTGAACGCGATCAGATATTATGAATTTCATACAAAAACGTATGATTACGTTTAATTCGTTTGTAGAAAGAATTTTGTACCGTTTACTTGGTAATGTTCGGTTCATTTGAGTCCAGGTGGGAAAGTTTCCATGAATGTTTAATTCAAAATGTAGAATTACTATTCACCATAATTTTTAAAACCCTGACACCACGATGTAGTAATTTCTCATCTGATAGAATAGCTTTTAAGCAACCTGGCATACAATATTTTGCCTATTTCAATTGAATATCATAATATCACCGTATTATCGTCTGTTTTCCCAAAGGGCTGGGCAGAGGCGTACCTATACGAGCCCATAGCCATCAATAGTACAAGTCCGGGTTCGGCTGCTACTGAAAGAAATTTTGTAGAAACACATAATACCACACATAATGCCTGACCTGGAACTCGAACCTCATGCTCAACAGTAGCCCTTGCGATCACTAAACCAAAGACATTTCCTATCAAATTACCTAGTGAAGTGAGCAACTTTCCCTACCATATTCCACCTCCACGCCCTTTGCAGTAGCAACTAATTGTGCGCCAAGTTGATCTTGTCAACATGATCATTGTTAAGGTCAGCTGTCCCTAACGAGTGGTACAGCACGAGATCACGATCTGAAACAAGGCACATAACAAGATGTCTCGGTGAGGAGCTACGGCCTACGTGCGCACTAGTGACGGATGTAGGTCGCTCATGCTGGTACGTACTGGCAGGTTAGAGGGCAACTTGCCTCCTGATTGTTATAACGGTTCCAATTTAATTAACAATTATTTTTGAAATAAATTATTACGTAGTTGTATTAAATTAGTCTGAGAATCAGTGCTTTCTCGCTTATTAACCTTCTAGTGTTTAAGCGGGAACGAAGAAGTGGCGCTAAAACAACCCAAAAGTTCTCTTCTTGGGATTGACTAGTGAAATACATGCTGCTGTAAAATCGTGTATGCATTACTATCTAAGGGTTTATTCATAGGAAGGTAAGGGCGCGATTGAATTTGCCTAAATTTTAATTTCAAAGTAGAAATGTTGTACTGACAGCACAAACAGTAATTTAATTTGAAAAAAAGTAAAACTACGGGACTATCCATTAGTAAATACTTAAAGTTTCTATTAACAAAATTAAAGCATTAATATCTGATCGCAATCGAACTTCGCCACAATAAAATAATTTGTGGTTCATAAACTGTTATTCTTTTGTTTTAAAAATTGAAAGCAAATTACAAGCTTTGTATTGAAAACAAATGCCGGCATTACGATACCACCAATGTTATAGACAATTTGGATATAACCACAAATGGTTCGAATATCTTCACGTAGGAATGAGATTGGTTTATGTAGGTGTGTTATTAGCTTTATTGTGATTTACAGGTTAATTCTACGTTTTGTTAATTTCCGATCTTACTTACAACCTGACTGTCTGACTCTTGGGTTCGATCACCAGGTCGAGCAAAGTGAAATACCCTATTTCACTTTTTGCATAATGGGACCAGTAGCAACCGGGTGGTTTTAGATTTTTGCACGGGTTGATGGTGAAAGGCTCACGCTCTATTACATGCCTAATCATAAGTGGGGGAAGTTTTGGTTTGTCAGGACTTCTGGCTTGCAAAAGTTAAGAAAAGTAAACTGGTTGGCAATCAATCCATAAGGTTGTACACCTTAGGGATTGATTACCAAAACAGCTGAAATATAGATGGATCCACATTCATTTCAAACAAGACAAACAATACATTTCATTTTTTTCATTTTAAACGGACGAAAAGTAGGATCCAAGTCATGCTTTGACCCCTAGGCACTGCTGAAATAACTCAGCATTAAGGAGACAAATAGATTCCTTTAAATCAAACAAGCATGGCGCAGTAAATTCCTAGCGGAACAAAATGACCTTTTGTACCATATCGGGGACGTAAACAGAGATACAGTATCGCGAGTATACCGAGCGAGCTTGTTCAGCATGCGTTTACTGATACTGCGGAAGTGTAGTCAGTTGCGATGTGTTTATTGTTATAGGGGAAGGAAATGAAAATTTCATCAGGTTATACTTTGATGACATTAGAATACTTCGACGCGAGGCCTGATGACGTCACTGGCAAGTGAGTTAATTATTACAGCTGAGTATTTATCACTTTGATTATTAACTGCGTTTTCCCTTTTTAATCTTCATGCGTTCGCAGTAATTGAAGGTGTTCCAGATTGAAATATTAGGTTACCTATGTCTTTGATCCAATTTTATAAGTCAGGAAAACTCCTCGGTTAGGCACACTAAGTATTCATTTGTTGTATTGATAATATATTATGTAAGTACTTAGTTGCGTTACTAAAGCCTACTACAAAGGGTGTTTTGAAGGTTTTACTGTTTATTTACTGTTTATGAAGGGTGTGCGTCGTGCGAAGTTATACTTAAGAATCTCTAAAAGAAGTCTACCAGTTATAATTATCATGCTAATTGCATAGCATAATCAGCCTATAATGTTCCCACTGCTGTGACACATGGCCTGCTCTCTATGAGAGGGAATGGGCTGTAATCCACCACGCGGGCCCAGTGCGGGTTGGTAGATGTCACGTCTTCGAATTTTTGGTTCTAGGACATGCTGGTTTCCTCACAATGTTTTCCTTCACCGTTTTTGAGAGCAGTGGTGATGAAATAAGTTACACAAAGTAATGCGGCTGCCTGGGTTCGAACCCACGACTTACTGTTCGTAAGTCGGTGCCGCCACCACTTTGCCACCACTGCATATATACCATAAAGTGCGTGAACATTTTATCTTCAATAGCTTTTTTCTGAATCATAAAGGCTTTTTACGAATAACATTATAGCCATATCAGCTTACAATTTGTCCACTGCTGGGACGCGGGCTGTACTCCACCACGTCGCCGCGCCCCCGGCCCGTTGCGGTTTGGATGACTCACAATGACTTAGAATTTTCTGTTCTAAGACATTCCGGTTTCTTCGCCGTTAAGAGAGCAGTGGTGCTGTATTACCAAGAACTTTATAGCATTGGCTCTTATCAATCATAACAATGTAATTAAACTATGCAACTCAAGAATTTGGAAGTTAGTCAGTCGAAGTAGTGAAGAGATGAAGAAACAACTGAAGATGTTGAAGTAATCAAACCTTCGCCAGATATTCTTCTAATCTTAATATTTCATTGATCGATACCAACGCACCTTGTGACTCAACAAATCGTTTCTCCCAACTCGAGCCCAAAATACCACTGAACCTAACCCACACCAGCTAATCACCACCTTAATCCTTTCATCACAAAGTTCAAGTTCCTTTGCTAGCAGTGCCAACCTAATTGCGTCCCAGCCTTAGGGCATAAAGAATCGTACTTGGAACGGGCGTGGCTGTGTTTGGGTGTTAACGTCTGTCTGAGGCAACAAGTGCCACAATTTCGAATTATTAATTGCTTTCCTTGTTCTAGGTTGTAAGGAAATATATTATATGAGTATCAACCTTTACAAACATGTGTTGAAACGGCCATATATGCATTTATCACAAAAATATTCTTGAACTCCATTTATCTGTGCATGGTGGTTTTGGTGTGCATGTGTTTTTATGTGTGTGTGTGTGTGTGTGTGTGTGTTTTTTCTGTGCATTTTTATGTATTTTTGTATTAAGTTTTGTGCTTAATTACATAAAAATACATTACCATCTAATGTATTTTTATGTAATTTAGATTACTATAATTATGATGAGCGTTGACCTTTTTTAATTTAAGTACTAACAATAGTTTTTCTAAGTCTTGTATTACTAACCTTTGGATCTAGTTGTCCTAAAATAAATAAAGGAGGCGGGCGAAAGTTCATAGAAAGTTGGGCCTGATGTTACAGTAACGATTACTGCATTATTTAATTTATATACTAATACCATTTAAAAAATACTAAAATATTTACGACTGCTCCATGGGAGAAAGAAAATGTAGGATGTTATTGGTTTGTACAAAATAGAGATTCAGACGCCGTTCAACTAGATTCTAGAGGTTTTAGATAATTATAAAAGGAAGAGGGAGTATGAATTAAAAATACTTCCACTTTTAATGATTTATTCATCTTCCACTTCATCATAAACAATTAAAACTGAGCAGGTGGTATTAAATTCTCTTGATGCCGTGCCCAGCGTAGGTACCATACTATGGACATCACATGACAACAGCAACCTACTGTTCTTTTTCCTGCCAAGCAATTACAATAATATTATTTGATGGCCTCTCTACCATTAAGAGAACTGTGAACTAAAGTAAAATATATTTTTGAGCTTACATGTCTCGATTTTATACTACCTCTGAACAGCCAGCTAGAATTATTGGATATTTACAGTTAAAAGTCAAAGTCGTTCAAGAACACTAATTGAATAATAACTATTACAGCACACGAAAACACAACAGAAAATATTCACTAATTTACCGCCACAAACTCAAAGACAACGAACGAAGCAAATGATTTGTTTGACGTTTGAGTTTTTGACCTGACATTGACATGAGTTCCGCTTTGTTGCCTGTATGTATATTAAAACATTGACAATCGATTGTGAAATCGATTTATTTTACGACTTTTTTTTGAAAAGTTGAAGTGTCACGAAGAAACATTTTAAAAAAATGTGTTTTTTATTTAAACTTATTTAAAGAACAAAACTGAACGTTTTATAGTATTTTAAATATAATTAATTAACTATTATATTTTTGTAATAATATCGATTAACTTTTATAATTGACCTGGCAACATTGTTTCAAAGTCAAAGTAAAGGAAGTCAGTATTATTTTGATTAAATATTTAATTTCTTATGCCATGATAAAACTGCTTAATATTTTATGATTAACCACTAAAAAAATAAAAAAAAATATTGATAAATATTTCATTTGTGTAACGTTAGGCCCAGATTCGCCCGTCTCCTTTGAATTTGAATTTGAATTTATGGTTTTGGTTTTTTAATTTTTAAATGTCTCCGTATTTATTAACATTGATGCATTACTTTCACAATTTTCACCACATTCTGTTTGATCGATGCAATGAATAGTATCAATCTGAAGATTCTACAAGTTGCATGTGTTATTGTGAGTACAATCAGTGGCCACCAACACTCGTATCTGACCTTTCTTACAAAAAAGAAGAACGATCAGGTAATGCAGGGCACAGAAGGCAGACAGGAAACGTTAACATTATTTTTTCTATAAAATCTCTTTTCTAAGTCCCTTGCATATCTCAAAAACTCGTAAGATTGGTATCAAGAGATTACCACTCAATCGCATAAACTGCAATCTTTAATACTAACTTGATCTGCTAGTGTCTCACATTGATTGCCTTTGGTCTAAGAATGTTCCGAACCTGATCACTTTTATCCCATTACGCGTCCATCTAGACCCTAGACGACTTCAGATTAGTATGAACGTGTGACAATTTGCACGATCGACATGCTCTGGATTATTTATACCAGTGGATACCGTTGGTGAATTTGAAAATATAGGACTAGATGATCACGATTATGGGGACGTGTGCCTCGTTGTACGTGAAGATTTTTCTCTCTCAAAGCATCTTTTATAAATGATAATGTTTTAGAAAGTTACGTTACAGATGGCAAGACAAAGACAAAGTTATGTCGTTTTTTAAAGATTGATTCGCACAGTAATAGGTAGAAGCTGAAAGAGAGAAGTGAAGGCATTTGCCCTGTACAGAGACACAAAAGGCTGACAAAAGTAACAAGTAACTAAACTAGTTGCTTTTTGAAAATTCTATCTAAAAATCATATATCATTTCAGAAAGGGACAAAAGCTAGCGGTCTAACAACTAATCAAAACAACAGTTTATACAAAAATATGTCATGCAAATTCCCCATCTTACTTTCACATTCAGCAAATGAAATCTGTCGCCAAACACTTTCAAAGCCGATGCAAAAACCGCTGATCTTGCTTTACAAGCGATTGTTCTGCACACAATGCGCCATGTGCAGAGCTCGCGTGACTGTCGGTAGCGGTGTCTGGGCCTGCAGGACCAAGCGGAGTTACAGACGCGGTTTATGGAGCCTGAGTAGAACCTCCTGCTTTGTCTCGACATGAGAATGTAGCATTTCATCATGGGATGCATTGTACGGGTACGGGAGGTACGTCTAAGTATTTCTGTCAACATAACTCTTGGTAAGTTGTCATAAACATCATCCAGATCTTGAAATACGGGGTGTTAGTTAAGATTTAATATCCCATTAAAGTATAGTAGTATAGTGTAGTCTTTTTATGAAAAGTAAACAGACACTTCTATTACGGCCTATGACCTATTTGAACAGACTTTTAAGAATCTTTGGTCAATTAGAAGTAGCAGAGGTAAAGGATCAAACAGCCCATCTTAAACTACATGCGATACTACATGACACATCCCCTTATAACGTAACAGATAACCAAGCTACAAAGTTCCAGACCTCAGAGGTTCGTGCCTGTAGGAAGGTATGCCCATACCAACCAGAAAATTGTGGGCACACCGGCGGCGCAGGCGGCGGGCGGCGGTATCATTTGCTACCGCAATCAGCGTAATAACTACACTGGATGATTCGACCCGCCGCGCTATCCCCGCAACTCGTGCGCATGTCGCCTTCCTTTTAGTTTTATTCTTTTGAGATTGGATTCAATTGATGTCGTTTTTTAGATAAATTGTGTCGTGTTTCTGTCATTTAGTGTTGCTAGAGTGTTTTTGTGTTACACTATTCGTTGAGATACTTATTTGTTACACAGCAGTCAGCGTCTATACTGTAGTATATTTTGAACTAATTCTTATTTCAAGTTATTTTGTAATCCATTCCTTTCTTCTAATACTGTCTTCTTCTTTATCTTTCTTCAAGTACAACTACTAATGGCAATCAGTTTCTAACAAAACCCAATGATATTCACTTTCTAGTTCAAAGGTTCCTGCACTGACTTATGAGTTATATTCTAGGCTAAGTCAGTCAAGTTTTACAGCTTTTCCAATTCTTAACACAATTTTCTTGAAACGAAAATCCTATCAACGTACTACAATGGTAACTCAGCTCTCGCACGCGTTTCCATTCCGTTACCTATTGTTATTTCATGAATTTCAGACTTAAGACCACCAGAGATGGTCCCTTTTCGCTTGTCATGGACTGAGTTCAACACAACATCAATAACATCATAACTCGCAAATTATTTTCACGCTATATTGAATACTTCGTTCCAGTTATTATGGCATATTTTCGTGTAGAGCATGAAATTGATCGAAATTAACCGTTTGGCAGGTGGTTGTTGTGTGTAATATTGTTGTTTTCAATAGATAGGCTTGATGTTGAAGACCTTTGCTATTTATGAAGTAACGTGCTCTCGGGGAAACTCATTTGTTGCGTACAGCTGACTGTCATAATGTTGTCGCAGGTTTTTATAGGTCTGAGTTCTTTTATTTATTTATTATTTTTGTAATCTGATCAAGAGTTTTAACATAATAAATGTTGGAGCTCCAGTTAATACCAGGCATGCCTTTTAAGTTCTGTCGTTTACATATTTGCCGCCAATTTTGAATTTAGAACTGTTCAATATACAAATTTATTGGAATTTAGAATATCAAAACATTGAAGGAATTAGGATTAATGCAATTGTTTAGTCACAGCGTCGTTTGAATCTATCCTGTTCCATGATGAAGACTCATGTTTGTGGACTATCGAACGCTTGTATTTAGAATTCTAGCATGGACATACCAATCTTAGTGACAAATCTCATGAAGGACGTCCAAAATCCGCCTTCATTGAATATAGAATCGTTGCTGTAAGACAACTAATCCTCGAAGATAGCCATGTGACATATCGGGAGATATCGGGAGATAGAGGCGTAAATAGGCATCTCAGGGACAACCATTCAGAAGATTTTGCATGGGGCGCGTGGTGTGAGAAAGCTAGTTTCCCGTTGGATCCCGTATTTGCTTTCTGACGATCATAAGGTGGCCCGCGTCAGTTGGTGTAAGAAAACTCTTCAAAGGTTCAACCGGAGAGAGTCAAATCATGTCTAAGACATCATCAGTGGTGACGAATCTTGGATCTGCGCCTACGATACTGATTCCAAACAACAATCCACAACCTAGGTCTACCAAGACGAGCCCAAGCCGATTAAAGTTGTTCGCTCTCGAAGCGCTTCAAAGAAGATGGTGACATTCATTTTCATTCGTCATGTTGTGACGATTGTACTTAAAGATCGTGGAACGGTTAATGCAGAGTGGTATACCAAAAGTCATTGTCGATTTCGGAAATCTAACCCAAAGCGACGCATCATCCTACACCATGACAACGAAAGCTCACACAGCGCTCGTCAAACGATTGATTGAGTATTTGAAGAAGGAAAACTTAGAAATTCTTGACCATCCTCCATACAGTCCTGACCTAAGCCCTAATGATTTCTTTACATTTCATAAAATTAAGAAAATTCTTCATGCTCAAAGGTTCCAGCTCGGTGAAGAAGCAGTCGACGCTTTCAAATCTGTCATATTGAACCCCTGCTTTGGAGTGGAGTAAATATTTTAATAACTGGTTCAAGCGAATGGAAAAGTAACTTAAACTACGTGGTGAATACTTTGAAAAACAATAAAAGGTACTATTAGGTTCTTGTGGTTTTTTTTTGAAGCGACAACACGTAAAACAGAAGTTGCTTATCAGATTTTTTGTTCGGGTTTTGTTCGGGTGCTTTGTAGAACTCGAATGATAGAATTACAAAAGTTTATTAAGAACGGTTGGCAGATCTTGCTTGTGATTTACCACAAAGTTTCTATATTAAACTTCGGATCCCCTGTCATCAATTTGTATGTATCCAAGTAAAGCGTTTAATCCCTTACTCGTTTCCAAAAGAAGCAGTCCTATTCGTAAGTCTAAATATGGCGGCGGACCACTTGTAATCACTCGCATACTTTCGTATCTACATATAGACAAGCTCACACGTCCAATTCGAAATTACCATATTAATGTAGTCTCATTCAAATGCAGCTTCATAAAGGCAAAGACGGTAAATTGTGAGATAAACGGCGAGTTGTCTCATAAATAATATCTCGGAGCTTTCCAGCGTTTCTCTTCATTACCGGGTCTTATTAATTAGAAGTGGTGAGATTAGTCAGTTTACCCGATGACACACATCGGGGCGGGTTCCAGTGGATGAGGAGTTAGGTGGATTGGATATGTTCTACTCTGGGAGTGGATGAAAGTTTCAAATTATCTTACAGTCTACTTTGATGGTAAAGTTGGTAGCTGAGACAGATAACCTACTTAGATATCCTGTGGAGGCTTTATTCTGAAATGGTCATGAATTACTGCTTTAGTGGTTGTTTTTTATACAGTCATCGGTATCTTTTCTGTATTCAGCCATCCAATTATGTCCTTGTTAACATGTTCTATTATAACGAACACGAAGAAGCTGGTTTTATACCAAATGTAATGCTTGGTCGTTTTGGCTTTCTCAAAGTAATGTTTGTCGACTTGGTTTTTCCTCTTCAGCAAGTAGATCAGTCTACCAGGTACCTGGATTTCTGGTTAACCTAGTACTAAAAGGCGAAGTACAACCGTATCATTTCTCAGTCTTTGATATGGTCGTATTTCCGAGCAATCTCTACCAACATGTAAGTAGACTAAACTTATAAGTGATATCTTCCGTGATTGTATATCGGGAGCTCAAAATTATGAACAATCACGGAAGATATCCCGTAAGTGACAGTTTAAGTTTAGTTTTAAACCGTGAAAGCTTACAACAGTGTATGTTAGTCTGTGAAGTAGGTAAGTCTACTTAACCTCGGAATGTCGGAAGCTTGTTACATTCAGATGATTCGTGATTATGATGTAATAGCTTTTCTGATGAACTTTATACACGAACTAGCGGTATATACAACCATCGATAGATGCCAGAGACACCTAGCTTAACGTCGAGTTTAATTAATTCCCTTACATAAAGTTCTTAAGTGTAGTGCACAAATTTAATAAAGATTTTGTCCTTGCTTGATTGTTATGACATCCACCTACTCGTACATAAATTGAAAACAAGCACTATCATCTAGGGAACAGAATTCCCAATCAGAATAACTATAAAACTGACAAGAATTTTAATAACGCTCGTGATATTAACATGGTATATTTTGCTATGCAACCCGTTCCAATTAATGAAATAATAAAACAGATAGGTACCTATTTGTTGTTGTTCAAGGGATGGTTTCGTGTATATTCGTCTCTGTCTAACTTAAGCAAATTTTTGCTTTCTATCTCTCTCTTGGAGGCATTGCGCGCAACGGTTGGCTGGCTCTATGTCACTCAGTTGCGCACACGCAGCCGCGGGAAGCGTTCGCGTTTGAAAATCGAACGCTTTTCGCGCGAACTATTATTGGCCAGTGATATTTCGTTTTGCATTTTGAATTTTGGAACTTTTTGGATGAGGTGAAGTGTTGAGAAGGTGCGTTTTGCGAGTTTACGATGACTTGCTTTTAGACGCAATGTTTTGTGTTGTGTAGAAAGTGAATCTCCGACAAAGGATTACAGTGTTGTTGTGGATACACGTGAGAACTATTGGCTAATTAATAGCGTGCGGAAGGGAATGAGAATGGGTTATGACGTAAACGAGCAGTAGGCTGTAGAGATATAGAAACATACACGTTGCGACGGTAATGATATGTGTTCTGTCAGGTGTGATACACCTGTCGGTTCCGTTTCTAATGAAGGGTAATATAATAACGAAGGTTCGATAAATCCTACGTTCTATATGTATGTCGATACAAACGTATGTAGGCGATAGAACAGGGAAATTCGGTAGAAAATCTTTACCATGCTCCTTTAGTACTCTCAAGTAACAAATGATAATCTTCGCCTAGACCAACAGTGAGTTCAATAACTAGCAAGTTTGTAGACAAACCCGTTACTGCTGTTCTGTGTATATTCGTACGTACCTCATCAATCTGATACACGACACCTAATTACCATAATTAGACAGCGATTGATTATTGTTCTTCTTACATTATTGTATGAGCAGCTCCTGTGTCGTTGCCTACTGGTACATACAAAGTGTTGCTCCTTCTATCCAGACTATAAACATGAATGTTTATCGCTCTGTTTTACGCAAATATACTTCTATTTGCTCTTAAGCTATTTTGTCAGCTACTTTTATACCTAGTAGACTCAGTGGTTTGCATTAAAGACAAGTCATTCGTGTGATAAAATAAAATGGTTTTTATCGCTAATGGTAATTCTTTTTACATTGAGCTTGACTCCTTAGGGACCATTTTAAGTAAGTGCATAATATCGAAAGGAGGTTGAAAGTGCCATTGCCATTTGTACTTTACAGTATTTATGTAAAACACATTCCGACATTACTTAAAATCAATCTAATAAATCAGTTCATGATTTTTGTTTAGGGCTTGCTTTGTGTGCTCAATTGTAGTTATTACTGATGAGCCCGATCCCGACGCGATTTCCAAAACGTTCCTGCATCTAAAAACCCCTAAAGACCTTAATACGGCCACAGTTAATGCAAAGTCACTTTCGCATTCATCCATTTAAATGCAAGAGCTTATAATAGAGGCTTTAAAAGGAAAACAAAAAGGTCTGACAGTGTTATCTGAAGTTAAACGGAATAATATCGAAGTGGATAACATCTCTGATGACGCTGGTTATAATAAAAATGCGCGGCACATTCCACTGGGCCCTGGGGAGGCGGCAGCCACCAGACGTGGGAATATTTGCAATACCTAGTATGTAGTGTTGGTTAAATGAATCTCAAATAGGACAAAACGTTTTATATCTGTCCCTAAGATTGTTGAAGTGGAGGAAAAATGGTAAAGTAAATTGAAACGAGCATAAAACTGATTGGTGAATGACAAGCCATACTTCAGATGCAACAGCAACACTTTCCTTGTTTTGATTATTATCCTTAAATACATATATCTTTCGCGTAACCATTTTACGTATCAGATCGCAAGCAAGCCTTTCTCAGCCGTTTGAGTTAACGTAGCGAAAGCTCTCATATTCACGCCAATATCCACTAAACGCTCAGTAATTAAGACACCGTAATCTGTTTAGATTTCCATTAGAAGCAACTAACTTCATCGGGTCCCTGTGATCAAGTAAAGCCATAACGTTAACAACCCTATGCACGGTAATATACCTAGGGTTATTCATAAAGAAATATACGAGTCTTAATAGTCCATAAACATGTAGCCATGAGGCATGTATGATATTAGAAATTGTTATTAAAACTAAACACACTCATAACTATAACATTAAGTTTTTTTAGCTATTTACTGTCGTATGTGTATATTGAAACGGTTATTTAATTGCGCGTTTGTGTTGCACATTGCGAATGCGCAGCCTTTGATATTTGTTGGTAAAGTTAAGGTCCTTTCAGGTAACATATTACTCGGGAATTAAAGGTAAAGACTACATCCAAGCATAAAACTAGAAACAAAAGTTCAATAAATATATCTAATTAAAATTACAACACATTATTTAAAGATGTTGACATGGCAACAAAAGGGGAAAAGACAATATGTCGGTCGATAGAGATGTAGAAAGAAAACATGCTGTGCCAACACAAAATTAAATAGAATAAAGACAAAAGGAGGATAATCTGCAATCAAAGATGTATAATAATCACACAAGCTAGCATGCAAGCACGTGCTCCAGTTTCTTAAAACTTCATTTAACCTCTAAAAGACAACGCCACGTTAGGTTAAAGACGAGAACAAAGCAGTGAGTTATGGGCACAAGTGGGTCACCTCACATAAAGACAGAGTACTGAACGAAGTCAAATTGGCCATTATGACACGTTCAGAGAAAACCCCGTATTGTGAGCGAACTATTGTTACACGAGCAAAGTAAAGTTAACTCGTGTGAACCTTTGTTATGCAGAAGAAGTATTTTGGTTCAGGCTATGATTCTGTCAAAGCTTTTCAATTTATTTTGCCAACCGCACCATCTCAAACAGCCTTTTTGAAAGATGGGATTTGATTCTATTCTATCTCACTGTTGTGTGTGTCATTTGTCGTAGTTACGTCATTTACGTTAACCGATTCATCATCATCAACCATTCTGTTATCACGTATCGCACTCGGTTGCGCATAGAATTTTCTTTGACTGTGCCAATTTCCAAAGTTAAGTGCACGTTTCATCCAATTTCGACCATTGCTGGTTGACAGAACCATTAGTTTTATTCCAAAAGCTTCCCAAAACTTGAATTTGCAAGGTAACTAACTTCCAAAGGCTTTCTATAAAGACTTTGCCTAGCTCACAGATATACGCCACGAGCTTCACAAGTTATCGAAGTATGTAAAGCAAAATAATCAGATGTAGAGTCAAATGCAAATGAATGCATGAGAACTAAAATTATCATAAATATGACTGTTTTTATGTTAGTGTTATTTCTAGAGCTAGATCATTTCTGTTGAGATATTCATAATATTCACGTGCTGCGTGAATATGTGTGAACATAATTTATCTTTTATTAAAAATCCCATGTAAGGTAGGAAAAGATCCTGGCATTTTTCATACGTGCGAGTTAATAGGCTACTTTTGGGTTAGCTCGTTCCATCGTCGACCTCATCTCAGTCCTCAGGACTAGATTGAGATCAAGAGTAGGCCCATTTAATAAAAAAAAATGGATTTTTTAATAATTTTCTAACTAGTAACGAGACTACTACTATATCCCCTGTACACTGTTACTGGTGTCTATTGCAATGCATTGATAATTAAATTCACATAATCAATAGCTACAACAAACAGATTATTGGAAGTAATACGAAAGTCTGACAAATATACATATCACATATACCAATGTTCTCATTCACATACAACCAGTAACCAAAATATCCTGTTTCTAAATCATCTATTCAATAAATTGTCTGAATGAAAATAAAACAGATTGAATACAAATGGCTACAGATCACGGAACAGAACGGAATACTTCTTTAATAGAATCACGTATTGCTTTACTTCAGTACGCGGTCTGCAGGTAACGGAGAGGTGATTATAAATCATATTTCATATCGCCACGCTTCTACAAATTAAAATATGTTATAAATAACACTCGATAAGAAATTGTCTGTCCGTCTGTTCGTGTTGTATCGAGAACCGTTAGGCAGATTTTAATGGAATTTTTACCATTGGAAAGTTTTCCGGATGTGTGCAAGGTGTTTTAGGCGGAAGTTTGGTGATTTAATCCTATTAAGGTTTATGCTATTACAAAAATTCGAGAGTGCCATGTTACTCTGAAGTATTACTGCTTTATGGCTCTACACTGGGTACAATTTCCAGATCGGCAATTCTGAAATACACTCACAGGCACAATTAACCCGGCTTTGTATTACCACCGCCACAACCCGGCCGTAGTTTTGGAAAAAAAGTTGTTTGTTAAAGTATGCTTACCAAAAATCGATTTTCTGAAAATCTTCGATGAAAATTTAAAAGTTTTGATTTCATGAATAGTGGTCCAATTACAAGAAAAAATAAAAATTAATAATGGGTGTTGCCGCCTCTGGCTCTTATGACTTCTTGGAGCCGGTTTGGCAATCCATCCATGATATCTTGGATATCCGATTGGGGGATATTGTGCCACTCCTCTACCGCAGCCGTTTTGAGCTCTCCTAAGGTCGTAGGGGCTGATACTCTTGCTCGAACACGTCTTTTGAGGTTGTCCCAAATGTGTTCAATTGGGTTAAGATCGGGACTGCGTGCCGGCCATGGTAAAACTTGAATCCCGACCTCATGAAGGTACTCACTGACGGATCTTGCGGTATGGCAACGTGCATTGTCATGCATTAATCTAAAGTTTTCACCAATGAACGGTGCGAAAGGTATGACATGGTCTTGAAGAACTTCTTCCACGTACCTTTGAGCGTTCACACTGCCTCTATCGAATACAACAAGATCAGTACGAGCTTCGTAAGAGATACCTCCCTAAACCATTATGGACCCTCCTTGGTACCCCACTGTTTCGGTTATAGCGCATGGAGCAAACCTTTCATTTTGACGCCTGTAGACACGTTGACGTCCATCTGGCCCTCTTAAGGCTATTCTGCTCTCATCTGAGAACAGTACGTCCTTCCATTCCTCCACAGTCCAGTCAGCATATTCTCGCGCAAAACCAAGTCTAGCTCTACGGTGTTTTGGGAGTAGTTCTGGGGCGCGAGCTGGATGAAAAGCCCTCAGATTTCTTTCTGCCAGTCTTCTTCTAATGGTACGTTCACTTACACTGACATTTCTCACCTCAAAAAGACGCGTACGAGCTTCAGTAGCGGTCGAAAAGCGATTTCTCAACACGTTGCTGACAACGAAGCGGTCATCTCGAGTTGAAGTGCATCGTTGTCGGCCTTAACCTGGCCTGCGGGTGTATAAGCCTGTCTCCCGAAGTCGTCTGATGGCATCTCGTACCGTAGTTCGAGGTACACCGAGTGTGCGAGCGATGCGACGTTGGCTGTACCCAGCGTCAGCTAAAGCCACTGCCCTAGCTGCACCAGTTGCATCCAGTGGCATTTTTTACGGTCACAAACAATGAGCAAACACTACAATCTCAAATTAAACAATATTCACTCACTATGGCTGAACAGAACAGGAAATGTTAACACGGTAACACAACTGCAACAATGTCAAACGACGACTAAATTCCAAAAACCCTTCGGTGACAAAAATTTAGAAAACTCAATAAGGGTATAAGTGTTTAATTTATTGCTAGAGTACCCACTTAACAAAAAACAAAACAGTTGATAAGCCATAGTTAACGTAAACAAACAGGGTGACGAATGTTATAGGTGGGCGGTTAATTGTGCCTGTGAGTGTAGTTATTGAGTTCACCATCAGGAGTATCATCCTAGTGTGGTGAGAGTTCTCGGTGTGTGGGTGCTGTTACAGGCATCCCTCAGTTAATAGGACCTCGCACAATACGAACTAGTGTATTTGATACACATGTTCCCAACTGTTCAAGTATTCTGATCTCTTGGACCTTTTTATTATTTTTAGACCAATTCAGAATTATATCGTCCTTTCAACTTTTCTCTGATTTCTCAATAAAACAAAGACTTGTTTGATTAAATTCAGAGCCCCGATAAATGGGTGCTCTCATATTATAAAGCTCTTGCCAATAATTGTTAAGGTGGTAATTGCTTAATTCTCTCACGATCACTTAGTTCGCAGTTTATTAAAAGATAATTATCTCTTCAGCAGTAAAACATTTAGGTACGTCTGCAAAGATGGCCTCATGTTCTCACTTTATGTTGAGTCCTCGTAAAGTCATGATGCTAGACTGTATCTTCAATTATGGTCACGTCTACGCGTCTGTTTCCTAAAGAAGTGAAAACTAGTATGTAATGGAAGTGATTCTCAAAAATGTAACAACAGTTAGGTACGAATCTAATAAAATGTTAGCAAAAGAAATGATTTCTAGTAGTCAGAAACACAATGAGACAGTAAACTCCATTTTCATAAAAAAAAAACAACAATGACCAGAAGTGCACAATTTTACAGAAAAAAATACAACCGACTTCTATTCAATCGCCAGCTAAACTTTTTACTAATATCCCTTAAGCAATAACTTTACCTTATACAGCGTGTTCAATAAATCAGGGCCAATAAAATGGTGTAAAAACAGTCGGCGAGCGCGTGCTGTATAAGGCAATATATGGGGACAAGGGGGTATATGGTACATGGCTCTATTGCGAAGTACGAACACGGCTGAGGAAGGACCGTATCTTGTGGCCTACGGGACTGTCGGGTTTGAACATTCCCTTTAAGAAATGGTCAGGTTATGTGGCGATAAGGTTATGGTGGAGAGGATTTAGCGAGATTTTCGACACGGTAGTAACTATGGGAGTCTGGCAGAGTAGGTTATGTACTTTTTTAATTGCTCGTAAAAGACCGATGGATGTTATATGATCGTATTAATCTGTTGACACAGATGGCAAAAACCACTTTACAAACAAGAAATATACTTAAGTAATTAAACCTGGTAATAAAAAAACTAAACAAGCCTCGATTTGATTTTAAAATAGTCGAGTTCGTCTCGCCATCTCCTTCTGGGCCTGCCTGGTAAAAACAAAAAAATGGTCAAAACGCATTAACTGAAACGCGCCTTGTATCATTAGCACTGAAATCCCAACCAGGGTTATCACAAACGGACAACAACTTACTAAAAAGAAAAATCTTAAAGAACCCATACACGACTGACCAACAACAATTAGCAAACAAATAACTGCCATCAATCCTGCTCCTCCAACAAATAACCGTAACGAACCAGACTCGAACTCGACCAATCAGCGGTCATAATTACCTCTAACCCTTGCCTCAACCAATCAGATGCAATAATTAGCTGCAGTACTTGCCGCGATCAATCAGCTTCTAGAATGAGCTTCTTAAATCTATCCAGTACTAACGATGTCCTCCGCACCTCGGACCAAATCCCGTTAGCAAATTACGACATAAAACAAGAAAGTCATATAATATCTTAACAGGTGAGATAACAGTTTGTTGACATAATGATTATAAAAGAAAAAAAGGTATGTAGTGGAGGAGTCGTTAATTCTGAGCAAATTAAGACTAATTTAACTGATGATGAGGAAGATCTAGTGATGTAAACTGTAGACGCTAGACGGAGAACTTCCTATAAAGAAAATTAAGTTTTATATTAAAGTTTAGGGAGTCAGTAACATCTCGGTAAAAACATTAACTTGGGGATATATTGCTGATTTCTTTCTACCTTTGTTTTTGGAGTTTACAACCTCTCTGTATTATTTAAAATAACGACTTCGCCATTTTCTTTAGTGCGTGCTGTTTTTAATGATGGCCAAATGTCTCTTCTAAGTCTTACACGTCCGTTACCTTTATCGTCTTCAAACATTTATTTCTAGCAACATCATAAAATACTTAAGTTAGGTTATCGTATCCTAAAAGTAAGTTTCTATAACAACATCTCTTGGCGTATCTCCTTTATTCCTACCACCTCTCGAGAGCGCCGCCATTTTTTACAGCAATCACTATTAGTTTCTACGATGGCATGCGGTTGATTAACTGAAAGTATAGTCTCGTTTTATAATTTGTTTTGCGCTGGTACGATGCCGGTATGATGTCTCCATGATTATACTGTTATGTCATGTACGGTTATGTTTAAACTAAATGCGTTATTGCTGTGGGAACACGGGCTTGTTGACTTGATGACGGTGCTAGAGTATTTATATGATGAGGAAATGTGAATAGATAAAGTATCAAGGAATCTCTATCCATACAAGTAATCTTTTCCTTGTGAGTTATAATGCAGTCATAGTTGGTTGGTTTTCAAAACTGCACTATCCTTAGGACCGTAAAAAACTTAACAAACAACTGACAAGGCACAATTACGTAGTCCGGTAGTCCAGAGATGAAAGGGGGAATGTCTATAAATCAGATTCCAAGATCTGACGGAGCTTCTATTTCGTCAAATAGAAATGTCATAAAGAAAATTATTGAAGACACAGTACTCATTGTTTCCACTCCAGGTAAGCTGACTGTTATGCCACACTAGCGTCTGATGGATTACCTGCATATAACTACAGTCGGTACGGTAGGCTTTTAGTTATAAAGTATTTGCCTTGTTGCTATTAGCCACTACAGCACACGGTATAGAAAAAACAGAAGTTGAACTTGTGAAGCTTACCATGTCTATATTAAATCTTGTTGTTTGACTTTGTAGATATTGTTTATAAGGCACAATATGATTTCCAAATTCTTCACCAAGCGGGCCATGGAATTAAAGCAAGCTCCTCTTTTAATATCATACATGAAGTCTCTAAATTTCAATTTATTTCTGATCAAAAGTTTCATAAACAGTGGAACAAAAAGTAACTCATATCTTTAAACATTGCATGATCCGGTTCATAAACCGTCTGACGTATTTAGCTTGCGACATCAGTTAGTTTACCTCCACCCTGACGAATACCGTCAGTCTTAGCGTATGCCGTTATTACCGAGTTTTTTCCTTCATCATTAGCTGTTGAATACAAAGTGCGTCTGTCAAGTGCCGCATGCCACCACAATAATACAGCCTTCATTCGGAACCGGGTGTCGGTCCACTGTAATTTAAACAGGACCTAACCTGGGGCAGTCATTATTTGCCTACTTACTCCACCCTTATCTCAAAGTCATAGGGTCAAATTTCACATGGCAAAATTTGTAAGAACAGACATTATCTGACTCAATAACGATACCTTATCTTAAAGCCTTATAGTTGATAATAGCCTGACAAATTCAAGGGTTGCGTGGCCCAGCCTGTTGGCCGGGGGCCACCTAAGACTACTGCTTATTGTGGTACTCTTGTTTTTTTCTGTAATTGATTTTTAATGGCTTTTAGAGTTGTTAGGATGATTCTTGAAATTCGGATCAAGATTATTTGTTGGGCATTTTTGGTTGATTCCCTTTTATGATAGGAGACAGAATGACATAATTATATCAATTATGAAGGGTAGGCAAAGAGCCTTAATGGTTTGGTTAAAATGGGATCATCGGCTGCGATTCGACCTCTAAGAAGGAATCTTTCAAGCCTTCTCTAAGCATATTTCCAAGATAAATATAACCACAATTCTCACAGTAATTCCTTACCTTAAGGCGAGGTATTCCTGCAAAAGTAGGCATTTAGCACTGTAGGCTGCGCGTAAAATACTTCTCGTGGACACAGCGCGTTCGTGAACTCGCGTGACCTTGCCTAGCGACACAGCATAGAAATATGCAGTTGGATAAGTAATATTACTTGACTTATATGAAATATTATTTCTATGATCAAAATTTGTTACTATCTAGTAGCGATAAATTAGAGCTTTGTTAATAAATGAAATAATTGTCTATAAAATATAAGAATATAAAATAATCATAATTGGGCAGTTTGAGTAACTAATTGAAAATAAACAGCCAGTTCGCTATTAGTAGGTTCGAGAACTGTAAAGATAAAATTTTGATTTGTTTATGTGTTTTTGAGTAAATTGCAATAAGTGTATTTTTATTGAACCTTCCTATTTCACTCAAACAAATTTCATTTTTTTTAATAAAAATATAATATTAACAATCAGAAAACTAGAAAGAAACTCAATTAGGTAGATGAAATTAAAATATTTACTATAGGCCCGGCGCAGCCCTATCGCGTACGTACCACCCGGCTGTAGGTAATTATTTCAAAGACAGGGCCGACTCACAATACTATATATATTTGTAATGTGACATATCTTTGGAGTGCATTCTTTTTATTTGTTACTTTTATTGCTTTACACGACTTTTTTCGCTTGCGTTGTTTATTGCCCATTATAACTTGCAACAATTATAATAAACTTGGTCAAAAACAGACGGTATGGTACGCGAAATTGTCGCGGAAAAAACTGACACAGGTCCGTCGTCGGTAAGCGCCAGCGCGCGACTAATCGGGCCTGTCCGAGCCGCCGCGAACGCTTTTAATTCATTTTAAAACATAGTAATTAAGAAAATAATGTTATCAAGTCAAACTCTGCCACTTTGTCTAGAACTAATTAGTTTCTTTAATTTAGTATAAAAATTAAATGTAAAACATCAGTAATTTAGTCATAATATTGAAAAAAATTTACAAAAAGGGGTAACTTTGCGATTTTTTTCTATCGAGTGAAGTTCATCAGGTCTTGCAACTGAATGCGACTGTGACTAGATAAGATCCTTAACTATAACATATATTTTTTTTAAATTTTTAAACACTATATTCTTTGTCTCAGATGGTTTTAAAAAACTCAAATGTGCGCCCACCTCGCCTTAACGAGAAGCCATAACTTGCAGTCTAATTAAACCAAAATTCCGTTTTAACTTTACGAGCAGATATTTTAAAGCGTGTGCAAAACAAATTAAAGGACACACATGACATGTAACAATATTGTGCCGTGTTTGTGTCCAGTACCAATTGAAGTTAAACGATAGGACACTTGGCTGAAGTACTTGAAGTAATGGCACAAATGGGTTACAAGAACAAGCCGGGCCTTAGAAGGCACAGTAATAGTCCTTTTGGCAAACGTTTATTTATCTATGAAGTATTTAAGTTACACACTTAATTTAAGTCCAGGCTGTGATGGATCCTGCCAGGGCTGCGGGACTGTTCGCAAGAGATACCGCGGCCCTGGAACATAAAGGGCGAAAGAAGGAACATGGCTGGTTTTTAGTCAGTAAGTGTGTGTGTGAGTGTCTGACACTCCCTTCCGCTCCTCCCAGAGCGGGAGGAGTAATTTGATGAATTCCCACCCTCCAAAAAAAAAAGAAAAGCTGTGATGGATGATCGATTTAAAGTTTAAATGAATCGGTATTGATGTTGCACTATTTTAAAGAGAACACTATAGTCTAGCCCTTACGTTTAGCCACATCGTACAATTTCTCGTCGTCTTCTTCAAAGGCATTAATTTTAAAACTGTCTCTGGGATTATGTCCACCAGAGAATCCCGTTTTCTGTAGTATGTGATCACTTTAATTGATTCTAACCTTATACGGTCAGAAAAAAGAAAAAAATTAAAACTCTTTTAAACGGTTTGTCTTAAACAAATAAACACTCAATCTTCATAAACAGACCGGTTACTAGTTGTTTTTAATTACTTGCAAATTGCTGAGAGTGGGTGAGTTAATGAGACCATAGGAGAGGATTCGTCGTAGTTTAATTCTACGAATTGCACGATTCATCAAAATTCGACCCAAATAATAATTCATTCACGAATTTTATATTAGTGAGTAATAAATAAAACCTGATTCCGTTTTAATAACCTCAAAACATATTTAATGTAATGGACATACAGTCAGTTTTTTTATAAATCCAAAAAGCTTTATTGATTTTCTGACGTAAACATAAAACATCTGTAGAGCTAATCATTATCATCATTTAGTTAATCATCGTCATTGAGCAGAATGACTTGGCCGATTACCTCATACAGTTTTTGATAATTTCTTTAATTCAACATGTGGTAATAACATTTTATATCTTTTTGCAGTGATTTTGTTGTGTAAGATAATATAAATACTAGTTTTGGAGATTTAGAGAGTAGCATTGGCTGGGAACTTAATTTACCTCTGCACCAACAAAAACTTTATCACTCAATCGCTGACGGTGGGAACTGGCTTAAGGCACTAAAATTTCTGGGTCAGTTGCCGTAAAAAAATACTTTTTACCAAATTAAGGGCTCCCAAAAATTCGCTCCGGTAGCGGTCAGAAACAAAAATCTGATATTACCATAATCACCGACGCTCGACAACCAATTTCAACGACGAAGGTTAAGACACGCATCTTTCTTGTTTCCTCCTACTGGTGTTCCCGAGTGAGAGTGAGATAGATTTATTTCTTATTGTTTTTCTTACTGTTCGGCTCATTTGCATGCACACGCGACGCGACGCAAGCGCAGCTCGCCGTGTTCGGGGCTAATAAGATGATATAAAATACGATAACGGTGGAACAGCCTGTTGGATTCTATTGACATTTTGTTAATACGTTTGTTAATGTGTCACCATTATACGGTTGTATCTCCGAGATAAACTTCCCAAGCTGGTTTTCATTTTAAGACAAAATTGCCGTACGCTTTGCAGATACCATTACCTACTGCCTATTTTATCTAGACAAGAAATTATGTCTTGTGTTTTAAATTCTTATCAAAGTGTAATTTGTTTCTTATAAATCCTCGCTAATTGCCATTGATTGAGCCACCATAGCTCAAGTTCAACAATTGCGATACTATGAACATTCTTTTCAACTAATAAAGTTCATACGAGTAGCTTGACCACCACAAGAAATGTCTTCTCTTACAGCAGCACAATATCTGTTTTTATTCGAAACGATCGCATATCGCAATAAAGGAAACAAATTGTAACTTCTTGCTGAGCCTGAGTTATGACAGGTTATCTTGAAGTTGCATCTTTACCGTTTGTTTTTCCGATTGTACGGAAGTGACCGATCAAAAAATAAATTATTGTATTGTATTAATGTTTGCTAAACAAATAACAGATAGGCTAGAGCTGCTCGATATACAATGAGCCACAAATCATGTGAGCCCACAATAGAGCTGCGCCCCGCACTGTATCGACTCGATTCTATCGATAATTGCGAGATACCCTCGAGACTATAATAAGAGGTGCTCGGCAAACATCTGCTATCGACGATGGAAATAATTATGTGGCAATCATGTTTAGAAAATTTAATGTACGTGGGACTTTTTATCAGATTTTACTTATCTTTACTGTTACATAATATGAAAGCTTGAAGCATTAAGATAACTTACTTATACTTTCTACACCAATTCTGTAGACCACAATAGTTTTCGCAGTTTCTCTTCATAGGTTGTCAGAAATCTCTTATATTACTCTGAAAGTCTATCAAGAGACTCATTGCATTCACTTAGAACAACTATCGTTCATAAAATTAACGGATCATACAGAATTCTTAATGACAGGCTAAGACTTGTTACGACTGTGACACATGGCCATAAAAGTTTAATGAAAAGACAATAAAACCTGTTAAAGTCTCACCTTTTTGCTCACACCGTAACAGTACAGCTAAAGTCACACCCACGCCTGAAATAGAAAGTGCAGCACAAACTGGAACACAATTGTCAGATAAACCACGAGTGTAGGTACTGGAGGCAACAATAGTCGAGATAATGGCAGATTGAGTGGTTGGCACTGTAATCATAGTAGGACTGGGAGTGACGCAAAAGGTAGTAGGAAAGAGCTAGAATGCTGATAAATAAGATTAAATTATAGTGTTAGCAGGATTGAAAGGTTACTTCTGAAGTCAGGAATAAATAGAGGTTACAAGCTGGTTCATCCCTTAGTTTCCTACGGATACAATGAAAGTTCCTTTGCTTCTTTATACAGTTCTTTGTAATCGTAGTAATGACAGCACTATGGTGTTCTCGTTTAGAAAAAATACTAGTAGTTATTATAACAAATATTTCATGCCCACAATGAAGACTTGATAGCTACAAACGTTTCAAACACTCTGTCTACAAAAAAGAAAATGCTCAAAGAAAACTATAAGATAACCAATTATAAGATAAATCACGCAGAGGCAGCCGGTACAATGCGATCATAATCTTCGCAGATTCTGGAGCCCGTAGCCAGTAACCACGGCGCGGAGAGTAATGACGAAGGGCGCGGTATGGCAGTAGCATGGCAAATAATAAATAATACTTCAATGACGGAACATAACCGAGTGATCGAGATACCTAGCTAACGGAATGTACACAGATTTGTAAAGAAGAGGATGAATTGTTGTTTTACAAAGATTCTCAATCAAAACCATAGAGTAGATACGCAGTTTGGACGTCGAGTTACGGACAGTACCCCGATAGATTTCTATAGTCAGACGAACTTGTTATGCGTAAAATTAAAAAATCTACGATTTATTGTCAAATGAATTCAGTATTGTGGCCTAGTTAAATAATATTGATTAGAGGTAGATTGACTTCTGATAATAAACAAAATCAAAAACATTATTTGCATACATTTGCCAGCACTGAACTACTATTAAAAGATGCAATAGCATACATTTTATTACATCATATCTCCTGTGGGTCTGATCATAGTAGCCGTAAGGTACAACCGACCATTATAAAACACTCAGCTACTTGTCCGAGATTAATGAGTTATCATTGCACATACCATATATGAATAATTAATATCCTAGATAAGATTAATTTAGTCTCAACACGCAAGTCACATGATGCGGATGCCTCGTTCACACACGATGCACGTTGAACTAGCCATTTAAATGTCCACAGTCGGAACATTAGTGTCAAAATCGGGATAAGTAAACGGGACATTAGAAGCGATAGTATTCATTTAAACACTGGCCCATTACTGAAGTTTTCAAAGGAGACACCGATGACGACGGCTTTTAGTAATATTGGTTGCTGTTTGCCATAACTGTGTGACTAGCGATGCAAGAATTGTGTACACCTTCATGTGCGGTATCTTTGTCATACAAAGTTGTTTACTAGCAGTTATATGTCATACTGTAAAATTCATTACGGTGTTTTACGATCAACATGACAAGGTCACAACAACATTCATAGCTTTTCTTGGACATCAATA